>OX940906.1:6490774-7690774 GCA_954871355.1 Cabera pusaria | reverse complement strand
GGGCATCTTCTCATCTTCCTTCTTCCACAGAAGTCCTGTCTCGAACCTTCCACCTTCTAATCTTCGACTCTTCTCTTCGAGGATCTTCATCGCCATTGCTTCTGCATCTGTAGTTGGTCGACGTGGCTGCACCCCCGGTGACTCGATGGCGAAGTGATCCTTTATGAGCTTCTCCATGTTTTCCTCTTGAGTCGTGACGTGCGCGCAGGTGACGAAGTTCACCCCCTGTGCCGCTCCTCCATTGGAACCATGGAGCACCCATCCGAGCTTCGTGAGGGATGCTACCGGCTGGTTCCTCTTCCCCTTCCGTGTGGCTCTGGAGATGATGAGCTCCCAGTTGTCCTGGCCGATGAGGAGCTTCGGCGGTTCTTCTTTGTAGGTGAGCTGGCCAACCAGCTTGCAGAGATGATCACACTTCTCCAGCCTTGACTTGTCCACTTCTTGTGAACCGATGCTCAGTTGGTCGATCGTCCTTGCCCCGACGATCTTCCCATTCATATTCTGATGAACTCCTCTGATTTTCATGCTGATCTTCTCGGAGTCCTCCTTCATGATGGTCCCCCCTCCGACAGTCGCGATAGCGAGCGACTCTCGAGGACCCTGAAGACCGGTCGACTCCGCCACCGACGAATCCAACAAGGTGACGGTCGACCCCTCGTCCAGCAGCGCCAAAATCTTCGCAGATCCTCGTGGTCCATACACCTCCACGGCGATGATCTTGAGGTACGCCCTCTCCGTGCTGGCTGCGTGGACTTGCGTGGAGATGGTGTTCACCTTCTCGGTCGGTTCTTCAGCTGCCTTCTTCCATGCTGGTCGGTCTTCATGAAGAAGTTGATGATGTGCCCTCCCGCAGTCCTTGCAGGCTGGCCTCTTGCATCCCTCCTTCCGGTGACGTCCCATAAGGCATCTGAAGCACATGCGAGACTTGATCGCGATGTTCCATCTCTCCTTCTTCGACGCCTGCAGGAACACTCGGCAGTTGACCAGCAGGTGCTCGCCGTCGCATTGCGGGCATGACGGCTTCTCCTTCCTGTGGTCCTTCTCCAGTGACGTCGTTGTGTGCGTCGCCTGCCGAGCTGGTCTCCTCTGCGCCGGTGTAGACTCGTGCCCCAGGTACGGCCCGATGGTGTCTGCTTCTGCATTCAGAAAATTCGCCATCTGAATCAAATCAACTTTCACTGTCTTGGTAAAATCATACCAACGAAACTTGAGCAGCTGCGGCATCTTCTCCAATATCTGCCGAATGATGTCTGGTGTCTGCAGATACTCCATCCTGTCCAGTCCCCGGATTGTCGCGATGATGTTGTTCACCTTGTTCGCGAACGTGCAGATATCGCGCTCGCTGTCGGTGATCTTGGGCAGGTTCCTGATCTTCTCCAGTTCCGCCAAGACCAGGTTCTCTGGTATGCCGTACCGCCGGCGTAATGTATCCATTATTTCTTCTGGCAGGCTGCTTGAGTACAGGACATTCTTCACGCTGTCCCGTGCTTCTCCCTTGATCGCCCTCCGCAATCGCGCCATGTTCTGCACGGGCGAAAAGAGAGGGCTGGTGTCTTCATACACCGTCTTGAAGGCGATCCACTCGCCGTCCTTGCCGTCGAAGAAGGGCAGCTCATGCATGTAGCCCGGTGGTGCTGACCCCATCTTCGGCGCTTCCTTAATGGCTTGGACTACTGCTTCCCAGCCCTTGCTGCCGTTGACCTGTAACTGTCCATTGTCTTCATTAGCCGTTGAAGATCCTTCATGGTGACTCTTGATGCGAGGTTCCCCTGGAATGCAGCTTCCTCCGCACTCCTTCCCTTGGCACCCCCTGCTGGGTGCCGGTTCCTCGCGCTTGTGGGATGACGTAGCTGGTGGAGGTCCTCTTGAAGCGCAGCAGCATCCGCACTCCTTCCCTGCGTACCCCTTCCTGGGTGCTGGATCCTCCTTGTAGTGGTGGCATGCCGATGGTTGTGGAGGTGTTCCCGGAGCGCAGCCTCCTCTGCACCCCTTCCTGGCGCACCCTCCCCTGGGTGCAGCCTCCTCCCGATGGTGACACGACGTGGGCGGTGGAGGTCTTCCCGGAGCACAGCTTCTTCTGCACCCCTTCCCGTTGCATCCTTCCCTGGGTGCAGCATCCTCCAGCCGGTGACACGTCGCAGGTAGTGGAGCTCCCCCTGGAGCGCAGCCTTCTCTGCTCTCCCTCCTGGTGCACCCCTCCATGGGTGCTGGCTCCCGATGATGGCAGGTGGTGGCTCCCGAAGGTCCCTCTTGAAGGCGCCGATCCCTGGTCACCTCCCCGGTGCACCCCTCCTCGGGTGCGGGCTCCTTCGGTCCTGTGGCAGCTCGAGGTCCCCCTGGAAGACACCTCTTCTCGGCCTCCTCCCCTGTGCGCCCCTCACTGGGCGCGGGCTCCTCCTGGTGCTGCCTGGTGGATAGCCGCTCCACCATGTCTTCTACCCATGCCTGAACGTCCCGTTCCTTTTCCAGGTCTTCGGCTTCATCAGAGTCCGAGTTCTCCTCTTCATCCTGCAACAGCTCCAACTGCATGCGTCCAAGTTCCGCAGCACTCTGAGCTTGCAGCATGTCTTGTTTTGCAATCTCGCAGCGTATCTCCAGCTCGCGACGCCTCCTCGCTGACATCGCGGTCTTGGCCCCCTGACTTCTGCGACCTCCCGCAGAACCGCCCATGGTCCTCTTCGGTAAGGTCTTCTCAATGGCTGCTTCGGTCTTCTCAGCAGCTCCGGTCTTCTCTCCCCGTCTACTCGGAGTGTCGTCTCTCCGAGTGTCGCAGGCTCCCGTGCCTGGTGGTGCTCGACGTGCTGACGGCACTCGAGCTGACTGACATGGCTCCTGACGCTGATGCCGACGTCGCCCTCGGCGCTGACGTCGACGATGCTCCCATCGCCTCTTCGGTGGCCGCCGCTGTCGGATGTGGTTCTGGCTCACGCTGCTGCTCGGCGGCCTCGGCACCCTTCGGACTCCTTGTGCACACCATACTGGCGATCCGGAGCTCCAACCTGGGAAGGGAGGGGATCCGGCTTGAAGGACCAGCTGTGGCGAGGTGCTGGGCTTGCGCCCCGGCGCTGCTCCGCCCCTATAGGGCCTATGGCGCCGCCTCCGGTTGTCGGGCTCGTGTCCGAGGGGAGTGGGGTGACCAGAAGCCACTCCGTCCCCAAGGGCGCTGGTGAACCCGACTGGATGCAAGGTGACCCAGGGCCACCGTCTCCGCCGGAATGGTGCGCACCACCACGCTCACCCGCGAGACCCCGGGGTGCGGGGTAAAGCGGGTCCCTCAGGAGCCGTGGAGGGGGAAGGGTGAGGGGGGGTGTGCGGAGCGGGAGGCCTAACCTGCCCGAACCTACTGGGTGCACCTCCGATACCCGGAGGTAGCGGAGGCGAGGGAGCGGGGGGAGCGGGAAAACACGGGAGGGGTGAGGGGAGAGAGAGGGTAGGAACGCTAGAGCCCCAGAATGCGCTTAGTCAATGAAACACAAAGGTAGTCAACGAAACACTAGGGCTCTAGTGTGGGGCGGGGGCCGAGTGCCTAACTCTTCCTACGGTCGCCTAGCCGAAGTCTTCACTCTTCGCCGCTGTCTTCAGTGGCTTCTTGCTTCAGTTGCTTCTTGCTTCAGTTGCTTCTTGCTTCGGAGGCTTCCTTCTTCTTTTTCTTCTTGGAGAACTCTTCACTGTAACACTGAATACTGATACAGCGAAACGGGGTCACTATGCTATTCCTGATAATTACCGTAATGAGAGCCCCGTTTCGCGCGCCGAAAATCGATCTCGATTTGACCTAATTTTCATCTCGGCTCGCCCACACTTTCGCCTCTAGCGACTTTATTTACAACTCAAGTCTTAGGTATCTTACATGAAAATGCTCGTCATTATGTCTATTTCCTACCTAGACTATCGGGAAATAATAAAACCAAAGAATCTAGATTTTATTTACCAAAAACTACCTAGAAATCTAGAAATCCTGACCTCGTTTGGTCTTTACATGCTAATAACTTTGCCATTTATCAATCTATCGTTATACAGTCTTTTGTAAAAACTGCGCTACTTATTTATCTACCTAATTTCACAAAGAACTTACGAATTTATTTACATAAAGATACATAAAAAACTTATTTACTACACTTATCCAAAAAGTCCATAATTTTCCGTGTTAGAACGAGACGACACGCTCCGTCCCTGTCGCACACTTTAAATATAAATTTCGGCGCTACAATTTCACCGCTTATTATGAAGCTGGCCGCCGTCCCGCGTGGTTCGGTCGCCGACAATATTATTTACCAAATCTTCCAATTATGATTGGTATAACTATTAATTTGTTGAAGCACCTAATATTTTCCCGTTTTGTTGTCTATTATATTTATCCAATTTGCGTACCTATGGCGCCACTTAACCCCACCACTTCACAGAAGATCTGCCCAAAATTAGCCGAGACGAGATCGTGATGGCCCTTAAACAGCTCAAAAATGGAAAAGCCCCAGGAGAAGACGGAATCACAACAACTATTAAAAGCCGGAGAAGCTCCAGCAGTTCAACGGCTTCAACAGCTCTTTAATTCCGTTCTTTTCACTGGGAAAACTCCACAGGCATGGAACAGAAGCATGGTGGTTGTTTTTCAAAAAAGGAGATAAAACTCTCTTGAAAAACTACCGCCCGATTTCGCTTCTGAGCCATGTCCACTAACCGTCTTGCGCGAAGGCTCGACGCGTTCCGTCCACCGGATCCGACCGGAATTCAATCAATCAATCATTTATTTATTTCACAAGTAACACGGACTCATAACATTACACAAACTACACTTTCGAACCGGTTACGGCACCATAGACCACATCCACACGGTGCGGCAGATTATACAGAAGACCGAAGAGTACAATCGGCCCCTGTGCTTAGCATTTGTGGACTATGAGAAGGCCTGCGACTCAATCGAAACTTGGTCCGTTCTGGAGTCCCTGCAGCGTTGCCAAGTTGACAAGCGATATATCGAAGTGATAAGATGTCTGTATATTGCCGCAACGATGACTGTACAAGTACAGAACCAGCGAACTTCAGATATGCACCTGCGTCGAGGAGTGAGACAGAGGAACGTCATATCCCCGAAACTGTTCACTAACGCCTTGAAGGATATGTTTAAGACGCTGGACTGGATAGATTGTGGCATTAACATCAACGGCAAGTAAATCTCTTACTTACGATTCTTACGCGTTCTTCGTACGTGGCGCATCTTGGGAGAGGCCTACGTCCAGCTGTGGACTGACACCGGCTGATGATGATGATGATGTGTACCTATTTATAAAAACTAATAGAAATTACTTTGTGGACAAACTGCAAGCCTACAGTCTGCGATCAAAAGACTACGTTTTAAGCATAATATCGATAAATCTATTTTTAAATTGGCATGTAGTGTAAAAAGTGTATATAAACAACCGGTCAAAACGAATTGGACTCGCTCACCAAGGCTTCCGTAACAACTTCTCAGACTAGGTAAAACGACAAACTTAACTTTGTAGTTCGATCCATGGAAAATGTATGGCACTAACTACAAATAATAAGTTTGTAATAGTAAATGTGCCTTATTTTGTTATTAAACTACATTTTTACGGTTTTCAGATTAATCCTTTATAAGTGCTTCAAGACCTTGCTTCTTGCCAAATTTCATGATTCTAGGTCAACGGGAAGTAAAGATCTTCTACGATAACATGACCCGCCCCTCCAAAATTCAAAAACGTTTGAAAGTATTCGTGAAAGTATTTACAATGCACCACCACGCATGTGTGCGTACTGGTACTGCCGGTTCCGCGACATTGCATACATAATTAAATAACTCCTAATTATGAACGTACTTTGTACCAACCAACACTGCAAATAAAGTTTCTATGAAATGTATAAGCAATACTTTCCGTTAAGTTAGGTTGGCTACAAAGTGCGTACATAATTAGGGTATCAACAATGTAGGGAAGTGCCTACTCTTATAGCGTAGTTACAACTACATACAAACTCTTTCGTAAGGATGTGACTACACACATTAAAACAGTAATTTTGAGGGGAGGGCCATGTTATCGTAGAAGACCTATACCCTATAGGTTATCGACTCAAAACTATACTACTATAAACACTTTAGGGTACTTTCGGTTGACCTAGAATTGTCAATTTTGGTTAAAAGCAAGGTCCTTACAGCACAAGTAAAGGAAAAATTCCAAAAAATAGAAAAGTAGAAAATTTGGATAAATTTTGGTACTAACAAGTTTTCACGGAAATCTAAATTTGCCGATATCTTTTTATCGTGTCGTATCGTGTATAAAAATCAAGGTACTGAGTCACCTTGATTTTTATACACCTCATAAGGACTATAGACTTCAGTATCTGGTAATAATTTCAACTTGCTCGGTCCACCCGTTCCTGAGAAAATCAATGGGGAAACGAATAGACAGATGGACAGACGGACAAGAAAGTGATCTTATAAGGGTCCCTTCTTTTACCTTTTGAGGAACGGAACCCTCAAAAAACATACAGGTGAATTGAGAACCTCCTCCTTTTTGTAAGTCGGTTAAAAAAGCGAATTTACTTATTTACTTATCTTGTAAGCCAAACAATATAACAACAACTCTCGGCGAAGTGGCAGCCTTTGTAATATCACCGACTGACCTTAGCATGCGCCGACTGCGGTCACTTCCGAGCCAGTTTAGATGTGTGCGCGAGCACACGCACACATATAAGCTCACGGCATATTTATTTTATTATATTTATTTATTTAAAAAGGTCTACCAACGATTGTTACAACAATACTTATATTAGGCAACATAAAACATCTATTTCTTAGCTAATCGCACAATCAATTAAAGTTAAACTCTACATTTCCAAAATTGAAAATAAATTTAAATAAATGAATTTCAAAAGAAACTGTCGCTTACAACAAGACTAATATGCAGCCTATATACTCGTAGCAGCATCCCCGTCAATTAGTTCATTCAATAATCAACAGTCAAAAGTTCGTGTTATGCTTGTTAGAGATCTCTTGAACAACTACTAAGTTAACTGCACTAAAACACCGTGTTACGTTCAAAGCATATAATACCAATATCTCCGAATTTACAATTAGCTATACACTCGACTGATGTTCCCTAAAGTACCAATCAGAATAATCCATCGACTCTATGGTAGGGCTCATACACAGCCTTTGTTATTGTTAAACTGAAATTTGACCGTCGTCATCCGGGGCCCCAAACCAGAGGTTCTCGTAGTTCGTCTTGATGATGTCATCGTTGCTAGGCCGCAGCGATTGCCAACACGGCCATTCTACCTGGTGCTTGTCCCACCAAGCACCCCACGAGTTCAGATAAAGTGCTGAAATAAATTTCTTTTGTTAGTTTACAACAATTTACCACATATTAAAATGGACGCGCACTTTTTGGACTTGAGTACATAATTCTGTCATCGATCTTTGCACATATTATCAATTAAATTATCTGAGAGTAAGCTTTAGCATTAATAAACCATGGGCACTTAAAGGGAACTTGCCACACTTAAGTGTCCATGTTCTTATTTCACTTGCACTCAAAGGCTTTTACCATACTTAAGAAGCGTATCCAAATTCATCCTAGAACCACTTGCACTCAAAGGGCTTTTGCCACACTTAAGTGTCCCAAGTTCATTCTAGGACCATTTGCACTCAAAGGGCGTTACGCCACAATTAAGCGTACTAAGTTTATCGTAGAACCATTTGCACTTAAAAGGCATTTCGCCACACTTAAGCGTACCAAATTCATTCTACGTTTGTAACTTTAAACTGCAATACTCTCTTTAACTATTATGTGCAATTTACGATACATTAAAGTTTGAAGCATTTTATCTTAACTCGCACACTATAAACAAATCATTATAACTGAAAATAATTTAACTTAAAATATCATTTTAGATGGTATTTATTATTCACCATGCCAACACGGGTAAATTACTAATAAAAGTACGTACAATTTAGGAGGATGTCCAATCATCAATTCTTATCCATGGTTTCATGTTTTCAGCAGCCACTACGCCAGTATACTTTTTATAGCTTCTTTCGCTGCCTTTTATATCTGTCACCTCATATTTATCATTGCCCAGTACTTTTTGTACTTGAAAGGGGCCTTTATAAACAGGCATTAACTTGCGACTTTTCCCGTCGTTACTTTGGGTTTGTATTTTAGTAAGAACGAAATTCCCTTCTGAGTAAACCCGTGCTTTCATACGAGATTTATCGAATCTTTGTTTTTGTGTCTCCGCGTTGGACTTAATATTCATATCAGCCCTTTCACGCAAACCCGTCACATCCAACCTCTGGTCGTCATCAAGCTCTGGAGCCAAACTATCACTATCACTGCGAAGTCTATAACCAAGAAAAACTTCACTAGGGATAGCTTTCGTTGTTTTATGAATGGTACTGTTTAGACCTTGTTGTAGAACCTTTATGCACTGGTCCCAATTATTATCTGTAGTATCAGCACCCATTGTTTTTAATGCTTCAAGAATCGTTTTATTGAAAAGTTCAACCTGACCATTTGAACGAGGCATACCGGTTGCCACTGTATGTCGACGTATGTTTTTATTTGCACAAAACTGGATAAAACTATTTGAAGTAAAACATGTTGCGGCATCTGTTATAATTCTTTTTGGGTTACCGAATGTTTTAGAAATCATTTCTAGTTCTTTAATCACGTGCGAAGTTTTTGTTGAACGGACTGCCGAAATAAATACAAACTTTGTAAAAGCGTCTACAATAACCAATAAATATTTATTTTTATTTTTAGTTGTTACGAATGGACCTAAATGGTCCATGTGAAGTGTGAAAAGGTTTCGCATACTTTGGCAACGGGTATAATTCCCCTTCTTTTGAACCACCTTTGTTCTTGAAGTATATACAATTAATACAATTTTTTATATATTTTTTTATCACAAGTCGCATCCTTGGAAACCAATAGCGATGGCCTATTCTTTCTACTGTTTTATCTACAGAAAAATGTCCCAGGTCGTCATGGTTACATTTAATTATTTGCCAAATGCATTTCTTTGGAACCACCCATCGGCGACCTTGGGCTGTTCTTCTGTAAATTTTGCCACCCAGCACCTCGTATTTATCAAAAACTTCTTTATTCTCATCGGCCTCTCCTGTTTCAATAATTGATCGAATGTGTTGTAGTTTAGGATTTTGTAATTGTACCGAAAGTAACCAATCCGCCTCCGTTATGGACATTATAAGCTCTGTTTCTGATTTTTCTCCAGAAGTTAAGGGATTTCGGCTCAATGCATCCACATGTTGCATACGTGTGCCTTCTCTGTGAACTATGTCAAAAGAAAACTCTTGTGTAGAGATGACCCACCGAGCAATTCGAGGGATAATCTCTTTTTTAGTCAGTGCGTACCGCACGGCGTTACAATTGGTTACAATTTTGAACTGTGATCCTATTAAATACAACCGAAATTTTTGAAGTGAACTAACTATTGCTAATAGTTCTAATTCAAATGAATGATATTTTTTCTCATCCTCCGTAGTTTGCCTACTATAATAGTGTACTGGTTTCTCACCTTCGTTCGTGACTTGCATAAGTATCGCAGTAATACCTTCTCTACAAGCATCTGTATATAATACGTTCTCTTTAGTGGGGTCGAATATAAATAAAACATTATCAGACGTTAATTTATTTTTTAATAACTGGAATGCCTCTTCATGAGCTGTATCCCATGCCCATGCGGAGTCCTTCTTCAACAATTTCGTTAGTGGAGCAGCGATCATAGCACAACCCTGAATAAACTTTCTAAAATAGCTTATATGACCAAGAAATTTTCGAATTTGGTGCACCATTTTGGGTGTGGGATAATTTTGAACAGCCTTCAGTTTGGGTTCATTTGGCATTATACAATTTGGTTTAATTTTGTACCCTAGAAATTCAATCTCACTTTTGAAGAAATGACATTTTTGTACATTCAAAGTCAGCCCATTTTCACGGAAAATTTGTAAAATCCTTTCAAGTAATTTTAAATTTTCTTTTACTGTTTGTGTTACTAAGTAAACATCATCTAAATATAAAATTACGTTCTCAAACCTTAGATTTCCCAGCACTTTGTTCATCATCTGTTGGAAACAGGATGGAGCGTTTGCCAATCCAAACGGGAGTCTCAAAAACTATATGCCTAATGGCCATCTTCAATAATGAACGCCGTTTTGTCTATTGATTGAGCTTGCATAGCAATTTGGTTGTAACCACTTTTTAAATCTAAACAAGTAAAGCATTTATACCCATGAAGTCTATCTACAAGATCTTCAATGCGCGGCATGGGGTATTTTTCTTTAACTGTAATTTTATTTAACGCTCGATAATCAATACAAAGTCTTTTTTCTCCATTTTTTTTTGACGAGTAACGCAGGGCTTGCTTATGGTGAATTACTTTCACGAATCATGTTATTTTTCAAAAGCTCATCCACCGTTTCGCGAATTATTTTCCTATCTGCATGCGAAGACCTATAAGGTCTGTACTGAATTGGTCGAGAGTTAATTACGTCGATTACCTTTCATGATTATTGACTTTTCCCAATTCTTTGACGTTTGACGCAACACAATCACCATACTTTTGTAATAGCATAGCTGACTCATTCTGACATAAATCGGCATCAAATTCAAAGTTATTAACTTTTTTACAAAATTCGGTAAACGTATTCGCGTAATTAAACTTAAGTATTTCACCCACTCGCGAGTACATTATATCGGATCGTTCTGTCACATTTCTTCCTATCAATATTTCACAGTCAGCCAGATCGTTTATAACATAGAAATCAATGTTATCTAAGTACACTGAATCCAGTTTTAATTCAACTGTTATTTTGTGGGTAACGATTTTTAAACTTTCTTTTGAGAAACCTTGCAATGAAATCGGCGCAGATAGCGCAGTCTTTTTTAAAGCAAGTTTCTTTGTTAATGATTCAGAAACTAAAGAACAGCTGCTTCCTGTATCAATAAATGCTTCATGGCGCAAATTATTTATGGAAACCACTTTTACAAATTTATTTCGCGGGTCAGGGTCGGGGGTCAACACGCATTTTATTTCTTTTTTCTCGGTATTTGCAGCATTTTTTTTATGATAACAAACAGATTCTACGTGTCCTCGCTTACCACAAAATTCGCATTTATTGGCGTCACACTGAGTTTTTTTATGATTTCCACCACAAATATAACATTTAATTTGTCTCCGAAGTTGTATTAGTCCAGTATCAAGCGAATTACCAGTAAGTGCGGCTTGTCCTGACGTATTCGTAGAGGATGCAGTCGCTATCATAGTTGCAGGTGTTCGGTTGACAGGTTGTTGGTTGATAAATTTCAAATGACCTTCACGAGTGTTAGTACTTACCTGTTTCGTATTTTTCAATTTATAAGTACGGCCATATAAAAAGCTAGCTAGGCTGTCACAAGTTACAAAATTATTAGCTTCAATGGAAGCGCCTATACCACTATCGCCTATATTTCCGACAATAATGGAAATAATATCTTGTTCCGAAAACTGTAAAGATAATCTATCTATTTTGCACTTTTGTTCGAAATAAAACTCGTGAAGGGACTGATTGTCATCGGGTTTCTTATCAATTATTTCTTTTAATAAGTCATACATATGTCGTCGAATTCGAAAACTAGAAGCTAACTCCCGTTTCCAATCCATCCATTTCCATGATGGCCAATTACTTTCGGATCGTAATAATGAGTCATACCAGACTTTTGCAGAACCTTTCAATTTATTGAGAGCTTGAAAACGAATCATTTCATCGGACCATGAAAAGGTCTGAGCGTAAGACTGAATAATATTAAGCCAAGCGTTTACGTCATCTCGCAGCGGGTCAAACTCCGGTATAATGTTACTCGAAGTGTTACTTGTACTAACAGTTGCAGTATCAGCCTTACGTGATACCTTATTCATGTGTTTCCGTGGAGGTGACGGAGTCCTCGTACTTGCGGTACTACTACTGCTGCTGCTGCTCGAAGAACTTGAACTCGAGCGAGTTCTTTTTCGCTTTAGGCGCTTATTCCGTTTACTTTTTCTTCCCATATTTTACGTGGGTTACAACGCACTTCTGATGTTAGAGATCTCTTGAACAACTAGTAAGTTAACTGCACTAAAACACCGTGTTACGTTCAAAGCATATAATACCAATATCTCCGAATTTACAATTAGCTTTACACTCGACTGATGTTCCCTAAAGTACCAATCAGAATAATCCATCGACTCTATGGTAGGGCTTATACACAGCCTTTGTTATTGTTAAACTGAAATTTGACCGTCGTCATCCGGGGCCCCAAACCAGAGGTTCTCGTAGTTCGTCTTGATGATGTCATCGTTGCTAGGCCGCAGCGATTGCCAACATGCTGCTGTTTGATTGGATTGGAATTACACATTCCAAAATTGCATAATCAACCTACGAATTATACAAAATACCTAATTTGAGAATCGTAAAATCAAAATCACTTTTTCGGTATTTTACAAAAGTAATAAAGTAAAATAGGTAGGATGATGCAATGTGAAGTTACGAACGATCCAAACACACAGAAAGGATCTATATTACCACGTAGGTACCTTCAATGCTTTCACCAATCAAATCCGCACGTAAAAATACGCACACAAAACACATGCACAAATACAGAATTTGAATAGCACGACAGACAGATGTAGAAGTTTACAAAGCTCACGGAGCAAGTATAATTTTCAACAAAAAAAACTGACCTGAAACAGGAAACTAAATTAAATAGTAGTGCCCTAAAATACTTAATAAAAAAATTAACAAACGCACTAGTCGCCGCTACGATTTTCGAAGGTTCTCCTCGATTTCTCTGGGATGCCATCATCAGATCCTGGTTTCCTTATCATGGTACTACCCTTGGGATATTTACTTTTAAACAAAAAATAGTCATCGGTTCGTAAACGACGAAGATATCTACGAACACACAATAAGAAAAAAATATATATATACGGTCGAATTGAGAAACCTCCTCCATTTTTGAAGTCGGTTAAAATATATGGAACGTCCTTGGAGGCTAAATTATAAAGTGCACCATGGGCCTTTTTTATGGTATAAGGTAACAAGACAAGCACGACCCTCGCCTGATGGTAAGCGATGACGTCTACTTATTACAGTTACAGCGACATGCAAAATTCTGAACTACCAAAGTTTTACATGTCACTATTCTTCGCCTGTTACCATGACACATAGTTGAGTAAGAATTAAGATGTTGAGTCTCGCATGCCCTGTAATTTCACTGGACACCTTGCCATTCCATGGGCCTGCTTGAAGCGAAGCAAACTGGGCGGCCGTAGTACCGGTGTTCCCACCGTCTTCTACTTGCCAAATAGAGGGTAGGTGGTTTAACATTTTGGGCAGTGGAAAATTATTCACTACTATTGGGGAGTTCAAAGTTCAACATCCAGTTGTTTTAAAGGTATTTATTGTTAGCTTTTCCAAAACTTTTCCTGGCTTAAACAGTAAATATAACCAAAACATTTCCAACTTATAAGAATGAGTCGTCTCCTTTCCATACTTCTTTTAGCGCGATAGAGAAAAATGATGAGAGTGAATTTTTACGATGCACGTGCACACCGACACCTAAATTTAACATCGTGAAGTTAGTTCTAGGTGGTACGATGCGCGCGCACACCGTCACCTATATTCTACACCGTGAAGTTAGTTCTAGGTGGCATGACTATGTTCAAGTTGTATATGTCATATTTAACGTCATATTTTTACGTTAATAAAACCTTTTTTTATTCAAATAAAATCTTTTTGATTAATTTTAATATTTATCGTTAATCACTACTGCATTTTAGTTATTTTTTTCCATACGCCACAGAAGTATAACTTCTAACGCGTGTACATAAGTACACACACTCTTTTTTCAACTGTCAGGCGTACGCAACAGGATGTAACTAGCCAGAAGTGGATATTCGCTAAGATTAAACTTTTATGAACCGTATTAATATTATTTTAACAACTCTAAAATACATACAATTATTTGTAAATAATTAATCACAATTTTAGACAATGTTTACATTTCCAAAAAAACATCTTTTAAATGTATTCAGCCGGAAGTAAGAAACATTAATAGTAAACATGTCAAATCGTGTCTTCATTATTCACAAGTTTTACATTACATTTAAATACCTCTTCCTACCATAGAAATAGGAATTTAAGTAAAGTAGATAATTAAACATGTCAACATCTAAGACGTTATACAGTGTCAAAATGTTTTAAGTTTTAGGAATACATCATATTTTGTTAATGTTTGTGTTTGTCAAGTCTGAGTTTCCAGTTGCGTGTTTAAAATATAAAATCTCAAATCACAACCCAGAGTGATAGATATCCGGTTGTCTACTATCAAACCAACGCAAGTAACTATCAAAAATAGTTAATATAAGATAAATAAAATTATCGAATATTTATTTAACTTTAGTGGTAAAGCTAACAACTGTTATGGTCTTGACCTTTGACTGCGACAATTGTTTTAAAATAAAATCTTTGTAACTTACATCCAACACTCATTTGCTCGCTACGATTCGCGCCGAACGTCCTCGTATTTTAATTTTTAAAGCATAAATAATTCACTTTTATTAACTACCTGACTTAATTAGCATACATTTCGGTAATCACGTCGTTAATCCGTGTTTTTTAAAATGATTTTGTTAATTTTGTTGGTAGTGTTTATTGTTGTTGCTTTGGTGTCGTGGGTGTACTTTTTTTGTGATTCTAAACGATCTGTGGAGTCGATACCGTTCCCGTTGCCTTTGTTGGGGAATGGTTTGATGTTCCAAGGAGATGCTGCGCGTAAGTTTAATTTTTAATGCTTTTTTAGGGTTCCGTAGTCTTGACAAGGAACCCTTATAGTTTCGTCATGTCCGTCTGTCTGTCTGTCTGTTTGTCCGAGGTTCTGCTTAGAGACCGTTAATACTAGAAAGCTATAATTTTGTAGGGGTATGTATATAAATAACGCCGACAAAGTGGCGAAGTAAAATGTTGGGGTATTTTTTTTGGGATAGCTTCCCTACATGAGAAGTGGGGATGAATTTTTTTTCATCGTCAACCCCTTCGTGTTGGGTATCGTTGAATAGGTCTTTTAAAATGACTTCAGGGTTGCAAATTCCATTTTTCGATTGAATGCTCCATTTACGAAATATTTAACTTAAGTTAAGTTTAAGTTAAGTTTTGCACTTTTAAAAGTGCAAATTTTTGTTCCAGTAGGGCGTCCCTCCCCCTCTAAAAGCTAAACTGCTGGTTTGAAAAGTCTTGAAAAATTTGTGATAATAGTGCATTTCATGAACTCTAGAGAAAAACTATAGCGGTTAAGATAACTAATTTATTAGTTTAGCAGTAATAATCGTTGAACTTGGGTATGGATAACTTTGTACCGAATACAAAATCCTTAGAATAAATCCTATAAAGTGACAAAGACGAAGTACCTAGTTGCTTATTTGTAACGGGTAAACACTTGCATTGAATAACGGGCTACTACGGAACCCTACACTGCACGTGGCCCGACACGCACTTGGCCGGTTATTTATATATATCTTATTGGTTAGCGTTTGACCACTATCTCACCTGTTGGTAAGTGATGATGCGGTCGAAGATGGTAAGCACGCTAGGCCTAGAATAGAAACTGGCCTTCACGGATAGCTGCCGGAACACATCACTTAGATGTTTGTCTGATATACATATTTTTCTTACCTGGCCTAGATAAAATCCAATTTTTGTTTTAAATCACGCTAACGCAACTTCAAATTGTATGGGAATGACAGCTTTGTTGTGGAAAAATAAATGTCATTGCCAATTTTGAACTTGCGTTAGCATGAATGATAACAGAAATTAGATTTTGTCTATGGGCTCTGTTTTGTTGCACTGCAGAACAAAATACAGGAGGTATTTTATTTACGCGTTACGGTGTATTGCTTGTTGGGTCCAGTTGCTATAATAAGTGTAAATTTAATCCTTCATAATTATCCGTCTGATTTTACCTCTAAGTACCTAATTAATATGTTTTATAACAATAATAACATTAAAATCATTGACCAATTAGGTACCTACAGAAAGAAAAGTCTTATCCATACAAATAAGATATTAAAATAATGTTAATTAAGTAGGTACTGTGACACCGTAAAATAATCCCATGCCTTTTGTGGGCATGGCTGATTTTTCTCTTTTATAGTGAATATGTTACGTTTTGTAGCAAGTCAGGCGGACAATCGATAAAATAATGCTCTTTCCACCTGTAGACGAACTCCCGTGCTTGGATTTGAACCGACGACAAGCATACTATACGGTGCAAGAATTTTTAAATGATAAATCTTTAATTTGAAATTTAATTGTATTATTACTATTTTAATTATTGTAAATTATTATTATTGTAATACTTTTTATATTTGCACGCCAAATGGCAGAATGTAGCGGTTACTTAAAATTGTACTAACACTATATACCTATGTTCGCAAATAAATAATTTTGATTTTGATTTTGATTTTGAAAGGTCGTGGGTTTGATTCACACAAAGGAGAATTCTTTATATTATGATCCCCAGAATTATTTTAAGAGTCTGGGTTTAAAGTTCCCCAACAACACATGGATATCGCTAGTGTAGGGACAAAATAAGAAAATTAATGAATAGAGCAAAAACCCGACTGCGCGTAGTTTTAAACGAAAATTGTTTTTTACAAGCTTTTATTTAACTTGCAATGTATGTATGTATGTATGTATGTATGTAACTATGTATGTTCGGGTAGAATCTTGGAAGCTAAATTAAATCCACTTCCCGATGTCCGAATGGACTCAAATTTGGTGCACTTATGTATCTTCGGTGACAATACAATGATATGGTACCATGGAGCTGGTCTGATGATGAAGACGGGAGGTGGCCACGGCATCTCTGTGATAAACTAATATAACCCTAACGAGTTTGGGCTCGATTGATTTGTCTTGAAGAGAACTTTTCACCTCGATGATATCCAGGGTCTGATGATGAAGCTGGAAGGTGGCCATGGCATCTCTGTGATAAATCAACACAAAACTACCGAATTTGGGCTCAATTGATTCGTCTTGAAGAGAACTTTTCACCTAGATGATATCTAGGGTCTGATGATGAAGCTGGAAGGTGGCCACGGCATCTCTGTGATAAATCAACGTAACTCTACCGAGTTTGGGCTCGATTGATTCGTCTTGAAGATAACTTTACACCTAGATGATATTTAGCAACTGGTGATGAAGCTGGAAGGTGGCCACGGCATCTCTGTGATAAAATAACGTAACCCCAGTGAATTTGGGCTCAAATGATTCGTGTTGAGTAGCACTTTACACTTAAATGATAGTCAGGATCTAATGATGAAACTGTAAGGGGGCCATGGCATTTCTGTTATAAAGCAACATAGCCCCACCGAGTCGATTGATTTTCCGCGAAGAGCACTTTACCCGTAATCACATCAAATATCCGTGGAATATTTTACAACACTTAAATACTTAGGTAGTAGGTAGGTAGTCGGTATCTATACCTACCTACTAAAAAGTTAAAAATAAATTATAAATCAACACCTCAACACCAATATTATAAATGCGAAAGTCAGTTTGTTTATTTGTTTATTTGTTTGTTTGTTTGTTTGGGACTTCTTCACGGTCAAACGGCTTGACCGATTAGGCTGAAATTTTGTACAAAGATAGTACATAGGACAGAATAGGATATATTTGGCTATCGAGTCAGGGGATCCAGATATTTTTAATTGAATTTTGTAAATATAAGACTTCTTCTCGAATAAACGGCTTGACCGATTTGCCTGAAATTTTGTGTGAATACATGTCATACGGCAGGATAGGATATACGATACTTTTTTCCTGGCTGTCGAGTCAGGGGGTCCAGATATTTTTTATTGAAGTTTGTAAATATAAGATCTCTTCTCGAATAAACGGCTTGACCAATTTGCCTGACATATTGTATAAAGACAGTTCATAAGGCAGAATAGGATATAGGATACTTTTTTTTGGCTATCGAGTCTGGATGTCCAGATTTTTTTTATTGAATTTTGGGTTGTGGCTTTGTGGCTTTGTGGCCACTTATCAGCTAAACGGCTTGACCGATACGGCTGAAATTTTCTACATATACAGCTCATATGGCATAGAAGCACATAGGATACTTTTTTTCTGGCAGTCGAGTCCAGGTGTCTAGATTTTTTTATTGAACTTTGTAAATGTGTGGCCTCCACTCAGCCAAACGGGTCAACCATTTCAGCTGAAATTTTGTGCACAGACGGTCAATAAGACATAAAATACTTTTTTTTGGCTGGCAATTTTGGGTGTCCATAATTTTATTATGGAATAATGTGTAATCTCTTAGTGGCAATCGTTTTGACCGATTCAGCTCAAATTTTGTACAAATACAGTTAATAGGGCATAGAACGACAAAGGATATTTTTTTTAACAGTTGACTTTAACCAGAGTGTCATCAGTGTTGACTTAGTAGGTCATAAAAACTGTCAGGGTCGTAAAAAGTCGTAAAAGTTTTTCGCGCTCGCTTCGCTCGCGCTGTGATAACGCTTGCGACGCTCGCGCAAGCATTTGTTTTATTTAATTTGTAGAAAATATTTTGGCAAATTTTGAATTTTAATAGCCACATGCATCAAAACGAATGATACATTGAAACAGAACAACCTTCAATAATCATAATAACTTTAAATAAAGTGGATATCAAATTTAACCCTAATGTCATCGGTGTTGACCTAGTAGGTCATAAAAACTGTCAGGGTCATAAAAAGTCGTAAAAAATGTTGAAGCGTCACGCAGTGATATCGCTCGCTACGCTCGCGCAAGCATTTATTATTTCAACTTTAAAGGTAATATTTCAGCAACTTTCGTATTTTAATAGCCACATGCATCAAAACGACTCATAAATTAAAACAGTACAACCTTCAATAATCATAATGATTATTAACCTTAAAATAAGTGATTATCGACTTTAACCTGAGTGTCATCAGTGTTGACTTAGTAGGTCGTAAAAACTGTCAGGGTCGTAAAAAGTCGTAAAAGTTTTTCGCGCTCGCTTCGCCTGCGCTGTGATAACGCTCGCGACGCTCGCGCAAGCATTTGTTTTATTTAATTTGTAGAAAATATTTTGGCAACTTTTGAATTTTAATAGCCACATGCATCAAAACGAATGATACATTGAAACAAAACAACCTTCAATAATCATAATGATTATTAACTTTAAATTAAGTGGATATCAAATTTAACCCTAATGTCATCGGTGTTGACTTAGTAGATCATAAAAACTGTCAGGGTCATAAAAAGTCGTAAAAAATTTTGAAGCGTCACGCAGTGATATCGCTCGCTACGCTCGCGCACGCATTTATTATTTCAACTTTAAAGGTAATATTTCAGCAACTTTCGTATTTTAATAGCCACATGCATCAAAACGACTCATAAATTAAAACAGTACAACCTTCAATAATCATAATGATTATTAACCTTAAAATAAGTGATTATCGACTTTAACCTGAGTGTCATCAGTATTGACTTAGTAGGTCGTAAAAACTGTCAGGGTCATATAAAGTCGTAAACATTTTTTGCAGTAATAACGCTATACAGCGTATAATAGCGTGTTTCAACAGCCTCATACATAAGACTGACTCAAATACTTAAACAGCAAATCTTGGTAAACCTTGGTTAGGTTTACCAAGAAATGATTTATGACTTTAACATCGAGTTCGACCTAAGACTCATCTATAGTGAGTAGATTATTAGGTCGTCAATTTGTCAGGGTCATAAAAAGTCATAAAAAATGTTCATACATACATACATACAATCACGCCTTTTTCCCGTTGGGGTAGGCAGAGACTACTTCTTTCCACATGCTACGATCCTGACATATCTCCTTCGCTTCTTCCACTTTCATGAGCGTCTTCATACATGCTCGCCGGTTATAGGTACTTTTAACTTGGCCTTTTTTTAAAACGTCACCGATCTGGTCGTGATACGTTCGCCTAGGTCGGCCTCTACCAACTGGCCCATTCACACACGTCTCATAAATCTGTTTCGTCAATCTTTCTTCATCCATCCTCTCTAGATGTCCAAACCATCTAAGCATCCCTTTCTCTATCTTTGCCAAATATCATGATTCTAGGTCAACGGGAAGGACCCAATAGGTTTTCGACCCATAACTTATTGATATCTAAACCTAGGGCAAACGCTCCAACTAGGCAAATACAATTCCGAGAAGGAAATCCAAAGGAGAATTCAGCTGGGCTGGGCAGCATTCGGAAAACTCCGTCGAGTCTTCTCGTCGCCTATAGTGTATCAGTGTCTAAAGACACCTTGGGAGAGGCCTACGTCCAGCTGTGGACGGACACAGGCTGATAATGATTTATAGTCAGTTCTTTAAGCTTTTTTAAACGATCTGATTTGACTTTGTCAAGTTTCCAGCCGACATACAAAAAGAAAGAGGTTCTCAATTCGTCTGTATGTTTTTTTTGTGTATGTTACAAGATTACTCCGTCAATTGTTAACCGATTCGAATAATTCTATTTGTAATCGGTAGGATACGTTTCCAATGTGGTTCCATTTTGATTTTATCGAGATCTAGTTACTATCTCCAGAGATATGACGATAAACGTCTCGAACTTGCTAATAAAATTGACTCGCGGGGCATGGAAGTCGTTTGTTTTAGTTAATAGCTATCTTAATTATCCATTATAAATTAACCCTTAATTATGTACAGAATTGAATTTTGTAATGCCGGAGAACCGGAGGAGTAAATTTTTACTTAATTCTCCTCTCCAAGGCCCATATAATATGGTTGCAGTCTAGCCAATGCAATGTTAGGTGACAAAAGCCCCCTTGGCCTGGTGACCTGATTTAGTTCCATCAAACACTTAGAGAATGAGATGGGAAGCTCAGCGACCCAGCAGGATCACAGAATAAGTTATAGTTTATAAAAACTGGCCAAGAGTGAGTTGGACTCGCGCACCGAGGCTTACGTACAAAATTGTCAAACTAAGTTAAAGGACCACCTTAACTTTGCAGTTTGATCCCTAGACCGATTCCTAGACTTCCTATATAAGTGATGCCAGACCTTACTTCTTTCCAAATTGATGATTCATGATTTCTAGGTCAACGAGAAGTATCCTATAGGTTTTGATTTCCCTTTGAAATGGCAAAATATGCGAAAATATTCGACATAAATCTTTTGATCGCAATGACACACAAGTTTAATATTTTCACAGCTGAAAGATACCATAGACCCGAGTATTTCAAATAAGTGTCAACTTTACAAATTTACGTGTTCCTGAGAAAAAAAGGGTTGTGACGGACAGACAGACAGACAGACCACAAAGTGATCCTATAAGAGTTCCCTTTTTTCTTTTGAGGTACGGAACCCTAAACACTAATAGAACATGCTTGAACTAAAAATTAACATCCTGGTTCTATCATCAGACTCTGTTTACCTGTTTTTTAATCTAATTGGACTAATCAGAACAAAACAATTGAAGCAGCAAATAGTCCAAATAGTTAATGCGTATTGCATTATTGACGTAAACCCACTTTAGAAGAAAGAAAGAAAGAAAATACATTTATTTAGCACATTACGCAACTTATACTACTTAACGTACTTTAAGATAAAAAAGAGAAAAAAAAACAATCAAGAAAATAATACAGTTATAAACCTATCTCGGTACTTTAATTAATAAAATACACACGTGTAGTGCTAAAAAGGTCTATCTCAGCATATAATGTTCAGGTGTTGGCCTGAACGCTGATTTTCAGATAGACCTATCTGGGGTTGGACTATCGCAAATAATATAAATTAGTAAAAAGGAAATAAAAATACATATTTTATTACAGATATTGTGATAATCATACTTACTTTAATTACAATACAATATAAACTATTATAAGTAATAGGTACACACGAATAATGAAAACTCAAAATAAATAATTAGAAACAATGCAAGAATACAAAATAGGTTTATGAACGAGGCGAGACATGCGTAGCATCTCTACTTAGTCTGTGAACCGCTGTGAACGAGACGTACATGAACATGAAATCGCTAGAAAGTGTCAATGTCAAACAAAATGAAAAAAAAAAGAAATGGCTATGCAGAAAATACGAAACAAGAACTACATAAACTAAGAAACTAACGAATTAACCTATTAATAAAAATCCCCTAATGGCATACACAGTAAAAAACAATAGAGATTCCCAAAGCAACATACTACGAATTTGCATCAACAACGAGTTGGATTCTGTACGCTCTCAACGCAGACTAGAACTACTTTAGACACAAGCATATTTAGCTTAGTTGGAGGAGCGACCCACATTACTAGTAAGCTTTTTAAACAAAAACAACCCATTCGTAGGATTCAAAAGACGCAATGCGGTGAAGCGCAATATCTGAAAAACCATAATTTTACGTTCCACAATATCCGTTATAGGCAGACATCACTTACCACCAAGCGTTGCCTCCCGTTTGGTCCCATTAAAATTTTATCAAACTATGACAATTATCTCCGGAGATATGGAGATAAACAATATAAGCAAATTTGTATACTTAGATGACATAATTATAACTAGTCAGTACTTTGACTATCGCGGCATGTGCAATCGGGTTTTTCGTTTTGTACGATCATTAATTATTTTGTCTAATTTTCAGATTTTTTGAAAACCCTAAAGAACCTAAACAAAGACAGCGCTGTGGCTCTTGTATACATACTTTTAAGCAGATACATAGTCCTAGGTCATCCCAAATATATTGAGGTAAGTCATTTCATTTATTAGGGTTCCGTACCCAAAGGTGGAGACCACAGTTCGGTAAACGTAGTGTAGGGCGCCCTCCAGCTCGGTGGAGCGATGATATACGCAAGCTGGCTGGCAGCGGTTGGAAACAAGGAGCTGAAGATCGAGCTCAGTGGCGTGCCATAGGAGAGGCCTATGTCCAGCAGTGGACGAATACTGGCTGCTGATGATGACCCAAAGGAACCCTATTACTGAAATTTCGCTGTCCGTCCGTCCAACCGCACGAGAGACGTGTTTTTCGGCGTTTTTACGGTTCCGTAGCCGAATGGCAAAAAACGGAACCCTTATAGATTCGTCATGTATGTCTGTCCGTCTGTCTGTCCGTCCGTATGTCACAGCTATTTTATTCCGAAACTGTAAGGACTACATAATTGAAACTTGGTAGGTACATGTATTCTGTGAACCGCTTTCCGATTTTTATACAAAAATTAAAAATATAAAAGTTTAAGGAGGGGCATCCCATACATGGAACTGAAACAAAAAAAAATTCTCCAAACCTATACGTGTGGATAGGTCTTCAAAAATGACATTGAGGTTCCTAAAATCATTTTTTCTCAAAGTCAATCATTTGAATGATAGGCGCGTCTAAAGTGGTAAAGTGTGTGTCCCTCCCCTCTAACTTTTAAAGTATGGGCAAAAAATCTAAAAAATATATATGCTGTAGATCTCAATAAAAACTAACAACGAAAATTAGTTTGAACGAGATACAGTCAGCAGTTTTAGAGATGTAGCGACCGCAAAGATAACTTTGTTTTTCATACAAACACTATGAAAAACAAAGTTAATTTTGTAGTTGCGAAAAATCATAGTTATGGAATACTTAACTGTGTTACGGAACCCTACGAGTGCAAGTCCGACTTGCACTTGGCCAGTTATTTTATGTAGGTAGGTACCTACATAAAATATCTCTCTACCTACTTACTACCACTACATACATAGTATCTATCTACTATCCAATAGACTTGGCTGGCACCGACTTCAGATAGATAAGTGGGTAGCGCTTATAATAATTATATTAAGTAAATTTTTTTTCGCTTTTGAGTGCCTGTTTATGGTTATGAAGTCGGTATTATTTTTTTTTTAAACAATTAATCAATTGTTTTCTGATCGCGTTTGGTGTGAACCAGTCGGTGCAAATACTACTGCGCTATCTGATCGTCGCTTAGATCGCGCACGCAGGACGCTGCGGTGTGTCCGTACCTTCACCCTGTATACTCGTATTATATATTTTTTTGTATTATAATGGTAACTTAATACTGACGATAATTTTCAGCCACTATGTTCCAGCACAGAGTATATAAACAAGGGAACCAATTACAATTACATGAAACCTTGGTTGGGAGAAGGCCTTCTTACAGCTGCAGGTAATTAATTTATCAAATTAAATAATACTTTTTAGTAGAAATAGAAATATATGGACGGAGTATCTCGCCCAAGCCAAGTGAAGCAGTCGTAATCACCTTTTTTTTAGTAACCGACATCACAAAAAAGAGGAGGTTCTCAATTCGTCTCTTGTCATTTTCTGTCTTTATTTTTAGGGTTCCGTACCTCAAAAGGTAAAAAAAGGAACCCTTATAAGATCACTTTCTTGTCCGTCTGTCTGTCCGTGTGTCACCACAGATTTTCTCAGGAACGGGTAGACCTAGCAAGTTTAAATTTATACCTGATACTAAGGTCAATAGTCCCTATTGGGTGTATGAAAATCAAGGTCTTGAGTCAACACAATAAAAAGATATGGGCAAATTTAGATTTTCGCGAAAACTTGTTAGTACCAAAATGTACCTTAATTTTCAACTTTTTTTATTTTTCGGAATTTTTCCTTTATTTGTGCTCTAAGACCTTGCTTATAACCAAAATTGACAATTCTAGGTAAACCGGAAGTACCCTATAGGTTTTGGGTCGAAAACCTATAGGGTACTTCCCGTTGACCTAGAATCATGAAATTTGGCAAGAAGCAAGGTCTTACAGCACAAATTAAGAAAAAATTCCAAAAAAATAAAAAAAGTTGAAAATTAAAGGGTGTCCCCATACATACATAGTTTGCGCCAATTTAGGTAGACCTCTGAGTTATATGAGCGCTTATACAATTTAGAGGTCTAGCTTAATTGGCTAGTACGGAAGCCTCGGTGGGCGAGTTCAACTCGACTTAGCCGGTTTTATTTTTTATTATGTTCACCGATTACTTGAAGATGCCTGAACCAATTTGGAAATATCTTTTTTTGTTTCAAAGGGTACCCCATCCCTCCTTGGTGGTCCCATATACATTTTAACGAAATTGGTCGAGCGGTTTTTAATTTATCAATATTCGTATAACGATGCATTTAATTACCTCGATGACATGATACTACTACTGGCTACTTTGACTAGCGCGACGTTTGAAATCGGTTCTCTTTGTTTTTTAAACATCTTAAATTATATCTTATAGGCTAGCGTTTGACCACTATCTTACCCTCAGAGCAATAATTACTAAATTATACTCTGAGATCTTACCTGTTGGTAAGTGATAATGCGGTCGAGGATGGTAGCACGCTAGGCCTAGATTTCAGCAGTGTTTCCGGCGAGCTGATTTGATTTCTTAAATATAGAATCTTGACAGGTTGGCAACGCACAAGTGCCACCCTGAGTGTTGCAAAATGTTCATAGGCGACGGAAACTTCCCATCAGGTGGGATGTCTACTTGTTTGTTACCTTTAGCATAGCAATAGCAGAATTATTCAGAACTTTTAGCAGATGTATTTACCGCTTGTGATGTATAGGCCACACAGATGGCTTGCAATGTGTGTCCTCTTTTGCCATTTCTAAACTATACAACTAATAGTATAGGATCCCTTATACAACGACCTTCACCGAGCTGATTAATGGACTGAAATTTGCTAGGCAACCCATATGCAATATATTATTTGTTATATTAAATTACATAAAAAATGTGTTTGATCCATTAACCAGCTCGGTGAAGGTCGTTGTATGACGGGATCTTAGACCATAAACTAACTAAAAAGTTCTCTGCTAGAATTAAGTAAAAACTTACATATAAAACTATTTAGAGCAAAATATACCCAGTAATGTTGGATATAAACGGAGAACACTAAAGATAATAATATAATAAATGATTTTATTATACCTAATTCGTTTACGTACGCCCGGTACGCCATTAAAAACTCATACAAGCCGATTAAAATTCGTCAAGTTCACAGTTATCTAATTTCTTAATCAATCGTTTTGCAAGACAATTTATACTTGAAAAGTGATTGTCTTGTTTGTTACAAGAGTTTAGGTGTCAGAAACTGGGTGTAAGCATTTTTTATAGTCGATAGGCTAGCGTTTGACCACTATCTCGCTTGGTAGTAAGCGATGTGGTCGAGGATGGTAAACGCGCTAGGCCTAGTATGGTCCGACTCTCAAGTGCTGTACTGCCGAAACACTGTAAGGTTTCGGCGGCAGATTTTCTTTTCAACCGACTCCAAAAAGGTTCTCAATTCGTCTGTACATTTTTTTTTGTTTGTATGTTACGCGATTACTCCGTCAATTATGAGCCGATTCGGAATTGATGGAAGTCGGTTGTTTCAGTTTTTAAACTATCTTAATTATTTTATATCATATAGGCTAGCTAGCGTTTGACCACTATCTCGCCTGTTGGAAAATTATGATAAGGTCGAGGATGGTAGCACGCAAGGCCTAGAATCTTCGAGCATTTACCAATGGAGATGTTAACGTTGTAATCCGCAAACATTTTTATCTGCCGATACTTACGGGGGACGAGGTAAACACGCATTGCACACACACAAATCACTTTGACAATCCCGCACACTAGCTTGAAACACGCACACAGTATTAATAAAACATTAAATTAAAAAATCAAAAAACCCGACTGCGCAAAAAGTGAAATGTTAATAAACGAACTGAAAAGAAAAAAACAAGTAAGTCTAGTAGTTTAGACTTCTTTCTGTTTAGGGATATCAAAAAACTATACCATTTAAATTCTTTCTCGGTCGATACACTCATAAAATAAATTATACATTGTTATATGGAATATAGATCCTTTAACAGTCGGGACACATTAATGGCTTAAATGGGGATCCATTTAAGCCATTAATGTGTCCCGACTGTTAAAGTCTCTATATTCCATATAACAATGTATAATTTATTTTATGAGTGTATCGACCGAGAAAGAATTTAAATGGTATGGTTGTTTGATATCCCTAAACAGAAGTCTAAACTACTAGACTTACTTTTTTTTATCTTTTCAGTTCGTTTTTTAACACTTCACTTTTTGCGCAGTCGTGTTTTTTTATTTTTTTATTTAATGTTTTATTTTACACTTTTTAGTTAAGTAAAGGACGGCAAATTCCGTAATCTTCTCATTTCATTTAGAGAGTTGATGACATGTGGATTATTGAGAAGTTTCCGGGGATCTAAACTACTTATTACTAGTCCATCTAAAGATCTAACCCGGCTCAATGCTACATAGGCTTGACCATTCGCAAAAATGCGTGAACTAAAAGGAAGCGACTATACCAAAAGGAAGAGGTTGTTTGTTACCTCAGAACTCCACCAATTCTTAACCGATTTGGAAAATTCTTTTTTTGTTTGAGTTAATATGATTTTCGTTTGGTCTCATTGTAATTTTATTGAGATCTGATAAGTAACTTCAGAGATAAGCACCGCAAACTTGTTACTGAAAGTGACTAACGCGGCATGTAAAATAGTTATTTTTTCGATTTGTACGATCATAAATTATTTGTTATAAATATACTTTGAATCTCCATTTTAAGACCTTTAATTCGATACCCCACTCGATAGGTTTTGAAAAAAAAAAAATTTTTTTTGAACCCCAAATTTTGGCGTCTGAAATCCGCCATTTTGAATTTTTCAATTTTTTATGTTTTCGTTGACACTCGCGCTAGCATGGCGAATCTATTGACTTGCCAATTATCAAAATCGGCCCACGCGTTTGGTCTCTAGTGTGCCACAAAGGAACAAACATACATACATACATACATACATACATACATACATACATACATACATACATACATACATACATACATACATACATACATATATAGACTGATAAACACATTACCTCTCCTTTGCGTCGCGCAGTCGGGTAAAAATACAGCGTAATTACGCACGCTTATATGGCCAAAAATGGCTATATGGCCAGCAGAGGGGTACGCTTTGCGTTGACATCTCCATTGGTAAATTCTCGAAGCCTAGAATGGGAACTGGCTCTCAAGGATAGCTGCCGGATCATATTAGATGTATCTAACTTGAGGGTGTTAGCTGGCTAGGCGGACACTAGACCAGTGTCCTACCACCATGCGGGGGTTGGAGGATTATTAACGATGTTTTTCCTTCACCGGAGGGCCACTGTGTAAAGCGCACATACATTTTTCGATAGAAAAATCCTTTGAGGATTGAACTCGGCACCTCTGGAAAGCCGACCATTCTCCCACGACACCACCGGGCCCTCGCCTTCTCATTGATAGTGGTAAACATTCATTGGTACACAGCTAGAAGGTTAAAAGTCAGGTATCTATACTTTACGCCAACGCGCAACGGGCGGTCAAACTAACACTCCCATTATGATGTGTTTTTATCGACTTCACAGAAAACTAGGGGGCTCTTAATTCGTCGGAATCTTTTTTTCATGTATGTTCACGGATTACTCGAAGACGCCTGAACCCATGAACCGCTTTAAAAAACTTTTGTTTCAAAGCGTACCCTTCCCAGGTGGTCCCATTTCAATTTTCACGATATCGGTCGAGCCGTTTTTAGGGTTCCGTAGTCCTGACAAGGAACCCTTATAGTTTCGTCATGTCCGTCTGTCTGTCTGTCTGTCTCTCCGAGGTTTAGCTAAGAGACCGTTAATACCAGAAAGCTGTAATTTTGTATGGGTATGTATATAAATTACGCCGACAAAGTGGTGAAATAAAATTTTGAAAAATATATTTTTAGGGTAGCTCCCCTACATGAGAAGTGGGTCGTCGTCTACCCCATCGTGTAGGGTGTCGTTGAATAGGTCTTTTAAAATGACTTGAGGGTTGATAATACCATTTTTCAATTGAATGCTCCATTTACGAAATATTAAACTTTAAAGAGCACATTTTTGTTCCAGTAGGTCGTCCCCCCCTCCCCCCCTCTAAAAGCTGAATTTCGGGCTAGAAAAATCTGAAAATATTTGTGATAATAGTGCATTTTATGAACTTTGAAGGAAAACTATAGTGGTTAAGATAACTTTATTAGTTTAGCAGTAATAGTCGTTGAACTTGGGTGTTGGATAATTTTGTACCAAATACAAAATCCATACAATAAATCCTTTCAAGTGACAAAGACGAAGTACCTAGTTGCTTGTTAATAACGGGTAAAGACTTGCATTGAATAACGGGCTACTACAGAACCCTACACTGCGCGTGGCCCGACACGCACTTGGCCAGTTATTAATATATCTACATCTAATACAAATATTACGATGCATTTATATACCTCGATGACATATGCTACTAACTACTGGCTATTTTGACTAGTGTAAGTAAAGAAAAGGTACAGAGAAACCTTCTAAGGAACGGAAAAAACGTTTACCTATTATAAAAAAAACAAGAAAAATCTTCATCGTAATAAAATCCTCCTTCAAGTTAACATGACCTGCTTGTTTATTTTTCAAGCTTCATCATTGTCGACAACGATCAATGTCATGAGATGTCACGATATGTCATTTAATGTCATGATATGTCATGTCATGAAATGTCATATATGTCATGAAATGTCACGAAATGTCATGATATGTCACTAAATGTTATGTTATGTAATGCAATGTCACGAAATGTCATAAATGTCATGAAATGTCACGAAATGTCATGATATGTCTCAAAATGTCATAAAATGTCACGAAATGTCATGAAATGTCACGAAATGTCACGAAATGTCACGAAATGTCACGAAATGTCACGAAATGTCACGAAATGTCACGAAATGCCACGAAATGTCACGAAATGTCATGAAATGTCAAGTAATGTTATGAAATTACAAGGAATTTCATTAAACTGCCTTAAACTGCTCACTATAAAAGAACGTTCATAAGCTAAAATTAAATTTTTTCCCGTCCCAGGGTGGAAAATACCTACTTATCGCGCACTTATCGAAGAACCAACCGTCACTTTTCGAATAAATGGGATGAAAAATAATATAATATAACGCGACGCGTTGCGAGCGACAGCCTTGAGTTAAAGCACCGGTCGAGCCACTATAAACTGGTTTCACTCCGTACGTGACAGGCGGCACACAGGCCGCTAGTGCTCAGGCACACACGCGCGTCTACGTCCTCATTACAGCGCAGTTGTATGAAGCTTTGTCTCTGTACCTTTTCTTTACTCATGTGCTAGTGCGACGTTTGAAGTCGGTTCGTTTAGTTTTTTAAACGACCTTAAATTATCTCTCTGCGACTTGATCTGTGATTAATATTAACCTGATGCTAGTGTATGAATTATTACCTCAACTGTATTGCTAATTTGCTACTATTAAGTAACAATGTATGTATGTTCTAATTGACTTCCGACACGAAGATAATTGATGCAAAATCCTTTGTATTTTCCTTGCCATAGTGTTAATAATAATTGAAAATCGTTTAAAAAACTAAAAGAACCGACTGCAAACGTCGCGCTAGTCAAAGTAGCCTGTAGTAGCATGTCGTCTAGGTATACAAATGCATCGTAATACAAATGTTGATATATTAAAAATGGCTTGACCGACTCTGTTAAAATTTAAATGGACCTGGGGAAAGGTACCCTTTGAAACAAAAAAATATTTTTCCGAATCGGTTCAGGAATCTTCGAGTGAATCGATGAACGTACATTATTTTAAAAAAAAAAGATTTAGACGAATTGAGAACCTCCTCCTATTTTGTGAAGTTGGTTAAAAAAAGGTTAGTGGCAATTTTTTTTATTTTATATATTATCTAGTATGACCGCTATCTCACCTGATCGTAAGCGGGGATGTGGTCAAAGATGGTGAACACACTAGGCCTAGAATACTCTGACCCTCAAGGGCTGTGTGCTGCCGGAACACCTGGTGGTAAGCTACTTTTATTTTTAACCGACTTCAAAAAAAGGAGAAGATTTCTCAATTCCACCGTATATATTTTTTTTTATGTTTGTTCGCGGATACCTTCGTTGTTTATAAACCGATTTTGATTATTGTTTTTTGTTAGAAAGGAGATATCCCAAGTATAGTATCATGGTAATTTTATCGAGGTCTGATAAGTATCTCCAGAGATATGGAGATAAACACCTCAAAATTGGTGCTGAAAATTAATAGCGCGGCATTGAAGTCGGTTCTTTTTTAGTTTTTTAAACGATTTTATATTTTAATCTAATTAGGGTGCCGATAAGAATATGCTGATAGACGGCATTGCTATACATGGGTTGGGGTTACCCACAAAATGGGTAAAAACTACTCACCTGTGAGTGAATATAACCCAAAATCAACATCATTAAAAATAATAAAAAATATATATATATATACGGTCGAATTGAGAATCCTCCTCCTTTTTTTGAAGTCGGTTAAAAATAAAATTGCATGGTGGCGGACACTAGTGAGATAGTGTCCGCCACCATGCAATTTTATTTTGGCCTGGCCAGCTACCACCCTCAAGTTAAAAAATCTGTCACCAAACATCTAATGTGTTCCGGCAGCTATCCTTGAGAGCCAGTTCCCATTATAAGCCTAGCGTGCTTACCATCTGCGACCGCATCATCACTTACCAACAAGTGAGATAGTGGTCAAACGCTAGCCTATAAGATATAAAACAAAAACTTGTTTTTCTGCAGGTAATAGATGGAGGAAACACAGAAAATTCCTTACTCCTGGCTTCCACTTCAATATACTACAGAATTTTTTGCAAATCTTCTGCAAAAACGAAGAAATTTTCAGAAAGAAGATCTGCAAACTGGCGAATGGGAAGCCATTTGATTTATTCCCTATGACAGCGCTGTATGCTTTAGACAATATAACAGGTAAGAAGATAACATCTTGTCTAAACCCGGCTTTCGACTATGGGATATAATAATTAATGTATATCTATATCTTGAGATATAATACTTTATCGCCCGTCATACACTTTATATGAGACCGCTTACACTATGCTATAATATATATATATATCCCTTGCTATAAATATGTTTTCCACCGACTAAGCGTTATTTGAAGGTTTATACATATTAATACGCTTTTATTAGCTTCAGACGTATGTATGTTTGAATGTTAGTATGTAACGGAATCTTTGAACATGATTTTAACCCCCTTCAAAACGTCGGATTAACTCAAAATTATACTTATTAGGCAGGCATACTTATTAAGGACCGATGACACTAAATAAATTAAAAAAAAATCAATCAAAATCAACTAAAAAATGAAAAATAAATAATAGTTTAAAAAAACTAAAAAAATACGCTTTTATAGAAAATCCAACTAAAAAATAGAATTTTTTTTAATTAAATTTGAATCTATTTATTACATCAAATATTTACAGCAAATATACAACTTAAAAATAAATAAAACTATTTGAAATGTTATAAATAAAAATTAAACTAGTTATAAATAAAAAATAGAACCCAGGTCGCAGCTGTCTGCCGGTAACGTTCCCAAAAAGCTGGCGACGTTACCTCGTTGAATTGCTAGGCTAATTCGTTGGCCGAGGTAAGCGCCAGCTCTTTGGTCATGAGTGACGTCTATTAAACGTCTGGACAGCTCCTTTACAAAACCCCGGGCATCTCGACCCCACGGACCCATTGTTTCGACCCCAAACGGAAGAAAAATGTAGCCACCACCAATGGCAGCATATTTCCTCCGTTTGAGGGTTTCTGCCGCATCCGCTGCCGCACCCGCTGCTCGTGAGGTCCCGCATATGTGGGACGCTGCTAACGTGTCAGCACACGTCGCGTCCCACACCAACGGTCTCCCTCGGCACCACGGAACCAACGTCATACCGTCGGGTCTCTTGCCATCGTCACGTGATATACCGTTCGGCTCTAATATAGCCGGCACGTTCACGGTGGCAAGGGCCCGACGAATGACGTCATTCAAAGAGGCATGACGTGAGAGACGCCCTGCACTGCGGCGGCATGACAGGCCATGGTGGCCTAATCTGTCTACTTCACTGCCGCAGTGACAATTGTGAGGTACTCTCCGGGAGATGCCCAGATGTAATCCCACAGCAATGGAGAAGCTGTCATCGTCCATAAGAGTACCTATGTTGGAAGAAGGTAATGCGTGTAGCCAGTATCCAGGTTCTTTTTTACGTGTGGCAAGGAGACGAGCCCGGTCCCTAATATCAACACTTTTTTGAAATAGTTCATCTTGAATAATTTTACAAAGGGGCTCGTCCCATAGCCTTTGTGAACTAAGTTTTTTGGGTAAGACCTCCCCTGGACAAGCCAAAGACCAGGCCGTTTTAGCTTCTTCTACGTATGTTATGGAAATTTCAGATGATGATTTTGAAAATATTTTTTGAAAAAGATCTGAAACACTATTAGTAGAAGATAAAAAGGCCGGTAGCGAAACACTTGAAATTTTGCGGATGCCAATGCCTCCAAACCGAATAGGCAGAGAGGCCTGACACCATGAATTATTTGAAAGTGAACAATTAAGAATTTGGGTTAAAATATTTTTGATCGCGTCATCTAAAATTAATAGTAATGGTATATGATTCCAAAGAGGGCTACAGCGTAGTATGTATGTAAATTTAGGCACAAAAAGACAAAATTTAATTAGATGGTAAGCCATGTGGTTATGAATTTCGGTGAGACACTTAGACGTATCGTCAAATTTTTGACGATGTTCATCCACAAAGACCGGGAAAGACTCTTGAAGGATCGGAGCTCCTAGGAGGCGTAGACTTTCTTTGTTGAGTAATTTTAAATTTGGAGCCAAACTGTTAAATTTATTATACAAATCGTCTCTTTGGTCCGATGGTACAATATCTGTGATAAAAAGTTCACACTTAGAAAAATTTAGTTCCAAGCCAATCAATTTAAATTTGTCGATTAAAAACTGTAAATCTTGTAATACAGTTCTGGCTTTGCCTCCGAGGGTTCCGTCGTCCAGATACCACATGTTTAATTTGGAATTTAGACTCGAAATTACGGGGTATATTGCTAGTCCGAAAATGGCTGGCCCAAGAGGGTCACCCTGTTGACAACCTGAGCAAGAATTTATTAAATGGTCTCGGTAAAGTAATTTAGAATCCAATCCGTAACATTGCCAAAGGTAGTCAAAAGTTTCTGGAATATAATTTTGAATTTCATTCAAAAGAGTAGTACGATTAACAGAGTTAAAGGCATTTTTGACATCCACCTTCAATATCACCTCACCGCAACCGTGATGTACAAATGTACGGAGAGCATGAACAGCTGCCTCGCATCCGCCCTTACTGCCAAAGCCTAACTGAAGGGGCTGGAACTTTTCAGTTAGTTTTGTATGTATGTGGCGGCAGCAAACCTTGGATGCGATTCTCCTATATGTGCAACCTACGGCTATTGGCCTAATGCCGCAATCTTTCTTTTTCAATGCGCATAGGTTTGCACCATATAGGAGAGGGGCAATCTGTGCATGCACCTTACCTGATAGCATGAAGTTTATAAGGGCGGTGATGTCTCGCAGTAGACTCTGGCCCGCATCCCCAGTAGCTCCAAAAATAAGATCTTTGATGTGTTGGGGAGTTAGGCCATCAAGTCCACCAGCCGATCCATTTTTAAAAGACATCACTGCCGCCCTTATGTCTTTTTCTGTCGCCTGTAAAGATTCAACAGGACTGGTGGTAACCGGAAGGTAAGGCGGTGATAGCGATGGTAGATGTTTGTCAATCAGGGCTGATAAAGTCTCTGGCGTGTCTGGAGCGATGGTGTCATTGGTGAATAAGAGCTGAGCAGCTCCCTTTAAGTCCCCGTCACTTATTTTAGTTTCTACTTTTTCAAAAATACTATGAGATTTTTTATGTTGTGAATTACTGTGCCAATGTGAATGTTGTTGGAAATTTGGAATTTGGGAAGAATTATTGTGCCTAAAGTGAGACTGTGTGAGACAGTTATTTTTAATTGCGGTAGTGAGAGATTTCGTGGTATTTTTAGAGTGGAGGACTTCGAAGGGAAAAACCAACAATTGTTCCCAAGCGCTTTCAGAATTTTCTTGTATAACTTTTTGAATTTTAATTGATAAATTTTGAGCGACTGATATTCGTGCACCACGGGGAAAACGCTTAACGATCGAATTGCATGATTTTAATTTAGATAGATATTGCTAAAAAGGTTGTGAATTAGAACTTTGTGTCTGAACGGGGGTTTAAGTCAAAGGGGCACCAATGTTAACAGAATGTACACTTTGAGAAAGAGATTTGTGGCTCTTCCCAATGTTTACATTAAGTCCTCGCTGGCCCTTAAAGAAACGCGCTTGGAAGCAATGAGGACATTGCACCAGCTCATTACCCTCATACCTTGGTCCAACATAGGGGGCACCGGCAGGCTGCGATCTTCTAAATACATTACTAGTTTCACTGTCCATTTTTTTCCTTATAAAAAAAAATAATAACAAAAAACGCAATAATAATTACAAAAACAAACATTGGTAGACATTGTCACTGAATTTCACTTGAATCAAACTGCATTTTTTTTGCTGCACAGGCATCACTAGTTTCACTGTCCATTTTTTTCCTTATAAAAAAAAATTATAACAAAAAACGCAATAATAATTACAAAAACAAACATTGGTAGACATTTTCACTGAATTTCACTTGAATCAAACTGCATTTTTTTTTGCTGCACAGGCGCACACGTGGCGCGCCCCGGCGCGCCGCGGCTCGGCACCATCCAAAACTATTTCTTCAATAAAAAGTTGTTATTCGGTTTCTATTTATAGACATGTAGATGGATGTAGGTCCACCCGTCCTATCGCACCAATCAATTGTTAAATTTGTGTAGGTGGTAGGTTTCTGGTGACCACATTTATGGCTCCACACAATTAGTGTATTTAGCCAGTGTTTGAATGAAACCATATACATAACCAAAGCTGAACTATATATCTTAAAGTGTGCACAGCAATCGCGGGATGTAATATATAGCTCAAGATGTAATTTATATTATATCCCATAGTAAAAAACCGGCTTACTTTAGAATAATACATTTTTCAGCTCACGACCATGAATGTTAGTACTTATTTTGTTCGGTAAAATGTACGACAATAATGCCGTACTTCATTGACGGGTACCGCCCACTTAGTAAAGTGCCACGCACAACCATAGACTATCGATTGCAATAATCGATAATCGAATGAATTCATTAATGATTATAAACTACCTCATCAATACTGTGAGCTGTCAAAATTATTATCCAAAATCCATAGACGTAATAAAATAGATGGTGCACTGCAGATGTTTTGACAAATTCAATGTAATCCATATGCTTTAACGATAAGGTTGTAATTGCTTTGTAGACCAAAATTACATTGAAAATTGAAAGACACCAGGGTGGGAGTGTGTCCTTGTCTAACAACCTGCTAGTGCTATATATGTTCTATACTATATGTATGGTATATTAGTTGTCTAAACAAAAAAAAGGGACAAATTCCGTTCAAGGTCGGTCTCATGGGGGCCGGTGTACGCGATCAAGTTAAATATGTAGCAGGTCTGTGGCTAAATCAGACAAAGTATACAGGTTGGCAAAATAGAGTAGAAATAAATAGGGGCGCCACTATTGCTATATACTAGTAACCCCGATAGCAGAGAGAGTGGCGGTAAACTTTAAAATTACTTCTTTAGTAGAACTACGGATAGTCTTATTCATGTTAAAGCATCTTTAAGTCGCGTAGGTTACGGAAAATATTAAAATACTACTATTAAGTTGCACAATAAAACTTTGTTCATAAATTTTCAGTCACTGACCACAGTTAACATAGAAAATTTAATCTCAGATTAGATTATTGCCAGGCCAGAAAAAAATAGTTCCGTTTCAAGACGTTTTTGCCAACCTGTAGTTACAGAGACAGAACAAACATTTGTTTCGTTGTTTTTTAGAAAAAACATGAAGATACATTTCTCAGTCAAAAATGTCGCGTCGCTGCGAAAAAGTCTGTAATTACGAGTATAGCAACTATTTATTTTGGGCTAATGTTACTAGCTAATCACATTCTATGTGAAGTTTGAAGTAAACTTCTAGTGAGAGGTCCACAAAGTAAAATTATAGTTCCTACAAAAAATATTGCTAAAACAATATTAAAAATATATTATCAATACCTAAACAATATGTTTAAAAAAATATGGTGATTTTTAGGGTTCCATTGCCGAATGGCAAAAAACGGAACCTAGATAGATAGATTCGTCATGTCTGTCTGTCTGTCCGTCCGTATATCACAGCCATTTTATTTCGAAACTATTAAGACTACAGAATTGAAACTTGGTAGGTAGATGTATTCTGTAAACCGCTTTCCGATTTTTATACAAAAATAAAAAATATAAAAGCCCCCAATGGGATGCCCCCTCATAAGAGGGTACTACTAGTATTGCCTCTGAATATAAATACTAAAACATTGAATCGAGTGTGTCCTAATATTTTGGTCACGTATCGAATCAAGCAACACTCAGATGTTGGAAACATAATGAGACCCTGAAATTCCAAGGCTGTATGAGGAAATATCCAACCATTTTGCAGAAAAAAATATTGTATGTTACAGATTGACCGAAGAAAATAGGTATGAAGACTCATGCTCTCGCACAGAATGTATGTATTAGGTACCTACCCAACTAGCAAAACCCTCTTACGTTTCTCACATTATAAGAGTGCTGAGCTTATAGTGGTCTCTTATCTGTTTTCGTCATTGCTATCGCTCCTATATCGTCTCTGACAAGCCGTTACAGACTCAAATACGCTTTATTTTAATACATTGTCTTAATTATGCATATAAGATTATTTTACAGTGTCGATATAAGTCACACTCTCCTAAAAAAGCATTTTTTAAGACTTATCACACTTGAGCTCTCATATTCACATATTCTAAGCTCATTTAATTTTATTTCATATTTTCGAAATGCTATTGTAAGAATGTTAGACTAATATCAGCATTGTATTAGATTACTTAAAACGTGTACATTTTGATCTTATTCAAAACTATTATAAGATCAACAGCAGTGGATAGGCACGGTATTAGAGTGATATTGAATCATCATACTTACAATAGAGAAAACGAGTCTAGTTTAAGAATGTTTGATCTTAAATCGAATTTGTGACTAAAATTATGAGAGTAAAATTTGATGTTGACTATTATATTTCACTTAAAGTATTTTAGTGCGGTCACATAAAATACTATTTCACATCCCAAACGTTCACTCTTCAATTAAAATAATGTTTTATGTCAATTCAAGGAACTCTTATTTATTCCAACATGACTCCATGTTGGAATTAATTAGATTACTGCTAAATGATCTTACAATAGTCTTATAGTGATTCTAATAAATGCAATACTAATGGCGACGCTTTTAATACAAATTAACAAATAAAATAATTAAACAAGAATACTAAATACTATATATTGATGAGGCGCACGAGTTGTGAAGCGTAAACTAGGGTCTACTTTACAGTAAATAATATTTTCCAATACTAATACTTACCTAAAAGCATAAAACGAAACACTTGTGAATAATGGTACGGTTATTACAATATAATTATTAAATACCTTTGTCCTTACTGTTTTCGATTTCTTTTTTATTAGTTGTAACTTTCAAACAAACAATATATATACCAACATTTTTTTTACGATTGTGTTTGATCTTATGTAAATCAAAATAAGCTTTCTTACGCTCACATGACTAACGTTAAAACAATGTATATACGCTTAAATTAGTTTTGGTAAGATTAATTTAAGTGCAAATAGCATTCAATAAGACTGATATTAGAAAGATGTAAGCAATATACGCTTATAAATGGTGCCCAAATCCAGGCTTATACGACGATATAAGAATGGTATAAGAGCAAGAAATAGTGGTCTAGAGATTGTTTTAAGTGTAGTTTTTGCTGGTTGGGTATATTATGAAAATAATAATATGAATTTAATTTATTAATTTGCATACACGATATACAAGGTGGATATTTGAGATGAGACTGTAAGGGCAAATTCTTGTTTTGTTGTATCTACATACATTACTGTAATCTCTAAAGATAAGATCGTTTAAAAAACTAAAAAAGAACCGAATTCAATGCCACGCTATTAATTTTCAGTACCAATTTTGAGGTGTTTATTTAAAAATTACTACGTATTTGCCGTTTTCAGATTTTTTTCCTATAAAGTGCTTAAAAATTTTGCTTTGTGCCAAATTTCATGATTCTAGGTCAACGGAAAGTACCCTATAGGTTTTGATTCCCTTGTGAAATCGCAAAGTTTTCGGAAATGTTCTACATAAACGGTTATATCTTGTGATCGAGTTAATTTACAAGTTTTATTTTTTCGCAACTGAGAGATACCTACCACAGATTTCGAGTATTTGATATAAGTATCATCTTGATATCTATACGCGTTCCTGAGAAGTGAAAGTCTTGACAGATTGACCGACAGATAAACGGACAGACAGATATACAGGCATAGAAACGGGCAGACAGACAGATAAAAAAGGTAAAGGTTTCTTTTTCCTTTTGAGATACGGCACCCTAAAAATACTAAGTTGTCGTTTAAAGTAAATATCGAAGGCTTCATAACAAATGGGCGTACAGCGTGTTTTGTACTGTCTATAGCATTGAAAATTTAAAACGCCATTTTTGCTTTTATGCCCATTTGTTATGATATAGTTACAAAATATTGCTAAAATTTAAATGTTCAAAATTTTTAGTATGACGTTTACACAAAACTTTACAGTCCAGAACGTCTCCAAAATCTTAAAAGATATTCGATTACATTCTACCCTTTTTTATAGAATCAATAATGGGAGTATCAATGGACGCACAGCAAGACAATCATTCAGCCTATGTACAAGCAGTTGAAGAGTAAGTAAGCAACATATACTTTACGGCCAGTTTCACAGGTTTCTGATAAAGTACCAGACAGTAACCTGACAGATGATGTCATACAAAAGTTGTCAAAACTCTGTCAGTTAAGTTCCAAATAGAGCTAACTGGAACCTGGTGAACCTGGCCCTAAGTATCTTTTAGAAATTTAGAATAAGCTTTATAAGAGACGGTAGTGATATTATTGTGCTTATGACTGCTGGAGTATGACTGTATAATGTAGCTAATATAATGTAGCTGTTTAAAGCAACCGTCTTCTTCGGATGAGTTAATCAGAAAGAGAAGGGCTATCTCGTATTTTGTTCGTGCTCATTCTATGCAAGTGGCAGTCGAAGTACCCTTCGACTATAACTATATTCGACATAAAATGTTTATAATAGGTACCCCTATTATAAACATTTTACAAACAAGTTATTACGGTTTATGATTAAATCTCAAAATGTACAATGTTTTTATTTATTTATTATTTTATTAAATATGCGATATACCGACAAACATCTGAGTTCGACGGAGTGCACTGAAAACCATCTCTGCAGAGATTTGCATGTCTAAAAAGTATAGTGTCTGAGTATGTACTCCGTATATCAAAAATAATATTATATTTAGTTTGTGAATGAAAATTAAATTATGTATTAGATATCTCTTTTGTTCTGATGATAAATCTCTTTTTAACCGACTTCACAAAAAAAGAGGAGTTTCTCAATTCGACTGTATTTTTATAAAATGCTTTTTACCTCAGAACTCCGTCAAATTTGAATATGGAGATAAACAATGTAAGCAAATTTGTATACTTAGCTGTTACCGGTATTTGAACCGGTTATTTTTTACCGTGTTCACAAAAAAGGAGGAGCTTCTAAATTAGACTTTTTTTGTTGTTCCGAACTTCGTCAATTCTTAACCGATTTGAAAAATTATTTGTGGTGTTTGAGAGATTATGCCTCCCGTTTGGTACCATTCAAATTTTATCGAGATCTGATAAAAAATTCCGGAGATATGGAGATAAACAATATAAGCATATTTGTATACTTAGATGAAATAATTATAACTTGCCAGTACTTTGACTATTGCGGCATGTGAAGTCGGTTTTTTCGTTTTGTACGAACATACATTATTTTTATTTATTGTATAAAGCGATTGATATCTGTCCTTAGTCCAATCCTCTAATCACTAAAATTCTAATCCATATTTTTTGTACAGTTTGGTGTATTGGTTGGTCAAATTGGTCTTGGAATTCTACTTATCAGATAGAACTTTTAGAGTGAGACAAGAAGATGCATACTCGCAGTTAAAGCATATTAAAGCTGGGGTACCACAAGGAAGCGTAATGGATCCGGTCCTGTACTTATTATACACTTGTGATATACCAAAATTAGAGAATAACATCATTGCCACCTTTGCGGATGATACAGCCATTATGGCTATAGGAACGAATCACGAGGAAGCAGTAAAGCAAGTTCAAACGGCTGTCAATACTATCTTTGACTGGACGAAAAAATGGAGGATAAAACTCAATGAAACGAAATCAATCCACATTGATTTTACTAATAAAAACCAACACTACCACTCGGTGTTCATAAATAGACAGGCAGTACCATACGAAAATAGAGCCAAGTACTTAGGCATCACTTTAAACGCAAAGCTTCGCTGGAAAGCACACGTAAAAAAGAAACGCGAAGAGTTGGAGCTTCGCTACAAAAAGATGCAGTGGCTGCTAGGAAGACACTCCACGCTGTCGGTGCACAACTAATTACTCTTATACCAACAAGTCCTTGTGCCAGTATGGGCTTATGGAATTCAGCTATGGGGCTGTACCAGTCAAAGCAATATCCAAATCATCCAGCGATTCCAAAACAAAATACTAAGAAGCATCGTAAATGCACCTTGGTATATCAGAAACAACGACCTCCATCGGGACCTTAAAGTGGATGACGTTATTAGTGTAATTTCAAAATATGCCGAAGCTCACGATCGTAAACTTCATCATCATGTGAACGTCGAGGCTATCCAGCTTCTCGTCAACACGGATATAGTGAGAAGACTGAAAAGGATAAAACCTTTTGAGTTAGTGTAGTGAAGTGATATTAAATTAGTGAACTCTGCTTTCAAAGAACACAATACAATAGTGTCTTCGCCTTAATAGAGACAATAATAAAAGTGCCATTGGACACATTCTTAGTTTAACAATAATTAGCAGTTTAGGTCAAATGTAAATTACTTATTAGTCTTAAGATTAGATTGTAATATTAATGATATGCCATTATATTATTGGAATATCATTTTTTAAAGAAAAAAAAAACTAAAATGGTTGGTTAAAAAAAAACAAAAGAAACAAATTTTGCTCGAAAAGTATTTTCCAGGGAAGAAACGGGGCAATACATTTGTATGGAAAAGTGCACCCCATGTTCGCTCTTAACGCCATAATAAAAATGTTTTTCTCTTTCTAGTGTTACATCGATTATATCATTAAGAATGCGAAATCCCTTGCTATGGAATGAGTTTCTGTTTAATATATCATACAAATCAAAACAAGACAAAGCGCTCGGCATACTTCATGGACAAACTAATAAAGTTATTCAAGCTAGAAGAGAAGAGTTGGAAAGAAATGGTGTAACAAGTTTACCTCCGGTTTCAGAATTAGGTAAGAACTATTATTTTATCTTTCCGTTTTTATGCCACTGCCAAGTAAAGGAATTCTTACCCTTTTTAGGGTTCCGTAGCCAAATAGCAAAAAAGGGAACCTTTATAGATACGTCATGTCATGGTAAACGGTTGTTGAACGGTAAATCATATATTTTGACCACGTTGACAACTCGTATTTTCCGCGTTGCAATATTTTTGGATCTATCCAATGCCATTTCCGTATTCATTATTTTTCTGAAGCTGCGCGTTGCGTCGCCTCACTTTTGTGTTAAAAATATTGATGGTGATTTTGATGATATTTATGATGGTTTATGATTTATGATGAAGGGAGAAAAAGACCAAAAAAGTAAGCATTGTTCTGTGGAAGACATGATTATTAAAGAAATTGATACGGAAATCACAGCCGCTTGAGCTAATTAAAGATAATAATTATTTTGTACGACTCCAAGTAAATGGGATAAAGGTAATAAGAACGTCATTATCGTGAATTGTTTTTTATTCTTTATTAGGCATCAAGAACAAACAGAAATTTTTGGACTTGCTTTTGCTGTCTGAAATAGATGGAGAAAAGATAGACGACGAAGCTATCAGAGAAGAGGTGGATACTTTTATGTTTGAGGTAAGTACGAACTGCCAGGGAATGGAATGCCCTGCCTGAGTCTATGTTTCCGGTTAAGAACAATATGGGGGTCTTTAAATCGCAAATCAATAGGTATCTTCTAGGTAAGCGCACTATATCATCGATCGCATCATCACTTAACATAAAGCGAGATAGTGGCCAAACGCTAGTTTATAAGGTATAAAAATTTAATTTTAAATGTTATCCTTAATCCAAAAATAATGCGAGTGAACTATGACCGTTACATTTATACACTTATACATCTTGAAGATGTTTGTTGTTTATGTTGCTCAATAAACATTGATAGTGGTCGTATATCAATCAAAATTCGTTGTGACGTGGTCAAAGATAGTGAACACGCTAGGACTAGAATAGTCTCCGACTTTCAAGGGATGTGTGCCACCGGAACACCGTAAAGGTTATGGCGGCAGATTTTCTCCTCGATCAATTTAGATGTTTATTATTTGATTGTATATTTATAGTATTGTATTATGTTTTGTAATAAATGTGTGTCGGATAACTTTGTCATTTATAGACTGATTTGCATAATTATTTTTGGTAGAAAAAGGTTTATTACAAAATGTTCCCATTAACATTTCGTAGAGAACTGATGAGTTTTTCCAAAGATATGAAGAAAAACACCTCCAACTTGGTACTGAAAACGACGCGCAGAATTTCGAGTACCTACTTAGTTTTTTATTTTATATTTTCAAACGATCTTACATTATTTAACGAGATTATTGATTTCCTATAAATTCTAATTATTTCTTAGGGTCATGATACAACAACGTCAGGCATTGTTTTCTGTCTGTATTGTATATCAAAGGACAAGAACATAGAAGACACAATTCTGAAAGAACAGTTGGACATTTTCGCTGACGATTTGGATCGAGAAGTTACGTACAGGTAAATAAATAGGAACTTAGTGTGTACTTAATTTGCTAGTAAACCGGTACACACACGGTATACGGTGTTTACACTTGTTAGGTACCCTAATTTTAACCTAACCTAACAAGTGTTTACACTTGTTATGTAGATACCTGTTTACGAGCTACATCTATGATCGCATCTTGATTTAATTTTTGGTAAGGTGTTAGCAAAATTATTCGCTATCCAAAATGTAGTCCAATTACCAGTGTGTCAAAGTTGTAACAAAACTAACTGCTAGTGGCTCTGTGAGATTTAACCTCGCAAGCCTGTATTTGCATAGCTTAAAATTTAATAGCTGTAATATGACTTTTTTACGTTTTAAATCCGCATATCTATGTCATTTAGAAATTTTTCAAAAACTGAACCGACATAAACATTCTGTATAATTATAAAACCTGCTCACAAAATTTCACAAGAATCGGTTGAGAAATGCGATCTGTAGAGGAGAACAGTCGGACATCCACCGGACATATATGAAAGCATGTTTCCTCAAGCTGAAACAGAGGTCTCGATCGCGCTTCGCGCTTGCTCACTCATTAGAAAAATCGGTACAAAATGAAGAGAAAAATATACAGACACCCCAATAATTTATCCTTACCCTTTGATAGATTTATTGGAATATTCTAAACCCGTTCTTATTGACCGAGCGAAGCGAACAGGGTCGATAATTATTTCAGCCATTTCGAAAATTGTTGAAAAATGTCAAAAAACTTTTTTGTAACGACGCAATTATTTTTCCGCACAACTTTTTCACATTCAAGGTCGAAAGTGTGAAGTGTAGGAATTTTATCAGCTTTCTGAACATAACATTGTATTATTTTTTTATTTCTTCAGCTTACAGGCTTCTCAAATAGTGTGAGAACCTATTGATTATGAATAATGATAATTGGCTGAGAACGGCCAATATACCGTCGATTATAGCATTAAGGAAGGATAATTACATTAAACGCCGGCATACAAATAATCTAACAATTAACTTAAATAACTATACAACAATTTAAAGTTTTTACGTTAAAATGCCCGGTACACATTATTCCAGTAGCATTCCAGCGCTGGATTCGATTCGCTGGACTGGAATGCTACTGAAATATTGTGAACTAGGCATAACACTTTAACAAGACGTTACTGAAAAATAATAAAACTGCCGACTGTGGATAAAACTGATACATTGCTCGTAAAAAAAATAAGCAATTGACAATGACATATTATGTCATTGACTCGATCTGATGATGGAGCTGAGCTGTAGGGACGGGAACTCCATACTGACAAATGGTAGGACAGTTGAACTTTGCTAGTATGTATTTTTATCATTAGTACTTTTCATTACACGTGACAGTTTTTATGAAAATCTTGTAATTAAATAAGTTTGTATTTATAATTTTATTTATTTACAGTGATCTCCATCGAATGCAGTATCTGGAGCAGATTATTAAAGAGTCACTACGTCTGTATCCATCTGTACCGTTCATTGAGAGGTACATCGGACAAGACACTAGTAAGTACTTCTTTGCTAGGGTTCAGTTCCAAACTAAACTAAATAAAACTGGCCAAGTGCGAGTCAGCATCGCGTCTCTTATCGCACACTTAGGGAGGGTTCCGTACAATACGAAACATAACAGAGTTTCAACGTCATATATTTGATTTATTACAAGCTTTTATTTAACTTGTATGCAATGTATGTATGTATGTATGTAACTATGTATGTTCGGGTGGAATCTTGGAAGCTAAATTAGACCCACTTTTCGATGTCCGATTGGACTCAAATTTGGTGTACTTATGTATCTTCGGTGACAATACAATGATATGAAGCTGGTCTGATGATGGAGACGGAAGGTGGCCACGGCATCTCTGTGATAAAACAACATAACCCCACCGAGTTTGGTCTCGATTGATTCGTGTTGAAAAGAACTTTTCACCTAGATAATGTCCAGGATCTGATGATGAAGCTGGAAGGTGGCCACGGCATCTCTGTGATAAATCAACATAACCCTACCGAGTTTGGGCTCGATTGATTCGTCTTAAAGAGAACTTTACATCTAGATAATATCCAGGGTCTGATGATGAAGCTGGAAGGTGGCCACGGCATCTCTATGATAAATCAGCGTAACTCTACCGAGTTTGGTATCGATTGATTGGTCTTGAAGAGAACTTTACACCTTGATGATATTTAGCGACTAGTGATGAAGCTGGAAGGTGGCCACGGGATCTCTGTGATAAAATAACGTAACCCCAGTGAATTTGGGCTCAAATTATTCGTCTTGTGGAGCGCTTTACACTTAAATGATAGCCGAATAGATAGATAGTAAGGGGGCCATGGCATTTCTGTTATAAAGCAACATAGCCCCACCGAGTCGATTGATTTTCCGCGAAGAGCACTTTACCCATAATCACATCAAATATCCGTGGAATATTTTAAAACATCATGCCTTTTCTTAAATACGTAGGTAGTAGGTAGGTAGTCGGTATCTATAACTACCTACTAAAAAGTTAAAAATAAATTACAATTAAAAAATATTTTTAAAAACAAGCTTTTATCTGGGACAATGAACTAAAATGTTAAAAATAAATTCTAGTAAGTATTTGGCGTGTAGGTATTTACCTATATTTTTAAAAGCTTGAGGCACTGAAGTATGGTAATTACCTAGCCTAAAATACGGGTAGTGCTTCAAGTTTTTAAGAATATAGGTAAGTACCTGCACGCTAAATACTTACTAGAATTTATTTTTTACATTTTAGTTCATTGTCCCAGATAAAAGCTTGTTTTTAAAAATATGTTTTATTTATAATTTATTGATATTACCAAGAATATTTGGTTTGGTCGCGATCTAGAAAGACGGGGCTCGTTTACTAGTGCCATCTACGTCATTTTGCCGAAACTAATTAGATAGATGGCGTTTAAAAACACGTTTTTTGTATGGGGACCCCCTTTAATATTTAACTTTATTTTGTTTTAGTATATGTTGTACCTAGCGGCAACAGAAATACACCATCTGTGAAAATTTCAACTGTCTAACTATCACGGTTAATGAGTTATAGCCTGGTGACAGACGGACAGACAGACAGACAGACAGACAGACGGACAGCGGAGTCTTAGTAATAGGGTCCCGTTTTATCCTTTTGGTACGGAACCCTAAAAAAGAACCGACTTCAATGCCACGCTATTAATTTTCAGTACCAATTTTGAGGTGTTTATCTCAATATCTCCGGAGATACTTATCAGACCTCGATAAATTTACCATGGTACCATACCTAGGATATCTCCTTTCCAACAAAAAATAAATAATCAAAATCGGTTCATAAACGACGAAGTTATCCGCAAACTAACATTAAAAAAAAATCTATACGGTCGAATTGAGAAACCTCCTCCTTTTTTGGAGTCGGTTAAAAAGTCTAGGAAAGAAATGCCTATATAGTGCGAATTTTGACTTCGAATTGTAAAACTAAAACATTTTTTGTTTGGTAGTCGCATTATGCAAGTCACAGTCGCTTATATTTTATAATGTGTACATATTATGTATATATGGATGTTATGTATGTGTATAGGTATAGTATATAAATATATATACATATAATTAGTACATATAGGTAGGTATATATTAAGGTTTATTATTAGATTATTCGTTAATTTTATTATGAACTTTTTATATTTATTGTACACCACTGTCTACTACTTCCTGTATTTCTGTCCATCCAAAGGTTGTCTGGAATAAATTGCTGTTAGCAATAATCCACCATAACATACCAACCAAATAACCATACTAACAACCATAATAAACAACCATAATAACCAAAACCATTGTAACCTAATAGTTATTATGTTTGTTTTAATTTTCTGTGTATTGTTGGTATACAATAAAGAGTTTTTGTATTGTATTGTATTGTCACAATAAATAAATAGCCTAATGAAAGAACGAATAATATATATATATATAAAACTAGCTGTTTTAGTATAAAAGTTTTCGCTAGAATTATTAATATGTAATGTGAACGTGTGAACTAGCTATGCCCCGCGGCTTCGCGTAAAAAGTATTTTATAGCCTAATCCATAGTATTTCTATCAAAATTTCAGCAAAATCAGTCCAACCTTTAGACCGTGTCCCAAACAAATAAACAAACTGACTTTCGCTTTTATTATATTGCTATTGATTGCTGGGTTGTAATAAATTCAAATGATATGCAGGTTATACATTTACTTATTATATTACAATGTTCGTAATAATTGCGCTATTAAAATAATGCATAAATAATGCATCTAATTACGGTAATAGGTACTCTAATTGCTGTGTAAGATGACATATAATTTCAGTGTCATATAAATGGACTTATTTATGAGGCAGAAACTGCAGGTCGCATGAATTGTAAGGACGTTTTTGCACTGGGGAACAATATACTTGGTGCGGAAAATAATATATACGTTTTCAGATAAGAGGGCTATTTTCAAAATATTAGTCATCAAAATCAATATAGTCAGTTTTTATATTTTCTTGTTCGTTGCCTGCCTTAGCTAGTATAAAGAATTGTTAATGAGGTCACTCATGACTACAGAGCCTGGCGCTTACCTCGATCAATTTAGACCAGCAATACATCGAGGTTACGTCGCCTTTTTTTGAAAATATTACCGGCAGACCTTGGTTATGTTTTATTTATAGATATTAACTAATATTATGCACATAACACTTGATAGTACTACGTACTATATGAATATAAACGTATGAGCATATTCACTTACCTAAACTTACTTAATTATTATGTTAAATTGTAATAAATAATATTTAGCACACAAAAGTTAACATTAAAATAAATATATTAAATTATAATTAATATACTTAGCATAGAAAGGTTCGTATGATGATACATTTTTAAGTTATACTGGAAGTCCTCACGGCTTTGCCAGCGTTATAAACTTTTTAAATTTATTTGAAAAAAATCATTTGTACTAACATTTTTTCAATAAAAAATCCATTAAAAAATTTGCTAAACGGTCCACCCGTTTTCAAGTAATGGCGGGACCAAGGGCAATAGGGATTAATTTAAATGAAACCCGAAAAACTACATTGATTTTCAGACCTTGTTTCACCCTCTTAGGGGTGGAATCTCGAAAAAGTCTGAAACACGTATTCACTTATTTATTTACAGAAAGAGGTACTTGTGTGAAGTTTCGAATAAAAAAATACAATATAGTCTTGCTTCTTCAAACAAACTTTGAACTCCCGTTTCATCCCCTTAAGGGGTGAATTTCGATTTTTTTCCTAGAAGATATTTACCTTACGTCATAAGTCTATCTGCATGCTAAATTTTAGCGCAATCCGTTACGTGATTTGAGCTTTGCGTTTATAGATTAGTCAGTCAGTTACAAAAAAAAATTGAATGCACGATGTAGATAGACTGACATAACCAACAGTTGCAATGCGACCTAGCATTATTATTTTATAGTCAGCATCAATAAATGATCAGAATCAGAATTTTCTGATTCTGTTTCGGATTCTTCTAAAGAATCTTCTGATTCTGATTCAATCAAGCACCTGGCCTCAGACCCCCGACACCCCATGGTCTCAAACGCGATGGGCAGAACTAAATAATAGTTAAAATGCGCTAATTAAGTCCAACATAACAACAACATCTAGCCAACAACCAGCGAACAATCTTTCTTTTATTTTTTTTTAAAGATTACTCGCAATGTGGGTTTCACATTACTAGTATTCTTGTCCCTTCCAACTAAACTAAATATGCTTGTGTCTGGAGTGCGTTCACGTCAATAGTGCAATGGGTGGGGTGGGGATTGAACTCACGACCTCTCGATCGCCAGTCCGACACCTTATCTATTGGGCTATTGCCGCCTAAATCAAGATGGTTCCAACATTATGAGGGAACATAATTATGAACATACATACATACATACATACATACATACCGGTCAAAATCACATCTCTCCTCGTAGTCAAGTAAAAGGGCTTCATATCGAGTATCATATCAATTTATTTAAGTTCTGAAATTTTCCATTATAGTGGCCCAACGGACCCCGGAAAGCGCTTTTTGAACTTTTAGCTTTAAAGCTTAATATTTATCAATTTTGTCAGAATCTCAACGAGACCCTAATTCTATAAAGGTGGGCATTCACGGTTAGGCCATTCGGCGTGGCTCCAAACAGCTTATGTCAAATGGATGGATTATGGTGCGATGGGAAATCCAGAGGTTATGAACCATGCCAATGGATTCCAACATTCACGATCAAAATTTAGCGTGTTCACCATCCTTGATTACATCATCGCTTACCACCAGGCGAGACAGTGGTCAAACGCTAGGCTATCAAATATAAAAAAAAAATACGATAACACCCATGTGAAATAGATCTTAGATAGTTAATCTGCTTAACGTTGCGTGAAGAAAATAGACAGCAAAGTGGATACAAATGCTATGCAATTGTAAAACTGCATAATAGGTCTATTGTAGTCTGAAACAGAAGGTATTGTTGGTTGACAGTGAAATAAATTAGACATGGATCATGTTACATAACATCGTTTAAAAAGACATAAAGAGGGAAAAACGACCCGACTTCAAAGGAACGCTGATGTATTATAAAAATAATTTTCCCTTTTACCGACTCCAAAATACGAGGAGGGTCTCAATTCGTCGCAAATATTTTTATGTATGTTCCCCGGTTACTCGGAGACCTGCACCGATTTGGAAAATTCTTATTTCTTTGAAAGGGTTATATTATACTTCCCAAGTGGTCCTACATAAATTTCATTGAAATATGATAAGTATCTCCAGAGATATGGAGATAAACACCTAAAAATGGCTACTGAAAATGACTATCGCGGCAATTAAAGTCGGTGTTTTTTGTTTTTTAAACAATATTAATTTATTAACGAATATTCATATGTCGTGTAAAATTACTAATCTTACAAAATTATAAAAGCGGTATCAATCGTAAACGAATGAAATGTAAACAAGAGGTTCATCAGATTTACAATTTCAGACCATTGCGTTCATTATGAAAGCCAATAGCAGCTATCCCCTTAATATGTTCACATTAGATACTTGGGTCTCCAATATTAATACAGATTTGATTCAAACCAACATTGAAACTATTAGCCAACCGAAGCATAAGTATGATAATATTGTTTTAAAGTTGAATACCTTACACATGCTTTCGACAAAATACAACGGTGGGAATAAAATTTACACAGATGGGTCGCAAACCTCCTCAGGACGTGGTGCGGCCTTTTATGATCCTAGTCACAACGTGAAAGAATCATATAAAATTGTAAATAACTCTGGATTTTCTATAATGCTTGTAGAGCTTTTTGCTATATATCTGAGGCCCTTTCATATATTATAAGCAATAACATTAAAAATGTATTAATATTGTCAGATAGCAAAAGTGCGCTACAACACATAACTAGCTGCACCTTTGGAAACTAAGGTTCAGCAATAGCATACACGATTGTATCGAAAATACTTGTGCTGCTCTCTAGGAAAGTTTCTTTAGAAATTCAATAGGTGCCTTCACATGTAGGGTTGTATGGAAACGAGGAGGCTGACAAACTAGCAAGAGATGCCATATCAAATGGTATAGAAGTCTTTTCAACACCGCAATATTCCGAAATCTGCATTTTAATGTATTTCTGTTTTTTTGTGGGCATATTTCAGAGCATTCTATCTGATCCATCATCAGACGCGGCTAGAATGCTCTATCTATGTGTACACAGGGTGGTTGAAGAGCGTTCGTCTGTTAGATAACAATTATTTACTTTTTAAGCTAATACTGCCATAGCTATATTTAGCCAAAAGCCCCTAAATAAAAGTTGAATAAAAAAAAAGACTTCTGGACCGCAATAAGTGGCAGATTGTTGTATTAATAGAATGTCGAGGGACGGAGGGATATTCGCACTTTTGGATTAGATAGAAATTAGCTGACCAAAGTCTGTCTTGAACGTGAAAAGAACGTGCCAGGTATTGGCTCATTTATATAAAATTGTAAATTTTTCCATAGACAAAAGTATACCACAGTTCTGTTACTTAGTTACAAATGATAATGTTGTGAAATTCTTGGCTGTATACTCAAAAGGTGAAATATCATATAAATAGGGGGTGAAATACTTGTCTATCAACAATAAGACTTTGTTATTTGTATTTTATTGGTGGAAATCCAAAAAAAATAATGAACGATCTTATCTCATTTCAGAATTGGGTGATCTGTTTGTGCCAAAGAATACAGCAGTAATTGTGAACATCCTACAAATGCAACGCAACCCTGAGGTACACGAGGATCCCCTGACTTTCCGACCTGATAGATTTAAAAACGTCACGGAGAATGTACCATTCAGCTGGCTGTCATTCAGTGCTGGACCGAGGAATTGCATAGGTTGGTAAATTGACTTTTTTTATATCATATAGGCTAGCGTATGACCACTATCTCACCTGTTGGTAAGCAAATGCGGTCGAAGATGGTAAGCACGCTAGGCCTTGAATGGGAACTGGCTCTCAAGGATAGCTGCCGGAACTCATTAAATGTTTTGGCGACAGATTTTCTTACTTGAAGGTGGTAGCTGGCCAGGCGGACACTAGATAGTGTCTATCACCATGCGGGGGTTGTTGGTTTTTAACCGACTTCAAAAAAGGAGGAGGTTTCTCAATTCGACCGTATATGTATATGTTCGAAAGGAGATATCCCAAGTGTGGTACCATGGTAATTTTATCGAGGTCTGATAAGTATCTCCAGAGATATTGAGATAAACATCTCAAAATTGGTACTGAAAATGAACATTGAAGTCGGTTCTTTTTTAGTTTTTAAACGATAATATTAACGATGTTTTTGCTTCACCGGAGGGCCATTGAAAAGCACGGCGGGGATTGAACTCGGTACCTCTGGCATCAAAGCCGACTGTTCTCCCGATTACGCCATCGGGCCTTCAAATTACTAATAGTATGTATTTATATATATGTATGTGTGTATATACTAATTACTAAATTTTACATTTACAAAAATTCATTAAAAAAGTAACAATTTGCCATAGTTCTTCCAATAATTGACTTAAAATCTAAAAAATGTGAACAAACAATACTAAATTAGCAATATGGCGGCTTTTCCGAACACTTAACGGTAGCGCCACCTACGTAGAGTATTCTGTTTTTATCACCAAGCATTTGACCACCATCTCACCTGATGACCAGTGCCACTCGCATAATTAAGACGAATCTAACATTTAGGCTACAGACAGTGCTAAATAAATATACTTACATACATATATACATACATACACTCAAGAAACATAACCTTCATTTTGAGGCAGTCAGCTAGTAATACGTAAGCTATGCGTGTCATTTCACTGTCATTATCCGGTTTGCATGTAAAAAAAAAATACTAAAAATACTACATATATACTGCCTTAGCCTTACTAGCAAATTATGTAGTTTTATTAACCGACTTCATAAAAAAGGGGAGGTTCTCAATTCGTATGTATGTTTACCGATTACTCAAAGATGCCTTAACCGATTTGGAAAGTTCTTTTTTTTGTTTCAAAGGGTACCCTTTCCAGGTGCCTTCCTATTTAAATATTAAAGAAATCTGGTTAGCCGATTTTAGTATATCAATATTTGTATTACGATGCATTAATTTTATTTGTAACATTTTCGGAGACAGATAAACTTTATTTAAAAATAAAAAAAAATTATATACCTTGACGACATGCTACTAACTACTGGCACAAATTATACAATAGTTACTACGTCTACTGGCTACTTTGACTAGCGCAACGTTTGAAGACGGTTATTTTAGTTTTTTAAACAAACTTAAAATATATTATTTTGTTTTTAATATTTTATTTTATATCTGATAGATAGTGTTTGATCACTAAAGGTACGAACACACCGGCGCATCCTGCGATCTGCGGGCGCGATCTCAGTACTTTTCAATTGTTTTCTGATCGCGTTTGGTGTGAACCAGTCGGTACAAATACTACTGCGCTATCTGATCGCCACCTAGATCACGCACGCAGGACGCCGCGGTGTGTCCGTGCCTTAATAGCTTAAGCCTAGTGGTAAGCAATGTCGATTTATTTAAGTTATTTTTTTTTATTTCAGGTCAAAGATTCGCGATGATGGAACTTAAAGTGACCATATCAGCTATTATAAGAAACTTTAAGCTAGTGCCATCGGATATAGAGCCAATACTTTGTGGAGATTTGATATTGCGGTCGAAGAATGGAGTTCATGTTGGATTTCTTCCTAGGAAAATATAAATGACCTAACTAGGCGCGGCCAGCGGTTTCACTCACGCAACAAAATATTTTAATATCATATACCATATAGGCTGACTAAATGTATCGAATATTATATTTTTTTTGATATTTTATAGGCTAGCATTTGACCACTATTTCGCCTGGTGGTAAGCGATGATGTGGTCAAAAATGGTGGCAACGGCCTAGAATACTAATAATACTCTGAATTTCAAGGGCTGTGTGCTGCCGGAACACCGTGAGGTTACGGCGGCAGATTTTCTCCTTAATGGTGCAATGTAAGCAACTTTTTAGTAGTAAGTGAGGTGGATCATCGATATTACATGCTCCTACCATAAAGCCGGCTTTTCACTATGGGATATAATGTAAATTACATGTTGAGCTACATATTACATCCCGCGATTGCTGTTCACACTGTAAGATATATATTTCAGCTTTGGTTGTCTATGGTTTCATTCAAACACTGGCTAAATACACTAATTGTGTGGAGCTATAACAAAAATAAAAAAAACAACAAAAGAAACTGAGGGCGAGGCAGGGGGAGGCGCGGTGTCCGGGGACGTGAGGTAAAATATAAAAATTCAAATATCGCTCAGTCGGTCGAAAAAATGTTTATAGCTTGAGATGTAATATATATTATAGCATAGTATAAACGGTCTTATACAAAATGTATGACAATCGATAAAATTTTATATCTCTAGATATAATATACATTTTTTATATCCAATAGTCAAAAGCCGGCTTTACTATTATATAATCTGTGCCCGTACCACCTGTGGCTTCCTTTTTCAAAATCGGGCGACTTAGATTCCAATTGTGTATCTTCTACTCTAGCGCACCGCATCAAACTCGCCGATTTTGAATTTGTTTGCAGTCAGTAACTCATTTTTAACCGACTTCACAAAAAAAGGAGGAGGTTCTCAATTCGTCTGTATGATTTTTTTTTTTGTGTGTATTTTACGCGATTTGTCCGTCAATTGTGAACGGATTCAAATGATTCTTTTTTTAATAGGTAGGATACGTTTCCGAGGTGGTCCCATTTTAATTTTATCGAGATCTGATAACTATCTCCAGAAATATGGAGATAAATACCTCAAACATAGGAGAATGTACTGGTTTTAGTAGAAGAGTCCCAAGAAGATTATACACAAAAGAGGTTGCTTTTACATATACTTTTGAAAACTAAAAACTAAGACCTTGAATAAAGTTTTTACATCTTTCTTCTCGTTGATTTTGGTTTTTGACAGATATTCTTACGGTAACTGTGAGCGAGATAGAAATAAAGGTGGGGATAATTAATATTTTTGATTTTTTTTATATCTTATAGGCTAGCGTTTGACCACTATCTCACCTGTTGCTAAGTGATGATGCGGTCGAAGATAGGGAAGTGGACTAGAATGGGAACTGGCTCTCAAGGATAGCTGCCGGAAAACATTAGATGTTTGGCGACAGATTTTCTAACTTGAGGGTGGTAGCTGGCCAGGCGGACACTAGATATGTCCTAACACCATGCGGGGTTGTTGGTTTCTTAACGATGTTTTCCTTCACCGGAGGGCAACTGTGAGAAGCGCACATATATTTTTCGATAAAAAAAAATTCATTGGTGCACGGCGGTTTGAACTCGGTACCACGGCATCAAAGCCGACTGTTCTCCCAATTACGCCACCGGGCCCTTAATAAATAATTATATATTAATAATTATAATGAATAATTATTTATAAATATAAATAATTTGTCTTCACAGGAATGTTCTGCCGGGCAAACTCTGTTAGGGTGCAAACTTTTTTAAACATATCTAAGATTTTTTGACATGACATGACGTTTGGCGAAGATGGCGGCCATTTCAGTCCCGCGACACTGCATACATTACTAAATAACTCAGAATTATGAACGTACTTTGTACCAATCAACACTGCGAAAAAAAATTATAAGCATAATACCACAGATTATATAATAGTCGAATCCGAACCCAAAGGGTACCAAATGAACACTTTCTGAGACTTTGTTGTCCGTTCGTCCGTCCGTCCGTCCGTCCGTCCGTGTGTCTATATGTGCGCACTTTACAGATCTGTATCTTCTTAACCGTTATAGGTACATACTTGAAATTTTCAAATAGTATATATCTGTCAGTGTATAACGGCCCAGACACGAAATTTAATAGATGCATGTAATTTAATTTAAACTTGTTTTGCACTAAAAAGGGTAAAATAAGTTATTTTTCAAAAAAAATAAAACCGACTTCATAACCACAAACAGGCACTCAAAAGCGAAAAATAAATTACTTAATATTATTATAAGCGTTACCCACTTATCTATTTGAAGTCGGTGCCAGCCAAGTCTATTGGATAGTAGATAGATACTATGTATGTAGTAGTAGTAAGTAGGTACATGTAGGTTAGTAAGTAGGTATATACATGTAGGTATTATCTATCTACTACCTCTTAGACTTGGCTGGCACCGACTTCAAATAGATAAGTGGGTAGCGCTTATAATAATATTAAGTAATTTATTTTTCGCTTTTAAGTGCCTGTTTGTGGTTATGAAGTCGGTTTTATTTTTTTTGAAATATAACTTATGTTTTTAAAAGGTTGATAAGCACGGGTAAAAAAAAGATTGACGCTTTTTATTTTCTCATTCTCTATTCTCAGTAAAAAAATGTTAACATTGGTGATAGATATTTATTTATAACTAGCTGTGCCCCGCGGATTCGCCTGCGTTAAAAACAACTTTTATTTATTTTTATTTTTTTGTTCATAAGAACCATCTCTTGACGATAAAAAACACAACAAAAAAAGAATTAACGAAATCGGTCCAGCCGTTTACGCGTGATGCCGTGACCAAGGGCAATTTGGAATAATTTTTAATATATACATGTAGGTATTATCTATCTACTACCTCTTAGACTTGGCTGGCACCGACTTCAAATAGATAAGTGGGTAGCGCTTATAATAATATTAAGTAATTTATTTTTCGCTTTTAAGTGCCTGTTTGTGGTTATGAAGTCGGTTTTATTTTTTTTGAAATATAACTTATGTTTTTAAAAGGTTGATAAGCACGGGTAAAAAAAAGATTGACGCTTTTTATTTTCTCATTCTCTATTCTCAGTAAAAAAATGTTAACATTGGTGATAGATATTTATTTATAACTAGCTGTGCCCCGCGGATTCGCCTGCGTTAAAAACAACTTTTATTTATTTTTATTTTTTTGTTCATAAGAACCATCTCTTGACGATAAAAAACACAACAAAAAAGAATTAACGAAATCGGTCCAGCCGTTTACGCGTGATGCCGTGACCAAGGGCAATTTGGAATAATTTTTATATATAAGAAGATAATAAAGATGAAGTGTTAAGATTTTAGGTATTTATAGTAATTATTAGGTACACTGATGTAATTTTTTGGTTCGTTGTTAATAATGTAGTTAATAAGGTTGAAGGTTGTCTAGAAAAAAATGCTCTATGTGATACGGCCGCCGATTGTATTGCCTTACGGTTACTGTATTTGATTATTATGTTATGTATTGTAAATATTCAACAATTTGTAAATATCTGGTTATTAATAAAGAGTTTATGTAACCGTAGGTTTTGTGTGTTTTTTACTCAATACTAGTAAGTGGTCGTCGCGATCTCGCTGCGCAAACTCCCGAGAATGTGCATCGAACATGCATGAAACCTAGGTCGAGACTCGAGACAGTCGACGACAATCAGTAGTGAGTATAATAGTCGGTCATTTATAATCATGATTCAAACTCACAATAACTAAATCCAAAATACTAGTAATAACAATAGTTTCATCGTAAGCACAAGACAGACTGAAAACAGACAGGATAGCCATAGCTATTTTCGAAGGAAAAGGCCAATTTTTTTTCATAAACTTTTTGGCTAGCTGGCTTGGTGGTAAGCGATGATGTAGCAAAACATAGTAAACATGCTAGGCCTAGAATGGTCAGACCCTTAAACGTGTGCTGCCGGTACACCGCAAGGTTATGGCGGCAGATTTTTTCATTGCTGGTGGTAAGGTACTGTTTGGTAGCAACTCAGGCGGAACTTCGATATAATGTACCACCTATTAAAAACTAGCTACACTCTGCATTTGCAATCAAGTGCATTATATTACAGTAACTATAATATAAGTTTTAAGGTTTTTATGGTCACTGACAATATTATTAGAACTATTAACGGGATACTTTACCATGTTTTTTATTATTTACAAGTTTCTGATATTTCGGCTCTGTTACAAGCGCCATGATCACGGATGAACCGTAGATTGCGGGTCGAAGTAATGTTTACGAACAAACAAAACGGACTACCCTCTTTCGTTCTTGTTTTGAGCGCTCGGCACCACTAACCTATATGTTATAATAAATAATAAGAACGTTAACGTGCCGGCCATATTAGAGCTGAACGGTATATCACGTGACGATGGTAAGAGGCCCGACGGTATGACGTTAGTACCATGGTGTCGAGGAAGACCATTAGTGTGGGACGCCACATGTGCTGACACAAGCGGCGTCCCACATATGCGGGACCTCACGGTCAGCGGGCGCGGCAGCGGATGCTGCAGAAAATCTCAAACGGAGGAAATATGCTACCATTGGTGATGGATACATATTTCTTCCGTTTGGGGTCGAAACAATGGGCCCATGGGGTCGAGATGCCCGAGGTTTTGTTAAGAAGTTGTCCAGACGCCTGATTGACATCACCCGTGACAAAAGAGCTGGCGCTTACCTCGGCCAACGTATCAGCCTAGCTATACAACGAGGTAACGTCGCTAGCTTTTTGGGAACATTACCGGCAGGTAGCGACCTAGGTTCTGTCTTTTATTTGTAGTATAGATATTATTATAATAGTTTATATAATTTTGATATTGTCATTTGGTTATTATTTTTAAGTTTTTTAAACAAATATATAATGTATATATATTATTTAAAAAAATAAAATAATAATAATAATAAGGATGTTATAGTAATTCATTAATAATTACCACATTTGCGACAATCTAAATAGTACAGGGAACGTGTCAGTAATCATAATTAGATTACTTTTAGACTAAGTTGTATAACTATTGTACATTGTTTTTGCAAATAAGTGAATACTGAATACTGAACCCGCAATCTATAGGTTCATCTGTGATCATGGCGCTTGCAACAGAGTCGAAATATCGGAAACTCATATAAAATGAAAAACATGGTAAATATCCCGTAAATAGTTCTAATAATAAACTATAATAGTTTAAAAACTCAAAAACGCCGCGCGATTCACTTTTAGTGACACGTTTGAGACATTTTTACTCATATCTCTGAAGATACTTATCAGACATCGATGAAATTAGAATGGGACCACGGGAGATGAACCTTATCATTCAAATCGGTTCTCAATTGGCGGAGTAATCGCGTAAAATACGTACAAAAAAAAACTGGCCAAGTGCAAGTCAGACTTTTGTCCCGCACACGGAGGGTTCCGAACGCCATCAACGAATATCTAACATATACTAAGTAAACGTTAACACAAAGGTAATTAATATTATTAAATATCTGGATCTGGAAGACCAAGTGTTCGTAATCGTACGACTAACTCAAAGAGAATATAAATACTACGTACATGACTAACTTTTCACTGATTCTAGCTAAATGAAACACTGTAAGTACTAAAATAGAAGATATAATCATCAATACTGACTGTACACTACTACAATTAAAACTAAAGTAAACAAATCGACCGAGGCCCACAAATTTAACAAATGAAACGCTTGCGCGTGCTAATTTTTCCTGTGCTGCCATCTAGTTGCGTCGAGGTGAATTAATTTCAAAGGCAAGCATTACACAGGTAAGTTATTTGTAGTTGATTGCAGATTGAACACCGCACAGCTATGCTCGGTATTTTTTGCCACTTACATAGAAAAATATGACTCTTCCCGACATATATTGGCGAATAATAATACTATTTATTTTAATTGAGAGCAACTAACTGCTTTAACTGCACAATAACACTAAAGCTACTTCTATTTATTTATTTATTTATTTATTTATTTAGGCTATCCATTAACAGTTACATTATTACTTATTCTAATACTAGATCTACATGACTTGCTAAATGCACTATTTATTTAAGGACAGCACCTCCTGCTTTTAAACAAAACTATTATAATATATAAAAATATTTGTACATTATTCCTAAAGCACTATCAAGCCAAAGCTTGAAGTACTTTGTTTTTGAATACATGGCTTGAATCTGCATACATATCTAAATTATCACTGAGTTCGTTTATCATAGAGCACATTCTAGGTATAGGAGCGTTACGTCCTAGCACAGTTCTGCGATACAGAGGAGCAAAAGGTGTCAACGGTTTTCGTGGATACCTATAAGGCACCCTAATATGTAATCTAGATAGCAGCTCGGAACAGTCGATGTGATTGTGAAGTACTTTATAAACAAACATAAGGTCCAATATTGATCCTCGAGTAGATATTGAAACAAAATTAAAATGGCTTAACCTTTTACTATATGAAATTAAATCCTTCGCTTTGCCCACGGTGTATGTAAGATGCCATAAGAAACGCTTCTGAATTCTTTCTAAACGAAGAGTGTGTACCGCAAAGTGAGGTCTCCACACCGGAGAACAATATTCTAATATGCTGCGTACTAAGCAGTTGTATAACAACACTTTAGTTCTAGTCCTTATGAATTCTTTGCTATTTCGTATGACAAATCCTAGCATTTTCGAAGAATGTTTTGATATATTCTCTATGTGAGGAACAAAAGTTAATTTTGTGTCAAATGTTACTCCTAGATCCCGAATTGTATTGCATGTTTCTAAATGAATGTTACCAATTCTGTAATTATTATATATATTATAATGTTTCCTTGTAAAAGTAATTTGTGAACATTTTTCAATATTTAAGATCATCTTATTCATTTCGCACCATTTGAGTAAGTTATTCAGATCATCTTGAAGCATTTCAACATCTTCCGAGGATTTTATAACTTTCAGTAACTTAAGATCATCCGCATACAAGAAGGGTGTACTATATTTTAGACTATCTGGAAGGTCATTGATAAAAATGTTAAATAACAGAGGACCCAGGTTCGATCCCTGTGGAACACCTGAATGTATAATTGGAGATATTGTTGAGGTATAACCAGCTGCCACAACGAAAAACCGTCTGTCTTTTAAATATGAAATAATCCATTCCAACATGTTACCTGTGAAACCATATGCAGCAAGTTTAAAAAGAAGTATGGAATGTGAAACTTTGTCAAACGCTTTACTGAAATCCGTGTAAACAACGTCAATTTGGTTATTACCATCCATTGCCTCAACAAGTGTTTCCGTATATGTTATCAAATTTGTGCAAGTTGACCTTTTTTTGATGAAACCATGTTGATGTTTCGAAATGAACTGATAAAAATGGCGATAAATGTATGGAAATATTAATGATTCTAAAACTTTTGCAAATGCAGAATTTATGGAAATAGGTCGATAGTTATGAGCATCATTGTCTTCACCGCCCTTAAAAATAGGAACGACTTTAGCACATTTCCAGACTTCAGGGAATAATCCCGTTTGCAAGGACTTATTGTAAATTATAAACAAAGGCAGAGATAGACTAGATGCACAACTTTTTATTAGTTTAGGTGGTACTCCATCTGGTCCGGGGCCTTTATCTACATTTAGACTTTCAAATGCTTTTTGAATTTCTGTTCTCTCAATGTGTAATCCAGAAAAACATTGACTATTTACAATAACATTATCTAACGATGATGTAATATAATTCACACTATCATCTTTCAAATTAATCGAATCTTTGCTGTAAACTGTCGAGAAATAATCAGCAAAAAGGTTACATATGTTTGTTCCACCAGTAATGATGTCATTTCCATCTGAGAATGAAATAGGGTATGCCGATGCTCCTTTTCTTTTAGCTTTTATAAATGACCAAAAAAGTTTGGGATGTGTAGTAATTTTTTCTTCAATAAAATCACGATACTTTTTGTAGCAAATAATTGATAGCTTATCACAACGATTATTCAACTTTTTTAAGATGAGTGAGTCCATTGGATTATCGTATATTTTATATCTTCGTAATACTTTATTTCTCTCGCGTACCGTTCTTTCTAAACCCTTATTGAACCAAATAGGATATTTTGGATTTTTAGAAATATATTTCAGGACGTATTTGTCAATAGATGCATTCATAATAGAGTAAAACTTGTCCAGCATTTCATTGATATCAAGACATCTTTCAAAAACATTGAACCAGTTGACAGTATTTAAATGTTCTTCTAAAAGAGTGTAATTACATTTATTGAAGTTGTATTTTTTGGGAATGACTTCCTTTAGTTTTTTAGAATTTAAGAATTTTATACAGATTTCTAACGGAGGGTGTAGCATATCTATTTTACATAAATCATAATCAGACTTAATAACTTCACAATGCTCAATTTCAGTAAATACCAAATCTAATGTTTTGTTGTTTTTGTTACGTATTCTGTTTAGTTGCTTAAAATTATTGAGGCATGAAAAATCTATCAGGATTTGTCCAATCGCAGGCACTACGTAATCACTTCCAAGCATCTCTGATAATGACCAGTCTATGGCACTGAGGTTAAAATCACCTACAATACAGGTTTTAAGATTGTGTTCTTCTGAAACTCTGTTAAAATTATCTAGAAAATGATTCAGTAGATTCCTGTCCACAGGTGGAGGTAAATAAACGGCGCATAAGACAATTTGTTTGTCAGTTTGTGATATTTTACTATTCAGTATTATCCATAAGTCTTCACAATCACTCTCCCAACTACAAATACGTTTGGAAATAATATTTTTTTTTACAGCTATTAGTACACCTCCTCCGTCTTTTTTCCTGTTTCCTAAGATTGATGTTTCTCTATCTCTTCTATATACATCGTAACGGTCATCAAATAATTCTCGTGTATAAATATTACAATTTAGCCAAGTTTCTGTAAGTATAATTATATCATAATTGGAACAAGCCAGTTTCCTTGTAAATAACTGAGTTTTACTTTTTAAACCTCTTACATTCTGATAAAATATCTGTAGTGAACCAAATTTTATTTATTAAAGGATAAGATTATCATGCATATAATGTGAATATATAACTACGCTAACTTATTAATACAGTTCATATCCTTAATATACTTATATTCAGATTCATCCGTTTTTCTCATGTAAACTCTTCCATTTCTAACCCATACGTATTTGTATCCTTTATCCTTTGCCACCTGTCTTGCCGCAGCATGCAGAGCCTTGTTGTGCGTTGATAAATGTTCACACACATAAATTGGCTTCTTTTCACCTTTTATTCCAATGTGGGAAGTATTTAGCTTGTCATTTGTATGTGACTTGTTGAATTTAATAGTAGCGGCCAAAATAGTGTCGCGCAATCTTGGAGAATTTAGCTGAACAATTATTGACTTTGGCCTCGAGCTTGTGGGATTGATTTTAGCAACGCGCGTGCAGTTGAGAATGTTGCTCTCAACGATGCTGCAGCCCACGGTGGCACAGAGTTGCGAGGTTATACTAATGAGATTCTCTGTCTTGCTTTCCGGTACACACTGAATTTCTATATTGTTACTACGGTTCATCTGCTCCATTTGATTAAACTTGTGACTTAAGTTCGCCACAGTGACCCGCAGTGTATCGTTTTCTTCCTGTAACTTCAGCATATTAGAGTCAAAAACATCAGATTTCTGCTTCATGTCATCCCACTGGTGACTGAGAAATGAACAAGAGTCCTTCAGATCAGATATGTCAGACTTAATTGTTGCAAGCTCTTTCGATATAGCACTCGTAACCGTCGTGTTAATTTTTGTGAGGAACACATTCATTTCAGTTCTTATGATGTCGCGTACATCATCATGGGTCAGCTGCTGAATCGAGTCCTGCGCTGGAGAAGATATCGCTGGCCTCTTATTCGACCGCTTCGAAGAGTCTCCCGTGTGAGAACGTGCTGGAGTGTTGTCGTTTTTACCACCTTTAGATTTGGCGGGCACACACAGAGGGCACACCCAGTTACGTTTGTCTTCTACCTGGATGTTGATGCAATCCAGGTGATATGCATTCTGACATTTGATACATATAAAATATTGTTCGTCGGTCATACCCAAGTCGCAACATCCCCAGGATAAATCTGACATCGACATTCTTTTTATGTACGCCTCTTAAAATGCAATAGCAATCTATAATATCGTTCACGGACTAATTATGCGCACTAATTATGCCTTTCGAAATCACAATAACTATCACTGTGATTTTTTATAAGGAAAATTTCCTGTGTTACTTTGCTTTTCGTATTTTGTCAGGTGCTATGACTATTTAAATCCACTAGGAGGTATGTAGGTATTCGCCAATAGATGTCGGGAAGAGTCATATTTTAAGTGGATTTTCGATAAAGTTGATTATTGAAAACACGAATAAAACAAAATTTCTGGAAATGAATCCTAGCTAGATCGATTTATAACCCCCGAAACACCTGTATACTAAATTTTATTTAATCTTTGTAGCCGTTTCAGAGATTAAGGTAAACACGATAGCGCCATCAACGAAGATTCGTAGATGTTCGCTATCGTAAAAACACGTTTTTTTGCTTTAAACCCTCTAATTTTTAACTTTGTTCTATTCTTAGTATTTGTTGTTATAGCGGAAACAGAAATACATAATCTGTGAAAATTTCAACCGTCTAACTATCACGGTTCATGAGATACAGCCTGGTGGCATACGGACGGACAGACAGACAGACAGACAGACAGGCAGACAGACAGACAGACGGACAGCGGAGTCTCAGTACTAGGGTTCCGTTGGTACCCTTTGGGTTCGGAACCCTAAAAACAAACGAATTGAGCACCTCCTGCTTTTTAGAAGTAGGTTTAAAAAAATATATAAACGATATCCGTCCAATTACAGCTATTGAGAGAAGTCAATAACTTAAAGCGCTCTCGTATTTAGAGATAAGAAAATTAAAGGTACGACCAACCCGGTGCGATTAGCGGGCGCGGAGGCGACCGCAATCAGATATTGCAGTAGTATTTGTACCGACTGGTTCAAACGAAACGCGATGTACGGCGATCAGCAGGGCTATTCTAACTCATCTGAAAGCAAATTCGAAATCAGAATCTGCCTTTAATTCGACTTGGATCTTTGCAATCCATAATTCTCCGATCGGTTGGTTACTTTTGATATTTCAACTCAAAAAAATCTGTGTATTGGAAAAGTTTCAGCGATTCTCGAAATGAAGCTTCCGAATCAGAAAAGGTTTTCATAAAACAATAAAATCGAAAAGTAGGACCTAGATCGCGACCACGCCTGTAGATCGCAGATCACAGCGGTGTGGCCGTACTTTAAGTAAATCATTGTTTAACTTTAATCATATTCGCAAGGGCGGCATAACCAGGCCATTCAACTTTTGACTGCAACGATTGTAATAAAAAACAGGACACATGTGCGTTGAACCGTACGATTAACTTTATCTACCAATTGTTTTTTATAGTGCCAACCAATTTTTATTTATAGTGTAAAAAGCGGCTAAGTTGTCGGCCTGGCGATCGAGAGGTCGTGAGTTCGATCCCCACCCTTTGCATTATTGATGTGAACCAACTCCAGACTAGTCCAGACACAAGCATATTTTGCTTAGTAGGAGGGGTTAAAAATAATAATAGTAAACCCACATTTCTAGTAAGCTAAAAAATAAACCAATCGACCGCAGTCCGAATTGATGAACGGCACTTATTAAAGTTGAAATATTTTTGCTGTAAATGTAAATGCTTGAATACATGTTTAACACACAATATTGACAGATTTATAATGCATTTTTAGACCATAGGTTCTCCAGTTATCAATAAGCAAACAAATATTTCTAGCAGGTACGTTTTTAAGGTTCCGTACTTTAACAGGAAATAATTAAGATAGTTTAAAACCTAAAACATCCGACTTCCATACCCCCCGAGTCAATTTAAATAGCAAGTTTTAGACGTTTATCGTCATATCTCTGTAGATACTTATTAGTTCTCAATGAAATTACTATGGGACTACCACGAACACGTATCCTACCGAATAAAAAAATAATCATTCAAATCGGTTCACAATGGTTGGAGTAATCGCGTAAACACATAAAAATAAAACTGGCCAAGTGCGAGTCAGACTTTTGTCTCGGACACGGAGTCCGAACCACAGTTTAATAAATATAAGTATAATATTATATTATATTACCGTGTCAATACCAAACATGCTTATTAACTACAACGCCATCTAACGAACATCTAACACCAACTAAGTGAACGTTAACACAAAGGTAGGTAATTAATATCATTTATTAATAAGTTAAACAATCGTTCATAGATGGCGCTATAGTAAAAATACGTTTTTTTGTATGGGGACCCCCTTTAACTTTTAATTTTGTTTTGTTTTTAGTATTTGTTGTTATAGCGGCAACAGAAATACATCAATTGTGAAAATTTCAACCGTCTAACTATCACGGTTCATGAGATACAGCCTGGTGACAGACGGACAGATAGACAGACAGACAGACAGACGGACAGCGGAGTCTCAGTAATAGGGTTCCGTTGGTACCCTTTGGGTTCGGAACCCTAAAAACATACTGACGAATTGAGAACCTCCTTCTTTTTGGGAAGTCGGTTGAAAAGGAATGTTTTTATGATCACTTTGTTGTCCGTATCTGTCTGCTTGTCCGTTTGTATGTCTCTCTGTATGTCTGTTTGTCTGTCTGTTCGTCTGTCTGTCTATCAAGACCCTTTTTCTCAGGAACGTGCAGAGATATCAAGTTGAAGCTTATTTCAAATACTCAAGTCTACGGTAGGTATCTTTCAGCTATTCAAATAATAATCTTGTAATCAACGCGATCAAAAAATTTGACTGTATATGTCGCATAATTGAGCCTATTTTGCGATTTCGCAAGGGAATTAAAACCGATAGAGTAGATCTAGAATCAGAAAATTTGGCAAGAAGCCAAGATCTTACAGCACTTATAAAGGAAAAAAATTGAAATCCATAATTATGTAGTTGTATAAAAAAACGCGAATTAACCCTTATATAATATTTTTGTATGTCATTTGGAACAGTTTCCAAACGCTTTCTATTTTGTAATATTCCCCAAAAAATGAGAACAATATTAAATTATTTAAATCAAAGAAAATCATTCGTACCTACCAAGATTCCGGGCCGGGCCGGTTTATTCAACGCATTCGGTCCAGTTTATTTTAAGAAAGTTCGCTATGACAGACGGGCATATAGGCACACGAGTAATACTATAAGGGTTCTATACAAACGTAGGGAACCCTAAAAATATACTTAACATAAATCCGACATTAATAGATTTGCTTCAGTTCACTCAGTTTAATTACAGATACGACAGTCGTATATATTCAAATTAAAACTAAAAAAACATTATAGAAAAAATATATTACAAATTTTTCTTAATAATAAATTTTGCATACACTCGTAAGTCGTAGGTGTCTTACAAAAATGATTTTGATAATTTTGTTAGTAGCATTTGTTACTGGTTCTTTGATGTCGTGGGTGTACTTTTTATGTGATTCTAAAAGATCTGTGGGATCGATACCATTCCCGTTGCCTATATTGGGGAATGCTTTGATGTTCCAAGGAGATGCTGCACGTAAGTAATTTTTTTTCCAGTCAGTTTTCCCACTGTCAGTTTTTACCTTGTTTGTTGAATCTAGCTGCAAGAATAGGTATCCAGTTCATGTCTATTTTTTTTTGTATTTTATACTTGATAAGCAAGCGTTTGACTACTATCTCACCTGCTGTTAAGTGACGATGTGATTGCTAACCTTTGTAGTAATACGCAAGGTAAACAAATAATTAATTACAAAGGTATGACCTTTATGTAGACCTTAACATTCATCTAAATTATCACCTCCACAAAATTGGCACCACAGATAGTCCTCTGTGTCATGGCACTTGTGATCTCACAGTCCCCGGTCCTCGATGAGGTAAAAGCCACAGCCGGGTAACACGATCAAGACACAGATAAAGAAATCAAGTCGCAGCAACCATAACGATAAGTGACAACATTATCATCATCATCGCTATCTGCCTTAGCACCACCAACAGCATCGAGCATAAGGACACATCCGCAGCTTTTATCATCATCGTCATTTTCTTCATCACTAGTAACACCCTCACCACTGGAAGCGTTATGCCATCGATCCAAGGCCGTGTGACGCTTCATTATGGAGCTGGGGTGGCTTGAGTGATCGCTGGCAGGGGGAGAGTTTTAATACCTATACCCCAAGCGGAACGTCAGTGCAAGTCTTATCGCCCCCATCACCAATTAGGTCTATGATTAGAACAAATAACTTTTCAGCATTGCACTAATCCTTTCTTGCGGAAGGACTTCTGCTAGTAGGTACGGTCTGCGGTACCAATACTTTTTAACCGACTTCACAAAAAAGGAGGAGGTTCTCAATTCGCCGGATTCTTTTTCTTATATATGTTCACCGATTACTCGAAGATGCCTCAACCGATTTAAAAAAATCTTTTTTTGTTTTAAAGTATCAAAGCATCAAAGCATTTATTCAGTATGTAGGCAGTATAAATATACGCACATATACACGTCAAAATCATAAATCATAAAATAAATCATAACCAATTATCAAGTAAACATAGCAAAAGCAGAATTTAACGCTTATTAGAAAAAAAAAATGTAATGAACCATTCAGCTGTCATCCAATCGTTTACGTCAGAATATTTAAAAAAAGTAGGTTAAAACCAACCATACATGTAACTGTGTGTTTCAGTACTTCAGACAAGGCTTAAAGGGTTACCCTTCACAGGTGATCCCATTTAAATTTTAACAAAATCGGCCGAGCCGTTTTTAATATATCAACATTTGTATTACGACGCATTTACTTATCTCGACGACTTACTACTTGGCTGGCACTTTATTTACTGGCACAGATTATGTAATAGTTACTACGTCTACTGGCTACTTTGACTAGCGTGACGTTTGAAGTCGGTTCTTTTAGTTTTTTACACCATCTTTAATTATTTATTTACTCAACCGTCTAAATAAATAATATGATAAGTTATTTTTCAAAAAAAATAAAACCGACTTCATAACCACAAACAGGCACTCAAAAGCGAAAAATAAATTTCTTAATATAATTATTATAAGCGCTAGCCACTTATCTATTTGAAGTCGGTGCCAGCCAAGTCAATTGGATAGTAGATAGATACTATATATGAAGTAGTAGTAAATAGGTAGAAACATGTAGGTAGTATATTATTTTTCGCTTTTGAGTGCCTGTTTGTAGTTATGAAGTAGGTTTTTTTTTTAAATAACTTATTTTACCCTTTTTAGTGCAAAACAAGTTTTAATTAAATTACATGCATCTATAAAATTTCGTGTCTGGGCCGTGATACGCTAACGGATATATTCTTTGTGAAAATTTCAAGTATGTATCTATTACAGTTAAGATGATACAGATCTGTAAAGTGCGCACATATAGACACACGGACGGACGGACGGACGAACGGACAGAAAAGTCTCAGAAAGTGTTCATTTGGTACCCTTTGGGTTCGGAACCCTAAAAAATTGACTTCAAATGCCGCGCTAGTGAAAATATCCACTAGTAATAATGATGTCATCAAGGTATTAAAAGACAATGTCCAAAATGGCCCTGTACAAAAAACATCTGACATACACGATTATTAATTGTCTATTTTATAACAATAATTCCAAATACTTTTATAACACGGACTAGTTGTATTCCAAAATGAATATTAAAAAGTATTATTTGCGATTATTAACATTAATCGCCGCCATATGGCCGCAATCTTCGCCAAACGTCCTGTCATGTCATAAATATTAGGTATGCTCAAAAAAAACGTTGCACCCTAACAAGACTTTGCCCGGTAGAACATTCCTGTGAAGACAAATTAATTCTCCCCACCTTTGTTTCTATCTCGCTCACAGTTACCGTAATAATATCTGTCAAAAACCAAAATCAACAAGAAGAAAAATGTAAAAACATTATCCTACGTCATATTTTATAGTCTTCAAATGTATATGCAATAGCAACCTCCATTGTGTTTAATCTTCTTGGGACTCTTCTTCTATAGTAACTAGTAAATCGTCGAGATAAGTAAATGCGTCGTAATACAAATGTTTATATTTTTATATATTAAAAATGGCTCGGCCGGTTTCGTTAAAATTTAAATGGGATCACCTGTGTAGGGTACCCGTTAAAACAAAAAAAGAATTTTCCAAATCGGTTCAGGCATCACGTGTAATCGGTAAACATATATTTAAAAAAAAAGTTTCCGACGAATTGAGAACCTCCTCATTTTTGTGATGTCAGTTAAAAATAAGTGTTCATAATTAAACTGCGGGAAATAATGACTCAATTAGGGATTGCAATCCCGCAAAACGGGATCTCGCAATCCCGCGGGATCCGGCAGCTTTTATTGACCTGCTGGATCCCGCACCTTCAAAGCGCGGATCCGCGGAACCCGAAAATAAAAAAATTGCCTCTAAAACTTTCGCATAAATCGCAAATAGCACGAGCGTGACGTTGCCGTTCCGCACAGTGCGCCGCGGCGGCGACTAGCGGACGTTTGGCGCCTTTGGCGGGCTGTCCTGACTCCTGACTCCTGTCAGTTGTTCATAAATACCACTGCGCTGCGCACGTCTTTTTTCTTCTTTCTGTGCTATTTTAAAAGCATATTGTGCCGTAAATTCAATATAATGTCATAATGTTGCGTGAGGGTGGAGACATAAAGAGGCAGGTTCCCGGTGCAGACAACCGGTATCGATACGTACTGGTAAAATATTCCATTATTTTTTTATTTTCTGCAACTTGTTTCTTTATTTGCGAGCGTATACGATAACATTGGAATATTTTACCTATACGGATCGGTACCGGTTTGTCGGCGCTCTACCTGGCTCTTTATGTCCAACCCTAAAACATTATGACTAAAAGTGCTTTATGTTCATATAATGATTATGGATATGGTTATCGATGATAGTAATCAATTTTAATGTTGTAAAAATGCAATAAATTAATTTAAATCTATAGCAATATAATGTCATAATGTTGCGTGAAACATTATGTATGACTTAGTGTGTTTTTTGTTAATAATGTTTTTATAATATAATTTAAAAGATGCGTGACCTCGCGGGATCCGCGCGGGATTCGAGTAATCCCGCATATCAATCCCGCGGGATTGAATGAGCTGCGGGATTGCAATCCCTAGACTTAATGTCTTGATGGCACAGCTGCATTTTGACAGCATCTTGACAGCAGTGAGCTTATGTATGGCTTTGACGCCGGAAGACTAAGTTCAAGTCCCCGCTTGTCCCCGCTTGTCCCCGCTCGAAAAATCTATTAGTTCACACCAATGGATTTTTCGATCGAAATAATTATGTGAGCGTTTCTGAGTGGCCTGGCCCTCCGGTGAAGAAAAATACCCTAACACCCGCATGGTGGCAGAGCACTGTTTAGTGCCCGTCTGGCCAGATACCATCTTCAAGTTGGAAAATCTGTCGCCGTTCAGCAGCTATTCTTGATAGCAAGTTTCCATTCTAGACTTAGCGTGCTACCATCATCGACCGCATCACTACTTACCAACAGAAAAGAGATACTGGTCAAACGCTAGTCTATACGATATGAAATAATTAAGATTGTTTAAAAACAAAAATAACCGACTTCCATGCCACGTGAGTCAGTTTCAGTATCAAGTTTGAGACGTTTATCCTCATATCTCTATATATACTTATCAGATCTCAATGAAATTACAATGGGACCACCTCGGAAACGTACCATACCGATTACAAAAAGAATCATTCGATCGGTTCACAATTGACGGAGTAATCGCGTAACATACACACACAAAAAAAAAAATTTTACGAATTGAGATCCTCCTTCTTTTTGGAAGTTGGTTGAAAAATCTAAATAGCTCAAAGTAACGGGCGCAGTGCAGTGTCGCGCAAAATTCTGACTATAGCCAGAAATTTGCGTTCCAAAGTTTTTGACGTGACAACGTCTATTAAATCGATGAACGCCGGCTCGAACAACGCCGGTTGCACGCACGATATATGTCCCGTTACGCTTATTGTACGCATGCATCGATTTCATCAATGTTTTTGTTGTATGAATGTGAATGTCAATAACCCACACCCACATTGAACATGAACATGAACGTGAACATGAACATGAACATGAACATGAACATGAACATGAACACGAACACGAACACGAACACGAGCACGATCACGAACACGAACACGAACACGAACACGAACACGAACACAAACACGAAAACGAACACGCATGAGCAAGAGCATGAGCATGAGCATGAACATGAACATGAACATGAATATGAACATGAATATGAACATGAACATGAACGTGAACGTGAACGTGAACGTGAACGTGAACGTGAACGTGAACGTGAACGTGAACGTGAACGTGAACGTGAACGTGAACGTGAACGTGAACGTGAACGTGAACGTGAACGATGAACATGAACGTGAACATGAACATGAACATGAACATGAACATGAACATGAACATGAACATGAACATGAACATGAACATGAACATGAACATGAACATGAACATGAACATGAACATGAACATGAACATGAACATGAACATGAACATGAACATGAACATGAACATGAACATGAACATGAACATGAACATGAACATGAACATGAACATGAACACGAACACGAACACGAACACGAACACGAACACGAACACGAACACGAACACGAAAACGAACACGCATGAGCATGAGCAAGAGCATGAGCAAGAGCATGAGCATGAGCATGAACATGAACATGAATCGTCCGTAAACCAACTTTACAGACAACCAATTTTCAACCGGCTTCCAAAAAGATGGAGGTTCTCAATCTGTATGTTTTTTTTTTATTTTTATTGTTTTTGTGTGAACATATGTTACGCGATTACTCCATCAATTATGCACCGATTCGAATTATTGTTTTTGTGATCGGTATCGTTTTCGAGGTGGTCCCATTGTAATTTCATCGAGATTTGATGAGTATCTCCAGAGATATGATGATAAATGTCTCAAACTTGCTACTGTAACTGAGTCGCGGGGCACGGAAGTCGATTGTTTCAGTTTTTAAACTATCTTAATTGTATAGACAGACTTAATAGCTTAACATCAGAAGAGGGTCTTGTTTGTTACTAAAAAATGCAAATCATGCTTAATTTACTGTCTTATTTTTAGATTTTGTTAAAACAGTGATGAAGCTGAACAAAAATGGAGCTACAGCTCTTGTATACGTACTCTTAGACAGATATATAGTTTTAGGTCATCCCAAATATATTGAGGTAAGAAATATTAGTACTAATTAAACATTTAACACTAGTTCTCTATACTATTTCGAGTAACGCTATCACTAACCGACATACGACGATCTGGGCCAGTTTCACCGGTTCCTGATAGCGCTATATGAAACTTGTCTGACAGATTTTCGACAGATTTTTCACACATTTTATATGGTGACATCTGTCAGATAACTATCTGTCACTTTATAATGAACCGGTGAAACTGGACCTCAGACTACAAAATAAATAAACTGGCCAAGTACAAGTCTTGCTCGCTCGCCCGGGTTCTCTACCAAAAAAAAAATTAAGATTGAGCAAAATATGCTTAAAAATCACCGACCTTGTATACACACCATAACTTTAATAACATTTTAGGCTGAGCGCAGACTATAGACAAAACAGTCTTAAGACTGTCTCAAGACTGTCTCAAGACAGTTTTGTCTATCACCCTGCGCACACTGCGAACAAAACTTTGGCTGAGCGCAGACTATAGACAAAACAGTCTTAACGGTCTGTCTCAAGACAGTTTTGTCTATCACCCTGCGCACACTGCGAACAAAACTTTTTTGTCTGCGAGGATGCGACACAGAACAAAATATAGAATGGACACTTTGATCACTCCACCAATACATGTATTATGTACCTACCTACAATTTGTCTTCTTAAGTTATACAGTAACTAGATATCTACTTTATCATTTTTAGGGTTCCGTTTCTCAAAAGGTAAAAAAAGGAACTGAGCGCTCATACAATTTAGAGGTCTAGCTTAATTGGAACCAACCATAAAATATGTTAATAAATAAAATAGTGCTATTGAGTGATTTATTTACGTCGCGTCGTTCGCGTGTGGCGCGTCCTTGCTCAAGTTAGTTCCTCGACAGCTCAAAATCGGTAGGGAGGTGAGTAAGCCTCGATTGTTGGGGCGAACAGAGTGTCCATTCTATACGTAGTATCTGTTCTGTGTTGCATCGGTTTTGTTTGTCGGCACCGAGAACAAATAATAATACTACGTATAGAATAGACACTCTGTCCCACCCACCAATCGAGGCTTCCTCACCTCGCCTCTGATTCTGGAGCTGCTGAGGAGCTAGTTTAAGCAAGGCACCACACGCGGACGAACACAGAACAATAATACTACTCACGTGAAAATTAACGTCAACTTCATACATATATGTTGGGACCAGTACACACAAGAGGTTCAAATTTACGTAGGTTCTATATTATATATAAAAACCAGCAAAATCGAGTTGAACTCGCCCACCGAGGCTTCCGTAACAACTTCTCAGACTAGTTTAAGGAACAAATTTATCTTTGTAGTTCGATCCATATAGGAAATGTATTGCAACAACTACAATTAATCATAAGTTAAATATTATGTTTCATTGAAGTGTTTCACACTTTATATTTTTGTAAATTGTTAAACAATTATTTGTTTAACAATTAATTATAAGTTTGTAAAAGTGAATTAATCGTTTTTAGGGTTCCGTATCTCAAAAGGTAAAAAAGGAATCCTTATAAGATCACTTTCTTATCCGTCTGTCCGTCTGTATGTCCGTGTGTCACCACCGATTTTCTCAGGAACGGGTGGACCTAGCAAGTTCAAATTTATACTAGATACTGATGTTTATGGTCCTAATTATATATATAAAAATCAAGATCCAGAGTCAACACGATAATAAGATATAAACATATTAAGATTTTCGCCGAAATTTGTAAGTACCTAAATTTACCTTTATTTTCAACTTTTTTATTTTTCGGAATTTTTCCTTTACTTGTGCTGTAATACCTTGATTTTGACCATAGTTGACAATTCTAGGTCAACCGGAAGTACCATATAGGTTTTGGGTCGAAAACCTGTAGGTTACTTCCCGTTGACCTAGAACCATGAAATTCGACAAAGAGCAAGGTCTTACAGCACAAAAAAAGGGGAAATTTCAAAAACGAAAAAAATATTAAAGTAAATGGTGTCCCATACATACATAATTAACGCCAGTTAAGATATGCCTCTGAGTTATATGAGCGCTCATACAATTTAGGGGTCTAGCTCACCAAACTTAAGTTTGGTGCCAAAAGGTAAATATGTAACTAAAATTGTGCCTCTGTGTAATGAATTTTATTCATAGCTGACGCTAATTAAGATAAGCTTCTGAGTTATATGAGCGCTCATTAGATGTCTTGCTAACCAACCTTAAAAAATGTAAATAAATAAAATAGTGCTATTGAGTGATTTATTTTCGTCGCGTCGTTCGCGTGTGGCGCGTCCTTGCTCAAGTTTGTTCCTCGACAGCTCAGAATCGGTAAGGAGGTGAGGAAGCCTCGATTGTTGGAGCGAACAGAGTGTCCATTCTATACGTAGTATCTGTTCTGTGTTGCATCGGTTTTCTTTGTCGGCACCGAGAACAGATAATAATACTACGTATAGAATAGACACCCTGTACCACCCACCAATCGGGGCTTTCTCACCGCCCTATCAATTCTGAGCTGTCGAGGAGCTAACTTGAGCAAGAACGTGCAACACGCGGACGACGATACATTTATATGTATATACATATGTATGTATAATATATATACGGTTAATATATAATATGTATGTATATATATATATATACATAGATATTATATATTAACCGTATATATATTATATATACATATGTATATACATATAAATGTATGAATGTATGTATATTTCTTTGGCACGCCCTAGAGCCTGAATGGCTTATCGTATTTTTATGTTAGTGGTGTCAACAGCAAGTTTAATACTTGCTGTTGACACCACAAAGATAATTCTTGTTTTCAAAAAGCTTACCGAGAATACTATCAGATCTGTATATACAAAGTTTTGAATTCCCACCATATTTGCAGGGGTATGTATACTCCATGTAAAGAAATCAGTAAAAAAATATATATTAAAAAATATATATAATTAACTAGGTACTTGAAATCAAACCTTCTTAAATCGACTCGCTCTTGGCGAACTACACGCACTCAGTCATAGCACCGCCACAGGCGCCGCATTGCCTTTCGGCAAAAATCAAAGGGGCCGCGTCCGTCGGCGGCGACCGGTGAAACATGTTTGTGTTATTATTTTCGTTTTTTCGCTTCATTTTTAACCGACTTCAATGGTTTCTCAATTCGACCGTATATATGTTTTTTTTTTTTATGTTTGTTCGCGGATAACTTCGTCGTTTATGAACTGATTTTGGTTATTCTTTATTTGTTGGATAGGAGATATCTCAAGTGTGGTACCATGGTAATTTTATCGGGGTCTGATTAGTATCTCCAGAGATATGGAGATAAACACCTCAAAATTGGTACTGAAAATTAATAGTGCGACATCGAAGTCGGTTCTTTTTAACCGACTTCAAAAAAAGGAGGAAGTTTCTCAATTCGACCGTATATATGTTTTTTTTTTATGTTTGTTCGCGGATAACTTCGTCGTTTATAGAACGATTTTCATTATTGTTTTTTTGTTGGAAAGGGAATATCCCAAGTGTGGTACCATGGTAATTTTATCGAGGTCTGATAAGTATCTCCAGAGATATGGAGATAAGCACCTCGTAATTGGTACTGAAAATTAATAGCGCGGCATTGAAGTCGGTTCTTTTTTAGTTTTTTAAACGATCTTATTTTGCTAGTATTTAGTTTTTAAACGATATTATAGCCTAGTGGTGAGTCGTAGTCACTTGTTATTGCCAAGACAAAGTTTGTAGAGAAGACAAAATAAACGAATAACATCGTTTAAAAAACTAAAACATTCGACTTCAAATGCCGCGCTATATTTTCAGTACAAAGTTTGAGGTGTTTATCTCTATATCTCTGGAGATACATGGAGGGAAGGATAGCTGGAGGGGATTGGATGTGGAAGTGAGGGGAAGGGGGAGGGTAGGGGAGCAAAGGGGGAGGGTAGGTAAGCGAGGGGGAGGTTGGGGGGCTTAGGTGGAAGTGAGGGGGGTAGGGGGAGGGGAGAGCATGTGAGGGACGGAGGGAAAGGGGGAGTAGCGTGGCGTGGTACGGCGTGGTGTAGTTGGGATACGTATGTGTCTTATTTGTTAATGCTACCCAAAGACACTATTCCACGCGAACGAAGTCGCGGGCACAGCTAGTATTTATTATATATAAATATATACATATATATATATATATACATTTTTAAGGTTTGTTAGCGGATAACCGCGTCGTTTATGAACCGATTTTGATTATTTTTTTTTGTTGGAAAGGAGATATATATAAAGAGGTCTGATAAGTATCTCTAGAGATATGAAGATAAACACCTTAAAATTGGGACTGAAAATTAATAGCGCGGCATTGAAGTCGGTTCTTTTTAACCGACTTCACAAAAAAGGAGGAGGTTCTCAATTCGTAAGAATCTTTTTTCTTTTTTATTTTAGTTCACCGATTACTCGAAGATGCCTGCTAGGCTATGCTGTAAGCTACCTCGACAGCGGAATCCGCGGTGAGATTCGAATTTCGTACTACAAAATTCAACCGTATTACGAACGTGATACGATTGAATTTCGTGGTACGAAATTCGAATCTCACCGCGGATTCCGCTGTCGAGATTGCTTACAGAATAGCCTAGCTGAACCGATTTGGAAAATTATTTTTTTGTTTCAAAACATACCCTTCCCAGGTGGTTCCATTTAAATTTTAACGAAATCGGCCGAACCTTTTTTAATATATCAACATTTGTATTATGACGCATTTACTTATCTCGACGACTTACTACTTGGCTGGCACTTTACCTACTGGCACAGATTATATAATAGTTACTACGTCTACTGGCTACTTTGACTAGCGCGACTTTTGAAGTCGTTTCTTTTAGTTTTTTTAAACGATCTTAAATTATTTAGTTTTTAAACGATCTTATCTGAAGTCGATTAAAATAAAATAAATAAGTTTTCTTTTTCCATACAAGTTGTTCGTACCCGTCAAACAGGATGCGTTTATTGCATTTGTTAAGAGCCCGCTTGAGATTTTTTTTCCCACGCTTGCTCCGCCTACTCACGCCGCGGCACCCCCGGTAACGATACAGGCGCGGGGGAACGCGCTGTAATTTCGCGCATGCGCGCTCCACACTCGACTTGCGACCTCGTTTGCTAGCGGACACGGCGAGCCGAGCGGGACGGTAATGACCGCGTGGCCCGTGGCGCGGCAGCCGAAGTTACTTACTACCTACAGAGCTATACTATACATAAATACGTACATTTAAGGTTTAAAATTACGTATTACGGCTTAAAAAGGATTTTCCAAATCGAACATACATAGAAAAGATATATATATATATATTTATATTCTGACTAATTAAGAACCTCCTCCATTTTTGTGAAGTCGGTTAAAAATAGTATAGTCTTATTTTTCGTACAACACTCCTTGCGTTGTTTTTGTAAACTAGTATTTATTTGAGAACCCAACTTCACAAAAAAGGAGAAGGTTCTCAATTCGTCGGATTTTTTGTTTGTTTTATGAATGTTGACCGATTACTCGAAGACGCTTGAACCGATTTGGAAAATCATTTATTTATTTGAATGAGTATAATAACAGATGATCCCATTTAAATTTCATCGAGATATGTTTAGTTCTGCAGAGATATGAAGATAAACACCATAAACCTAGTACTGAAAATGACTAGCGCGGCATTTGAAGTCTGTATTATTCCTTTTGTGAACGAATTTATTTGCAACCGACTTCCAAAAAAAAGGAGGTTCTCAAATCGTCTTTTTTAGGGTTCCGTAGCCGAATGGCAAAAAACGGAACCCTTATAGATTCGCCATGTCTGTCTGTCTGTCCGTCCGTATGTCACAGCCATTTTATTCCGAAACTATTACGACTACAGACTTGAAACTTGGTAGGTTAATGTATTCTTGAACCGCTTTCCGATTTTTATACAATAATAAAAAATATAAAAGTTTAAGGGGGGGTAACAGATACATGAAACTGGAACAAAAAAAAAAATTTCTTAAAACCTATACGTCTATGGATAGGTCTTTAAAAATGACATTGAGGTTCCAAAAATCATTTTTAGGGTTCCGTAGCCAAATAGCAAAAAACGGAACCCTTATAGATTCGCCATGTCTGTCTGTCCGTCCGTATGTCACAGCCATTTTATTCCGAAACTATTAGGACTACAGAATTGAAACTTGGTAGGTAGATGTATAAACTGCTTTCCGATTTTTGTACAAAAATAAAAAATATAAAAGCTTAAGGGGGGCATACAGACAGACATGGCGAATCTATAATGGTTCCGTTTTATGCCATTTGGCTACGGAACCCTAACAAAGTTATTTTTGTAGTTGCGAAAAATAAAAGTTATAGAATACTCTACTGAGTTACGGAACCCTACGAGTGCGAGTCCGACTTGCACTTGGCCAGTTTATCTCAAAGTAAATCATTTAAAAGATAGGCGCGTCTAAAGTGGTAAAATGTGTCCCCCCCTAACTTCTAAAGTAAGGGAGTGAAAAATCTAGAAAAAATATAATATATATATCTGTAGATCGCAACAAAAACTTTCAACGAAAATTGGTTTGAACCAGATACAGTCAGTAGTTGTTGAGATATAGCGACCGCAAGTATAACTTTGTTTTTCATACAAACACTATGAAAAACAAAGTTATTTTTGTAGTTGCAAAAAATAATGGTTATAGAATACTCTACTGTGTTACGGACCCCAAGAGTACTAGTCCGACTTGCACTTGGCCAGTTTTTTTTTGTGTGTATCACATTCCATCCCATTTCACCCTCTTAGGGGTAGAATTTCAAAAAAAACCTGAAACACGTATTTACTTATTTTTTTACTGAAGCACTTGTGTGAAGTTTCGGATAGAAAAGACGATCTAATCTTGTTTCCCCATACAAACTTTGAGCTCCGTTTCATCCCCTCCGAGGGTTAATTTTGGAAAATCCTTTCTCAGAGGGAACTAACGTCGTAATAACTACTTGCATGCCAAATTTCAGCGCGATCCGAAACAATATTGATTTTCACACTTTATTACCCCATTTCACCCTCTTAGGGGTGAAATTTCAAAAAACCCTGAAACACGTATTTACTGGTCTACCCTCCCTTCGCGTTCTCTTCCTTCTTCTCCCTCCTATTCCTCCCCTACGGTACACAGTGGGGGCGCCTCGTGGTATTGGGTCGTTAGCTGGAGGGCGGGGACGGATGGCGGAGGTAGATAGTCAAAGTAACGCAATATAAACCTTATAGTGCGTAATATAAAGTAATTTTTGGCTTAAAGAGAATTGCGCCCGGTTCTTTAAAACGTTAGCCGATCGTGTCAGAGGCTAAAATAAGAAGCCAATACTGCCAAAATGGTAGGTAGGAACCTGCCACATATGGTCACACTAGCCGTATCGCGCCAAGTGTCTCCGCCACTTCAGTATAATTTACGAAACTACGTGATAAAAGTTAACGCCACGCCACAAGCCCTCACCAAGTCTCTTCTGTATAAACCGCGCCTAATATTCGCGAAACAGTCGTCAAAGCGCCGCTTCGCCTTTTGCGGCAAAGTTCAAAGAGGCCGCGTCCATCGACGGAACACATGTACACTACTGAATAGGCTTGGGCTAACTATATCCAACAGAGGAGTGAGTACATCGTATATCATTCCATGTAAGGATATATATCTGCTTAGTATGTCCGCTTAATATATTATCCGCTTAGTATAACTGATAAGTATGTTCGGTATATCCATGTGAAATGTGTTTCAGACTTTGCAGATAAATAGATAAATAATACTTCAATGATTAGTATATCCCATATCCAAAATAAAAAATATCCGCATTTCATAACCGATATTATGTAACATTATAAGACCGTACCTGTTGTGTTTTTGCATTGTTTTTGTACCCGTTGTTAGTGATGATGTGATCCAAAATAATATGGCAAGGTTGCCTAGAAAATACCTATACTAATTCACTTACGGCTTTACTTTTTAACCGATTTCACATTTTTTTTGTGTTTCATAAAGATATACCGGATATATGGGATATACTAGTATTAAGGTTTCGGGAAGTGGAATGATGGGTATATATTCGCTTAGGGATATATATCCGAAGATATAGATGTGTCCGGAGTTACCCAAGCCTACTAACCGAGAACGACAAACGATAATTGTTAAATAACATTGTTATTCTAATGTGTACAGTAATGTTTTGGGTTGCAATGATGAATAACAAGGTTTCATGGTGTGGACGTGTTATATAACACAAGTTAAATAACATGTTACATAGTCTGTACGCACCTTTATCAAATCAGACATTTTGTAGGGTCCCGAAACCAAAGGGACCCTAGGAACTACTGAGACTTCGCTGTCCATTCGTCCGTCTGTCTATCCGCCTTTCTCAAAGCTGTATCTCCTTTACAGTAATAGGTAGATACTTGACATTTTCACTAAGTATGTATTATTATGGGATTTAAGAACAAATACAAAAAACTAAAATAAAGTTAAAAATAAAACTGGCTAAGTCGAGTTGAAATCGCCCACCGAGGCTTCCGTACGAACCAATTCAGCTAGATCTCTAAATTGTATCAGCGCTCATATAACTCAGAGGTCTACATTAATTGGCGTAAACTATATATGTATGTACACCTTTTAATTTTCACCTTTTTTATTTTTTGGAATTTTTCCATAATTTGTGCTGTACCTTGCTGCTTGCCAAATTTCATGATTCTAGGTCAACGGGAAGTACCCTATAGGTTTTCGACCCAAAACCTATAGGGTACTTCCGGTTTACCTAGCATTGTCAATTTTGGTTATAAGCAAAGTCTTAGAGCACAAGTATAGGAAAAATTCCGAAAAATAAAAAATGTTGAAAATTAAGGTACATTTTGGTACTAACAAGTTTTCGCGAAAATCTAAATTTGCCCATATCTTTTTATTATGTTGATTCAAGACCTTGATTTTTATACACCCAATAGGGACTATAGACTTCAGTATCAGGTATAAATTTCAACTTGCTAGGTCCACCCGTTCCTGAGAAAATCAGTGGTGACACACGGACAGACGGACAGACAGACGGAAAGACAGACACACAGACAGAGAGACAGACGGACAAGAATGTGATCTTATAAGGATTCCTTTTCTACCTTTTGAGACACGGAACCCTAAAAACGGTTAATTTACTTTTACAAACTTATGATTTGTAGTTGTTGCTATACATTTCCTATGGATCGAACTACAAAGTTAAGTTTGTCCCTTAAACTAGTCTGAGCAGTTGGAACGGAAGCCTCGGCGGGCGAGTTCAACTCGATTTAGCTGGTTTTTATATATAATATAGAACCTACGTAAATTTGAACCTCCTGTGTGTACTGGTCCCAACTATATGTATGAAGTTGACGTTAATCTTCACGTGAGTAGTATTATTGTTCTGTGTTCGTCCGCGTGTGGTACCTTGCTTAAACTAGCTCCTCAGCAGCTCCAGAATCAGAGGCGAGGTGAGGAAGCCTCGATTGGTGGGTGGGACAGAGTGTCTATTCTATACGTAGTATTATTATTTGTTCTCGGTGCCGACTAAGAAAACCGATGCAACACAGAACAGATACTACGTATAGAATAAACACTCTGTTCGCCCCAACAATCGAGGCTTACTCACCTCCCTACCGATTTTGAGCTGTCGAGGAACAAACTTGAGCAAGGACGCGCCACACGCGAACGACGCGACGAAAATAAATCACTCAATAGCACTATTTTATTTATTTACATTTTTTAAGGTTGGTTAGCAAGACATCTAAATTGCATGAGCGCTCATATAACTCAGAAGCCTATCTTAATTAGCGTCAGCTATGAATAAAATTAATTACACAGAGGCACAATTTTAGTTACATATTTACCTTTTGGCACCAAACTTAAGTTTGGTGCAATTGAGCTAGACCCCTAAATTGTATGAGCGCTCATATAACTCAGAGGCATATCTTAACTGGCGTTAATTATGTATGTATGGGACACCATTTACTTTAATAATTTTTTCGTTTTTGAAATTTCCCCTTTTTTGTGCTGTAAGACCTTGCTCTTTGTCAAATTTCATGGTTCTAGGTCAACGGGAAGTACCCTACAGGTTTTCAACCCAAAACCTATATGGTACTTCCGGTTGACCTAGAATTGTCAACTATGGTCAAAATCAAGGTATTACAGCACAAGTAATGGAAAAAATCCGAAAAATAAAAAATTCGAAAATTAAGGTAAATTTAGGTACTTACAAATTTCGGCGAAAATCTAAATATGTCTATATCTTATTATCGTGTTGACACTGGATCTTGATTTTTATATATCTAATTAGGACCATAAACATCAGTATCTGGTAAAAATTTTAACTTGCTAGGTCCACCCGTTCCTGAGAAAATCGGTGGTGACATACGGACATACAGACGGACAGACGGATAAGAAAGTGATCTTATAAGGATTCCTTTTTTACCTTTTGAGATACGGAACCCTAAAAACGATTAACTTACTTTTACAAACTTATGATTAATTGTTAAACAAATAATTGTTTAACAATTTACAAAAATATATAGTGTGAAACACTTCAAAGAAACATAATATTTAACTCATGATTATTTGTAGTTGTTGCAATACATTTCCTATATGGATCGAACTACAAAGTTAAGTTTGTCCCTTAAACTAGTCTGAGAAGTTGGTACGGAAGCCTCGGTGGGCGAGTTCAACTCGATTTTGCTGGTTTTTATATATAATATAGAACCTACGTAAATTTGAACCTCTTGTGTGTACTGGTCCCAACATATATGTATGAAGTTGACGTTAATTTTCACGTGAGTAGTGTTATTGTTCTGTGTTCGTCCGCGTGTGGTGCCTTGCTTAAACTAGCTCCTCAGCAGCTCCAGAATCAGTGGCGAGGTGAGGAAGCCTCGATTGGTGGGTGGGACAGAGTGTCTATTCTATACGTAGTATTATTATTTGTTCTCGGTGCCGACAAACAAAACCGATGCAACACAGAACAGATACTACGTATAGAATGGACACTCTGTTCGCCCCAACAATCGAGGCTTACTCACCTCCCTACCGATTTTGAGCTGTCGAGGAACTAACTTGAGCAAGGACGCGCCATACGCGAACGACGCGACGTAAATAAATCACTCAATAGCACTATTTTATTTATTAACATATTTTAAGGTTGGTTCCAATTAAGCTAGACCTCTAAATCGTATGAGCGCTCAGTTCCTTTTTTTACCTTTTGAGAAACGGAACCCTAAAAATGATAAAGTAGATATCTAGTTACTGTATAACTGAAGAAGACAAATTGTAGGTAGGTACATAATACATGTATTGGTGGAGTGATCAAATTGTCCATTCTATATTTTGTTCTGTGTCGCATCCTCGCAGACAAAAAAGTTTTGTTCGCAGTGTGCGCAGGGTGATAGACAAAACTGTCTTGAGACAGACCGTTAAGACTGTTTTGTCTATAGTCTGCGCTCAGCCTTTTAATGTAATGGTTTTGTTGTCAAGGCAACCGATATATATGATGGTAATTATCTATTGCAGTTCATAGTGTCTATTAGGGTCAATTTATACTAGAACAGAGTCGAAGCGCATCGAAGCGTAGATCCAAAACTGAACATAACAAATTCAACCTTAATTCCACAGCGTAACGCACACATTACTTCTGAGATTTTAAAAAGACGCGCTCATTTTTCCGAATTCGCGCTTCTGCGCGTGACCAACGCTGATTGGTTGTAAGTTGAGTTGTAAAGAATTTGACGCTTCGACTCTGCTGTAGTATAAATTGACCCTTACAGTTCATAAAATCGAGCTAAACGCGCTAGGAAATAATACTTAAATTAAAAATTTAAAACCACCTTGTATTGATTTGTATAAGTATAATTTTGTTCATTGAGACCATTCCAATGAGCTTAAACATGACATCTCAGACGAGGAGTTGAGAGTATTCAAGGAGATGTCATGTCTCAGCATTAGGTCAAGTATACCATAATTTTGCAATATCATTGAAGTAACAGAATACTGAATTATAAATTACTAGCAGCCCGCCCCGGCTTCGCACGGGTAGAACACATATGCCTACAACAATTTCATTAGTTTGTTGCAACGAATATAAAATACTAGCAGCCCGCCCCGGCTTCGCACGGGTAGAACATATATGCCTACAAAATTTGCATCAGTTTGTTGCATCGAATATAAAATATGAACATATTTAACAATCATCGTCATATTTTATCCAATTTACACAAAACCTTAACGAATTATGCACCTAAACCTTCCTCATAAAAACTCTGTCTATTGGTGAAAACCACATGATAATCCGTTCAGTAGCTATTGAGATTATTGCGAACAGACAGACAGACGCAGTGATGGACTTTGTTTTATAATACTTACGTAGTGATATTGGACGGCCCTTTGGCGTAAAGGATAGTTACCCTGATTCTGACCCGACGGTCGTTGGTTCTAATCCTAGCTATATACCTACCAATGAAAGTTTTATGTGCATTCATGAATCATGAGTTTTCGTACAGTGGTAGTGGGATCATTAAATCTACCAAAAAGTAGCTTACCACCAAGGAGAACATCTGCCGCCGTAACTTTACGGCGTTCCCCGACGCAAAATGTAGGGGTAATATACGTTTAACGTGTGTATCTGTGTGTCTGTGTGTAGCATCTTAGCACCTAACCGGATAAACCGATTTTGTTTTTATTATTCATAGTTTTTTTTTTTTATTTGATTTCTTCATCGAGAGTTTTCTTAGCTTTGATTCATGAAAATTCGTTCAATCGTTATAAAACTATGAGCTTTTTTCTAGTTAATTGCTCTATGAAATCAACTTTCATAGGTCTGATCAATTTGAAAATCTTCTTCTTTAACGATATTGTAAGAACATGGAAGCATTGACCTGATGCTGGGACATCTCCTGGACTCTACAGAATACTCAAATCCTCACCAACTTAGAGCTCAGATTTTAAATGTCGTGTTTAAAGTCATTGGAATGCTTTTAATGAAAAGATTAGGTATACATAGATCAGTCGGGGTGGTTGAAAATATTATATTATTATATATATAGATGAATATTATTTTACACAATAGATCATATTATTATACTATATTGACTTTACATTGATTGTGATCGGTGGGGATCTACAGCATAGCTTATATTATAGCTTATAATAATATTTCCGTAGTAATTATGACCTAATCTGTGGTTTCACTGCAAATATTTTATTAATTTTGCGATGCGTGTATGTGAAATTCGTGATATGTTCTAGAGTTTTCATTTGAATTATATACTGTAAAGGACAATTTTAATCTATAATATGTGGCCAAGCTAATAAACGTAATTATTTGGATAAGGATTAATACTATATACTTGAAAATAGCCTTGGAAGTTATGTAATATTTTTTAATAAAAAATTAAAGATTAAATTGGTTACTGTGAGTCAACCTTAAGAGATAGACATATGATGTCGCGGAATTTTTGTAGGTATTATTAAGTTGTACAACTCTTTCATAGAAAATATTCTTCCATCTATTTTCAATTGAGCAGCGTTCGTAAGAAACGTGTTTTTTCGACCGTTTTTTGGTTGCAAATTAGGTCTCCACGAATGTACCTTTGATTTAAACGGGATAATATATAGCCTATTTTCATTTCGAAAGTCCATTCTATATATTAGTGAAAGAATTTTTTAAATCGGTCCAGTAGTTTTTGAGCCAAATCATTACAAACATACAAAAATACAAAAATACAAAAATACAAAAATACAAATGTTCTCTCTATATAATATTAGTATAGATTACATTTGATTTGACTAATGTAAACTACGCTAAACAGACGGCAGCAGTATGATAGGTACGTAGTGCGCAGAAACGCCATTTTCAGGGTTCCGTACCCAAAGGGTAAAACGGGACCCTATTACTAAGACTCCGCTGTCCGTCTGTGTGTCTGTCTGTCTGTCTATCTGTCCGTCTGTCACCAGGCTGTATCTCATGAACCGTGATAGTTAGACAGTTGAAATTTTCACAGATGATGTATTTCTGTTGCCGCTATACATATACGCTAACAACAAATACTAAAAACAGAATAAAGTTAAAAATAATAGAGGGTCCCCATACAAGAAACGTGTTATTTTCGGCATTTCACGCCATCTATGAACGCTTAGTTAGTCCGATAAACGTCCCATAGATGGCGTTATATTGAAATATCGATCCCTAACACCTTTGTTAGACGTTAGATGGCGTTATAAGAAATAAAATGTTTATAAATTATTATTTTTTGCTGGCGAAAAATGATAGTGGTATTGTTTGCTCGATCGTATAAAATACTGTAGTATGGTACGGAACCCTACGAGTGCGAGTCCGACTGGCACTTGGCCAGTTTATTACGTCCGCTGTGTAATTAATGACTACGATTTTACAAAAGTTGCTATTGTAGTCTTTTCAACCAAAAAAGAGCTGATAATATTTAAACGGCTGAACGGATTTTCATAAAACAAGGCTAAGAACAATTTCGATGAAGACACCTATTAAACAAAAAAAACTAAATCAAAATTTGTTCATCCGTTTGGGCGCTACGATGCCACAGACAGACACACTTTTCAGATACACAGACACACAGATACACACGCCAAACTTATAACACCCCTTTTTTTTTGCGTCGGGCGTTAAAAACACGTTTCTAGTAAGTATCGGGACCTCGCTATAATTTTATTCAGTTTTCAGTATTTGTTGTTATTACGACCACAGCATTATTTTGTGAACATTTCAAATTGCTATCTATTACGGTTCTTAAGACCAAGTAAAACATGCCAAAAAATCACCTTTCTTGTATGGGACCCCATTTAATTTTTATTTTATTTCTTTTTAACCTACTTCAAAAAAAGGAGGAGGTACTCAATTCGACCGTATATATATTTTTTTTTTTTTGTTTTTTTTATGTTTGTTCGCGGATAACTTCGTCGTTTATGAACCGATTTCGATTATTCTTTTTTTGTTCGAAAGGAGATATCCCAAGTGTGGTACCATGGTAATTTTATCGAGGTATGATAAGTATCTCCAGAGATATTGAGATAAACATCTCAAAATTGGTACTGAAAATGAATAGCGCGAATTGAAGTCGGTTGTTTTTTAGTTTTTAAACGATATTATTATTTAATAGCACTTATAGTATGCTATATTATGCTAATGTTTTGTGAAAATTTCAAATATTTACCTATTACGGTTAAGAAGATATAACCATGTGAAAGGCGGACAGACAAACGGACGGGTAATCGAATGACAAAAATGTGTTTGCTTAATAATCAAGTCAGTACAGCATTGCACATTGATATAGTAGGCTCACCACAAATCGCCCTTTTGCAGCCCTTTCAGAATCTGATACTTTGAAGCAATTTTTACAAGGAGAATGATGCAACATGGCTTGGCGCCATATATCTAGATGTTTTTAACCGACTTCACAAAAAAGGAGAAGGAACTCAATTCGTCGGATTTTTTTTTATATATGTTCACCGATTTCTCAAAGATGCCTGAACTGATTTGGAAAAAAAGGGTACCCCTTTGAAACATAAAAAATAATTTTCACACATCACACATAATAATTTTCATTTCACAGGTGGTCCCATTTAAATTTGAACGAAATCGGCCGAGCCATTTTAAATATATCAACATTTGTATTAGTATGCATTTCCTTATATCGACGATTTACTACTAACTACTGGCACAGATTATATAATAGTTACTGTATCAACTGGCTTATTTGACTAGCGCGACGTTTGAAGTCGGTTCTTTTAGTTTTTTAAACGATCTTAAATTATGATATTTATTAATTTAAGTTAGTGAGTTTTAATGTATGGATTTGTTTAAAATTCGGCATACAAATACGAGTAGTATAAAGACTGTATTAACACATAAGATATTTTAAAACGCGAGTGGAGCCACGGGGTATACAGCTAGTCAAAAATACCTTATTTTTTTTTTGTTTTAAGGTTCAATTAATACCTATACTATAGCTATGAAAGTTAGTTTGTATAATGTGGGAGTTGGTGTGTGACTCTTTACGGTCAGACAGCTCAATTGATTCATCCGAAATGTTGTTTGTACCTTTAGGGTAGCAAATAAAATACAGTACAGTAAAGTTGAACAGAACGTCAGATAATATGTTTTAGCACAAGAAAAGACGCGGGGTGCATCTAGTGATACTATGAATGTATTGATCCAATGTCAAGTATTAGAGGTAATCAAGTTTTGAGTAAGTAAATTAAAGTATTAAGAAGGCCAATTTGAAGTCATATTTATATCAAGTTAAAATTAGTAGCGTTTACAATTTTCCTCCTAGCGGAGCATTCTAGCGGTAACTGAGCTTAAGTCACGAGTGTAACTAATACAATACATATAAGTATATGTATAGTGTTTAAGTTTTTAGTTACATGATAATGATGAGAATTATTTTCTTTTAATGTATTTTTTTTTTGTTTTTATTGATTACCTTAAGAAAATCCGAGTTGTTTCAAAACTAGCGCGGGGCTGCGTTCACGTCCTCCGGAGAAGGTTTTTTGGTTGTTTTGCAACTCGCTCGAAGGTCCGGAACGACCCATGGTGTTTTTCACTCAAATTGTGACTTTGACATTTTGCGCAGACTCGAATTTCGAGGTTCTGTTAATTTATTGTTCATGTTCTGAATATTTTCCGTTTGTTTTTACGATTAATATCTCGTCATGTCACGTCTTGATCTCGACAATGCCAATTTCTTCAGATTCCCTTAATTAGTAAAAAAATTACAGCTTTTTCCGCCAAATTAACTGTCACAAACGTCAGAGCGTTTTTTAACCATCGAATTTGATGGTTATAACTTGCAACTGGATTGAAACAACCGAGGTCGTGAACGACACAGCTGCGCTAACCGAGTGCGACGCTCTGAGGTTGTGAACGGGGTAAGAGCGTTTGGTTGCAGTCCGAGCGTAGGTCGTGAACGCAGCCCAGCATTTGAAGTGCGTCCATTAGTTTTTTTTAACGATCTTAAATTATTAATAATGATGATATCTTTTATGAACCTCAGTGTCATTTTTAGGGTTCCGAACCCAAAGGGTACCAACGGAACCATATTACTGAGACTCCGCTGTCCGTCTGTCTGTCTGTCTGTCTGTCCGTCTGTCACCAGGCAGTATCTCATGAACCGTGATAGTTAGACGGTTAAAATTTTCACAGATGATGTATTTCTGTTGCCGCTATAACAAAAAATACTACAAACAGAACAAAGTTAATAAAACTGGCCAAGTGCGAGTCAGCATTGCGTCTCTTATCACACACTTAGGGAGGGTTCTGTACAATACGAAACATAACAGAGTTTCAACCTCATGTATTTGATTAATTGATATTACCAAGAATATTTGGTTTGGTCGCGATCTAGAAAGACGGGGCTCGTTTACTAGCGCCATCTATGTCATTTTGCCAAAACTAATTAGATAGATGGCGTTTAAAAACACGTTTTTGTATGGGGACCCCCTTTAATTTTTAACTTTATTTTGTTTTTAGTATTTGTTGTTCTAGCGGCAACAGAAATACACCATCTGTGAAAATGTCAACTGTCTAACTATCACGGTTAATGAGCTATAGCCTGGTGACAGACGGACAGACGGACAGACAGACAGACAGACAGATAGACAGATGGACAGCGGAGTCTTAGTAATAGGGTCCCGTTTTACCCTTTGGGTACGGAACCCTAAAAATTAATTTCCATACAAAAACGTGTTTTTACTATATTAGTTATCTATGAACGATTGTTTAATTTATTAATAAATTACCTACCTTTTTGTTAATATTCACTTAGTTGGTGTTAGAAGTTCGTTAGATATTCGTTAGATGGCGTTGTAGTTAATAAGCATGTTTGGTGTTGTCATGTTAATATTATACTTATATATTATTATACTGCGGTTTGGTACCCTTCGTGTGATAGACAAAATTCTGACTCGCACTTGGCCAGTTTTATTTTAATGTTTTTTTTTATAGATTATCGATTGACTGAACTTCAATATGATTTACTTTTTTAAATAAAATGTTACTTATGTTATAGGAAAATCCGAGTTGTTTAAAAACTAGCGCGGCATTGGAAGTACCCTCCTTTTGTTTTTTTAACGATCTTAAATAATGAATAATGATGATATTTTTTTATGAACCTCAGTGTCAAGACCTACTTATAGACACACTGCTGACCGCACGTATTGGTATGATGAAAAAAAAAATCTTAGTTTAATTTCCATATATGGAGAGCCCCCTTAATATTTTTTTTATTTTATTTTTGTAATATAAAAACCGTAAAGCGGTTCACATAATACATCTACCTACCAAGTTTCAACTTTTAGTTCTAATAGTTTCGGAATAAATGGCAGTGACATACCTACATACGGACAGACAGACATGACGATACTATAAGGGTTCTGTTTTTGCCATTCAGCTACGGAACCCTAAAAAATATTCCATGTATACATAAAATATTCCCTATGCGTTCGGCCGATTTCGTTAAAATTACAATGAAACCATCTCGGAAACTTACCCAACCCATTAAAAAAATAATCTTTCGAATCCGTTCATAATTGACGGAGTAATCGCACATACAAAAAAAAACATTCAGGCTATTGAAAACCTCCTCCTTCTTTGTGAAGTTGGTTAAAATACATAACATATCAATATATAACAAACATATACACTCACATACACCTTTATAATATTATATATAATTTTCAGCCCCTATGTTCCAGCACAGAGTATATAAACAAGGGAACCAATTACAACTACTTGAAGCCTTGGTTAGGAGAAGGCCTTCTTACAGCATCAGGTAATTTTAGTTGATCAATTATCATAGGAAAACATGCTTTTCTTGAAAATTTAAAAACACCTCATGGTGTTTCGGCATCACAGACCTTGAGAGTTAGACCATTCTAGGCCTAGCGTGTTAACTATCCTCGACCACATCATCGTTTACCACCAGGCAAGATAGTGTCAAACGTTAGCATGTCTGATATTAAATAGACAGTAACGTTATTTGAAAAAAAAAAGCTTTAATGACATAATCTGGGATCGGAGTAAGTCAAGTCAAATCCATCGAGTCAAAACACGATCACTTTATCATTCTTGGTTAATGGAGATCCTATGGCTACCTTCTGGCTCTATCATCCATAGAAACCACTGTTATTTATAGTACTTACTATGAATAAAGGTGGTTTCGATGGATGGAGTCTTGTCAAGTTAAGTACTCTGAATAAAGTCAAATACAACGAGCCCAATCACGATAAATTTTATTAAATTCAGAAATGTCTATGGTCGCCTTTCAGCTCCAGCATTACACCCTAGACACCATCTTTATATTATAGTACTTGTCAAGTCAAACCCAACCGGTCCAAACACTACGGGTTTATCATGTTTTCCAACTAAATGTTCTAAGCTATTCTGAGTGATGACAATTAATGACACAAAATCGTCATCATATAAACTTTTTTTTTCTTCAGGCAATAGATGGAGAAAACACAGGAAACTCCTAACTCCTGGGTTCCACTTCAATATCTTACAGAATTTTTTGCAAATCTTCTGTAAAAATGAAGAAATTTTCAGGAAAAAAATCTTTAAACTGGCGAATGGGAAGCCTTTCGATATATTCCCCATGACGGCGCTTTATGCTTTGGATAATATAACAGGTAAGAATTAGTAAATAGCAATTTCAATTATTTTGACTACATTTTGAGCTACATTTCAGAACGAGAAAAAAAAATTACATCAAGATAGTTTAAAAACTTAAAAAAACAGACTTCCAAGTTTCATGCCGCGCAAGACGGTTTCAGTAACAAGTTTGAGACGTTTATCGTCATTTCTCTGGAAATACTTATCCGATCTTAATAAAATTTAAATGGGACCACCTTGTGAACGCTATTTGTGATAATTTAAGATCGTTTAAAAAACTAAAAGTACCGACTTCAAACGTTGCGCTAGTCAAAGTTGCCTGCAGCACATAAGTGAAGAAACGGATTCAAAATTCCGTCTCTTTACTCATGTGCCTGCAGTAAGTAGCATGTCATCGAAGTAAATAAATGCATCGTAATACAAATGTTGATATAATTAAAAATGGCTCGACTGATTTCGTTTAAATTTAAATGGGACCACCTGGCAAGGGTACCCTTTGAAACAAAAAAATAATTTTCCATATTGGTTCAGGCATCTTCAAATAATCGATGACATACATTAAAAAAAAGATTCTGACGAATTGAGAACCTCCTCTTTTTTGTGAAGTCGGTTAAAAAGGAGCGAAACACTACATTGGACTAGGTTATGAGGTTGAGTGAAACCTGAGGTTTCATTTGAATATTAGAAAAATGTCAAAACATTTCCGACCGGTAATTTCTTTCAGAGATTTTTTTTTCAATACAGTAACTACCCAGGTATATATTCTCGATGTTATGAAGCACATAATTATTTATATTTCCGTGTTATGAAGCCTCTATCTATCTATACAAGTAAAATAAATAAGTTTAAAAGTAAATAAGTTTAAGTACCTTTTTATAGAATCAATAATGGGAGTATCAATGGACGCACAGAAAGACAATCATTCAGCCTATGTGAAAGCAGTAGAAGAGTAAGTAAGCAACGTATACTTCTGTGTTCTATTTTTATATCATATATACTAGCATTTGACCACTAGGTATCTAAGCTGTTGGTAAGTGATTTTGTGGTGATGGCAGCACGCTAGGCCTAGACCGGTACTGTAGGGGGTCATGCATTCCCTTCATGGCTTTGCGTTTGCGGGCTTCGAAGCGAGCCTCTTTACCCAGGTGGGACGCCGGGTGCAACTACCCCTGGGAAGCGTGCGTGCTTGATACAGCTATTCCCCATTACGTCATTGCGCACGTAACGGATTTGGCTTGCAAGGACAGCTGCCGGAACACATGAAATATTTGCATTTTTTTTTTATTTGAGTGTGGTAACTGACCAGGCGGGTATTAGACAGTGCACCACCATGCAGGGGCCGCTACTACACTGATTCTTCTAGATTCCTCCAAAAAGTTGCCAAGCTGCGCTGAATGTGGCTAGGATAATGCAGTAATGCTATTGGTTGAATTTTCCTCGCGCGTTTCTCGTCTTCCACGCACATCTCTAGTGGAAACGCACCCTATCGTGGTATATTTGGAGGGCCCAGTGCTGTAGTGGGAGAATGGTCGGTTTTTATGCGACAGGTACCGAGTTCAATCCCCGCCGTGCACCAATTGATTTTTATATAGTGGCCATCCAGTGAAGGGAAAACATCGTTAAGAAACCCCCAACCCCCGCATGGTGGTAGGACTCTATCTAGTGTCCACCTGGCCAGCTACCACCCTCAAGTTAGAAAATCTATCGCCAAATATCTAATGTGTTCCGGCAGCCATCCTTGAGAGCCTGTTCCCATTGAGGCCTAGCGTGCTACCATACTCGACCGCATCATCACTTACCAACAGGTGAGATACTGGTCAAAACGCTAGTCTACGATATTGTTTTTTGAAGCAAACGTCATCGCTTGCCATCAGACAAGGGTCTTGCTTATCGTGCTACTTTGTTATGTTTTTAGGGTTCCGTACCTCAAAAGGTAAAAAAAGGAACCCTTATAAGATCACTTTCTTGTCCGTCTGTCTGTCTGTCTGTCTGTCCGTCTGTCTGTCCATCTGTCTGTCCGTCTGTCTGTCCGTCTGTCTGTCCGTCTGTCTGTCCGTCTGTCTGTCCGTCTGTCTGTCCGTCTGTCTGTCCGTGTGTCACCACTGATTTTCTCAGGAACGGGTGCACCTAGCAAGTTGAATCAAAATTTTTACCTGATACTGAGGTCCCGTCCCTATTGGGTGTATAAAAATCAAGGTCTTGAGTCAACACAATAAAAAGATATGGGCAAATTTAGATTTTCGCGAAAACTTGTGAGTACCAAAATGTACCTTAATTTTAAACTTTTTTTGTTATTCGGAATTTTTCCTTTACTTGTGCTGTAAGACCTTGCTTATAACCAAAATAGACAATTCTAGGTAAACCGGAAGTACCCTATAGGTTTTGGGTCGAAAACCTATAGGGTACCTATAGGGTCCCGTTGACCTAGAATCATAAAATTTTGCAAGAAGCAAGGAAAAATTCCAAAAAATAAAAAAAGTTGAAAATTAAAGGGTGTCCCCATACATACATAGGTTGCGCCAATTAAGGCAGACCTCTGAGTTATATTAGCGCTGATACAATTTAGAGGTCTAGCTTAATTGGTTGTTACGGAAGCGTTGGTGGGCGAGTTCAACTCGACTTAGCCGGTTTTTTTTTTCAGGGTATCAGAAATAATATCGTTAAGAATGCGCAATCCTTTGCTATGGAATGAGTTTCTGTTCAAAATATCGTACAAATCAAAACAAGACAAAGCGCTCAGCATACTTCATCAACAAACCAATAAAGTGATTCATGCTAGAAGAGAAGAATTGAAAAGAAATAGAATTACAAGTTTACCTCCTATTTCAGAACTAGGTAAGGAGTAAGTAAAGTAAGCAAATAATATGTTTTGAATGAACCGATGACCGTCTAGCATGTATGAAAGTGCTCATGAAAGTGGAAGAACCGAAAGAGGTATGTCAGGATCGTAGCATTACCTATTGACTTTTGATATACAACTATCTAGTGAAAATATCTAAAATATACATAAATGTATAAACCACAATACATAATACCTACACTATAAATAAAAGACAAAAAGTCTGCCGGTTATGTTCCCAAAAAGCTAGCGATATTATCGTTGTATAGATAGGCTAATACGTTGGCCGAGGTAAGCGCCAGCTCTTTGGTCACGGGTGATGACAAATAGGCGTCTGGACAACTCCATAAAATTATTATATTAATTATTTATTGAATATATTCTTATTTTAATAATGCCTGAGTGGTGATTCGTTAATTATTTTTTAGGCATCAAAAACAAACAAAAGTTCTTGGATTTGCTATTGCTATCTGAAATAGACGGAGAAAAGATAAACGACGAAGCTATCAGAGAAGAGGTGGATACGTTTATGTTTGAGGTATATTCTCCAGTAACTACTACTATATTATATATAAACCACAATACATAATACCTACACTATAAATAAAAGATTAAGAATTTAAGTCACTGTCTGCCAGTAAAGATCCCAAACATACTAATTTTGGCAAGAATATGATTATATACATTTACACAATATACTCGTATCATCAACCGACTTCAAAATACCATTCACTGTTCTCAATGCGTTTAAATCTTTTTTTTGTATGTTCTCTGATAATCAAAGAAGCTTAGACTTTTCTTTTTGATAGAATATACTTTGCAGGTAGTTTATCATTTGAATTTCATCAAAATCTGATTAGCATCTCCAGAAATATGGAGATAAACAAATTTGGTACTAAAAATGATTAGCACGGCATTTGAAATCGGTTCTTTTATGGTGGGATTCCGCAGGACGCGGCAGACGGTAGACGGCCGACAGCAAATGTGTACAAATCAATTCACGACATGACGCGCGGCAGTTGCAGTCACATGCCGAGATCGGTCAAATACAAATGGTTACTGCAAAGTAATGCCGTTTGCCGCCGCGGCACAAGCTATCGCTGTCTGCAACTGCTGTCTGCCGCGTCTTGCGGAATCTCACCTTTAGATTTTTGATACGTTCTTAAATTATTATAAAACATTATTTGTTATACTTGTTTTTTGTTTTGTATACTAGCTGTGCTCCGAGGTTTTACCCGCGTAGACATCGTTCCCGTATGAATATGTGAATTTGTTATTTCAGGGTCTAGATCTACACTATCTACAAACCAAATTTCAGCTCAATCGGTTGAGTAGTTTTATCGTGAGGAGATAACAAACGTACAAACAAACATTCACCTTTATAATATTAGTAGGAAGAAAATGTACAGTATCAAATTAATTTGATACTGTACATTTTCTCTCTCTTCATGTCTTTAAAGACAAAAATTGTTATTTTTTTCTTGCTTTGTACAATAGAAGCGATTGCACAATTCAGTATCAAGTACAGTTAGTACCGGTCTCAAAGACAATGCAGACATACTAGCGAAACTGCTGACTCATAGTTTGGGACGTAGCTCTGAGGAAAGTAAAGATTACTACATATTTACTTATTACTACTACTACACTTCCCTCTTCATAATGTCAATATTAGTCTACGGGCTAGTTATAACACAATTATCTTCTTGTATAGTTCATTGCATTATATGTTTATATGTCCCAGCCAGTTCCATTTTAGCTTCACAATTTTGCTTGCATCTGTGATACATGTTTTGAATGTTTTAATTATTTTGTAGGGTCATGATACAACTACATCAGGTATTGTTTTTTGTCTGTATTGTATATCCAAAGACCAGAACATAGAACACAATATTCTGAATGAGCAAGAAGATATTTTTGGTAAAGATTTGAATCGAGAAGTTACGTACAGGTAAAGAGATGGCTATGCTACCTTTGTTATACTTAATTATTTTTCTTCTGATAGTCTAGCGCTTACCACTATCTCAACTCATAATATAAGCGATGATGTGGTCGAAGATGGTGAACACGGTAGGCTCTGCTGCCGGAACACCGTAAGGTAATGGCGGCAAATTTTATCCTTGATGGTGGTAAGCTTTTTGGTAGTGGAAAATAGATAAAATGTGCGCCTACCACATGTGAATATCTCGCAAATGAATTAAAACATAAATACATACAATCACGCCTTTTTCCCGTTGGGGTAGGCAGAGACTACTTCTTTCCACATCCTGAGATTCTGAGATACCTCTTCCACTTTCATGAGCGCCTTCATACATGCTCGCCGGTTATAAGTACTTTTGACTTGGCCTTTCTCTAAAACGTCTCCGATCTGTTTGTTATACGTTCGCCTAGCTCAGCCTCTACCGGCTGACCCATTCATACTCGTCTCATAAATCTGTTTCGTCAATCTTCCTTCATCCATCCTTTCTAGATGTCCAAACCATCTAAGCATCCCTTTCTCTATCTTTGTCACCATATTTTCTACCACACCACAACATTCCCTTATCATGCCGTTCTCCACCTTATCCATCAGAGTCACTCCAATCATACTTCTCAAACTTCTCATTTCTACAGCATTAATTTTACTTTCATGCTTCTTCTGCCATACCCAGCATTCACTACCATACATGAGTGTGGGAACCAACACTCCCTCATGTACAGCCAGTCGTGCTTTTTTAGACACGTTCTGACTTCTTATAAAGTTATGCAGTTCCCCACTCACTTGGTTTCCTGCCAAAACTCTTCGCTCAATATAACTTTCATACTTACCATATGTCGCAAACTTAGAACCCAGGTACACAAACTTTTTTACTTGTTCCACTCTCTCTCCTTCAATCGTTACCTTACAATCTGTCATTCTTTCTTCTTTTTCATAAACCATTACTTTGGTCTTATTTACATTCACTTTCATACCTTTCCTTTTTAAGGCATCATGCATAATATTAACCATCCTTTGCAACAACTCCTCCGATGATGCTAATATCACCTGATCATCAGCGTATAGGAGGCACGGCAACCACTGGCTTGGATAAGCGGATCTCTCTTTCATTCATTAACTCTTTCACTCACTCAATCGCTTATTCTAATCACTTTCATACTCCGCTTCGGACGCAGTTTTAGGACATACCCGGGTCCTCGGAATTAAAAACATCGTGTAATATACAAGTGAAAAGTTATGAACAGGTCTTATGTTGGAATACTCGCCTTGTTGAAATATTGCATAAAATGACTAGTTTTTAAAATAACTTCTTTTCCGCTCTGTAGATAATGTAACTAATTTTAGTGATCTCCATCGAATGCAGTATCTGGAGCAGATTATCAAAGAGTCACTACGTTTGTATCCTTCTGTACCGTTAATTGAGAGGTACATCGCACAGGATACTAGTAAGTATTTATATAATTCCCTTCCCTGATAGTATCTAATACGTATGATGCAGTAAGTAAAAAATCACTTAAGGTACGGACACACCGCAGCGTCCTGCGTGCGTGATCTAGGCGGCGATCAGATAGTGCAGTAGTATTTGTACCAACTGGTTCACACAGAGTTCTAAGATCGCGCCCACAGATCGCAGATCGCAGCGGTGTCGCCGTGTCTTTACTGCGGAAAGATGGTACATTCAGTAACAGTAGCGTTCCATTATACTACCCCTAATTATTTGATTCGATAAAGTTTTTTTTTATATTGTAATTATAAGCGTTTGACCACTATCTCGCCTGATGATAAGCGATGATGTGGTCGAAAATGGTGAACACGCTAGGTCTAGAATATTCTATACTCTCTCTCAAGGGTTGTGTGCTACCGGAACACCGTATAGTTATGGTGGCAGACTTTCTCCTTGATGGTAGTAAGCTACTTTTTGGTGGCAAGTCAGGTGGAACATCGATATAATTATGCTCCTACCACACGTCGGCAATAAAATGAGCATGGTGAAATCAATTAGAAATTAATGCATGAGCATGGTGAAATCAAATAGATATAAATGCATGAGCATGGCGAAATCAAATAGAAATTAATGCATGAGCATGGCGAAATCAAATAGAAATTAATCAATCAATCAATCAATCAATTATTTATTTGCTATAAATAAGGTCACAAAGGTAAAATACATTATAACAATAGGTCCTCTTATTTATACCCTTTCGGGCGTGCAAATGTTATTTACAATTCGTTACAATACTATTGATAATTATAATATGTTCTCACCGTCTACTCAACCATTCCATGTTTATGTTTTGTTCATAATTCTATTATTATTATTTATCAATTACAATTTTACAAGTAAGAACAACACAAAAAATTAAAATTGGAATGTCAAAATATTAAATGTCAATGCCATGCAACTACAAATGTCAATGTCAATTAATGGTTAATGTCAAAATATTTTGTATGTCATATAATCTTCTACACTGTAAAAGTTGCGTTCATGCAACCATACATGTAACTTTATTTTAAATTGAGTAAATTGTAATTTTTTTAATGTCGATGGAAGTTTATTATATATTATTATTACCATACAGTAAACGTTCTTAGAATATATGTTAAGTCTACATTTTGGAAAATCAAGCCTGTTCTGATGTCGTGTATGTCGCTCAAACACATCTGCATGTTTAGGAAAATGCATTTGATTCTCTCTAACAAAAATACATATCTGCTTGATGTACATACACGGCAAAGGCAACACGTTTAATTCTTTGAATAAAGGCTAACAGCTATCAGTTTGCCAAGCGTTACATATCGCGCGTATACATTTTTTTTGCGCTACAAAAGCCTTAAGAATATCAACAGAATTTCCCCACAATATGAGCCCGTAATTTAAAACTGATGCAACATACCCATGGTATGCGGCTATTGCTGCATCACGGGATATCGTTTGTCTTACTCTGCGGATGGCATATACAAATCTGTCTATTTTGCAGCATACTTTTCCTATGTGATCTTTCCAATTTAAGTGTTGGTCTACAGTTAATCCTAAAAACATCGCATTATTTACTTGTTCTAAGTTTTCTTTATTATACTGAACATTTAATTTAATCCGCTTGGCTTGATAGGTGGTATATTGTATAAATTTGGTTTTGTTTGTGTTTATCCTAAGGTTGTTTTTATCCAACCATTTTGTTAAATCATTTAATGACTCATTTATTTGAATTTCAAATTTTGATTTGTTCTCTGCTTTTACAATCAATGTGGTATCGTCCGCGAATAACACACATTTTTCTTTGGTTGATTTTGTTATGTCATTAATATATATCAGAAATAGGAGTGGTCCCAAAATACTCCCTTGTGGGAGTTATTTATTCTCCACACTTATTTATTCTGTATGTCGATTTATATGTACACTTGGTGGCACAATTTGTATTACATTTAAAATTTTCAATTTCTGTACGTTGTTTTCTTTCATATAAATAACTACTAAGCCAGTTATATGGTTTTCCCCTTATTCCATATAATTCTATTTTCGTTAATAATTTTTTATGGTCCACAAAATCAAATGCTCTGCTCATATCCAGAAATACTGAGACTACAGGCGTCCTATTTGAAAGGCTCTCTGATACTTCTTTCACTAGATTAAAGCAGGCAAGAGATGTAGAACTTTTTTTCCGTTTAACCGAACGAGCATAGATTTTTCCAAGATTTTTGCAATTATCGGAATTAGTGTTACTGGTCTGTAATTGTTTATATCTTTTATGTCTCCTTTTTTATACAATGGTTTTATCACAGATTTTTTAAGCCTGTCTGGGAAACAGCCGTGTAAAAAAAAAAAAAAAAAGCATGAGCATGGCGAAATCAAATAGAAATTAATGCATGAGCATGGTGAAATCAAATAGAAATTAATGCATGAGCATGGTGAAATCAAATAGAAATTAATGCATGAGCATGGCGAAATCAAATAGAAATTAATGCATGAGCATGGTGAAATCAAATAGATATTAATGCATAAGCATGGTGAAATGAAATAGAAACTAATTCAAGAGCATGGTGATATAAAAAAAAATTAATGCATTCGTGGCTCTTGCTTAATATTTTTAAACTGTTACTGTTATACTGTCGTTGTTGATAAGTTTTTTGGCTCTCCAATTAATAGCTCTCCAGCTGATATTTGACAGGAAAATTTCAAGGGTGCGGATAGTAATCCTAACACAATTAATTGGACTTGTGCATAATAAAGGTTGAGCAACCACGTGCCCGTTTGCAATCTGATTTTCAATCGCTATTTGATTCCATACAAATATTAAATACTGCGTTAACCGTAACGTGATCGAGTAACTAAACCAATCTTTAAAACTACGCACTAGGCACTTTGAGCGCCGCTGAGATCGCGAACGCAAGACGCTGCGGTGTGGCCGTACCTTAACTTTTAGTGTGAAATAATGTCTTACCTTAGCCAAAACACCAAGCCTTTTCGTGGTTACCTGGACTTTAGAAGCAATACGAATTTTATAGTCAACATTGAGAGTTGTATTGAATGAGATGCCAAGAAGCTCGAGATGGTTATTAACGGTGGACCAGATCATCAGGTATCAAGAATATTGATGGATGGGTATGGCTGTGCTTTCTTGGATTGGATCAAAGTCAGTTTGTCCAACGCTTTGTGATTTTACTTGCACAATTACAATTTTCATCATTTAACATTAGATGAGAAGGCGATAAAGTGCTTGTGTATCAATACAGCGAGAAAAGATGTGTATTCCGTTGCCTGATCTTCAAAAACCTATTGAGGGTTGATGTTTTATTTTAGAATTTTGTGATCTATTCGTGCCAAAGAAAACAGCCGTGATCGTCAACATCCTACAAATGCAACGCAACCCCGAGCTATACGAGGATCCCCTGACCTTTCAACCTGATAGATTCAAGAATGTCACTGAGAATGTACCCTTCAGCTGGCTTGCCTTTAGTGCTGGACCGAGGAACTGCATAGGTTGGTAAATAATATAAGTAATTGCTGTAAAAAAACTGACTGAGGATGAATGCATACACGTCCGCGTCACCTAGACCATAATAACACTGCATTGGTATTTGTGGCAATCCGTGAGGTGAGTCTTCTACACGTATCCAAAACTATAGGTATTTTATTTTCGTTCACATTTATAACCATCCAAAATTGGTGGTCCAATGTGATGATGAAAACACGAGCGAAAGCAAAAGCGATATGAAGCCGTCTTCTCTATTATCTGTTTACAGGCTTTTTGTTCACGCAAAATGACCGCTCTCAATTACCAGATCACGGCGTCCTGCGTCCACGTGCGCGTTCGCGATCTGATTTTCAATCGTTTTCTGACCGCCGTAGATTGTGTTTAGTGTAAACCAGATACAAATACTGTAGTATTCTCTATCTGATCGCTGTCGAGATCACGCGCGCAGGACGCTGCGGTGTGGCCGTACCTTTACTAATATAAAACATACTCTCATCTTAATCTTTGAAATTTAATAAACTTGATAAGTATACTAAATACTACAGGCCGGTGACGGGCAGCAGCGTCACCGGTGCAAGAAGCTACGTCCTGCTATCGCCAACCCGCCTGCCCAGCGTGGCGATTAGGGCATATCCCTCCCAATGAGCCGAAGATCGGGCTCAGTGACGTCTCTTGGGAGAGACCTACGTCCAGCTGTGGGACTGACACAGGCAGATTATGATGATGATGAAACATGATACATTAACATGAACTGGCACAATGTCGATACAGTGATCTGATTCATTTTGATCATGATCAGTGATTGAATTTTAATTGATCGAATTGTTTCAACTTCGTCAGGCTGCTTTCCACAAAATCTTGACGGCGTACAATAATTGCTAAAATTATGTGTGTTATGCACAGCCAACAATTAGTCGGTTTGACGGTTGAATGTTGTCAGGAGACCTACTTGTTCATATTAGTTTATTTTTCATTTCAGGTCAAAGATTCGCAATGATGGAACTTAAAGTGACCATATCAGCTATTATACGAAACTTTAAGCTAGTGCCATCGGATATAGAGCCAGAGCTTTGTGGAGATTTGATATTGCGGTCGAAGAATGGAGTTCATGTTGGATTTCTTCCTAGAAAAATATAAATAAGGTAGCTAGGATTGGCCGGCGTTTACCTACCGCGTTAAAAATTATATTTAAACTAATTATTTATTTCATACTATAGCCCTGTATTTAATTAGAATGTCATCGAAATCGCATGACCTGTTTGATGACCATAAAAAGATCACAATTTAATAGACAGAATATATAAATAGTGTATTAATAATATAATAGTATAAAAATATAATATTGGTGATTTTCAAAATTTTTGTCTATGCTGATGTCGGGTTACACATGGTCCAAACGAAAACTATCTATGGAAGAGTCCAAGGGCTACCCAAAGGATCCCGGTGTGTTTCGCGAAAATCTATAGTTTTAACTAACGTGGTTTTTGTGTCTTTACGTTTCTTGGACATAAGCCGGAGAGTCTCGTCTGAGAGCTGTAGAGCCCTTAAGGATGTAGAAGAATGTAAGAAAAGAGTTCATAAAGAAGAACGTGAGGAAGTTGCAGACTACAGTACCCTTAGTATGAGTTTTAATCGTAAACGCTTTTGACAGATCTCACATAGTTTTTGACTTATTCTGGCTCCCTGATTAGTCTGAATTTAGTGAAGTGTGAAGACCACTAGAAGTACTGTACTGTTTTTCATACAAAATTTGTTTGAAATAGGTACGACATCGAGTTTGCTATGAAAGCTCGTACTAAGGGTACACACATGTTTGCCCTCGTCTGCGAGAGTTTAAATTTATATTTTTAAGTTTTATATTATCTGTATGTGTAACCTAAATAACTAAACCTACTCTATATATATTACTAATAAAAATTATGTTTATTCAATCGCTGTATTATTTCTGAAATAAATAAATATGTACATTTTGAGAGGAAATGTTGTCATTGAGTGACTATGTCAGCCCCATTTTCAACCGACATCCAAAAAGAAGGAGGTTATCAATTCGTTTGGGTTTTTGTTCGTATGTATGTTACGCGATTACTCAGTCAATTGTGAACCGATTCCAATGATTATTTTTGTAATCGTGGGGTTCGTTTCCGAGGTGGTCCCATTGTAATTCCATCGAGATCTAATAAGTATCTTCAAAGATATGACGATAAACGTCTCAAACTTGCTACTGAAATTGACTCACGGGGCTTTGAAGTCGGTTGTTTTAGTTTTTAAACTATCTTAATTATAGTTTCTTACCTATTTAGTAATAATATGGTTAAAAATAAAGATGACGTCAGAACCTTCTTCTTTTTTATGTATTTGTGGTCAAACAAACAAGCAAATGTCCGCGTCTGAAGGTAAGCGATCACTTCCAGCTATAAGCGTCTGTAACACCTTATGTGCTGATTATGAGTTGCCGACTTGTGATCTACGGATACCCTTTTTCATGATCAGCCTATATTAGTCCGCTGCTGGACAAAGGCGCAGGCTGACGCCGCGCGGCGCAGCAAAACGAGCGACGCCACCAAATTATCTGAATGCAATTTATATCTTATTGTGTATTTAATAAAGTTCATTTTTTTATCACGCGATTCAATTGTTTCTTCCCGCTGCGCCGCGCGGTGCAGCACGACGCCAAGCGGCGCAGCCTGAAGCCGCCGAACTATCTCAATAAAATGTGTATCTATTTGTATAGTAAGTGAAGTTATTTTTAGTAATACTCTCTTAATAAGTGCACGCCGCGTCGCGTCGCGTCGCGGTGTGAGCCGACCCTAAGTTTCACCTCAACTGCGCGCACTTCTATGACTCTACATACTTCACAAAATATGCGTGCTGTAGAATAAACGCACCGCAACCTCAGTGCGCGCGGTCACTAATAGTAGATTAGTAGCCAAGGGCAAAGGCAAAGCTGTAAGGCATCAATTGCAGCCCGAGATATTTAAAGAGTTACTAGCTGACCCGGCAAACGTTTTTTTGCCATATAAATAATTGTACTGCCGTTTTTTTCTACTTACCTCACAATCGAGATGTAAAGCAGAGTAGTTAGCTCGGGTGTAAGCATCAATTGCATCCTCGAACTATAGGCGCTCTCGGTGCGCTTGTGCGCCTAAATATCTCGGGCTGCAATTGATGCCTTACAACTCTTGGCTACTAATCTACATAAGTATTTGAAAGCCCCTGTAAAAAAGCGTAAAGGATAGATGACTTCACTTCTAAACGACAGGTTGCCGGTTTAAATCCTAGTACAGGTATTTGTCCACAGGTGGTGCATACCATATCGATGTTCCACATTGGTACCAAAAAGCTAGCTTACCACCATCAAGGAGGAAATCTGCCGCCATAACCTGACGATGATCCGGCAGCGCTCAGCCATTAAGAATCAGTGTATTCTAGGCCTACCGTGTTCAGCATCTTCGGCCACATCATAGCTTACCACCAGGCGAGCGATATTGGTCAAACGCTAGCCTCTAATATATATATATATATATTAAAAAAACAACCATACAACATTTCTTATTTTCTTTTTGAAAGATTACTGCGTGCTGCACATTGCTAGTAGCCTTGTTAAACCCTCCAACTAAGCTAAATATGCTTGTGTTTGTAGTGGGTTCACGTAAATATTAATAGTGCAATGGGTGGGGATCGAACTCACAACCTTTCAGTCGCCAAGCAGACGCCATAGCCATTGGGCTATTGCCACTTATATCAAAAATGCATCACTATACTATCACATTAGCAGCACAACTCTAATTATCCATCAATCCTACTACAACTAAATCTAGCTTAATTAAGTCCCAGTGGTACAATCATAAATAACAAAGCTAAGCTTAACGCTCTCTAATGAAATCTAAATGTTGGTCTAAGCCTTAACATTCTCAAACTTACAAAATACACTTCAAACGCCTTCAACAATTATAATTTTAGTGAAATTGAACTTTATCGTTTTATAAACAAGGCGCTAAGATCTTTAGATTCTGTTTGCAAAACGCAAACAGATTTTGGTAAATAGGTGTTATGAGGGTAGAAGTAAAAATCGCGACTTATAAAGGTTTTAGGATTACATCGAATGTTTGAAAGTCGATTTTTTTTTAAGTTGCACGTTGTTTTGAATTTCTGATTGTTTTGTATTAGCACAGTATAATACTAAGTATTTAATATAATAATGGTTGGTACAAATATCTTCTCAACCCGTGCTTTATTTTGCTAAGTAATTTATAACAGGAGGAGATTTATTCATTTTTTTTTGATATTTAAAGTAAATAAAATAAAATTGTTAATTGTTGTTGCATCTACCTCAAATATATATTTTTTTTGGATTCCAATTGGATGCACATCAATTATGCTAAAATGGATCCTTTTGTCGTTCATATTTACTTTAACCTTTATATGTATTTGTTATGTATGTACTCTAAATAATGACAATAAATTATTTTGTAATTTCAATTTTAATTTCAATTTCAATTTTACACATGACACGTCAAACTTATAACTTGCGTCGGGGAATAAAAAAAATCATTTGAATTGGTTCACAATTAGCGGAGTAATTGCGTGACAAGCCTAAAAAACATAGACAAAATGAGAACCTCCTCCAATTTGGAAGTCGATTGAAATCAACATCGTTACATTTTTGCGGCAAAAAATACATTAATAAATACCTTTTGCATTGTTAATAAAGCACCACATAGCCTAAATTAAATTTTACGAAACGAGCTAGTCTGGAAAACTATATTACTAAGTCATAATTGGGAATCCGATTATACCAGCCAGCGGGGATTTTGAGGCTAAACTTAATAATCGTGGTTATTGAAATTTAGAATACTCTTAACATTGTGTGAAAATCAACCAGCGAACAGTGTGGACGCCCGTCCACTATGAAGAAGTAAAGGCGTGGCCGTCTTCAGTTTGAAAGGCAAGAGCTCGTCGCTGAATAAGTCGGAGTAACCTTGTGTCCAGACCGATCCAGGCCCTGGACTATATCTGAAGGAGTGCGTTCCTGTCGTCATGCATGTAAGCAATCTCTTCGTCGCATAGGCAGGAAAGTTAGCCTAGGTTCGAATAAGGTTAGGTACTTAAGTAATTTATATTTGCTAATAAACTGAGTTTAAATTCTTTTTGGTTGTTATCATTGACAAGAGATCTCCGTTTAAGCCTCCTCTCCTTTAACTCCTTAGCCTCTTTGTGTTTAGTCACCACTCCTCTGGGGCCGTCCGGCAGGGCTCCTAAACACCACGGCCGAACCCACGCCCTCTTTCATCGCTCTGTCGGGGGGTCCTAGTAGTGGACTGTTCTAGAGTCATAGATAGGTAGTCGTTCGGATCTAAGGTACAGGTTCGAGCCCGGCACCCGTTTGGTTGACGTCGACACAAATAGGGCCTAACTTTAGGGCATCTAGTAAGTCTGATGCTTGAGCATTAAACAGTGCCCCGGGCATCTAGGAGGTGATATTTTACCACCATCTGACCTGATGGTAAGTGATGATGTGGTCGAAGATGGTGAACAAACAGGGCCTAGAATACTCACTCTCAAGAGCTGTGTGCTTAAAGTATTCAAGGCCTAGCGAGTTCACCATCTTTGACCACATCATCGCTTACTACCAGATGAGATAGTGGTCAAACGCTAGCCTATAAGATACACAGTTTTTAAAACAAGTTCATCGCACCTGCTTAGTTTACATAAAATACATTATTTTCGGACATAAAATGTATACTAGCTTCAGTAGCTATCCATACCTAGATGATATCCTCGCCGCAAGCTTACTTTAGTCTAACCAAAAGGTAAAGGGTGCTTTTGGTATTTCCAAGACCAACTTTCGAAGAAATTTCAAAGACACAAAGTTTGCAGCGAACATAAATGGAACTCGATCTAAAGTTTTAAGCGATGTCATGATTACGCTATTCATTAGACATTCCATTTAATGTCGGCTAAGTTGTTAAGGGCTAGTACACACAACATTTAAACACGCGCAGATAATGAGCGGTGATAGTGCGTTTTAGAGGTGTCTTTCTATATGCGTATATTGCGTAGCGTACTGCAGTGCGTAGAGCAACTTCTTATACTGGCTGCAGTGCGTAGAGCAACTTTTTATACAGTTATGTTACTACGTGATTTGGTTGCATTTAAGTTATGTTATCTTAAAGTTTTTTTAGTAAACAGCTATAAATTTAAATGCTCTACATTTAACGCGGCTTATTCTCAAATATAACCTGGTTCATCATCATCAAAGTATACTAATCCACTGATGGATATAGGCCTCATAAAACCAACTAACCGACTTCAAAAAAAGAAGGACGTTCTCAATTCGACTACCTTACACTTGATTTTGAGGGTATTGAATAAGACTGAGCTGTTACGCTCGGCTATGTCACTCTCGTTCGGTCGGGTAAGGTCGGCTCGAGTTCGGGTAAGGACGGTTCGAGTCGACTTCACGTACAAGCATGTTTATGCGTTTCTTGAAACTAATTAACTATAACTTGTCGGTGTTTATATTAATTTTCTCCGTAAAAGTAAAATGTTACTACCTTTATTTATTTTATACAGCTAGAAACGTTTTCCCAGAGTGATTAATGATAACGGATAGTAAAGGGGTAATGGGATTTACTTGTGACAAAGGTAGACAGCTTGTCTCCGGGATTTGAGTAGCAGTAAATATACCAGCATAATAGAGCTTATAGAATAAACTTGTATAGATAAGGCAAGTAATTAAAAGTCATGCTAAACACAGCCGAAATTTAGGGCATATCTGATTACATGGTGCATGACTTTAATGTAACGTATTGTCATAAAGCTTTCAAATACTGCCAGCTAAAGATTTTGTTAAACTCTTTTTTAATTTTATGTTCAAGCTGCAGGCATTCATTATGACATTATAACATAACATTCATTATGATTTAATCTACGCATAAATTGTAGGATTTAATCAATGACAAAACCGACTAGCCTAGTTATAAATAACAGAAATTAATAATCGTGTCATTCATACACAAACATTAAAACTAGATGATGAGTAGATCATCTTTTTCTTTTATCTTATAGGCTATCGTTTGACCACTATCTCACCTGTTGGTAAATCATGATGAGGTCGAGGATGGTAAGCACACTAGGCCTAGAATGAGAACTGTTTCTCAAGGATAGGTGCTGGCACACATTAGATGTTTTTGGCGACAGATTTTCTTGAGGGTGGTAGCTAGCTAGTTGGACACTAGATAGTGTCCTAACACCATGCGGAGGGTTGCATAAATGTTTCGATACAAAAATCCATTGGTGCACGGCGGGGATCGAACTCGGTACCTCTGGCATAAAAGGCGACCATTCTTCCACTTACACTACCGGCCCTCAAATCTTTGTATAACCTTCAATATTCATATTATCATCGCACTTTCGTGCAGGTTGTGACATAGATGCACTGCACAAACCGGCATTTTTTATATATATTTTTCGCCAGCTGCACGCGTGCCTTTGATAATTTTTCCACAGATGCACGCGCGCGGATTTTCAAGTTGAAAAGATTATCTTCCATGTGATAAATGTTATTTGGGGTATCCCATTTGTTCAATGCGGTATCTAGATACAAAGTACTATTAATTATTCTGTGATTTAGACAAGTTTATTATCGAAGCAATAAAGATCATCATCATGTCAGTCCACTGCTGGACGTAGGCCTCTCCCAAGATAGCAATAGAGACAATAATGTATCCATAGGAGCTTTAGAACTAGCGACGCCTACCCACAATTCATTTCTAATTTGTATAACAGTCTTGAATTAAACAAACCTAGGTTTAAGTGGTCTTCGCTTCGCTTCGCTTCTTTAAGGTATCTTCTTCTAATTCTTGTCTTTCTAATGAAACGTAGTTAGTGGTACTGGTAGGAATTTTACTAGTCCGTCTGGGGTGGTGCCATCACTTTGCCAATTAATTCAGCCGCAAAATAGAAATGTTTTTTGTTTTAAATGGCTATATGTCCAGTGTAATCACAGGGCATGTGAGACTAAGCGCATCAGACCATGCCAGTACAAAGCCAGTTTGTTTTAGAAGACCTTTTATCTTGCCCAATTTCATTATATAAGTTTATAGAAATATTCTGTAGATTTTAATTTCAGTTTTGAAAAAGTTTTTTATATCAAGACGGTGCAGAAAAATTATGTTAGGTATCGTATCTTTATAATTTAAGATCGTTTAAAAAACTAAAAGAACCGACTTCAAACGTCGCGCTAGTCAAAGTAGCCAGTAGACGTAGTAACTATTATATAATCTGTGCCAGTAGTAGGTAGGTACTCGTAAGTAGTAAGTCGTCGAGATAAGTAAATGCATAGTTATACAAATGTTGATATATTAAAAACGGCTCGGCTGGTTTCGTTAAAATTTAAATGTGAACCACCTGTGAAGGGTACCCTTTGAAACATAAAAATAATTTTCCAAATCGGTTCAGGTATCTTTGAGTAGTCGGTGAACATACATAAAAAAAGATAAAAAGATTCCGACGAATTGAGAACCTCCTCCTTTTTTGTGAAGTCGGTTAATAAATATACCTATATTTTTGTTTTCCTTTAAAGATACGAATCTCGAAAACAAACCGTTACATCGCTGAAAAATACAATTTTTGTTTAACAGAAAACGTTTCTGTTCGTTCCATACGCAATCAGAAAAAAACGCAGAGGCTTTTTAAAATTCTACCCACAAAGGTAGAACCAACAAAAGCACTTCAGTTCAACATTCGGCAATCGTTCAGCACGGCCGAGGTACCTATCCTTTTTCCAGTTCGTTAAATCCGCGGAAGTGGGGTAAAATCCCCGATTTGTTCGTAGGAACGAGATTAATCCCGCTTGACCGAAGACCAAGGGATTTAGATGCATGGACAATTGGACATTTGCGACACGGTTCCTTATTATTAAATTGTTTAAAATTTTCTATTGAAAGCGGACTAAATAACTTGACTAGCATTTTTTCTGATATAAGATAACAGGACATCCTTCCATCCGTAACACTTAATGGTAAGTTACACAAGAGCGCCCAAAACTCTCGCGCTTACTCCAGAATTTTGTAAAATCCTTTAATAATTTAGAACTAGCTGTACCCGCGACTTCGTCTGCGTGGAATAGTGTCTTTGGTCAACATGTTTATGGCTAATTATTTTACAAATAAGACACGCGTACACTGCACCGTACAACGCCGCGCGTCTGCCCCTCCCCTCGCCCTCCCCCTCACCTCTCCCTCCCCCACTCACCCTCCCCTCCCCTTTCCCCCACTCCCTCTCCTCTCTCCTTTCCCTCACCTCTCATCCCCCTCCCCTTTCCCCTTCCCCTCACTTCCACCTCCCATCCCCTCCCCCTTCCCCCTCACAAATTTTGAATGACATATTAATTTATATCGAATCTAATCAGCCTAAACAATAAGTTTCAAGCTTATATCTTTAAAAATGACGATATAGAAGTATCTACAACTTTTCTACTCTTTCAACCCCTTACAACCCTCTTTTCGCATTAAAAAGCAGCCTATGTCCTTTCTCAGGCTCTAGACTATCTGTGTACCACATTTCATTTAAATCGTCCAGTAGAACATTCACATAAACCTTACATATTTCCATACAAACTTTCATCCCTTATTCCCTATTGTTATTTTTACACCCTTGACGGTAAAACTTTTACAAACTTTGAATGTCAGTCATATTTATTTATATCGAATCAACAGCCTAAAATGACGATACTTCCATACAACTTTTCATCCCCTCTTTGAACCCATTACAACCCTCTTTTCGCATTAAAAAGTAGCCTATGTCCGTTCTCAGGCTTTAGACTATCTTTGCACCAAATTTCATTTAAATCGGTTCAGTAGTTTTGGCGTGAAAGTGACACAGACAGAGAATGCGAAAGTAACATTTATAATATTAGTTAGGATTAGGATTTCACAACATAGATAGATATACACTTTATTGAAACACTACTTACGAAACAGAAAAATACCTGGGAACTTGATAATTAAAACTAATAGGCTCAATAGGCGGTCTTATCGCTTAAAGCGATCTCTTCCAGACAACCATGCACGGAAAGGATAACAATTTATATGGAAGGCGGTGGCTTATGAAAATGCACAAAACATAGCACTGCGCCTATTTTTAACCGACTTCACAAAAAAGGAGGAGGTTCTCAATTCGTCTGTATGTTTTTTTTTTTACCGACTTCACAAAAAAGCAGGAGGTTCTCAATTCGTCTATATGTTTTTTTTTTTTTTTTTTTTTTTGTGTATGTTACGCGATTTCTCCATCAATTGTGAACGGATTCAAATGATTCTTTTTTTAATAGGTAGGATACGTTTCCGAAGTAGTCCCATTTTAATTTTATCGAGATCTGATTAGTATCACCAGAGATATGGAGATAAATACCTCAAACATAGGAGAATGTACTAGTTTTAGTAGAAGAGTCCCAAGAAGATTACACACAATGGAGGTTGCTATTGCATATAAGATATTCTTACGGTAACTGTGAGCGAGATAGAAATAAAGGTGAGGATAATTTTTTTTTATATCTTATAGGCATGTGTTTGACCACTACCTCACCTGTTGCTAAGTGATGATGCGGTCGAAGATAGAGAAGTGGACTAGAATGGGAACTGGCTCTCAAGGATAGCTGCCGGAAAACATTAGATGTTTGGCGACAGATTTTCTGACTTGAGGATGGTAGCTGGCCAGGCGGACACTAGATATGTTCTACCACCATGCGGGGGTTATTGGTTTCTTAACGATGTTTTCCTTCACCGGAGGGCCACTGTGAGAAGCGCACATATATTTTTCGATAGAAAAATTCATTGGTGCACGGCGGTTTGAACTCGGTACCACGGCATCAAAGCCGACCGTTCTCCCAATTACGCCACCGGGCCCTCAATAAATAATTATATATTAATAATTATAATAAATAATTATATATAAATATAAATAATTTGTCTTCACAGGAATGTTCTACCGGGCAAAGTCTTGTTAGGGTGCAACTTTTTTAAACATACCTAAGATTTTTTGACATGACATGACATTTGGCGAAGATGGCGGCCATTTCAGTCCCGCGACACTGCATACATAGTTAAATAACTCAGTAATAATCGCAAATAATACTTTTTAATATTCATTTTGGAATACAACTAGTCCGTGTTATAAAAGTATTTGGAATTATTGTAATAAAATAGACAATTAATTATCGTGTATGTCAGATGCTTTAATTGAACAGGGCCATTTTGGACATTTCATCCGTCCGTCCGTCCGTGTGTCTATATGTGCGCACTTTACAGATCTGTATCTTCTTAACCGTTATAGGTACATACTTGAAATTTTCTAAAAGTATATATCCGTCAGTGTATAACGGCCCAGACACGAAATTTAATAGATGCATGTAATTTCATTAAAACTTTTTTTGCACTAAAAAGGGTAAATTAAGTTATTTTTCAAAAAAAATAAAACCGACTTCATAACCACAAAAAGGCACTCAAAAGCGAAAAATAATTTACTTAAAATTATTATAAGCGTTATCCAATTCTCTATTTGAAGTCGGTGCCAGCCAAGTCTATTGGATATTAGATAGATACTATGTATATAGTAGTAGTAAGTAGGTACATGTAGGTTAGTAAGTAGGTAGATACATGTAGGTATTATCTATCTACTACCTAATTAGACTTGGCTGGCACCGACTTCAAATAGAGAATTGGGTAACGCTTATAATAATTTTAAGTAAATTATTTTTCGCTTTTGAGTGCCTTTTTGTGGTTATGAAGTCGGTTTTATTTTTTTTGAAAAATAACTTATCTTTAATATTATTTTAATAATGAACTCACTTTTTAGGGTTCCGTAGTCCTGACAAGGAACCCTTATAGTTTCGTCATGTCCGTCTGTCTGTCTGTCTGTCTCTCTGTCTGTCTATCTGTCTGTCCGAGGTTTTGCTAAGTAATTCTAGAAAGCTGTAACTTTGTAGGAGTATGTATATAATTTACGCCGACAAAGTGATGAAATAAAATTTTGAAAAATATTTTTTTTTAGGGTAGCTCCCCTACATAAGAAGTGGGGATGAATTTTTTGTTCGTCGTCTATCCCATCGTGTGGGATATCTTTGAATAGGTCTTTTAAAATAACTTAAGGTTTGCTAATACTATTTTTCGATTAAATGCTCCATTCACGAAATATTAAACTTTAAAATGCAAATTTTTGTTCCAGTAGGGCGTCCCCTCCTCTAAAAGCTAAACTGCTGGCTTGAAAAATCTAGGAATATTCGTGATAATAGTGCATTTTATGAACTTTAAAGGACTTTGTTAGTGTAGCAGTAATAGTCGTTGGGCTTGGGTGTTGGATAATGTTGTACCAAATACAAAATCCTTAGTATAAATCCTTTAAAGTGACTAAGATGATGAAGTTGCTTGTTTGTGACGGGAAGACTTATTACATAAAAATTTAAAAAAAATACCTACCTACTGTAAAAATATAATTTTCAAAATATTTTTTCACCACTTTGTCGGCGTAATTGATATACACACCCCTACAAAATAACTGCTTTCTAGTATTAATGTCTCTTAGCAAAACCTCGGACAGACGGACAGTCAGAAAAACGGATATATAGGACTACTAGCTGTTACCCACGGCTTCGCCCGCGTTATTTGAGTCTTTATAACCTTTGAGGTCAAGATCGATGATCTCTTAGGCCAAGTCACATAGATGACCTTAAAGTTGAACTCAATATCCTCTATTGTTAAAGTCATTATTCATTTTGGTTAGGTAAACAAAGTTGTGCTGTTTAAATGTTTGACTCAACACAAAAGTTCCTGGAACATTTTTTACAAAGGAAATAAGGTGAATAGCTGCGCGAGCGCAGCGAGAGCTATCATTGCGCGAGCGAACATTTTTTATGACTTTTTATGACCCTGACAAATTTACGTCCTAATAATCAACTCACTATAGATGACTTAGGTCGAACTCGATATCGTCTATTGTTAAAGTCATTAATAATTACTTGGTAAACCTAACCTCGGTTTACCAAGTTTTGCTGTTTAAGTATTTGAGTCAGTCTAATGTATGAGGCTGTTGAAACACGCTATTATACGCTATATAGCGTTATAACTGCGAAAAAATTTTACGACTTTTTATGACCCTGATAGTTTTTATGGCCTACTTAGTCAACACTGATGACACTTAGGTCAAACGTGATATCCACTTATTTTAAGGTTAATAATCATCATGATTATCGAAGATTGTACTGTTTTAATTTATGACTCGTTTTGATGTGGTTATTAATATACAAAAGTTGCTTAAATATTTCCTACAAAGTAGATAAAACAAATGCTTGCGCGAGCGCAGAGAGTGCTATAACTACGCGAGCAAAGCAAGCGCGAAAAATGTTTACGTGTTTTAATGACCCTGACAGGTTTTATGACCTACTAAGTAAACACCGATTACCTTAAGGTTAAATGTGGCTGTTAAAACACGAAAGTTTTTGAAATAGTTCCCATAAAGCATATAAACACGTTGGGCAAGCAAAGCCAGCGCGCAAATTTTGATAACTTCTAATGATCCTGACAGTTTTATGGCCTAATCAACACACTTATTAAGTCATTATAGACGAACGTAAGGTCAAACTTTTATGATTACGTTAACTTTATGTAAAGTTAATAAAAAATATAGGCACCCACACTTAACTGCCGAAAAAAAGTATTATTTGCCCTTTTATGCCCTATTGAATGTCTTGAAATTATTTGTACAAAATGTCATGTGAATCGGTCAAGCCTTTTGGCCGAAAAGAGGCCACACATTTACAAAATTCAACAATAAAAGCTGACAACCGGACTCGATTGTAAAAAAAGCAACCAATGTGCTCGGATAATAGACTCTACTCTTGGTCTATGTCTTATTGACTGTCTCTGTACAATTTTAGCTCAATCGGTCAAGTCGTTTAACCGGGAAGAGGTCACACGTTTCAAAATTCAATAAAAAAAAATTAGTTACCCACACTTTGTAAAAAATATATCCTTTGTCGTTCTATGCCCTATTAACTGTATTTGTACAAAATTTGAGCTGAATCGGTCAAAACGATTGCCGCTAAGAGGCCACACATTATTCCATAATAAAATTTGCGCACCCGAAATTGCCAGCCAAAAAAAAAGTATCCTGTCTTATTGACCGTCTGTGCACAAAATTTCAGCTGAAATGGTTGACCCGTATGACTGAGAGGAGGCCACACATTAACAAAGTTCAATAAAAAAAATCTAGACACCTGGACTCGACTGCCAGAAAAAAAGTATCCTATGAGCTTCTATGCCATATGAGCTATATATGTAGAAAATTTCAGCCGTATCGGTCAAGCCGTTTAGCTGATAAGTGGCCACACATACCCAAAATTCAATAAAAAAAATCTGGACGCCCTGACTCGATAGCCAAAAAAAGTATCCTATATCCTATTCTGCCCTATGAACTGTCTTTATACAACATGTCAGGCAAATTGGTCAAGCCGTTTATTCGAGAAGAGGTCTTATATTTACAAAATTCAATTAAAAATATTTGGACCCCCCCAACTCGATAGCCAGAAAAAAGTATTCTATTTCCTATTCTGCCCTATGAATTGTCTTTATACAACATGTCAGGCAAATCGGTCAAGCCGTTTATTCGAGAATAGGTCTTATATTTACAAAATTCAATTAAAAATATTTGTACTCCCTGATTCGATAGCCAGAAAAAAAGTATTCTATATCCTATTCTGCCTTATGAACTGTCTTTATACAACATATCAGGCGAATCGGTCAAGCCGTTTATTCAAGAAGAGGTCGTATAGTTACAAAATTCAATTAAAAATATCTGGACCCACTGACTCGACAGCCAGAAAAAAGTATCTTATATCCTATTCTGCCCTATGACATGTATTCACACAAAATTTCAGGCAAATCGGTCAAGCCGTTTATTCGAGAAGAAGTCTTATATTTACAAAATTCAATTAAAAATATCTGGACCCCCTGACTTGATAGCGAAAAAAAAAGTATTCTATATCCTATTCTGCCCTATGTACTATCTTCTTACCAAGTTTCAGCCAAATCGGTCAAGCCGTTTGACCGTGAAGAAGTCCCAAACAAACAAATAAACAAACTGACTTTCGCATTTATAATATTGGTGTTGATAGGTTAGTGATAATTACCCGACTGTGCGACGCAAAGGAGAGGTAATGTGTTTATCAGTCTATATATGTATATATGTATGTAAGTATGTATGTTTGTTCCTTTGTGGCACACTAGAGACCAAACGCGTGGGCCGATTTTGATAATTGGCACGATAATAGATTCGCCATGCTAGCGGGAGTGTCAACGAAAACATAAAAAAATGAAAAATTCAAAATGGCGGATTTCACACCCCAAAATTTGGGGTTCAAAAAAATTTTTTTTTTCAAAACCTATCGAGTGGGGTAACGAATTAAAGGTCTTAAAATGGAGATTCAAAATATATTTATAACAAATAATTTATGATCGTACAAATCGAAAAAAAAAACAATTTTACATGCCGCGTTAGTCACTTTCAGTAACAAGTTTGCGGTGCTTATCTCTGAAGTTACAGATCTCAATAAAATTACAATGAGACCAAACGAAAATCATATTAACTTAAACAAAAAAAGAATTATCCAAATCGGTTAAGAATTGATGGAGTTCTGAGGTAACAAACAACCTCTTCCTTTTGGTATAGTCGTTTAATAGTACAACTGTAAAGTAAGTAAGCTTAAAAAGCAATACCCTATCTATTTCACGCATTTCGGTTTTTTGTTCTTTTTTTCCAAGGTAGTACCTTGGACAAAGCTGTGGTCGACTTAAGTTCACGCATTTTTGCGAAAGGTCAAGCCTATGTAGCATTGAGCCGGGTTAGATCTTTAGATGGACTAGTAATAAGTAGTTTAGATCCCCGGAAACTACTCAACAATCCACATGACATCAACTCTCTAAATGAAATGAGAAGATTACGGAATTTGCCGTCCTTTACTTAACTAAAAAGTGTAAAATAAAACATTAAATTAAAAAATTAAAAAACGTTAATGGCATGGGGATTAATGTGTCCCGACTGTTATAGTCTCTGCATTCCATATAACCACGTATAATTTATTTTATGGGTGTATCGACCGAGAAAGAATTTAAATGGTATAGTTTTTTGATATCCCTAAACAGAAGTCTAAACTACTAGACTTACTTGTTTTTTTCTTTTCATTTCGTTTTTTAACACTTCACTTTTTGCGCAGTCGGGTTTTTTTATTTTTTTATTTAATGTTTTATTTATCTATTTTTTCGCAGTGGCACACAAAAAATAATAGGTAGTAGTTAGGCATTACATACAGTAATATAATTAAAAATCCGATAGATGACGTTGTACACCGTTAACACACGCAAGTGTTTCATTTTGCATTTTTACGTATATCAAGTTTTACCATTAAATGGCGGTGTACATCGTTGAAACACACACGTGTCTCATTTTACTTTTGATAAGTAGATAATAGATTAACTTACGTAATAAGTAGTCATAGATGGCGCCACCAATGCATAATTGGGTTAACAAAATGCAATCCACTAATTTCGTCGTAACGATACTTCGCACCATGGCTTAATTGGCAAAGCACCGGAACATGTTATTCCGGAGGTTGCGGGTTCAAGTCCCGTCGGTACGATGAAATTTTGGATTGTGTTTAACAATTTACAAAAATATAAAGTGTGAAACACTTCAAAGAAACATAATATTTGATTTACGCAGTGCAACATCTCTCGTCGGATTTGAAAACTGTAATGTATTCTTCCGAATGATTAACTTACGTAATAAGTAGTCATAGATGGCGCCACCAATGCATAATTGGGTTAACAAAATGCAATCCACTAATTTCGTCGTAACGATACTTCGCACCATGGCTTAATTGGCAAAGCACCGGAACATGTTATTCCGGAGGTGGCGGGTTCAAGTCCCGTCGGTACGATGAAATTTTGGATTGTGTTTAACAATTTACAAAAATATAAAGTGTGAAACACTTCAAAGAAACATAATATTAGATAATAGATATATCTAAATTGTACGTTTTAGATTGCTTCCAAAAAAACCTTTTAAAGTAAAAATTAATATATATACATACGGAATAATAAGTTATTTTTCAAAAAAATAAAACCGACTTCATAACCACAAACAGGCACTCAAAAGCGAAAAATAATTTACTTAAAATTATTATAAGCGTTACCCAATTCTCTATTTGAAGTCGGTGCCAGCCAAGTCTAATAGGTAGTAGATAGATAATACCTACATGTATCTACCTACTTACTAACCTACATGTACCTACTTACTACTACTACATACATAGTATCTATCTAATATCCAATAGACTTGGCTGGCACCGACTTCAAATAGAGAATTGGATAACGCTTATAATAATTTTAAGTAAATTATTTTTCGCTTTTGAGTGCCTTTTTGTGGTTATGAAGTCGGTTTTATTTTTTTGAAAAATAACTTATTTTACCCTTTTTAGTGCAAAAAAAGTTTTAATGAAATTACATGCATCTATTAAATTTCGTGTCTGGGCCGTTATACACTGACGGAGATATACTTTTTGAAAATTTCAAGTATGTACCTATAACGGTTAAGAAGATACAGATCTGTAAAGTGCGCACATATAGACACACGGACGGACGGACAGACGAAATGTCCAAAATGGCCCTGTGCAATTAAAGCATCTGACATACACGATAATTAATTGTCTATTTTATTACAATAATTCCAAATACTTTAATAACAAGGACTAGTTGTATTCCAAAATGAATATTAAAAAGTATTATTTGCGATTATTAAAATTAATTGCCGCCATATGGCCAACAGAGTACTGAATCACTCTACTACGTTATAAGAGACACTTCCCTATATTGTTGAAACCCGAATTATGAAAGCACTGTGTAGCCAACCTAACAACGGAAAGTATTATTTACGTAGTAACTATTATATAATATGTGGTTTTATGCTTATAATTTTTTTTGCTATGTTGATTGGTACAATATACGTTCATAATTCTGAGTTATTTAATTATGTATGCAGTGTCGCGGGACTGAAATGGCCGCCATCTTCGCCAAATGTCATGACATGTCAAAAAATATTAGGTATGTTTAAAAAAGTTTGCACCCTAACAAGACTTTGCCCGGTAGAACATTCCTGTGAAGACAAATTATTTATATTTATATATAATTATTTATTGAGGACCCGGTGGCGTAATTGGGAGAACGGTCGCCTTTGATGCCGTGGTACCGAGTTCAAACCGCCGTGCACCAATGAATTTTTCTATCGAAAAATATATGTGCGCTTCTCACAGTGGCCCTCCGGTGAAGGAAAACATCGTTAAGAAACTAATAACCCCCGCATGGTGGTAGAACATATCTAGTGTCCGCCTGGCCAGCTACCACCCTCAAGTCAGAAAATCTGTCGCCAAACATCTAATGTGTTCCGGCAGCTATCCTTGAGAGCTAGTTCCCATTCTAGTCCACTTCTCTATCTTCGACCGCATCATCACTTAGCAACAGGTGAGATAGTGGTCAAACGCTTGCCTATAAGATATAAAAAAAAATTAAAAAATTAAAATTAAAAAAAAATTAAATTAAAAAAATAACTACCTTTATTTCTATCTCGCTCACAGTTACCGTAAGAATATCTTATATGCAATAGCAACCTCCATTGTGTGTAATCTTCTTGAGACTCTTCTACTAAAACTAGTACATTCTCCTATGTTTGAGGTATTTATCTCCATATCTCTGGTGATACTAATCAGATCTCGATAAAATTAAAATGGGACCACCTCGGAAACGTATCCTACCTATTAAAAAAAGAATCATTTGAATCCGTTCACAATTGATGGAGAAATCGCGTAACATACACACAAAAAAAAAAAAAAAAAAAAAAAAAAAAACATACAGATGAATTGAGAACCTCCTCCTTTTTGTGAAGTCGGTTAAAAAGAAGTGAACAGACAGAGAACCCAGAATAGAAAGTAGAGTGCAGGTGCTTGTTGTGTTCGTTCAGCTGTGTGTTTACAATACACAGTTTTGTTTTCTACACTAATCTACACTATATATATATATATATATATATTATATATTATTATTATATATATAATATTATAAAGAGGAAAACTTTGTTTGTTTGGTTGTAATGAATAGGCTCAAAAACTAATGGACCGTTTTTAAAAATTCATTCACCATTCGAAAGCTTCATTATCCACGAGTAACATAGACTACATTTTATTTTGGAAAAAATAGGGTTCCGTAAGATATTTGGGTTTTTTCTGACAACACTATATATATTTATATATAATATAATATTATAAAGAGGAAAACTTTGTTTGTTTGGTTATAATGAATAGGCTCAAAAAGTAATGGACCGTTTTAAATAATTCTTTCACCATTCGAAAGCTACATTATCCACTCAATGTAAATCCCACCAAAACTCAGGTCATGGTCATCGGTAGCTCTAGACTTATAACGAAAGTGGATTGGCAAATGCTTCCAAAGGTGAATTTCGAAGGTATCGTATATTCCGTTCAGCATATCTGTAAAGAATCTGGGACTCGTAATGGATCAATGTCTTAGTTGGGACTTGCAAGTTCAAAACACTAGCCGTAAACTGTATGCAGACTAAAGACTTCGTAATTTTCTTCCCATTACCACTTAAATTGCCCTCGCTCAGTCTCTCTTACATCCCATTCTTGATTATGCTGACGTCTGCTATCTAGACCTTAGAGAGGATCAGCTAAATAAGCTTGAGCGTCTCCAAAACTTTTGTATTAGATTCATTTTTGGCCTACGTAAATACGACCACGTATCTAAGTTTCGCTCTCAGCTCAAGTGGCTTCCTATTCGTCTTCGCCGGAATACTCACATCCTCTCCCTTCTTTACAATATTATTTTTAATCCATATACTCCACGTTATCTTAAAGAACGTTTCAACTTCCTTCATAGCGCAAATACTCTTTCTCTTAGGTCATCAGAAAACTATACCCTCAGTTTTCCACCTCACAGTTCTGTGTTTTTTGATAAATCCTTCACAGTACAGGCTATTCGCCTGTGGAACTCTCTACCTGAGGACATTAGAGCATCTCAATCCATTAATATATTTAAGGATCATTTAAAGCAATATTATCTGTCGTTGTAACTGGAGTCCCCTGTTATATTTATTTATTTATTCTTTTTCAAGGTCATTTAGTATTATACTGTTCTAGCTGCATAAGATTAATTTACGCTTAATATTTGAGCCACTAGGTATTTATATAAGATAGTTAAGTTTATTTATAGGTATATATGTAAGTGATTAGTGTTGAGAGATGTTAGATACACCCGTCATTAGTCACATGTTCTATCCTCTCCATCCTAAGGTTGTCTGGAAGAGATCGCTATTAGCGATAAGACCGCCCATTGTAACACATTATTCTTAAGTTTACTATGTAAGTTAGTTTTAAGAAGGTGTAACAATAAAGAGTTATCTATCTATCTATCTATTATCCACGAGTAATATAGGCTAAATTTTATTTTGAAAAAAAAATAGGGTTCCGTAAGATATTTGGGTTTTTTCGGACACATGGTATAAAAAATCAACCAGAAAAGTTACTTATTTTGCGTACGCTGCCTAAACTATTAATGATAGAACCATAAAATGTTCTTATTAATTGTAGATCTTATATTAGACATTATTTTTTTAGGACGCACCAGGAGGCACCGGAAAGACTTTTCTCGCAAATTTGATACTTGCTAAGATACGGCAATCAGGGAGCGATAGCAGTTGCTTCATCAGGAATTGCTGCTACTTTCTTGAACGAAGGAAAAACTGCTCACTTTACGTTTAAACTCTCGCTATCCGTATCTTTAGATCAACGGTCTACGTGCTCTATTTGGAAAAATGGGCCTCTTGGTAAGTTACTGCAAGACGCGTCGTTGGTATTGATATTGATATTAATATGGGATGAATGCACCATGAGTCATAGAGCTCATGTGGAGGCCGTGGACCGTACTTTAAAAGACCTCCGAAGCTCTGCTAATGTCATGGGTGGTATCACTTTTGTATTTGCTGGAGATTTCCGACAAACGCTTCCAGTCGTCAACAGAGGTACGCGAGCAGATATTATGAAGGCATGTTTAAAATCGTCTCAACTTTGGACATCTGTTCAACATTTGAATTTGCGCACCAATATGAAAGCTCATCTACGTGGAAATACGCATAGCAATTTTCCACAACAGCTGCTGAAACTTGGAGAAGGATTTTTTCCATGTTTAAATTTGGGCACCGATTATGCAGTTAATTTGGATGAGTCTCTAGGCCATATAGTCCATAATTTAGATAGTCTGATACATGCTTTATATCCTGACATCGAAAACTTATATCAAAATGATTTTCGTTGGCTGTGTTGTAGAGCAATAGTTCCAATAGTCTCCCAGGAATGAAACAGTCAACGAAATAAACAATTTAATTATGCAGAAAGTACCAGGTGAACTAAAGTGCTATAAATCCATAGACACCGTCACTAACATCGAGGACGCAGTTCACTACTCCCAGGAATTTTTAAATTCTCTGAAGCCCGCTGGGCTACTACCTCATGAACTGTCGTTAAAAGTTGGCACGCCGATAATGCTTCTCAAAAATTTAAGCCCCCCAACATGTGTAATGGCACGAGACTTCTTATAAAGGACCTAAAAGATAATTTAATAGTAGCGAAGATTATCACCGGCCCTGCAGCTGGTGAATTAGCTCATATACCAAGAATACCCATGATTCCTACTGATTTGCCTATACCTTCAAAAGGCTCCAATTTCCAGTAAAAATTTCTTTCGCACTAACGATAAACAAATCCCAGGGCCAAACATTCAAATTAGTAGGAATTGATTTACGAAAAGAATGTTTTACGCATGGGCAACTTTACGTTGCTGCCCTATCACGGGTCGGGGCTCCCGACCACCAGTATATTTTGTTACCTGAAAATAATTTAACGTCAAATGTTGTTTATAGAGAAGCTCTACAATAATCGCTTTAGTTATCTATCCTAAAACAACGGGTTTCACTCCGGGACTGCCGGCAGAAGTGAAAACTTAGTATTAATTACATTTAAATATTTTCATAATTAACAACTTTAACATCCTCATAAAGATGTGTGCAGCCTGCGGATAATGACTGCGTCGTCGACGTTAGTCTCGGTGTCTGTGAATTGACCTGGGAATCATTTTGCTGAGCGTTTCTTTCCTGGGAAGGCTTTTTGCAGCGGTAACCGACATCCACACGGATGTCGGTTCCGCGGGCGACCGCTATGTTAGCTAAAGATGGGCTAACAAAAAATATTGTTATATATATATTGTTATTATATATATAGCATTAAGAGACTGATATTGTTTGTTAGTGTTACTGTTGTAATTAATTAGTGATATGTAATTTTAAGAAATAACCTACAATAACTTTAAAATAATAATATTTGGCGTTTGTTATTTTTATATTCTCTCATCGTTCACAGCGCTCCATACCTATTTCACGCATATACCACATCCTTACACACTTACAATAAGTCAGTTATTTTTGGTCTACACTAAAAATTACCTAGAAATAATAATTTCTATGGCAAAACAACGTTTGCCGGGTCAGCTAGTATTTATATATAGTATTCAGTATAAAGAACAACAGAATCGTTCTATATTGCGATAATGGGCTACTACGGAACCCTACACTGCGAGTGGCCCGACACGCACTTGGCCGGTTTATTTAATGTTAGGATTGAACTCTCACCAATTCACAATTACTATACTTAAATCATCATCATCATCATCAGCCTGTATCAGTCCACAGCTGGACGTAGGCCTCTCCCAAGATGCGCCACTGAGCCCGATCTTTGGCTCTTCTCTTCCAGTCACTGCCCACCGCTTTACGTATGTCGTCGCTCCACCTGGTTACAGGACGTCCTACGCTACGTTTGCCGATTCGCGGTCTCCACTCTAGGACAAGTTTACCCCAACGGTTATCAGTCCTGCGGCAGATATGACCAGCCCACTGCCACTTCAGCTTGCTAATCCGTTGAGCTATGTCGATAACTTTAGTTCTCTGGCTAATTACTTCGTTCCGGATTCGATCCCACAGAGAAATACCGAGCATAGCTCTCTCCATAGCTCGCTGAGCGACTTTGAACTGGTGGACCAGTCGGACTGTGAGTGTCCACGTCTCGGCTCCGTATGTCATCAGAGGTAGGACGCACTGGTTAGAGACTTTTGTCTTTAGACACTGTGGTATAGGCGACGAGAAGACTCGACGGAGTTGTCCGAATGCTGCCCAGCCCAGCTGAATTCTTCTCTGGATTTCCTTTTCGAAGTTATGTTTGCCTAGTTGGAGCGTCTGCCCTAGGTAAACATACTTAGTGACAACTTCGAGTGGGATTCCATCTACGGCAATCGGTTCCGGAACAACGTGCTCGTTGTACATGACTTTGGTTTTATCCAAATTCATCCGGAGACCAATGCGACGAGAAGAATCAGCTAGGCCATTCAACATCCTTTGTAGGTCCTGCAGCGTCTCTGCCATAATGACGATGTCATCTGCAAATCGTAAGTGAGAGATGTACCTGCCGATGATGTTAATGCCACGATCTTTCCAGTCCAGTTTCTTAAATATATCCTCCAAGGCGTTAGTGAACAGTTTCGGGGATATGACGTCCCCCTGTCTCACTCCTCGACGCAGGTGGATATGATTAGTACGCTGGTTCTGTACTTGTACACTCATCGTTGCGGCATTATACAGACATCTCATCACTTCGATATATTGCCAGTCGACTTGGCAACGCTGCAAGGACTCGAGAACAGACCAGGTTTCGATTGAGTCAAAGGCCTTCTCATAGTCCACAAATGCTAAGCACAGGGGCCGATTGTACTCTTCGGTCTTCTGTACAATCTGCCGCACCGTGTGGTTGTGGTCTATGGTGCCGTAACCGCTTCAAAACCCGGCCTGTTCCGGAGGTTGAAACTCGTCGAGTCTTCGCGCAAGACGGTTCGTGATGACCCTTGAAAACAGCTTGTAGACATGGCTCAGAAGCGAAATCGGGCGGTACTTTTTCAATAGGGTTTTGTCTCCTTTTTTAAAAAACGGAACCACCATGCTTCTGTTCCATGCCTGTGGAGTTATCCCAGTGAAAAGAACGGAATTAAAGAGCTGCTGAAGCTCCTCCGGCTTTTAAAAGCTCCGTTGTGATTCCGTCTTCTCCTGGGGTTTTTCCATTTTTGAGTTATTTAAGGGCCATCACGATTTCGTCTCGGCTAATTTCGGGCAGATCTTCTGTGAAGTGGCGGGTTAAGGTGGCTCTAGAATCCTCAGTATCGGGTTCGGGCCTTGAAGCATGCGATGCGTAGAGCTTGCCGTAGAAGTCTTCAACTTCCGACAGAATCTCCGGCTTGGATGCGACGACGTTCCCCGTTGACGTTGTCAGCTTTGTGAGGTGGCTTTTACCCAGAGGCTGGACGAACACTTTCGACACCCGATTCTGCTCAATTGATTCTTTAATCAAGAGCGTGTGAGAGGATCGGAGGACGCGTCGTACCAGCTTCTTTATGGATTTGTTGCGCACCAGGTTAGTTGACAAAGCTGATAAAGGGTCTGTTCGTCTCTCTTCCATTAGCCGAAGTGTTTCTGCCGAAAGTTTGGAATTTTTGCCCGTACGCTTGCTCTCGCAAAACTTCGTCCCTTCATACCTGAGGATTTCCACCACTTCTTCGAGTTTCTGGTCATCTGTGGTTTCCAAGGCAGCGAATCGATTTTCCAATTTTAATTGGAATGTTTCGGACCCAACAACGGTTTGGAGTAGGTTCGGACGGAGTGTAGACTTCATCAATCGGAATCTCTCGGCTTTAAAGTCGATATCCAGAGAGCCTCGTATGTAAGTCGGTGATCACTTCCAGTATTAAACCTAGTGATCACTGAGACGTCTCTGAATATACGCCGTTTGTCCGTAATGATGAAGTCAATCTCGTGTTTAGTCACAAAGTCGGGGCTTTGCCACGTCCATTTCCTTGGGGCTGTTTCTTGAAGAACGAGTTCATCAAGAAAAGCCCCTCTCTCTCGAGGAAATTGACGAGCATTTGCCCCCTGTGATTTCTACTCCCAAATCCTATAGACGATTCGCCGCAAGTTTGTACTCCCACTTTGGCGTTAAAGTCTCCCATGACAACGTTGTAGTGAGCCTTGGAGGTGGTGTGTAAAGCTCTGGAGATATCTTCATACATGCTCTCCACCTCATCATCCAAGTGTGTCGAGGTCGGTGCGTAGACCTGGTTAACCTTGAGGCTGTACCTCTTGGTTAACTTAATTATGAGGTACGCTACCCTGGTCGACACACTGGAGATTTCTACAACGTTGTCACTGAGAACCTTGTTGACCAGAAACCCGACGCCGCCTTGGGATGGCTGATCTCCTTCTCTGTAGTACATATGATGGCCCGATTCTAAGGTTATGGTGTCCTCACCCTGTCTTCGGACTTCACATAACCCCAGAATGTGCCATCTTATGTGTTTCAGCTCCTCCTCCAGCTGCGCTAGATGATCGTCCAGCCGAATCGTGCGTCCATTGTACGTTGCGAGAGTCAATTTGTTCTGGCGGCCTACCGTAAACCGGGGATTCTTAGCACCCCCTGCCCTGCCGTTACCGTGACCGCCGCCGTGGTCAGGAATAGCAGGGCGGCCGGGAACTGGGGGCCGCGGCTTATCGTGACTGTTCATTTCATGCATGCATCCCTTGGGAGGGATATGCCCTAGGGATATACTTAAATGTATAATTACAATTGCCAATATTGTAAATTGAAAATATTATGATTAATAAGAATTAACAAGCGCTGAGAATGAAATAAGAAGTGATAATCGGTCGATAATTTTATAACGTGACGTCATCCTTTTCGAAAATAATTATTAATCTTGCTCATAATAATAAAATAACTACTAATCCATAATATTTTGAAATGAGGCATAATTGGCGGGTGCCGTACCTCATCCCATAGACAATGGAATCAGACATCAAGCAGCACAAATTAATAGTCATGATAAAATATACCATATTTTTACAGTTTTTCATCTCTTCATCCACAAACCATAGTATCTAAGTTAACATTGTAAAGGGCCTCTTGATGTTGGGTTCGGCTCTGTCAATGCCTTCCAAAGGACCGGGCAATTTGCGACTCGTGATGTAAAATTAAATAAATTCGCGTTTAGTAATCTTTTATTTAGGTTTAATTGAACAGATACAATACTTTATGGATTTTTATGCCTATTCCACAAATTGTCCCTTGTCATGGTGGCCGTTAAACCTTCGTACTGTGGAGTAGTTATAGTTAATTTTCTCCGCCTTGAAACTGTCAAACCACAATTCTACAAGCTTCACGTGGTGAGAATGGGTAGGAAACTATCAAATATTAAAGGCAGAGGTCGATACTTGAAACGTTTACTTGGAACTTACTCGTATTATCTTCGTAACTGATACTTACGAACGTTTTATATTAGTTTGAAAACGGGAAGTTAACGTGGCTTACACGATGTCGATATAATGATCAAAAAATTCATATAATAATATAACCAGACTAGCGGACAATCGAGACGTTTCTAACAATTTTTTTTTACACCAAACAAGTCATTTACTAACATATCGGTTTTTTATCGGATTCATTTCGAAGAGTGTGCATTGGAACTTCATAACTTGATTCCACCATCCCCATTCTATAATCGGACAAACAAGGATACTAAAAGGCGCCACCGCTTTATGATAGATATACCATTTACGCGTACAAAGCGATTTGCTTCTTCTTTCATCATAGGTACTGCCAAGGAATGGAATTCCCTGCCTGAGTCCGTGTTTCCGATTAGACACAACTTAGGGGTCATGCCGTGAGTGAATTTATCGGGTATCTTTTGGGTAAGCGCGCTACATCATCGATCGCATCGTTACTTAACATCAGGTGAGATACTGGTCAAGCGCTACCCTTTTTTGCATAAAAAACTAAAAGAACTGGGTAGCACTTGACCACTATCTCACCAAATGTTAATTGATGACGCGTTCGATGGTGGAGCGTGCTTACCCAGAAAAAGATACCTATTCACTCGCGATTTAAAATTTCCCATATTGTACTTAACCGGAAACACAGACTCAGGCAGGGTATTCCATTCCTTGGCGGTTGTTTTTGTTTATTTTTTTGTTTTCCTCCTTTTACAAATTATGATAAAGAGTTAAGAAGTTATAAGAGAGCATACATACATACTATGAGAAATACTGGAGATACAGGTAGAACCGTTTAGTGCTACACTAAGATGTCATCAGCTACGCCATGATCTCAGAGCTACGCTGTAGTCATCCCAGCACTAGATATTAACTACGATAACATGACCCGCCCCTCCAAAATTCAAAACGTTCGACAGTATTTACAACGCACCACCACGCATGTGTGCGTACTGGTACCATTACTCATGTGCTGGTACTGCCTGCCTACAACTGAAGACGAATAATTACAACTACATACAAACTCTTTCGTAAGGATGACTACACACAATAAAACAGTAATTTGGAGGGGCGGGCCATGTTATCGTAGTAAATCTCTACTCGAGAGGAAGGTGCGGTAAAGGAATGCAGTCTAATTAAACACTGATTATGAGTATACGTTTGTCGTCTAAGATATAAGTAATTATTATTATACGTAATTTGAAACCACAAGAAAGGTGTCTCATTTCTGGACTGTACAACAATACATACCGGTCAAAATCATAACCCTCCTGTAGGCCTGTAAAATAAAAAGGGATGAAGTCTGCACAATTACAGTTTGTCACAGCATTTTATATCCGAAATTATGTCTGCCTTCTGACAAGGGTTGGTTAGTTATTTTTTGAGGATCTCTCTGGGACCTCTTGAGGGACCAGGTGCCGTTTTTCAGAGGTCCTTTAATTAGCAGCGGTAATTTTATACCGAATTCGTTTCTTATTAAAGAGAGCCGGCTGAGGACACTTGAGCATCCAAAAGCCTGAAGGTAGAGGGGGTGAATTTAGGAAGTCTTAGCTTATGGTTCGCTATTTTAAAAATATTATAAACTAGCTCTTCCCCACGGCTTCGCCCGCGTTAAAAAGTATCTTATAGCGTAATCCACAGCAGTGACTCTGATCCCTATGCAAAATTTTAGCTAATTCGGTCCAGTCGTCTGACCGTGAAGAAGTCCCAAACAAGCAAATAAATAAACAAATCGACTTTTCCATTTATAATATTGATATATATAACGGAGTGTATAAATATTTTATATATCTTATAGGGTATTCACGATATACGATATACAAAAAAATTGGTTCTGTTGAGAAGAATAAGTAGGTACGTATATCACCGGTAAAAATAAGGCACTTAGATTAATATGTACATAATCGGCTAGCTTCGGCTATGTAGAGCGTTATCTCGAAGTGCATTATTTACCACAGTTTTACAATCCATGAATGGATATTTACTGTTATTATTTACCTCCAGTTAGAGATTTACTACGATAACATGGCCCGCCCCTCCAAATTACCGTTTTAATGTATGTAGTCACATTCTCACTAAAGAGTTTGTATGTAGTTGTAATGATTCGTCTTCAGTAGCAGGCCGGCAGTACCAGCACATGAGTAATGGTACCAGTACGCACACATGCGTGGTGGTGCGTTGTAAATACTTTCACAAATACTTTCAAATGTTTTCAATCAATCTCTACTGTTATTGCATTAAAAATATGGATATGACTGAAATCATTTAAAGCATATTAATATGGACTGCGAAAAAACTGCGTAGATAATTTAAGATCGTTTACAAAACGAAGGAAAAGGTGCTATAGGAGAAGCCTATGTCCAGCAGTAGACGGAAATTGGCTGATTATGATTATAAAACGAAATAAAAACCGGCCAAGTCGAGTTGAACTCGCCCACCGAGTCTTCCGTACCAACGTTGGTATGTACCAATTAAGCTGATACAATTAAGAGGTCTACCTCTTAATTGTATCAGCGCTCATATTACTCAGAGGTCTACCTTAATATGCGTAAACTATGTATGTATGTAGTTTACGCCTATTAAGGTAGACCTCTGAGTAATATGACTTAATTTTCAACTTTTTTATTTTTTGGAATTCCTTAAATTGTTTCCTTAATTTTGCTGTAAAACCATGCTTCTTTTAAATTTCATGATTCTAGGTCAACGGGAAGTACCCTATAGGTTTTCGACCCAAAACCTATAGGGTACTTCCAGTTGACCTAGAATTGTCAATTTTGGTTAAAAGCAAGGTCTTACAGCACAAAAAATAGACTTCAGTATCTAATATTAATTTCAACTTGCTAAGTCCACCTGTTCCTGAGAAAATCAGTGGTGACACACGTACAGACAGACGGACAGACAGACGGACAGACAGGCGGACAGACAGGCAGACAGACGGACAAGAAAGTGATCGTATAAGGGTTCCTTTTTTTACCTTTTGAGGTACGGAACCCTAAAAACGACTTAAAATGCCACGCTAGTAATTTTCAGTACTAAGATTGAGGTGTTTATCTCCATATCTCTGGAGATACTAATCAGATCTCGATGAAATTACAATGGGACCACCTTGGAAAAGCCCTATCAATTAAATAAAGAACCATCAAAATCGGTTAATAAATGACGAAGTTATCCGCAAACACACATAAAAAATACATACATATATACGATCGAATTGAGAAACCTCCTCTTTTTTAAGTCGGTTAAAAAGGGTACCTAATAAAAATATAGATAGAAGCCTTTTCTGGCAAGGTAAGCACCCTTACTGCGCCCCTGGAGAATCTTTTCTAGGCTTCATAATGAGGATGATGTCGAGTGCCACTTGCCCCCAACCTCGTTGAGCGGAGCAAGGAAATGTGCAACTTTAATTCAAAATACACCTTATTTCTTTAACGATAAGGAAGATAGGTATCTGAAATTTAACGAATCGGTTGGAGATATTAAAATTTAGGCTTTGAGTTTTATGTGAGACTTTTTGTAGTTGTAGCAGAAAAAACGTCATATTAAAATTTTGTAAAAACAAATACGAGGCAATTTATCCATGGGAATATTAACAAATTAGTTTAGCCCACCGAAACATTTATATATATTTTTTTTACAAGATTTTATTTAACTTGCAATGTATGTATGTATAACTATGTATGTTCGGGTGGAATCTTGGAAGCTAAATTAGACCCACTTCCCGATGTCCGATTGAACTCAAATTTGGTGTACTTATGTATCTTCGGTGACAGTACAATGATATGGTACCATGGAGCTGGTCTGATGATGGAGACGGAAGGTGGCTACGGCATCTCTGTGATAAAACAACATAACCCCACCCAGTTTGGGCTCGATTGATTTGTCTTGAAAAGAACTTTACGCCTAGATAATATCCAGGGTCTGATGATGAAGCTGGAAGATGGCCACGGCATCACTGTGATAAATCAACATAACCCTACCGAGTTTGGGCTAGATTGATTCGTCTTGAAGAGAACTTTTCACCTAGATGATATATAGGGTCTGATGATGAAGATGGAAGGAGGCCACAGCATCTCTGTGATAAATCAACGTAACTCTACCGAGTTTGGTCTCGATTGATTTGTCTTGAAGAGAACTTTACACCTATATGATATTTAGCGACTGGGGATGAAGCTGGAAGGTGGCCACGGCATCTCTGTGATAAAATAACGTAACCCCAGTGAATTTGGGCTCAAATGATTCGTCTTGAGGAGCACTTTACGCTTAAATAATAGCCAGGATCTGATGATGAAGCTGTAAGGGGGCCATGGCATTTCTGTTATAAAGCAACATAGCCCCACCGAGTCGATTGATTTTCCGCGAAGAGCACTTTACCCATAATCACATCAAATATCCGTGGAATATTTTAAAACATCATGCCTTCTCTTAAATACTAAGGTGGTAGGTAGGTAGTCAGTATCAATACCTACCTACTAAAAAGTTAAAAATAGGTACCTACACGCCAAATAATTACTAGAATTTATTTTTAACATTTTAGTTCATTGTCCCAGATAAAAGCTTGTTGTTAAAAATATTTTTTTATTTATAATTTATTTACTGTACAACTTAAGCGGCAATAGTTCAATAAGGCATCGGTCTGGCGATCGAGAGGTCGTGAGTTTGATCCCCATCCATTGCACTATTGACATGAACACACTCCAGACACAAGCATATTTAGCTTAGTCGGATGGGTTTACAACACGGATTAGACAAAGGAGGTTGGATTGGCAATGTGGGCGGGGCAGGCGCGCCACTAGTATGATTAGACAATCATAGATTCATAGAACCACGCGATCATACTTTTTAGTGGCTCGTGGTTTGCGTCGCAGCGCGGAGGTGCGCTAAAATCGTCTCAAAATGCCGTGTTGTGCGATTATTACGTGTAAATTAAAGAGTCAGACATCAAGTATTAAACAAGGAGGAATTTCTTTTCATCGGTAAGCATAAAATCTTCGTATTATAGATATTTTTGTCCAAAAACTATTTTTAATTATGAAATTCTTTGTTCAAACGACAACATACCCAGAGAACAGATAACTATACATTGCTGGTAAAGTACGAATATTTCTACCTCGAGACGCAGTTTACGCGCAATGGATTGCAAAGCGAGCGAAATCACCACGCCTCTCCGACTCGTTATATTCACGTTCGCGTCGGTCGCCGGCCGGTCGGCCGCGTGTGATTGTGTGTAACTTATAGAGTCTCGAAGTAATGTGCGTAACAATTGCAGTAGTGTGCGAAGCAATTGCAGCCCCGTGTTCTATGTGTAATTTGTTTATTAGTTTGCGTAATTCGTGTATCTATTTGTATTGTTTATGTTGTGGAATCGTTTGGTGGGAGTAACGCGGCGACGCTGGTTTTCAAACAAAAGTGTGATTATTGCCAATCCAACCTCCTTTGTCTAATCCGTGGTTTACAAGAATACTAGTAATGTGGTACTAGGATTTCACTACGTTTAAGTATGATATCCTAGATCTATGTGTACAACCCGCATTGCTAGTAAGCTTAAAACAAATACATATTACTACTATTTATTATGCCTTTGTATTCGCAACTTTATCATAGTGAATAGCAGCTGCAGAAAAAGTTTGCACATTTTGCCATTATATTAAACAGCTATAGTTAAAAAAAAAAAACAAAAAACATACAGACGAATTGAGAACCTCCTCCTTTTTTGTGAAGTCGGTTAAAAATACAACGTAACGCCTAAGGCTGAGCGCAGACTATAGACAAAACAGTCTTAACTGTCTGTCTCAAGACAGTTTTGGCTATCACCCTGCGCACACTGCAAACAAAACTTTTTTGTCTGCGAGGATGCGACACAGAACAAAATATAGAATGGACACTTTGATCACTCCACCAATACATGTATTATGTACCTACCTACAATTTGTCTTCTTCAGTTATACAGTAACTAGATATCTACTTTATCATTTTTAGGGTTCCGTTTCTCAAAAGGTAAAAAAAGGAACTGAGCGCTCATACAATTTAGAGGTCTAACTTAATTGGAACCAACCTTAAAATATGTTAATAAATAAAATAGTGCTATTGAGTGATTTATTTACGTCGCGTCGTTCGCGTGTGGCGCGTCCTTGCTCAAGTTAGTTCCTCGACAGCTCAAAATCGGTAGGGAGGTGAGTAAGCCTCGATTGTTGGGGCGAACAGAGTGTCCATTCTATACGTAGTATCTGTTCTGTGTTGCATCGGTTTTGTTTGTCGGCACCGAGAACCAATAATAATACTACGTATAGAATAGACACTTTGTCCCACCCACCAATCGAGGCTTCCTCACCTCGCCACTGATTCTGGAGCTGCTGAGGAGCTAGTTTAAGCAAGGCACCACACGCGGACGAACACAGAACAATAATACTACTCACGTGAAAATTAACGTCAACTTCATACATATATGTTGGGACCAGTACACACAGGAGGTTCAAGTTTACGTAGATTCTATATTATATATAAAAACCAGCAAAATCGAGTTGAACTCGCCCACCGAAGCTTCCGTACCAACTTCTCTGACTAGTTTAAGGGACAAACTTAACTTTGTAGTTCGATCCATGTAGGAAATGAATTACAACAACTACAATTAATCATAAGTTAAATATTATGTTTCTTTGAAGTGTTTCACACTTTATATTTTTGTAAATTGTTAAACAATTATTTCTTTAACAATGAGTCATAAGTTTGTAAAAGTAAATTAATCGTTTTTAGGGTTCCGTATCTCAAAAGTTAAAAAAGGAATCCTTATAAGATCACTTTTTTATCCGTCTGTCCGTCTGTATGTCCGTGTGTCACCACCGATTTTCTCAGGAACGGGTGGACCTAGCAAGTTAAAATTTATACCAGATACTGATGTTTATAGTCCTAATTAGATATATAAAAATCAAGATCCAGAGTCAACACGATAATAAGATATAGACATATTTAGATTTTCGCCGAAATTTGTAAGTACCTAAATTAACCTTAATTTTCGGCCTTTTTTATTTTTCGGATTTTTTCCATTACTTGTGCTGTAATACCTTGATTTTAACCATAGTTGACAATTCTAGGTCAACCGGAAGTACCATATAGGTTTTGGGTCGAAAACCTGTAGGGTACTTTCCGTTGACCTAGAACCATGCAATTCGACAGAGAGCAAGGTCTTACAGCACAAAAAAAGGGGAAATTTCAAAAACGAAAAAATTATTAAAGTAAATGGTACATACATAATTAACGCCAGTTAAGATATGCCTCTGAGTTATATGAGCGCTCATACAATTTAGGGGTCTAGCTCAATTGCACCAAACTTAAGTTTGGTGCCATAAGGTAAATATGTAACTAAAATTGTGCCTCTGTGTAATTTATTTTATTCATAGTTGACGCTAATTAAGATAGGCCTCTGAGTTATATGAGCGCTCATACAATTTAGATGTCTAGCTAACCAACCTTAAAAAATGTAAATAAATAAAATAGTGCTATTGAGTGATTTATTTTCGTCGCGTCGTTCGCGTGTGGCGCGTCCTTGCTCAAGTTAGTTCCTCGACAGCTCAAAATCGGTAGGGAAGTGAGGAAGCCTCGATTGTTGGGGCGAACAGAGTGTCTATTCTATACGTAGTATCTGTTCTGTGTTGCATCGGTTTTCTTTGTCGGCACCGAGAACAAATAATAATACTACGTATAGAATAGACACTCTGTCCCACCCACCAATCGAGGTTCCTCACCTCGCCTCTGATTCTGGAGCTGCTGAGGAGCTAGTTTAAGCACGTGAAGATTAACGTCAACTTCATACATATATGTTGGGACCAGTACACACAGGAGGTTCAAATTTACGTAGCTTCTATATTATATATAAAAACCTGCTAAATCGAGTTGAACTCGCCCGCCGAGGCTTCCGTACCAACTTCTCAGACTAGTTTAAGGGACAAACTTAACTTTGTAGTTCGATCCATAGGAAATGTATAGCAACAACTACAAATCATAAGTTTGTAAAAGTAAATTAACCGTTTTTAGGGTTACGTGTCTCAAAAGGTAGAAAAGGAATCCTTATAAGATCACATTCTTTTCCGTCTGTCTCTCTGTCTGTGTGTCTGTCTGTCCGTCTGTCTGTCCATCTGTCCGTGTGTCACCACTGATTTTCTCAGGAACGGGTGGACCTAGCAAGTTGAAATTTATACCTGATACTGGAGTCTATAGTCCCTATTGGGTGTATAAAAATCAAGGTCTTGAATCAACACAATAAAAAGATATGGGCAAATTTAGATTTTCGCAGAAACTTGTTAGTACCAAAATGTACCTTAATTTTCAACATTTTTTATTTTTCGGAATTTTTCCTATACATGTGCTCTAAGACTTTGCTTATAACCAAAATTGACAATGCTAGGTAAACCGGAAGTACCCTATAGGTTTTGGGTCGAAAACCTATAGGGTACTTCCCGTTGACCTAGAATCATGAAATTTGGCAAGCAGCAAGGTACAGCACAAATTATGGAAAAATTCCAAAAAATAAAAAAGTTGAAAATTAAAAGGTGTACATACATACATAGTTTACGCCAATTAATGTAGACCTCTGAGTTATATGAGCGCTGATACAATTTAGAGATCTAGCTGAATTGGTTCGTACGGAAGCCTCGGTGGGCGAGTTCAACTCGACTTAGCCAGTTTTATTTTTAACTTTATTTTAGTTTTTAGTATTTGTTCTTAAATCCCCATAATAATACATACTTAGTGAAAATTTCAAGTATCTACCTATTACTGTAAAGGAGATACAGCTTTGAGAAAGGCGGATAGACAGACGGACGGATGGACAGCGAAGTCTCAGTAGTCCCTTTTCATGCCCCTTTGTTTTCGGGACCCTAAAAAATGTCTGATTTGATAATGGTGCATACAGACTATGTAACATGTTATTTAACTTGTGTAATATAACACGTCCACACCATGTAACCTTGTTATTCAACATTGCAACCCAAAACATTACTGTACACATTAGAATAACAATGTTATTTAACAATTATCGTTTGTCGTTCTCGGTTAGTAGGCTTGGGTAACTCCGGACACATCTATATCTTCGGATATATATCCCTAAGCGAATATATAACCCATCATTCCACTTCCCGAAACCTTAATACTAGTATATCCCATATATCCGGTATACCATTATGAAACACAAAAAAAAAATGTGAAATCGGTTAAAAAGTAAAGCCGTAAGTGAATAGGTATTTTCTAGGCAACCTTGCCATATTATTAACCGACTTCACAAAAAAGGAGGAGGTTCTCAATTCGTCTGTATGTTTTTTTTTTTTTTTTTTTGTGTATGTTACGCGATTTCTCCATCAATTGTGAACGGATTCAAATGATTCTTTTTTTAATTGGTAGGATACGTTTCCGAGGTGGTCCCATTTTAATTTTATCGAGATCTGATTAGTATCACCAGAGATATGGAGATAAATACCCCAAACATAGGAGATTGTACTAGTTTTAGTAGAAGAGTCCCAAGAAGATTATACACAATGGAGGTTGCTATTGCAAATAAGATATTCTTACGGTAACTGTGAGCGAGATAGAATAAAGGTGGGGAATTTTTTTTTGTAATATCTTATAGGCAAGCGTTTGACCACTATCTCACCTGTTGCTAAGTGATGATGCGGTCGAAGATAGAGAAGTGGACTAGAATGGGAACTGGCTCTCAAGGATAGCTGCCGGAACACATTAGATGTTTGGCGACAGATTTTCTGACTTGAGGGTGGTAGCTGGCCAGGCGGACACTAGATATGTTCTACCACCATGCGGGGCTTATTGGTTTCTTAACGATGTTTTCCTTCACCGGAGGGCCACTGTGAGAAGCGCACATATATTTTTCGATAGAAAAATTCATTGGTGCACGGCGGTTTGAACTCGGTACCACGGCATCAAAGCCGACTGTTCTCCCAATTACGCCACCGGGCCCTCAATAAATAATTATATATTAATAATTATAATAAATAATTATGTATAAATATAAATAATTTGTCTTCACAGGAATGTTCTACCGGGCAAAGTCTTGTTAGAGTGCAAACTTTTTTAAACATACCTAATATTTTTTGACATGACATGACATTTGGCGAAGATGGCGGCCATTTCAGTCCCGCGACACTGCATACATAATTAAATAACTCAGAATCATGAACGTACTTTGTACCAATCAACACAGCAAAAAAAAATTATAAGCATAAAACCACATATTATATAATAGTTACTACGTAAATAATACTTTCCGTTGTTAGGTTGGCTACACAGTGCTTACATAATTCGGGTATCCACAATATAGGGAAGTGCCTCTTATAACGTAGTAGAGTGATTCAGTACCCTGTTGGCCATATGGCGGCAATTAATGTTAATAATCGCAAATAATACTTTTTAATATTCATTTTGGAATACAACTAGTCCGTGTTATAAAAGTATTTGGAATTATTGTAATAAAATAGACAATTAATTATCGTGTGTCAGATGCTTTTATTGCACAGGGCCATTTTGGACATTGTCCTATGAGACCTTGATGACATCATTATTACTAGTGAATATTTTCACTTTAGCGCGGCATTTAAAGTCAATTTTTTTAGGGTTCCGAACCCAAAGGCTACCAAATGAACACTTTCTGAGACTTTGTTGTCTGTTCGTCCGTCCGTCCGTCCGTCCGTCCGTGTGTCTATATGTGCGCACTTTACAGATCTGTATCTTCTTAACCGTTATAGGTACACACTTGAAATTTTCAAAAAGTATATATCCGTCAGTGTATAACGGCCCAGACACGAAATTTAATAGATGCATGTAATTTCATTAAAACTTTTTTTGCACTAAAAAGGGTAAAATAAGTTATTTTTCAAAAAAAAATAAAACCGACTTCATAACCACAAAAAGGCACTCAAAAGCGAAAAATAATTTACTTAAAATTATTATAAGCGTTACCCACGTCTCTATTTGAAGTCGGTGCCAGCCAAGTCTATTGGATATTAGATAGATGCTATGTATGTAGTAGTAGTAAGTAGGTACATGTAGGTTAGTAAGTAGGTAGATACATGTACTCGTAGGTATTATCTATCTACTACCTATTAGACTTGGCTGGCACCGACTTCAAATAGAGACGTGGGTAACGCTTATAATAATTTTAAGTAAATTATTTTTCGCTTTTGAGTGCCTTTTTGTGGTTGTACGGAACACGTGTACACTACACGTGTTCCGTCGATGGACGCGGCCTCTTTGAACTTTGCCGCAAAAGGCGAAGCGGCGCTTTGACGACTGTTTTGCGAATATTAGGCGCGGTTTATACAGAAGAGACGTGGCGAGGGCTTGTGGCGTGGCGCCAACTTTTGTCACGTAGTTTCGTAAATTATACTGAAGTGGCGGAGACACTTGGCGCGATACGGCTAGTGTGACCATATGTGGCAGGTTCCTACCATTTTGGCAGTATTGGCTTCTTATTTTAGCCTCTGACACGATCGGCTAACGTTTTAAAGAACCGGGCGCAATTCTCTTTAAGCCAAAAATTACTCTATATTACGCACTATAAGGTTTATATTGCGTTACTTTGACTATCTACCTCCGCCATCCGTCCGCGCCCTCCAGCTAACGACCCAATACCACGAGGCGCCCCCACAGTGCACCGTAGGGGTGGAAGAGGAGGGAGAAGAAGGAAGAGAACGCGAAGGGAGGGTAGACCAGAAAGCGCCGCGCCCACGGCGGCATCCACCTCGGTACCCCCCTCAATGCGACCGGCCAACTTCACACCATTCCTGCCCAAGATGCAACCACCACAAGATCCAAGGCTACTTGCACCCACAGTAACCTATGGGCCGTCTAGAGCCTCCATGGCGCACTACCCTCCACTACCCGAGCCAGCAACAACCAGACCTCGCTCAAGGTGGAGAGCCCCAAGAAGACGGTAAGCACCTGCTAGTACTCCAGCAGGAGAAACGGACACTGCGACAGAAGGGGCACCCCTGCAACACCAACCGCAACAGCCCACCACTAATACAACAGAAGTACCAAGACCAGCACAAGCACTAACAGAGACCAGACCGAGACCAGAGTCACGAGTCCACTTCGTGCCAGTAACTCAGGTTGTCACGGGTACCACCACCACAGCATCGGCAGTGACTAGACCCACACCGAGACTGGCCAGAGGGACCACCAGGAGCACCATACTATATGCAAGCAGGTGCGAGTGCTTTTGCCCAGCCACGCCCACGCTCTGCAGCAAGGTTTCCTACAAGACCCATGCCAACAGGTCCATACCCATGGGCCCCACCATACCAGCCACAAATGACAGCCGTCTTTACTCAAGCCGGATACCCCTGCTACCAAGCAGGTCAACAGCAGAGTACCTTCCTGGAACCCATCTTAGCATTGGTGGGAGCCCTGGTGGGCCTACTTGCAGCCATAGCAGGCGGACGATCTTCGGACGGCAGCTATGCGAGGACTGTCCACACTATCCCGGTTCCAGTATGCATAGATAAGACCTCCGCATACTGTACTGGTACCCGGGCGGCATCAAGACCAAGACCGACAACTTACGCATTCTCACCCACTCGCAGGATGTTCATATCATCCTCCTGGGTGAGACCAAGCTGAAGAAGACGGAACAATTTAAATTCGCCAACTACTTCGTGTACCGGCACGACGATGACTCACCCCAGGGCCGACCATATCGTGGAACGGCTGCCTTAGTGCGGAGGGACATAGTGCACGACGTAGTTGGTGACCTACCCAATCAAATCACCAAAACCACTGCCGTCGTGGTCCAACTTGGAGGACACGATGTGAAGATATTTGGCGGATATCGGCCACCGAACTCCAACTTCGACCCTAGTGATATGAGGCGTATCTTTATGGACGCCACTCCAACCCTGCTGGCAGCGGACCTCAACGCCAAACATTTGGTGTGGGGGTCCAGAGTCATTAATCCCATTGGAAGAAAACTCCAAGAGGATACGGAGAGGAATGGTTTCGAAGTAATCGGCCCAGACTCTCCTACCCACATCCAATCTACGCCACAACCCGGACGTCATCGATGTAGTAGCCCTCAAGAACCTGCCAGCCCCAATTCATCTGGAGGTCCTCTACGATCTGGATGAGCAGCACCTACCACTGCTCATCACGGTTGGAGCTTCGGTAGAAGCAACTCTTTGTCGGGGTACTTACACGAAGACCAATTGGCACCAGTTCCAACAACGACTGATGACGATGATAGTAGGCCGATTAACCACATCGGAGGACGTGGAGAGATGCACGGCTAAAATAACTGCCTCCATCAAAGAAGCAAAAGAAGCAGCATCTACTACTGAACCTCGAACAAGCTGGCGCGAAGAAATCCCAGGCCGCTTAACACGTTTAAGGGCAAAGAAACGTGCGATGCGTGAACTATGGGCCCGCACCCGCTGCCCAACAACAAAAGCACGACTAAATGCTATAACTGCAACGCTCGCCAATGAAGTCAAGAAGTGGAGAGGTGTCGCATGGGATTCTCGTATCGCCCAAGCCACTGAAGACGAAACCAACCTCCATGCCCTGAATAGGAGTTTGTTAAGGGCTAAGATACCAGTCTACCCACTAACGGACTCATCAGGAAGCCGGAAATTTGCCCCAGCGGAAAGAGAACTGTTGGTTGATCATTTATAATCACAATTTCAGCTGCATCCCGTTCCTCTCAATGCTGACCCTGTTGTCGTGCCCCACTACAACGCAGTATCCGCGGAAGTAGTCCAACTGCTGCAGACTTCAGCGCCCCCGCTGGGAGGGGATGATTTCATCTCCCCAATGGAAGTGGCACGAGCTGTACGCTATTTACAGACGAAAAAGGCACCCGGTCTAGATGAGGTGTCAAACGCGGAACTCAAGCAGATGCCGCGGAGAAGTCTGGTGAGTATAGACAGACTCTTCAGCGGTATCTTAAGAACAGGATACTTTCCCGCAACGTGGAAGACAGGGAAAGTCATAGTACTACCCAAACCCGGCAAGGTCCGTCGTCTACCCTCCAGCTACCGCCCTATTACCCTGCTGTCACACCTCGCCAAGCTGTTCGAGCGATTACTGCTGCGGAGACTGCGCCCTCACTTCACCCCACGTGAGGAGCAGTTTGGTTTCCGCACGCGTCACTCCACAACGCTCCAGCTGACAAGGGTGATCCACCAGCTCACCAGTGAACTGAACCGAAATAGTACAAGCATCGCCGTGTTCCTGAACATCGAGAAGGCCTTCGATAGAGTGTGGCACGAAGGCCTAATCTACAAGTTATCCAGGACACCGATTCCAGCGGCGCTAATCCACATCCTCTCATCGTTCCTGAGAAACCGACAGTTCTGCGTGTCCGTCGAGGGCGCCACTTCCGGCAACCGGCAGATCGCAGCGGGAGTCTCCCAGGGGAGTTGTCTCTCACCGTACATGTACGTATGTTTACACAGACGACATACCGGTTCTGGCGGACGAACACGTTGCACCAGGAGAACGAGGAGTAACACTAGCACTTTTTGCCGACGACAGTGCGTATATAACGTCCTCTGTCAAAGCTACTATAGCCGTCAACAGAATGCAGAAGGTTCTGGACATCCTGCCAGTCTGGCTGGACAAGTGGCGCATGGCCGTCAACGTGAGGAAGACGGCCACGCTGCTGACCAGAGCCCAAACCCATCCTGCCACCTCCACTGCAGCTCCGAGAACAAGACGTCAAGTGGGAAACGAGTACAAAGTACCTGGGCTTCTACATCGACCGGACGTTGAGGATGCGCCCGCACGTGGATCACGCAGTCCACCAAGCGAAAGCTGCTAAGGCCCTCCTCCATCCGGTCCTCCGATCGAAGCTGCCACTCTACACCAAAGTCGGCATATACAAGACGTATATACGCACGAAGATGACGTATGCTGCTCCTGCGTGCCCTATGCTCGGAAACCCAGCACAAGCGTCTTCAGATCATTCAGAACGTCACCCTGCGGATATGCACGGGAGCCGATCGATACGTACGCAATGACGCCAACGCACGGGACGTGAAAATCGAGACGGTGAGGGAGTTCGTGGTCCGGTTGGCGCGCTGTCAATATGACCGTGCAGACAACGGACCACACCCTCACCTCCAGAACATTGCACCGCACCACGCCCGGCCACCTGATGGCGCTGTATCGACCTGGCGTGCACTCCCACGCGACTTAGTCCCGGTGGATGAAGACAGCAAAGAGGAGGAGTAGCGGTTACCACAGCAGCACAAGACCACCATGCCAAGATGGCCAACATGACCACCACGCCCAGATCTGGCCAACGACCATATCGGACCACTATAGGGCTGATTAAAGCCCGCGCGTACCCCGAGGGTAGTTGCCCCAGAGCCCAACCAGGGTAAGGAGGCTCGCCTCGAAACCCTCACACGAACCCAGAATGGGAACGAACGTCCACACTGACATCCGTCCGCGCCACGTTTCTTCTGTATAAACCGCGCCTTACCGTGTACACGTGATTCGCCGATGGAAGCGGCCCGCTTTGAATGCTGCCGAAAAGCGAAGCGGCGCTTTGACGACTGGCGATGTTATTTGAACATGTTTTATGAGTGTCCACATCATCTGAAACATGTTATCTCACCATGTTATACAATACGTTATGTTACATAGTCTGTACGCACCTTAACAAATGAAATAAGCGCATCCTGTTTGACGGGTACGAACAACTTGTATGGAAAAAGAAAAACTATTTATTTTATTTTAATCGACTTCAGATAAGATCGTTTAAAAACTAAATAATTTAAGATCGTTTAAAAAAACTAAAAGAAACGACTTCAAACGTCGCGCTAGTCAAAGTAGCCAGTAGACGGAGTAACTATTATATAATCTGTGCCAGTAGGTAAAGTGCCAGCCAAGTAGTAAGTCGTCGAGATAAGTAAATGCGTCATAATACAAAAGTTGATATATTAAAAACGGTTCAGCCGATTTGGTAAAAATTTAAATGGAACCACCTGGGAAGGGTATGTTTTGAAACAAAAAAATAATTTTCCAAATCGGTTCAGGCATCTTCGAGTAATCGGTGAACTAAAATAAAAAATAAAAAAGATTCTTACGAATTGAGAACCTCCTCCTTTTTTGTGAAGTCGGTTAAAAAGAACCGACTTCAATACCGCGCAATTAATTTTTAGGTGTTTATCTTCATATCTCTAGAGATACTAATCAGACCTCGATAAAATTACCATGGTACCACACTTGAGATATCTTTTATCCAACAAAAAAAGAATAATCAAAATCGGTTCATAAACGACGAAGTTATCCGCGAACAAACATTAAAAAAAAACATATATACGGTCGAATTGAGAAACCTTTGAAGTCGGTTAAAAATGAAGTGACAAAACGAAAATAATAACACAAACATGTTTCACCGATCGCCGCCGACGGACGCGGGCCCTTTGATTTTTGCCGAAAGGCAATGCGGCGCCTGTGGCGGCGCTATGACTGAGTGCGTGTAGTTCGCCAAGAGCGAGTCGATTTAAGAAGGTTTGATTTCAAGTACCTAGTTAATTATATATATTTTTTTAATATATATTTTTTTACTGATTTCTTTACATGGAGTATACATACCCCTGCAAATATGATGGGAATCCAAAACGTTGTATATACAGATCTGATAGTATTCTCGTCTGCAATTGACGAAGCTTTTTGAAAACAAGAATTATCTTTCTAATACTTGAATGTTGACACCACTAACATAAAAATACGATAAGCCATTCAGGCTCTAGGGCGTGCCAAAGAAATATACATACATTCATACATTTATATGTATATACATATGTATATATAATATATATACGGTGAATATATATATAATATGTAACATATATATTATATATATATATACATACACTCGAAACAAAATTAACCCTCCTTTCGCAGTCACCCGACAGCGGAAGAAGGAGGGTTATGTTCTAACTTCCTCACCTCCTTACCGATTCTGAGCTGTCGAGGAACAAACTTGAGCAAGGACGCGCCACACGCGAACGACGCGACGAAAATAAATCACTCAATAGCACTATTTTATTTATTTACATTTTTTAAGGTTGGTTAGCTAGACATCTAAATTGTATGAGCGCTCATATAACTCAGAGGCCTATCTTAATTAGCGTCAACTATGAATAAAATAAATTACACTGAGGCACAATTTTAGTTAAATATTTACTTTATGGCACCAAACTTAAGTTTGGTGCAATTGAGCTAGACCCCTAAATTGTATGAGCGCTCATATAACTCAGAGGCATATCTTAACTGGCGTTAATTATGTATGTACCATTTACTTTAATAATTTTTTCGTTTTTGAAATTCCCCCTTTTTTTGTGCTGTAAGACCTTGCTCTTTGTCGAATTTCATGGTTCTAGGTCAACGGGAAGTACCTTACAGGTTTTCGACCCAAAACCTATATGGTACTGCCGGTTGACCTAGAATTGTCAACTTTGGTCAAAATCAAGGTATTACACAAGTAAAGGAAAAATTCCAAAAAATAAAAAAGTCGAAAATTAAGGTAAATTTAGGTACTTACAAATTTCGGCGAAAATCTAAATATGTCTATATCTTATTATCGTGTTGACTCTGGATCTTGATTTTTATATATCTAATTAGGACCATAAACATCAGTATCTGGTGAAAATTTTAACTTGCTAGGTCCACCCGTTCCTGAGAAAATCGGTGGTGACTCACGGACATACAGACGGACAGACGGATAAGAAAGTGATCTTATAAGGATTCCTTTTTTACCTTTTGAGATACGGAACCCTAAAAACGATTAATTTACTTTTACAAACTTATGATTAATTGTTAAACAAATAATGGCTTAACAATTTACAAAAATATAAAGTGTGAAACACTTCAAAGAAACATAATATTTCACTTATGATTAATTGTAGTTGTTGCAATACATTTCCTATATGGATCGAACTACAAAGATAAATTTGTCCCTTAAACTAGTCTGAGAAGTTGGTACGGAAGCCTTGGTGGGCGAGTTCAACTCGATTTTGCTGGTTTTTTATATATAATATAGAACCTACGTAAATTTCAAACTCTTGTGTGTACTGGTCCCAACATATATGTATGAAGTTGACGTTAATTTTCACGTGAGTAGTATTATTGTTCTGTTGTCGTCCGCGTGTGGTGCCTTGCTTAAACTAGCTCCTCAGCAGCTCCAGAATCAGAGGCGAGGTGAGGAAGCCTCGATTGGTGGGTGGGACAGAGTGTCTATTCTATACGTAGTATTATTATTTGTTCTCGGTGCCGACAAACAAAACCAATGCAACACAGAACAGATACTATGTATAGAATGGACACTCGGTTCGCCCCAACAATCGAGGCTTACTCACCTCCCTACCGATTTTGAGCTGTCGAGGAACTAACTTGAGCAAGGACGCTTCACACGCGAACGACGCGACGTAAATAAATCACTCAATAGCACTATTGTATTTATTAACATATTTTATGGTTGGTTCCAATTAAGCTAGACCTCTAAATTGTATGAGCGCTCAGTTCCTTTTTTTACCTTTTGAGAAACGGAACCCTAAAAATGATAAAGTAGATATCTAGTTACTGTATAACTGAAGAAGACAAATTGTAGGTAGGTACATAATACATGTATTGGTGGAGTGATCAAAGTGTCCATTCTATATTTTGTTCTGTGTCGCATCCTCGCAGACAAAAAAGTTTTGTTCGCAGTGTGCGCAGGGTGATAGACAAAACTGTCTTGAGACAGTCTTGAGACAGTCTTAAGACTGTTTTGTCTATAGTCTACGCTCAGCCTAAAGGGCAAACTTCAATCGAAATAATATATAAAACATACAATCTTTAGTTGGACTATAAACGAACCTCTAGAGGTGACCCTAACTTGATTAATTTTTGTTGGTAACGATTGATGAGAGTGTTTCAAGAAAGCTCCACAAAAGTATAGCTTGTAAATAAAGATTATTTAGATCTTCGGCTCTTCTTTGCCAGTCACTGCCCACCGCTTTGCGTATGTCGTAAGATAAGATAAGATTTAATGTGCCCATTGAACTTTCTTTAGTGTATCATTAGCTTGGCTATCCCAAAGCAAAATCTATCAGCAATCAATGTTTAATTTTGGCGAAATTATATGCAGAGGATAAATTAAAGTATAGTTTTTGACAGAAACAAAAAAAATGCCATTATCGTTGATAACTAAATGAGAGATATGTGAACTATACACTTGTAAAGCTGCATCTTCTTTAAACTCAAGTCAGGTGAAAGGCTGCTACTCCAGAGGCTAAGCACGCTAATCATATAGATCATCATCATCATCATAATCAGCCTGTATCAGTCCACTACTGGACGTAGGCCTCTCCCAAGATGCGCCACTGAGCCCTATCTTCGGCTCTTCTCTTCCAGTCACTGCCCACCGCTTTGCATATGTCGTCGCTCCACCTGGTCACAGGACGTCCTAGCTTCTCTTTTCTGCATTGCTTGTACATTTTATAATATTTAATCCATAGAACTACAAGCCAAGTCACTTCTAGTAACAATATATCTATACAGAATACAGTTTATTTACAAAGTTTAACGCAACAACATTGCTGTTTGTAAACTGTAAACTAAGTTACAGCCAATGCAGTTCCTGGCTTTATTTTGTTACTGTAGATAATATGTACAAAGTTGAAACTTTAAACTATGATAGAGTGCAGTGTTCATACCCTGCCCTGTAGGATGCCGGGGTAAGAAGAACTTTTAATAATGTGGAGTTTAAATTGACCGAGCGAAACGAAGTTACGGTAATGTTTAACTATTATTATTATTTACATTATGTAATTATTGATTTTAATTAACTAAAATATGTACAAATATTGTACAAAATATTTGATATTGTAATCTTTTTATTTAATTTGAAAATTGACGTGTAAATCTGACAATCTACTATAGTTTTTTTTATGGTAAAGGGTAACAGGACAAGCACGACTTCGTCTGATGGTAAGCGATGACGTCTACCTATTACAGATACAGCGGCATGTCACTGCACTGCGTCTGTTACCTTGAGACATAAAGATGTTGAGTCTCACATGCCCTGTAATTTGACACCTTGCCATTTCAACCGAAAAACATTCTTATTTCACGGCTGAAAATTATTTGGCAAAGTGGTGGTACCGTCATCATCATCAGCCTATTTCTGTCCACTGCTGGACATAGGCCTCACCTATGGCACGTGTTTCGAACCGCTGCCAGTCAGCTTGTGTATATCATCGCTCCACCTAGCTGGAGGGCATCCTACGCTACGTTTACCGAGCCGTGGTCTTCACTCTAGAACACGTCTACCCCAACGGTTATCGGTTCTACGACAGATGTGACTAGCCCACTGCCACTTCAGCTTGCTAATCCTTTGAGCTACGCCGATAACTTTGGTTCTCTGACGGATGACCTCGTTTCGAATTCGATCCCCTCGCTGAGCGACTTTAAATTAGTGAACCAGTCGCACTGTCAGTGTCCACGTCACGGCTCCGTAAGTAATAACAGCTAAGACGCACTCGTTAAACACTTTCGTCTTTAGGCTTTGTGGTACGGGCGATGCAAAGATTCGACGAAGTTTCTCGAAGTTGTTTTCCCAATTATCCGGATTTATCCCAATTATATATATCCGGAGGCCGATACGTGCAGAAGAATCGGCAAGGGTGGTCAGCATGTATTGCAAGTCCTGCACGGTTTCAGCCATGATGACGATATCATCCGCAAACCTCAAGTGTGAGAGGTGCTCGCCGTTTATATTTATGCCCCGTCCTTTCCAATTCAGCGTCTTGAACATATCCTCCAGAGCGTTAGTAAACAATTTGGGGGAAATAACGTCCCCTTGTCTCACTCCTCTATATAAGGGGATATGTTCAGTCTGGCGATTTTGTACTTGGACGGTCATCGTTGCGGCGTCATACAGGCCTCTCAGTACTTGGACGTATCGCCAAGCAACTTGGCACCGTTGCAGAGACTCCAGAACAAACCAGGTTTCTACAGAGCCAAAAACTTTCTCATAGTCCACAAACGCAAGGCACAGGGGCTCGTTATACTCTTCAGTCTTCTGTATAACCTGTGGCACTATATGTATGTGGTCTGTGGTACCATATCCTCCTCGAAGCCCAGTTCCCCCTGTTCAGGGGGCTGAAACTCGTCGAGTCTACGCGCGAGACGATTTGTGATGACTCTAGAAAACAACTTATAGTGAAATGGGTCGATTGTTATTTAAGAGGATCTTGTATTCTTTTTTTAAAGAACATAATGACCACACTCTTGCTCTACGCCTTTGGAGATCTCCCCGAAAGGGGACGGAATTAAATATACGCTGCATCTGTACAAGCGTTGGAGTTCCACCAGCTTTCAAGAGCTCCGTTGTAATTCCATCCTCTCCAGGGGCTTTTCCATTTAATTCATCAAGGCTAACCTCTGGAAGATCCTCGGTATAATGGCAGGTAAGAGTGGCTCTATGATCTTCAGACTGGGGTTGGGGACGGGACGCTTGCGAGGTATATAGTTGGCCGTAGAAGTCTTGAACTTCCCTAAGAATGTCCGGCTTAGAAGCGACGACACTCCCGTTAGATGTAGTCAACTTCTACAGATGGCTTCGACCCAGGTGTTAAACAAAAACTTTTGACCCCCGGTTTCGCTCGATCGCTTCTTTAATAGAGCGTGTGTTGGAGCTCCGGAGGTCACGTCTTACCAGCTTAGAGATTTTTTTGTTCAAAGCCCGTTGATCTGACGAAGTGACTGCGGGGTTTTCCCGTCACCTCTGCATTAGCTGCACAGATTTTTCTGAAAGCTTAGACCTCTTTCTTGCAACCTCGCATCTTGCAGAATTTCGTCCCCTCCTCCGTAAGAATTCCCACCACTTGGTCGAGATCCTGGTCCACATCAACGTCAATTGTGGTTTCCAAGGCAGCGAATCAGTTCTCCAGTTTTAACTGGAACGTTTCAGACCCAACCACAGATTGGAGCATATTAGACCGAGGCGTAGATTTCATTAGACGGACTCTTTCAAGCTTACAGTCGATATCAAGAGTGCCTCGGACCAGTCGGTGATCACTTCCGGTGTTGAGCTTAGTGATCACTGCGACATCTCTAAATATACGCTTTTTGTCCGTCATAATGAAATCAATCTCATTTTTGGTCATAGCGTCGGGGCTTTGCCACGTCCACTTCCGTCGGGGGTTTTTCTGAATAAATAATAGTTTAAAAAACTAAAAAAATACGCTTTTATAGAAAATCCAACTAAAAAATAGAAAATAAATTTTAATAAATTTTTATTAAAAATAGTGTAAAAAAAAATGATTTTATTGTAAAAAAAAAGAGTGGGGTGAGGTAAAAAAAAAAAAAAACATTTTTTCTTACACTATTTTTAATTCAAATTTATTGAAATTTATTTTCTATTTTTTAGTTGGATTTTCTATAAAAGCGTATTTTTGTAGTTTTTTTAAACTATTATTTATTTTTCATTTTTTAGTCGATTTTTTTTTTTTTTTAATTTTTTTTTTATTTATTTATTGTCATCGGTCCTTAATAAGTATGCTAAATTTCGAGTAAATCCGACGTTTCGACGGGGGTTAAAATCATGATCAAAGATTCCGTTACATACTAATATACAAACATACATACGTCTGAAGCTAATAAAAGCGTATTAAAAAAAGAATTCATCAGAAAGAGAGAGATCTTCCTCCAAGAAGTTGACAAGCATTTGCCCTTTATGATTCCTTCTTTCAAATCCGTGTGATCTTACTACCGATTTGCCACTTGTCTGTACTCCCAATTTAGCGTTGAGTTGAAGTTAGTAATGTATTAAATAATCGTAAGTAAAATAAATAGCAAAAGATAAAACACGGAAGTTATTATCTGCTAAAACTTTACATTCGTGACATCTCGATAAGGAAAGTACAGAAACCATTCTATTTTTCAGAACAAAGATAACCTTGATAGAAATAATAAACTGCTCTAACTTTGGAATGTCTCTTCATCACAACTTTATCTTGTTAAATTGTTGTTCTTTATAAACAGTTACGAGTACAGTTTTGTGAATTATTTACAGGTCTTTTCAACCCCCGGCGCAAAAAAGGGGTGTTATAAGTTTGACGTGTGTATCTTTGTATGTGTGCGTGTATCTGTGGTATCGTAAATCAAAAATTGTCAAAAATAATCATTCAAATCGGTTCACCATTGATAAAAATTGCATAACAAAATACAAAATAAAAAACGTATAGATGCAATAAGAACCTCCTCTTTTAGAACTCTGTCGAAAAATTTGGAAAAACCATTTTGTATTCATATAGGTATACTTTCCAAGTGCTCCCAATTCAATTTTATTGAGATATGTTCAGTATCTTCAGAAATATAGAGATAAAAACCTCAAAGTTGGTACTGAAGATGATTAGTGTGACATTCGAAGTCAGTTATGCTACATTCGTTTTTTGGGGTACCGTACCTCAAAAGGTAAGAAAAGGAACCCGTATAAGATCACTTTCTTGTCCGTCTGTCTGTCTGTCCGTCTGACTGTCCGTCTGTCTGTCCGTCTGTCTGTCCGTCTGTCTGTCCGTCTGTCTGTCCGTCTGTCTGTCCGTCTGTCTGTCCGTCTGTCTGTCCGTCTGTCTGTCCGTCTGTCCGTGTGTCACCAATGATTTTCTCAGGAACGGGTGGACCTAGCAAGTTGAAATGTACACCTGATACTGAAGTCTATAGTCCCTATTGGATGTATAAAAATCAAGGTCGTGAGTCAACACAATAAAAAGATATGGGCAAATTTAGATTTTCGCGAAAACTTGTTAGTACCAAAATGTATCTTAATTTTCAACTTTAAAAAGATGAAAATTAAAGGGTGCCCCCATACATACATAGTTTTCGCCATTTAAGGTAGACCTCTGAGTTATATGAGCGCTAATACAATTTAAAGGTCTAGCTTAATTGGTTGGTACGGAAGCCTCGGTGGGCTAGTTCAACTCGACTTAGCCGGTTCTATTTAGTTTTTTAACGATCCTAAATTATTCCAACTACAAAGGATGCCGTCATGTATTTCTCGATAGCATCCAACTGCATAAAACCACAGAAGGGTCATGAACTTTGCAACTAGTGTTTGCACCTATCTATCTACGTTCTGTGGTATAGGTACATGTAGCATAATATTATATTGTATTACATTCCGTAGGTGCCATACATTTGGTGTAAACGTCTTCAGGGTCATAAAAACGCGCTTATTTTTTATCGCTGCTCGTTTATGTATTGCCATAAACTTTTTTCTCATGTGTGTTCCTTTTATTTTCTTTGAGATAAAAATGCACGTTGTTTCACCTTACATGATCATAGAAGTATTGAGTATGTTAACAAACTTGTATTGTGTTAAGATAAAACTCTTTGAGAGTTGTTTTAACTTCACGAAAAGAGTACGTACCTACAGTTTGTTTTAATGTAGATACAAATATTAAGCTCTCGCATCCATTGACTTTTATTAGATTTTTTTTTTAAATCTTAGAAGCAGTGTGAGTTGCACATTACCAACCTGTAGCCCTCCAACTAAAGGTACGGCCACACCGTGGCGTCCTGCGATCTGTGTGTACGATCTCAGTACTTTTCAATTGTTTTCTGATCGCGTTTGGTGTGAACCAGTCGGTACAAATACTACTGCGCTATCTGATCGCCGTCTAGATCGCGCACGCAGGACGCTGCGGTGTGTCCGTACCTTAAGCTACATAGGTATGCTTGTCTGGAGTGGGTTCACGTCAATAGTGCAATGAGTAGCAATCGAACTCACGACCTCTCGATCACCAAATCTAATTAGCCATTTTACTTAACATCATCATCAACATGATAAAGAACAAGTGCTTGACGATGTTTATAAAAAAGAAACAAGCACAATATGCCCAAAACCACTCTCTTTCCTCTTCAAAAGCTTTTCCGTCTGTAACTAACAAGTCAATTATATTCATTAGCCGCGTACATTAGTCCGGGGTACCTCACTTAATTCTGTTAAGTACTTACTTACTTACTTGTTTCCTTATAGACCTTGGTACGTGTCTTTTATAGGGGGTTGTAAACGCACAACGCTTAAATAACTTTACTACATATAATTTACTAGATTTTCAACAAACTTCAAAAAAAAGGAGGAGGTCCTCAATTTGATCCTATTTTTTAATCATCATTATCATCAGCCGGTAACAGAACACTGCTAGACGTAGGCCTCTCCCAAGATGTGCCACTAAGCCCGATTTTTATTTTTTAATAGATGTCAAAAAGGTAGGACGTACTATGTTCCACTGTACATTTGTTTTAATCAATGACGCCTAGACTACTTTTAAAAAATCTTTCTTTGGTTTATAAGGACCTAGTTCCTAAGATGGTGGATATGGAGATAAACACCTCAAACTTAGTACTGAAAATGACTAACGCGGCATTCGAAGTCGGTTCTTTTACATAAATTGAAAATTAATTGAAATGTTCTCTAAATTGTGTTTATGGGTATACAGAACCTGAAATAAAATAATTTTGATTTGATTTTTTATTTTTTCTAAACTTTCATAAATTATTACACATACACACAGCACACATAAGGGTTTAATAAATGCACAGTGAGGCTCTTTTCTTCTCTTGATCTGTTGGTGATGAATGACCCTTTAAATAGCGGTTCAATAGCTACGAGAATTGAATCCCAGGGCCTACTAAATGAGGTAGGTACTTTTAAAGCAGGACAATAAAAGCGCTAAGAAACTTCCCCATGAGTTTTGGAATGTTATTGTTATTACGGGAAGCTTTTAGTGTTATTGGACCTGTGTTTACTGCTTTAGTTTTCGTGGCAATACGCCTTTATGGGCCACGTCGAAGAAAATTTTTTGGTGGCTGGAGTAAATACCTAAATATATTTTTTGCGAAATTCAAATAAGAAGATTTTTATATTATGTTTCTTTAAGTGTGTGTGTGTGTTTTTTAAGTGTATACCTCCTGGCTCCTGGCTCCTACCTGGCGTAATTGGTTAGAAAGCCTGGGCATGTTTCCCAGAAGGCGCTTTGAGTGTTTGAATCCCGTCGGTACGATGAAATGTTTGATTGTGTGTAACAAGAAGATTTTTATTATTAAACTGAAAAATTGAAAGTTTAATTTTAGTTATGTGCAATATCAAGTGTAGATAAGAGTAGGCAGTGCCTCCTGAAGTACAGTGTAAAATTATTTCAGACACTTTCTCAACCGACTTCCAAAAAGGAAGAGGTTCTCAATACGTCTGTATGTTTCTTTTTTTAGGGTTCCGAACCCAAAGGGTACCAACGGAACCCTATAACTGAGACTCCGCTGTCCGTCTGTCTGTCTGTCTGTCTGTCTGTCTGTCCGTCTGTCACCAGGCTGCATCTCATGAACTGTAATAGTTAGACGGTTGAAATATTCACAGAAGATGTATTTCTGTTGCCGCTATAACAACAAATACTAATAACAGAACAAAGTTAAAAATTAAAGGGTTTAAAACAAAAAACGTGTTTTTTACGATAGCGCCATCTAGCTAGCATCATAAATGGCGCTATCGTGTTTACCTTAATCTCGGAATCTGAATCTGAATCTCGGAAACGGCCCCAACGATTAAATATAATTTAGTGTTTCGGGGGCGAAAAATCAAAATAATCTAGCTAGGATTCATTTTCAGAAAATGTTGTTTTATTCGTGTTTTCAATAATCAACTTTATCGATAATCAACTTAAAATATCACTCTTCCCGACATCTATTGGCGAGTAGAAGTAGCTTTAGTGTTTTATTGTGTCGTTCAAGCAGTTAGTTGCTCTCAATTTAAAAAAATAGTATTTTTATTCGTCAATAGATGTCGGGTAGAGTCATATTTTTCTGTTTAAGTGGCAAAAAATACCGAGCAAAGCTCGGTCAACCAGATATTTAATAATATTAATTACTAACAACTTTGTATTAATGTTTACTCAGTTGGTGGTAGAAGTTCGTTAGATAATCTCTAAATGGCATTCGGAACCCTCCGTGTACGGGACAAGAGTCTGACTCGCACTTGGCCAGTTTTTTTTGTAAGTTTAAGATACAATTTCCCATTCTAGGCCTAGCGCGCATCATCACTAACCAACAGGTGAGATAGTGTTCAAACGGTAGCCTATAAGATATTTTAAAAAATAGATTTATCTCTAAGGTGGTCTCTGCACTAAAATTTTATCAAGATCTGATAGATATCTCCAGATATATGATGATAAACGTCTCAAACTTGATATTGAAACTGAGCCGCGCGGCATAGAAGTCGGTTTTTTTAAATTTTAATTATACTTTTGGTGTTACATCCCTATCATAGTGACAGACTTAATTCAAGTCAAGATATCCCAATAGAGATTTTTGTCTTAGAAAGTTGAACTATTGTGATTCGTAAAGGCCAGTCACGGACCTCCGTATCCTCAAACATAGCTCCGGTTCGTAGAGGGATAAAACTATAGAGATTTGGGTAGCGTGGCCACATGAGATAGAATATTGCAACATAACAACATATATGTATTTAGAACCCAGTGATACATAACAATAAAGGTCAGTTTGTTAAGCTAAAAACGGCTAAGTACGTCACTGACCCTCTAAAAACCGGCACGCACTGAGAGAGGGAAATATTATATCTTTGTTCTTTTCCGTTACATGAAATAACTCCATAGTATATACTATTTCATGTGGGATAGAGACGGAGCTACTTGCGGTATGTTCATTTCTCTGTCTACGTTCCGGTTCTTGTACTATTAGTTATTCTCTGGTTCCGGCAAAGTTTTTCCAATTCCAATATGAGTACGCATCTCTGTCAGAACACTTTGTGAAGGATTCAGAATAGGAAAGATCAAGTAGTCTTTTTCGTTCACTTTGTCAATTTGTCTTGTTACTTTAAATCTGTCGAAGTTTTTTGAATAAAGAATTTTGCTATGGATTGTGAGAGTTATGACGTTGTTTTTAGCGTTCTGTGCCCAAAGGGTACCAAAGGAACCCTATTACTGAGACTTCGCTGTTGGTCCGTCCGTATATCACAGGGCTGTATCTCCTAGATACTTGAAATTTTAACGGAGTATGTATTACATAGGGGAATTCAACGACAAATACTAAAAAAACAATTGAATATTAAAGGGGGTCGCCCCATACAAGAAACGTGTTTTTTCAGGCGTTTTATGCTCGATCTTACAAACCGTTATATACATAGACTTGAAATTTGCTCATAGTGTGTATTATAAAAAAAAACTTTATAAAGTAATAAAGGAGCCGGATATTAATTAATGCCGGATTACCGGGAGCCGGATTTAATAGCCGGATTTTTTTTTTGTATGGGGACCCCCCCATACAAAAAAAAATCCGGCAAATTTTGTTCAATTGAAACCATACGTGTGCGAGTCCGACTTGCACTTGGCCAGTTTATTGGTTGACTTAAAAAAAGAGGTCATAATAGATATAGCATAGATATGGTTAACTATCACTTTGTCAAAAGCATGATTATTTTGATAACTCTACCTCATCTTTTCTCAATTACCTACTTTTGAAGAACTGTGAATCGTATTCTATTCTTTATTGTAATACTTACTTATAATACTTAATACTTACTTATATATAGGCAAGTCTTACCAATACAATGCTGTTACCCCTCCCCGGTCCTAATCCGTAAACAACGTAGCTCACGTGAAGTCACGTAACGTTTGCACGTAGCTCTCTCGTATGGACATGCCGAGCATCTTAAATGTCAATCTTACATCTGGGGACAGCTTCTTAAGTATAAACGTAATTTGAGGTAAGGTAGTTTACTTTTTCCTCGGGAAAGTATTACAGGTTTAAGGAAAACAAAAGCATTCCTTGACTATATACAGATACAGTTTTTAACCGACTTCACAAAAAAGGAGGAGGTTCTCAATTCGACTGTATTCTTTAATTTTTTTTTTATGTTTGTTACCTCAGCACTTCGTCAAATCTTAAAGGATTTGAAAAATTCTTTTTTTGTTTGAGAGATTATGCTTCCCGCATGGTCCTGTATGATTTTATCGAGATATGGTAATTATCTCCGGAGATATGGAGATAAACAATACAAAAAAATTTGATGCCTTGACGACATGATTATGACTAGTGGATATTTTCACTATCGCGACATGTGAAGTCGGTTTTTTAGTTTTGGAAACGATCTTAATTATATGTAATAAAACACGATTGAACTCAGAGGTAGACTCCCTAGCTCCATCATCAGAGACTATTTACTGAGTCCAATCTATTGGAATAGACAAAACTAATCATAATGAGTCCAAACTTGACCGCTTACCATCAACTTATATAAAACGATATTATGTGCCCTAAGTACTATGTAAATATAGGTATGTATAATAAAACTATATTAAACTGGTCAAGTGCGAGTTGGACTCGCACACGTAGGGTTTCATACCGCAGTACAATACAAAAGCCGAAAAAACACTTATTTTGTTTGAGGACCACATGTCAAATCTTCTTCTTCTTATATATAAAAATCAATTGCTGTTCGTTAGTCTCGCAAAAACTTGAAAACGGCTGGGCCAATTTAGCTGATTTTGGGTTTTGAAATGTTTGTTGTAGTCCAGGGAAGGTTTAAACGGTGAGAAAATATGGAAATATTGCGGGCAAAATAGTAAAAACAACAATTTTATGTTCCCATAAACTGTTCTACCTACTTTCCTGTCAAACATTTGACGTTCGTCCCTTCGGTACGGTAGGGTAGACTCTGTTCTACTCTCTAATTGAAATTTTGGAGCCCGTCTAAAATTAAGGGCTTTGAATCGACTACATAATATGTCCACATTACTCATTATCTGGGGGATGTAAGGGAGCACAGTTTCATCTTAGTGCTTCGAGCCGACCTCACCTGCCCGCGGTGCGTCCTGCCGAATAGCGAACGAGGCTCTGGCGACCGACCAATGGCGGTATAACCATTTAAGACAACGTAACTAAATGCCACAGGCCAGTGACAGCAGCAGCAGCGTTACTAGTGCGAGAGCTACGTTCTGCGATCACCCAACTCGCCTGCCCAGCGTGAGGTGATTACGGGCATTTCTGTCTATGGGAAGCACACCAAAATAACGGCCCCCAGTTCCCGGTCGCCCCACTATTCCTGGCCAAGGCAGCGGTCATGGTAATGGCGGGGCAGGGGGTGCTAAGAATCCCCGGGCTACGGCAGGCCGCCAACACCGACTGACTCTGGCTACATATAACGGACGCACGCTACGGTTCAACGAACATCTGGCACAACTCGAAGAGGAGCTGAGGTACATAAGATGGCACATTCTAGGGTTATGTGAAGTCCGAAAAGAGGGAGAGGATACCGTAACCTTAGAATCCGGTCATCTTATGTACTTCAGAGAGGGAGACCAACCATCCCAAGGCGGCGTCGGGTTCTTGGTACACAAGGTCCTCTCTGACAACGTCCTAGAAATCTCCAGTGTGTCGACAAGGGTAGCGTGTCTTGTGATCAAACTCACCGAGAGGTGTAGCCTCAAGGTCATCCAAGTATACGCACAGACTTTGGCACATTCGGATGATGAAGTGGAGGAATTGTACGAGGACATCATTGTACACCACCCAAAAGGCCCACTTTAACGTTGTCATGGGGGATCACAACTCTAAAGTGGGAGTACAGACATGCGGCGAATCGGTAGTAGGACCACACGGATTTGGAATCAGGAATCATAGGGGTTGCCTCCTATGATGCTCGTCAACTTCCTGGAGAATGAGGGGTTATTTTTGATGAATTCTTTATTTCAGAAAAACCCCCGGCGGAAGTGGACGTGGCAAAGCCCCGGCGCTATGACGTATTTGGCATGTAGGTACTTACCTATATTCTTAAAGCTTAGAGCACTACCCGTTTTTCAGGCTAGGTAATTACCATACTACAGTGCCTCAAGATTTTAAAAATATAGGTTAGTACCTACACGCCAAATACTTACTAGAATTTATTTTTAACATTTTAGTTCATTGTCCCAGACAAAAGCTTGTTTTTAAAAATATTTATTACTAGCAGCCCACCCCGGCTTCGCACGGGTAGAACATATATGCCTACAAAATTTGCATCAGTTTGTTGCATCGAATATAAAATATTAACATATTTAACAATCATCGTCATATGTTAACCAATTTACACAAAACCTAAACGAATTATGCACCTAAGACCTAAACCTTCCTCATAAACACTCTGGCTATTGGTGAAAACCGCATGATAATCCGTGCAGATGCTATTGAGATTATTGTGAACAGACAGACAGACGCAGTGATGGACATTGTTTTATAATACTTGCGTAGTGATATTGGACGGCCCTTTGACGTAAAGGATAGTTATCCTGATTCTGACCCGAGGGTCGTTGGTTCTAATCCTAGCTATATACCTACCAATGAAAGTTTTATGTGCATTCATGAATCATGGGTTTTCGTGGAATCATTAAATGTACCAATAATTAAGTCTAAAAACGAAAACAACTGACTTCAATGCCCCGCGAGTCAATTTCAGTAGCAAGTTTGAGACGTTTATCGTCATATCTCTGAAGATACTTATCACATCTCAATGAAATTACAATGGGACTACTTCGGAAACGTGCCCTACCGATTACAAAAATAATAATTCGAATCAGTTCACAAATGACGGAGTAATCGCGTAACATACACACACAAAAAAAGAAAGAAAAAAGAAACATACAGACGAATTGAGAACTTCCTTCTTTTTGGAAGTCGGTTGAAAAGTAGCTTACCACCAAGGAGAACATCTGCCGCCGTAACCTTACGGCGTTCTCCGACGCAAAAAGTAGGGTAATATAAGTTTAACGTGTGTATCTGTGTGTCTGTCTGTAGCATCTTAGCACCCAACCGGATGAACCGATTTTGATTTAAAGTAGGGGTATTATACGTTTAACGTGTGTATCTGTGTGTCTGTCTGTAGCATCTTAGCACCCAACCGGATGAACCGATTTTGATTTTATTATTGATATTTTTTTTTTATAGATGTCTTCATCGAGAGTGTTCTTAGCTTTGATTCATGAAAATTCGTTCAATCGTTATAAAACTATGAGCTTTAATCAACTTTAATAGGTCTGATCAATTCGAAAATCTTCTTCTTCAACGATATTGTAAGAGCATGGAAGCATTGACCTGATGCTGGGACATCTCCTGGACTCTACAGAATACTCAAATCCTCACCAACTTACAGCTCAGATTTTAAATGTCGTGTTTAGAGCCATTGGAATGCTTTTAATGTAAAGATTATACATTGATCAATCAGGGTGGTTTAATATATTATATTATATTATATATAGATCATTATCATTTTATACAATAGATCATATTATTATACTATATTGACTTCAAATTGATTGCGATCGGTGGGGATCTACAGAAAATCTAAGCTTATAATAATATTATATATATATATATATATATTCGAGGGCCCGGTGGCGTAATCGGGAGAACGGTCGGCTTTGATGCCGTGGTACCGAGTTCAAACCGCCGTGCACCAATGGATTTTTCTATAGAAAAAATTATGTGCGCCTCTCACAGTGGCCCTCCGGTGAAGGAAAACATCGTTAAGAAACCAAAAAAAAACCCAGCATGGTGGTAGGACACTATATAGTGTCCGCCAGGCCAGCTACCACCCTCAAGTTAGAAAATCTGTCGCCAAACATCTAATGTTTTCCGGCATCTATCCTTGAGAGCCAGTTCCCATTCTAGGCCTAGCGTGCTTACCATCTTCGACCGCATCATCACTTACCAACAGGTGAGATAGTGGTCAAACGCTAGCCTATAAGATATAAAAAATAAAAATAAAAAACTTTGTAACTATGACCTATTCTGTGGTTTCACTGCAAATATTTTATTCATTTTGCGATGCGTGTTTGTGAAATCCGTGATATCTTCTAGAGTTTTCATTTGAATTATATACTGTAAAGGACAATTTTAATCTATAATATGTGGCCAAGCTAATTAACGTAATTATTTGGATAAGGATTAATACTATATACTTGAAAATAGCCTTGGAAGTTATGTAATATTTTTAAACAAAAATTTTAAGATTAAAATGGTTACTGTGAGTCAACCTTAAGAGATAGACATATGCTGTCGTGGACTTTTTTGTAGGTCTTATTAAGTTGTACTACTCATCCATAGAAAATATTCTTCTATCTATTTTCAATTGAGCAGCGTTCGAAAGATACGTGTTTTTTCGACCGTTTTTTTGTCGACTTAGGTTGCAAATTAGGTCTCCACGGATGTACCTTTGATTAAAACGGGATAATATATAGCCTATTTTCATTCCTAAAGTCCATTCTATATATTAGTGAAAGAATTTTTTAAATCAGTCCAGTAGTTTTTGAGCCAAATCATTACAAACATACAAAAATACAAAAATACAAATGTTCTCTCTTTATAATATTATTAGTATATTAGTATATTAGTATATTAGTATATTAGTATATTAGTATATTAGTATATTAGTATATTAGTATATTAGTATATTAGTATAGATTTATAATTAATTTTTAACTTTTTAGTAGGTAGGTATAGATACCGACTACCTACCTAAGTATTTAAGAGAAGGCATGATGTTTTAAAATATTCCACGAACATTTGATGTGATTATGGGTAAAGTGCTCTTCGCGGAAAATCAATCGGCTCGGTGGGGCTATGTTGCTTTATAACAGAAATGCCATGGCACCCTTACAGCTTCATCATCAGATCCTGGCTATCATTTAAGTGTAAAGTGCTCCTCAAAACTAATCATTTGAGCTCAAATTCACTGGGGTTACGTTATTTTATCACAGAGATGCCGTGGCCAACTTCCAGATTCATCACCAGTCACTAAATATCATCTAGGTGTAAAGTTCTCTTCAAGACGAATCAATCAAGCCGAAATTCGGTAGAGTTACGTTGATTTATCACAGAGATGCCGTGCGACGAGTGCGTCCTACCTGTTATTAGCTACGGAGCCGAGACGTGGACGCTGACAGTGCGACTGGTTCACCAATTCAAAGTCGCTCAGCGAATTATGGAGAGGGCTATGCTTGGAGTCTCTCTGAAGGATCGAATTCAAAATGAAGTCATCCGTCAGAGAATCAAAGTTATCGGCATAGCTCAAAGGATCAGCAAGCTGAATTGGCAGTGGGCTGGTTACATCTGTTGTAGAACCGATAACCGTTGGGGTAGACGTGTTCTAGAGTGGAGACCACGGCTCGGTAAACGTAGTGTAGGGCGCCCTCCAGCTAGGTGGAGCGATGATATACGCAAGTTGGCTGGCAGCGGTTGGAAACAGAGAGCTGAATATCGAGCTCAGTGGCGTAGTATAAGTGAAGCCTATGTCCAGCAGTGGACGGAGATAGGCTGATGATGATGATGATTCAGATTATCGCATAGGTATTTAAATTTTATTATTTTGAATTTTGATGGTTGCCCCAGGCTGTCATTGTTGGTTTGTTTAGAAAAAAATGTCATACATATTTTGATGGTTGTCATTGTGGCGCTGTATTTGCTATTTGTGTATAAAAACCGATAAAAACAAAATATAATTAAATAATAAAAACATACAAGAAACGTGCTTTTGAGGCTTTTTAAGCTCGATCTTACAAACCTTAATAGATCAAGGCTTGAAATTTACTCATGGAGTGTTTTGCAGTGACTGCTATAAGATCAAATAATAAAAACTAAATTAAATTAAAAATTAAAGGGGTCCCCATACGATAAACGTATTTTTAAAATATTGTTCAATCGGAACCCTGCGTGTGCGGGTCCAACTCATACTTGGACAGATTATTTATATTCGCGGTACGAAGTTCGCCAGGTCAGCTAGTAAAATAAATGTGTAGAATACTCAGACTATAATAAAAAAAGGTTTATATTATGTATCAATATAGCGGCCACAGTAGAGAATACATACTTCGTGAACGTTTCAAGTCTATCTATTACAGTTTGGTTGAATACTCAAAGATTACGGTTCATAAGTTCAAGCAAAAAACGCCGAACAAAACACGTTTCTTGTACAGCTTGGACAGCAGTCTCATAGGGTTCCATTGGGGCCCTTTGGGTGCGGAACCCTAAAAACCAAAAACAGTTTGTAGGTAGGTACCTACCTAACTAACTATATCTACACTTCTGAAACGGTCAGTTTTACAGAAACGTTGTGTCAGCTGCAAATGTCATGTAATCACCTTTTTTGCCGACTAAGGGACAGTGAAGACGGGATTTTGGATTTTCTTTGGAGATAGGTACTATTAGACTTACCTACTCAGTTATGTTTATTTAGGTATCTATCTACCTTTCAACAGACTTTCAAGAATTATATCAATGTGTCTGTGCTTTTTTGTGATTGTTACTCGAATTGTGAACCGAATTGTGAAATGACTGAAATACAAAATTTTAAAAATTTTATGATTAAAATTTTCAAAAACTGTAATTTTTCCAGAATTGTCAAAAAACCCTTGTAATTATGAAATCCGCTCATAACATTTCACGAGAATCGGTTGAGAAATACGACAAATATGTCTTCTTCTTTATTAATAATAAAATAAGTCTTCCATTTATAAGCCACGAAACGTTTACAAAGTTTCCATTCTTAGAAATATTTCTTTAAGTATTTTGGAACTTTCTGTTGGAAGTACGTTTTTGTGTTCTTTATGAACAGCTTAGGTATTCGTAATTCATAAAGAAGGAACTTAAGAGTACTTAGAGAAAACGGCGAAAATGGAAATTTCGGACATCCTACCCTACTAATATTAAAATTGGAAATGTTGAGATGGAGTTCAAATTTTCAAATATTTAGTGACGAAGCAACTACACCTGGTACTAACATTGCGTATTGCACGATGCAAAATCTCATACATCTAGACAATATTTACAAGCAGAACGGTGCAAAATATTATAGCGCCATCTAGATCCCTTTAAATTAAGTTAACTTTGAGTATGGATGGATTCTCAGACTATCAAAAGGCAGACAGTTTCGTGCCGAACACCCAAGTGACCGCAAGTTGAGTAATACTAAATTCTTGAGTAATACATTTCCGCGCTCAATACGGCATGATTACTACGTAAGCAACGCTGCGAAATAATACTACACGGAAGCGTCCTACCCTGCTGCCGCTTGGTTGTAAACTGAGCGCGGAAACGTATTACTCAAGCATTTAGTATTACTGAACTTGCGTTCACTCGGGTGTTCGGCATAAATTTGTCTGCCATTTTTATGATAGTCTGAAGGATGGATGTTACTCTTTTACGCGGATTTGGATGAAATTTAATTTAACTTCGCTTAACACGTAGAATACTTTTTAACGCAGGCAAAGCCGCTGGTGGTGCTAGTAAAATTATAAAAGTGAAAATGTAATCCCAGTCAGCATAATTTGATATTTACAATAGCATCAATCAATTAGTTTACTTCATTAATTTTATTAATTAAACATTGTTAAATAACGGAGTGTCAATTTCATAGTAGATTTTAAAAAATATATTGTATGCTAGCGTTTGATCACTATCTCGCCTGATAGTAAGCGATGATGTGGTTGAAGATGTTGAATTAGGCTAGGCCTATATATAATTCTCTGACTTGCAAGGCTGTGTGCCGGAACACCATAAGGTTATGATGGCAGATTTTCTCCTTGACGGTGGTTAGCTACATTTTGATAGCATGTCAGGGGTCAATGGTAGGAACAAATTATATCGATGATATAATTTGTTCCTACCATTATCATAGTATGCTCTGTTCCTACTACGAAACCTAAAAGTACGACCACACCGTGGAGCCCTGCGTCCGTTCGCGATCTGATTTTTAATAGTTTTCTGATCACGTTTGGTGTGAACCAGTCGGTACAGACTACAAATACTACTGCGCTATCTGGTCGCTGCCTAGATCGCGCACGCAGGACGCCGCGGTGTGTCCGTACCTTAAATAAATAAAAAGGACAAATAAATAAATAATCCATCAACTCTTACATACATTTAACAAAGACTTGAAAGGTAGGTTGTTCACTTTCTTTTCAATTTTTAGAAATATCTACGTGTCTCATAAACATAGAAATAGGAATAATAATACCTTATTATTCCTATTTCTGTGCTCATAAACCATTTCTCGGGAGACACATCTTATTTACGAGTCATAAAATATATCTTCAGGGACATATCGATCTTAGAGCTGAGAGAAATGGATAGGTATCAGCATGAACCTAATGAAAGAAAAACTTACTTATAGGTATTTTCTTTTCTGTATTCCGAGGAGACAGGTAGTTTACGAAAATTGTCAGAAGCTCCGATAAATACAGGTGATTCATTATTTCTGGATCAAAAGAAGTGGTGAGTGACAGCTGACGGATTATTTTTAACCTTCTTCCCAAAAAGAAGGAGGTGCTCAATTCGTCTGTTTGTTTTTTCTTTGTTTTGTGAACTGATTTGAATGATTATTTTTTAATCGGTAGGGTTTGTTTCCGAGGCAATCCCATTGTAATTTCATGGAGATCCAATAAGTATCTCCAGATATATGACGATAAACGTCTCAAACATGCTACTGAAATTAACTCGCGGGGCATGGAAGTTGGATATTTTAGTTTTTAAACTATCTTAATTATGTGCCTAGAAAAGCATTTTACTAGAAATCGTGTGCTAAAATTAAAAAATATTTTAAAGTACTTAAGTCGGCGATAAATTCAGAAAAGTACAATAATTAAAAACATTACTAAGAAAATTAAAAGAAAAAAAATATTTTTAAATACAGCCTTTTATTTGGAAAATGAAATAAAAAGTATTTGGCGTGTAGGTACTTACCTATATTCATAATAGCTTGACGCACAGTACCTAACCTGTAAAGGGTAGTAGTTAGACAGCGTTTTCGATGAAAGCTCACAGGTGGCTTAACTTTTTCCGACACTTCCAACAATCATCATCATCATAATTTAAACCAATTTGCACAAAACCTTGACAAATAATATACTTAAACCTTTTTTATGAATCACTCTATCTAGTGCTGAAAACCACATGAAAATTCGTTTAGCAGTTTTTGAGTTTATCGCGAACAGGCAGACAGACGTGGACGTGGGGACTTTGTTTTATAATATGTAGTGTTTAGTAGGTAGTAGTTATTTAGTAGGGGGTGCTTCAAAGTCAAAGTCAAAGTCAAAGCATTTATTCAGTATATGGGCAAATTAAAAATTAGCACTTACACACGTCAAATAACATTAAATAGATCATATTCAACAAAAAATATAGATATAACAGAAACATAACGCTTTGAATTTACAAAAAAAAACAAAGGTATTCAGCTTTCATCTAGACGTCGAACGTCACACTTAAAACACATGTTTGATTCCCCTTATTAATGTAGGGTTGCCAACCGTACCATTACGTGCACCCGCAACCCAGTGCATGTTTCAGTACTTCAGACAATTTTTATCCAAAAAATTGTGAAATAATGAAACATAATAGATAAATAAAACGCAGACTAATTGAAAGTGAATCATGCATCAAAAAGGTATATTAGAGGAGATTAATAGATAAACACTTTATTGAACATAATAATACAGAGGTAGGTATTTAGAAACACTAACACTCAAAACTAAATGTACAATCGGTGAACAGTACCCCTAGTACGAGTTTTCATCGTAAACGCTTTTGACAGATCTCACATAGTTTACGACTTATTCTGGCTCCCTGATAGGTCTAAATTTTGTTAAGTGTAGTAACCACTAGAGGCGCTGTACTGTTTTTCATACAAAATTCGATATACGATATCGAGTTTGGTATGAAAACTCGTACTAAGGGTACAGCGATCTCTTCCAGGTAACCGGGAAACGATTGGAGATACATAGTTAATATCGATGGCAGTCTGCATATATGAAATCACAAAGTATTTAAATTTATTTATCTAATCAAATACAATAGGCGCAATACATATAAATAACCGTATAGATTTATATTCATACATACTCCATTTATACATGTACAATATATAACTTTATATAAACGTATTCATAAATATACAAAATTAAAAAGAGATAAATAAATAAATACAATAAATATAAAGAACACAACAGCATTAAACGACATTAGGTACTAAGTACTACTACAAATAACACCTATGTAGTTATTATAAAATATCTGCGCTATCAGAGGTTATCTATTGTTATGTTCATAAACACATTAAGAACGAACGCGGGGTGTACTTTTCCATATAAATGTATTCCCCGATTCCTCCCTAAAAAATGCTTCTAGAGCAAAATTTGTTTCTACAAAATATCAAGGACTATCAAGGTCCCTTTGCAGGGAGGAAACGGGGGAATACATTTGTATGGAAAAGTGCACCCGCACGCTCTTAAATAACTTTATATTTTTTTCTGACCTTTAGAGGCGCTAGCTCACAGTGGCCCTCCGATGAAGGTAAAACATCGTTTAGAAACCCACAACCCTCGCATGGTGGTAGGACACTATCTAGTGTTCGCCTGGCCAGCTACCACCCACAAGTTAGAAAATCTGTCGCCAAACATCTAATGTGTTCCGGCAGCTATCCTTGAGAGCCAGTTCCCATTCTAGGCCTAGCGTGCTTACCATCTTCGACCGCATCATCACTTACCAACAGGTGAAATAGTAGTCAAACGCTAGCCTATAAGATTTAAAAAAAAAGCTACTAAACGGACGTATTCAATATTACTTGAAAACACTAACATTATTAGATAGGGCTCCATTTTTTCCACAAATTCTGGGCTTTATTCCACGTGTATCATTCTAAACACTTCAAATAAGCCTAGCAAAAAAGGAACCGATCAATCTGCCATCCCTCAGGGATATTCAAGGCAGAATTTCGGTGGATATTCGGTAAAATATTTTCTTTGTATCATCAAAATATTACTGAATAAAACCATAGACTAAAAAATAAGATGGACGCTTTGTGAATCACGGGTAAAGAATTGATTTGTGTTATAACTAGCGTATTTTGATCCAAAGTATGTGATTATAACTATGGAGGAGAAAGGCAAGGACACTGTAATATGATATGCAAGGAGCACCATCTTATAAAACAAGCAAACTGAGGTATCCGGCTAAATAATAATAAAATAAATAAAATCATTTATTTCTCTCACACAATGGGTTCTTAATGTCTATAAAATGTCTAAGGCTAGTTATACACATGTACCCTATCGTTGTGAGAGACTGGTGCCTGAAATAGGTTTGAAAAAACCTGTAGTACAGGTCACCAGTGGCCTCCCGCGGATCGTATAAAAAAAAGTTGTGAGCCTCATGAAAGTTATAAAGTAATACATTTAAATGTCATGGTGAGAAGTTCAATGACATCTTAAATTATTTAACTTAACTAGGAAATACATATTGGGGATGTAACGTTGCAGCTTTTGTGTCTATGTGTGCGTACATGAGCGCGTACTTACGTGAGTGTGTGTGTCTGGGTACGAGTATATGTGTGCGTATGTGTGTATGTGGGTGAGGATTTGCAGTGAATGAGAAGTAGGTACTTATAATATTATTGGTAGGTTCCTTTTATAGTTTCTAAATTGTTTTGGTTATAAATCAGAGGATACAACAGACAGGGAGAGAACAAAGGTGGGAATAATAATGTGATGTTAATCAAGGAAGAATAAGTTAAGTAAGGCTTTTTTTTGTTATTGTAGGAATTTTCAAATAATCATGTGTAGTAAATTTTCAGTGTCGTTATAATTGAGTGACTGCAGGAATATTGACACTTGTTTTGTTGCAGATATGGGTGTTAAGCGGGAGTAGTGAGAGTTTATTGTTCAGTTTGTTATAAAGATACTGTCCTTGGTAACAGAAAAAGTGCCGTGATAGAGACGAGTGAAGGGACTGGGCTTGCCACACGATTCCTTTTCTACGTTTGTCCTTTACGAGGTCTGGTTCGTACTTTAATTGCTTGTGGTATTTAATGACAGTGCGCAGAATAAAAGACTGTCTCACTGACAGTACTTGCCATTTCTCGTACAGGTCAGTCGTAGGAAACCTATAAGGCAGACCGATCGATAGTGACACCAAGATATTTGATGGTGCTGGTACGTTGAAGACAAGGGCAGTCGCAGGTGGGTACAGTGCCGTCACAAACATGAGCTATGATTTTGTCGGATGAAGATGGTAGTGAGCTTGTTTTGAATGCAAAGGTCATGTACTTGGTCTTAGATACGTTTAATGTTAGGACATTACTTTGAAGCCAGTCTGTAACTTTACTAAATCCCGCCTGGGTAACAGCGAAAGCCTCTTGCCATGTGTTCTTATGTACTACAGAGAAGGAGATCAGCCATCCCAAGGCGGCGTCGGGTTTCTGGTCAACAAGGTTCTCAGTGACAACGTTGTAGAAATCTCCAGTGTGTCGACCAGGGTAGCGTACCTCATAATTAAGTTAACCAAGAGGTACAGCCTCAAGGTTATCCAGGTCTACGCACCGACCTCGACACACTTGGATGATGAGGTGGAGAGCATGTATGAAGATATCTCCAGAGCTTTACACACCACCTCCAAGGCTCACTACAACGTTGTCATGGGAGACTTTAACGCCAAAGTGGGAGTACAAACTTGCGGCGAATCGTCTATAGGACCACACGGATTTGGGAGTAGGAATCACAGGGGACAAATGCTCGTCAATTTCCTCGAGAGAGAGGGGCTTTTCTTGATGAACTCGTTCTTCAAGAAACAGCCCCAAAGGAAATGGACGTGGCAAAGCCCCGACTTTGTGACTAAAAACGAGATTGACTTCATCATTACGGACAAACGGCGTATATTCAGAGACGTCTCAGTGATCACTAGGTTTAATACTGGAAGTGATCACCGACTTGTACGAGGCACTCTGGATATCGACTTTAAAGCCGAGAGATTCCGATTGATGAAGTCTACGCTCCGCCCGAACCTACTCCAAACCGTTGTTGGGTCCGAAACATTCCAATTAAAATTGGAAAATCGATTCGCTGCCTTGGAAACCACAGATGACGTAGACCAGAAACTCGAAGAAGTGGTGGAAATCCTCAGGGATGAAGGGACGAAGTTTTGCGAGAGCAAGCGTACGGGCAAAAAATCCAAACTCTCGGCAGAAACACTTCGGCTAATGGAAGAGAGACGAACAGAACCTTTGTCAGCTTTGTCAACTAACCTGGTGCGCAACAAATCCATAAAGAAGCTGATACGACGCGACCTCCGATCCTCTAACACGCTCTTGATTAAAGAATCAATTGAGCAGAATCGGGGGTCGAAAGTGTTCGTCCAGCCTCTGGGTAGAAGCCACCTCACAAAGCTGACAACGTCAACGGGGAACGTCGTCGCATCCAAGCCGGAGATTCTGTCGGAAGTTGAAGACTTCTACGGCAAGCTCTACGCATCGCATGCTTCAAGGCCCGAACCCGATACTGAGGATTCTAGAGCCACCTTAACCCGCCACTTCACAGAAGATCTGCCCGAAATTAGCCGAGACGAAATCGTGATGGCCCTTAAACAACTCAAAAATGGAAAAGCCCCAGGAGAAGACGGAATCACAACGGAGCTTTTAAAAGCCGGAGGAGCTCCAGCAGTTCAACAGCTGCAGCAGCTATTTAATTCCGTACTTTTTACTGGGAGAACTCCACAGGCATGGAACAGAAGCATGGTGGTTTTGTTTTTCAAAAAAGGAGACAAAACCCTATTGAAAAACTATCGCCCGATTTCGCTTCTGAGCCATATCTACAAGCTGTTTTCAAGGGTCATCACGAACCGTCTTGCGCGAAGACTCGACGAGTTTCAACCTCCGGAACAGGCCGGGTTTCGAAGCGGTTACGGCACCATAGACCACATCCACACGGTGCGGCAGATTGTACAGAAGACCGAAGAGTATAATCGGCCCCTGTGCTTAGCATTTGTGGACTATGAGAAGGCCTTTGACTCAATCGAAACCTGGTCTGTTCTCGAGTCCTTGCAGCGTTGCCAAGTCGACTGGCGATATATCGAAGTGATGAGATGTCTATACAATGCCGCAACGATGACTGTACAAGTACAGAACCAGCGAACTAAACATGTCCACCTGCGTCGAGGAGTGAGACAGGGGGACGTCATATCCCCGAAACTGTTCACTAACGCCTTGGAGGATATGTTTAAGACGCTGGACTGGAAAGGTCGTGGCATTAACATCAACGGCAGGTACATCTCTCACTTACGATTCGCAGATGACATCGTCATAATGGCAGAGACGCTGCAGGACCTACAAAGGATGTTGAATGGCCTAGCTGATTCTTCTCGTAGCATCGGTCTCCGGATGAATTTGGACAAAACCAAAGTCATGTACAACGAGCACGTTGTTCCGGAACCGATTGCCGTAGATGGAATCCCACTCGAAGTTGCCACTAAGTATGTTTACCTAGGGCAAACGCTCCAACTAGGCAAACATAACTTCGAGAAGGAAATCCAGAGAAGAATTCAGCTGGGCTGGGCAGCATTCGGAAAACTCCGTCGAGTCTTCTCGTCGCCTATACCACAGTGTCTAAAGACAAAAGTCTTTAACCAGTGCGTCCTACCTGTGATGACATACGGAGCCGAGACGTGGGCACTCACAGTCCGACTGGTCCACCAGTTTAAAGTCGCTCAGCGAGCTATGGAGAGAGCTATGCTCGGTATTTCTCTGCGGGATCGAATCCGAAGTAATTCGCCAGAGAACTAAAGTTATCGACATAGCTCAACGGATTAGCAAGCTGAAGTGGCAGTGGGCTGGTCATATCTGCCGCAGGACTGATAACCGTTGGGGCAGACTTGTCCTAGAGTGGAGACCGCGAATCGGCAAACGTAGCGTAGGACGTCCTGTGACCAGGTGGAGCGACGACATACGTAAAGCGGTGGGCAGTGACTGGAAGAGAAGAGCCGAAGATCGGGCTCAGTGGCGCATCTTGGGAGAGGCCTATGTCCAGCAGTGGACTGATACAGGCTGATGATGATGATGATGATGATGATGTGTTACCACTGAAAAAAATCGCTGTGTCATCCGCGAAGGTAAGTATGTTACCACCATGGACCTTCAGCTGACACAGGTCATTAATATACACTAGGAAAATGGTTGGACCGACGATACTACCCTGCGGGATACCGTATTCTACTGCAAGATCTTCGCTAAGCCAATAATCGATTTTTACTCGCTGTTTTCTTCCTGTTAGATAATCTTTAAACAGCTTCAGCGGTAAACCTCTTACTCCGATCACTTCGAGCTTGTTTAATAGGTGTGGGATAGAGACTGTGTCAAAAGCTTTTGCCAGGTCCAGGAAAACGGTGATGCATTTTCTTCTTTGATCCATATTTCTTATTACAGAATCAACTAGGTCGTGTACGGCGTCTGCAGTTGAAATGCCTTGCCGGAAGCCATATTGAGACGGAGATAGAAGGTCGTTGCTTTCCAAAAAGCTGATTAGACGACGGTTCATTAGACGCTCCAGAATCTTAGACAAAGTTGGTAATATGGAAATTGGCCTGAAGTTATTGACACAGTCTCTGTCACCACCCTTGTGTATGGGTTTAATCAACGAGGTTTTGAAGGCGTGTGGAAATACTCCGGTAGAGAAGGCGAGGTTACAGATATGTGTGATCGGAGCAATAAGAAGATGCATATAGCGCTTCAGGATGTTTGAAGAAATGAGATCTATGCCCACTGCACAGTTATCTTTTAGTGACTTGATAATGTGGAATATTTCACACTCGTCAGTAGAGAGCATTACTAACGAGTTAGGTAGACTTGTAAGAGAGTTGAGACATGAAAACGAAGAATTATTTAGAGATGGACTTATTTTGGAAGCTAAGTTTTTACCAACATTGGCAAAAATCTATTGACGTCATCGACACTCTGTTGTGGGTGATTTGGAGACAATAGACAAGATAACTTGTCAACTGTTTTGCCCGTGCCATTGATTTTTTTAATAACCTCCCATAGTTTTTTTTTGTTACCTTTTGCCATATGAACTTCTTTCTTTTCATATTGACGTTTTGCCTTTTTTAATTGAGATGTGCAGTAGTTTCTATACCGCTTATAAGATACTTTTAAAATTTCGTTATTAGGGTCTCTTTTTAATTTTTTGTGCAGGTTGTCTCTATGCCTGCATCGGATTAGAGCTTTTGTAACCCATGGCTTACTTATTCGCTTTCGGTTGGAATTTTTATGGCTTGTAGTGTTTTGCTTTATTGCCGTTGTTAAGTAATTAACAAGCATATTAGTAGCTTTGTTAGCGTCATCAGAGTCAAGTATGGGCTGGGTATTAAAGCTATTCATTGTGACGTCTTAGCTTTCAAAGTCTATGCGGTGAGTTTGAGGATTTGAATAGTTTTGTTGGACAGTTTTTTTTTAATGTTAGACCTACGCAGTCGTGGTCAGTGATGGACGAGTTGAATATCAGACAAGTAGCTTCTTGTTTTGTTTTGAGCATTATGTGGTCCAGGCATGTGCGGCCGTGCGTTGGCATTGTATGACCTGGGAGCAAGCCATGACTCGCCAAGACGATTAGGTAGTCTGAGCTGCGCCTGTCTGGGCTATTAGGGCTTATATCTATGTTTATATCGCCACATAATACTATATTTTTAAAAGTATTCAGATTCGAAAGTAATGTGTCCAGTGAATTAATGAAGTTAGCTGTGTCGCGCTGGCTTGGGGGATGATAAATGCCGATAATACAAGTATGACTATTAGTTTTTATTAGGAGGCAGTTAGCGTCGGCGAGTTGTGGTTCTTCATAGGTGATGCTCAACTGTTTATGGTAATATATAATCACACCCTCATTCTGTGTTTTATGAGCATTGGTTGTGACGTGATTGTAATTGTCAAGTGGAGGTATATACCTCGCTGAAGGTAGCCAGCATTCCGTCAGCACTATGAAGTCCCAGGATGTTTCAGATCGATGGAGAAGAGTAATGAGGGATGGAAAGTTACGGTTGATACTGCGTATGTTTTGAGATATTAGATTGTATGAGCGAGTGTTGTTAGGTGATATAAAATTTTTCACGTCGTCGATATCACAGGTTATTGCTGAGGCCACTTGTACAGAGTCCAGATCCGAACTTATTTGTTCTATGTCTTGCATCTATTTAAAAAGTTACAATTTTAACTGGTGGTTTAATAGTCACGGATGACAACCATCGCGTGACTTCCGCTCCCCCACTTAACAACAGGAAAAGCTCTGATCTGGTTCGTACATAGCCCAGCCAATGGGTTGTGGTTGCATCGTAAGGATGAACATGAATATCTACATATATACCTACATAGTTGACTCGCTTGTGAATGGTGCAATGAGTAGAATGTTTAGGTGTTTGTGTGTGTTGATTGTTGTGTTGTGGTTTGGTGTGTTTTGCTGCACAAAATAATACAAAAATAAAATAGAAAAAATAAAAGATAACAGAATACGTACACAAAAACAATGTTAAAATATTGCTACTAAAGCAGTTTATATATGGCAATAAAAGATCTATTAGAACTAGTCACGTTATTAAATTCTCCATTGCCGTTTCTTCCTGTATACGAATAGGAGTTTGCGTCTTTACTTGGCTTCACATAAACATTTCCATGCGAAGTCCAGGCTGTGGCTAGTTTATTTTTTTTGACGTAGTCTCGTGTGACGAAAAATATACGTCTCATCTTAGTGGTAAGATATTCCGATATATAGACCGGACGCGGGTTCCCTGGAATGTGAATATTTTCCGAGCTTAAGGTGGTTCGATTTCCATACATAAGTATATTTACAAATACGAGTAAATGGATCGAAAAATTGCAAGGAAATCACATCTATTAGCCTTTATACAACTCCTAACATACGCGAAATCATATTTTACTACATAATTTGATTAAATATTATGAAAACTAAGATCGAGATTTTAATTCGTTTTTGTCAATATGTGAGTGAAGTGTTTACAGTGTCATACACTAAGCTCATCAGTGTGTATTATCGCGACTGTGGGACGTTGCCAAATTGTGCGGTCGCTGAAAACGCGACGTTGCCAGACCGCTGACATGCGAGTCGCCGCTTTTTCAGTAATTCAAGTTTTCATTAATTGTAGTTTGTGGTCTTCAAATATTTCGTCGGTTTATCGGTTAGGTTAGGCTCTAACAAACTCAAAAGTAAATAAAAATCTGTTTTATGTCGCGTGCTGCACAATGTCTTTAGTTTCGATTCGTTTATTAAACCGACTTCAAAAAAAGGAGGTTTCTTTTTTTTATATCTTTTTTATAGGCTTGACCACTATCTCACCTGTTGGTAAGTGATGATGCGGATGAAGATGGTAAGCACGCTAGGCCTAGAATGGGAATCTAAATTTAACCGTATATATAATATATATATATATATATATTATGTTTGTTCACGGATAACTTCGTCGTTTGTGAACCGATTTTGATTCGTTTTTTGTTGGAAAGAAGATGTGATGGATGATAAGTATCTCCAGAGATTGACAGACTCCAGAGAACTTGGTAGTGAAAATTAATAGCGCGGCATTTGAAGTTGGTTCTTTTAGTTGGGATCACCTAGGAAGAGCCTCAGAAACAAAAAAGAATTTTCCAAATCGGTTCAAACATCTTCGAGCAATCGGTTAACGTACATTAAAAATAAATAACCGGCCAAGTGCTTGTCTGGCCACGCGCAGTGTAGGGTTCCGTAGTAGCCCGTCATTCATTGCAAGTCTTTACCCGTTAAAAACAAGCAACTAGGTACTTCGTCTTTGTCACTTTAAAGGATTTATTCTAAGGATTTTGTATTTGGTACAAAATTATCCAACACCCAAGTTCAACGACTATTACTGCTGAAGTAATAAAGTTATCTTAACCGTTATAATTTTCCGTTAAAGTTCATGAAATGCACTATTATCACGAATTTTTCTAGATTTTGCAAGACAGCAGTTTAGCTTTTAGAGAGGGGGGGGGGGGGGACGCCCTACTGGAACAAAAATTTGCACTTTAAAGTTTAATATTTCGTAAATGGAGCATTCAATCGAAAAATGGTATTAGCAACCCTTAAATCTTTTTAAGTTAATTTTTTGGTGGCGAAAATTCTGTATAAAAATAACTCTACTGTGTTACGGAACCATACGAGAGTGAGTTCGACTTGCAGTTGGCCAGTTTTAGGTCTTATAATTAGGGCTTTGAAACGTCTACTTCCGCCGAGGGTCTTTCTGAAAGAAGGAATTCATCAGAAAAAACCCCTTCTTTCTAGAGGAAGTTGACGATCATTTGCCCTCCTAGATTCCTGCTTCCAAATCCACTTTAGCGTTAAGATCTCCCATGACAACGTTGAAGTGAGCCTTTTGGGTAGTGTACAAGACCTTGGAAATATCCTCGTTCATTTCCTCCACTTCATCGTCCGAGAGTGCTGAAGTCGGTGCGTATATTTGGATAACCTGAAGCTACCTCTCGGCGAGTTTGATCACAAGATACGCTACCCTTGTCGACACACTGGAGATTTCTAAGACATTGTCAGAGAGGACCTTGTGTACTAAGAACTCCACACCGCCTTGGAATGGTTGGTCTCCCTCTGTGAAGCACTAGGGTTACGGTATCGTCCTCTTCGGATTTCACATAATACCAGAATCTTATGTTCCGTATGCGAGTAACGCCAGATTTTAGTCGGGCCGTAACCATAGAAAAGATAATATTATAATGCCGTAACGTGCGACCGTTATACGTAGCCAGAGTCAATCAGTGATAAAAAAATAGTAAATAGTGCGGCCTACCGCAGCCTGGGGATATCAAAAATGAAGTATTGCTATTTTTAACCGGCTTCACAAAAAACGGAGGAGGATTTCAATTCGACATTTTTTTTAATATTTGTTACCTCCGTCAAATCTTCACCGAATTAAAAAAATATTTTTTTGTTGAGAGGTTATGCCTCCCGTTTGGTGCCATTCAAATTTTGTTGAGATCTGATAATCATCTCCAGAGATATGGAGATGAACAATATAAACAATATTGTATACCTTGATGACATGATTATGGCAACTAGCTATTTTAACTACCTCGGCATGTGAAGTCGGTTTTTTCGTTATGTACGATCATAAATGATGTTGGCTATTATCAAAACACATGACATTACCATTCTCAAAATTTAACGTGACAAAGATTTTATAACAAACGTAGCGTAGGACTTCATGTGACTAGGTGGAGCGACGATATTCGCAAAGCGGTGGAAAATGACTTGGGAGAGGCCTATCTCCACCAGTGGATTGGTATACCGGCTGATTGTGATGATGATGAGGATAATACCAGCGCCAGTTCTCGAAAATGGTCATGCATAGCTCTATTAGGACCGTTCTATTATCATTTACGGACAGGACTATTTAGCGAATAGCCTTGATCAACATCTCTAGAGGCTCTCGCTAGACGTTTGGTCAAGGTATAGACACAGCAGGCAGTCATCCTGGACACGGCACATATTGTCAGGCAGAACTCCTCTCTCTGCAGCTCTAACTACCAGTAACTTGTGCCCTGCGCCCCTGTTTAGGTTTTTAATAATATCTAGTTATTTATTATTTTTATATAAATATGTTGTAAATGAAAATAAAATATTATACACGAATAAAAGAGGAAAGTATACGTATGTAAGTAAATTAATTTTTTTTTTTTTTTTATACCGAACTTGGTAGCACTTGATCACTATCTCACCTGATGTTAAGTGATGATGCGATCGATGATGTGTGAATATATGTTGATGAATATACTTTATATATTACCTACTTTTTTTTATTTTGTCTGTAATTTATAATCAGCTAATGCCTTCTACTCGCTGTCGTAGTCACATGACAAGAGAAGCTTGATTTATTATCCGACTCATCCATATCCTAACATAGGCTACATTTTATCGCAAATAGCAGTTCAGCCAGTTCCTGTTAGATTATGGGTAAAGCCGCAAAGCACAACTAGTGTACCCTGGTCGCTTCACTTTGGGATCTACAGACGAATCCAGCAACAAAATATCCGTTGAACATCGTGGACTCAAAATCACCCAACAGCGTTAGTAAGAGTACTACCAGTTCACATCAAAAAGTAGTGCAAATCTATATCATATTTGGTATTTTGTTATTAGCGAGAGTAATGTAGACAGTAAATTATATAAGAAGAAATAAAAATGTTATGTTTTGAATGGAAAACGAAAAAAAGTAAGATTATATGAAAGGCTTCGAACCGGTCCCCGTTGCGCACTAACCCATAGCCCTCATCAATCGGCTACTTTACTCATTTACAAACTGACAAAATTTGCAAATGCTTTCGTAAACGTCTTATACACTATTAAATAATCTGTTATAGAAAAATACTTTCGCGTGTGTGCATGATCAGTCTTGACGCCACGCTTGTTTACAAATAAAAGTATATAGAGAGTGTATATATACTTCAAATTTAGCTGAATAAATTAAAATGTATACGCTTTACTCGCAAAATCAATATTTTTTATTTACCAAATACTATTTCAGTCATAAAAAAATTAAATTCATCAAATAAGAGTATCAGCGCCATCTATTGGCTCTGTTGTGGTTAGCTGACGACGAGCAACCACCTTAGCTGTTGTCCTTTCTCACGGCGACTTTGTGGTGACTTTGTTGAATGCCCTGTACTTATAAATAAGAGCTTCTTTTCTGGCTGAAGTAGTGAAATCCACTGTCCAATGTCCACCATCTCCGACTTATTTGCCTTGTCTAGGTTGGGCAGGTTACGTATTTCGAGAGTGGAACAATAAGTTTGCCTTTTTTGAAGATCTAAGGCGTATTCGAGTTTGGAAACCCTTTGTTTGTACTCATTATTTTCCTGCTTTAGAGATTGAACCTCCAATTGTAGATTTTCGTGGTTTTTAGCTAGGGTAGCGATTGAGCTCAGTATCTCTTGGTTCTGGTTTATAACAGTGGTGAGTGCGTTAGTTAATAACTCGAACTTGTTCTCACTTTGGTCCCTCATATCAGACATAAGTGTTTTTATTTCTATAATGGAAGAACCGGGATGGCACGTAAGAACAAGAAACACTACAACTACAGGTGGTAGAAGCATATCGATGTTCCGCCTGATTTGCTACCAAAAGGTATCTTACCACCATACCACCAAGGAAAAAATTTGCCGCCATATCCTTACTGTGTACTGGCATCATACAGCCCTTGTGAGTCAGAGTATTCTGGGTCTAGCGTGTTCACCATCGACCACATCAACGCGTACCACAAGGCGAGATAGTGGTCAAACGCTAGCCTATAGGATAATTAAGCAGCCAGAATTGAGCTAGTCTCGGCTAGTGTGAACTTATTAGCTGTAGATGTAGTGATGATATTGTCATAAAACAATCAATAACAACCGGTACAGCAGCCCTACTTAGATGGTGATTATGTATTTAGATACATAATTCACGTTGACGAACATTTTTTAGTAATCCATTGGTATGATTGTCATTATTAGGTATATAATTATATTTATGATTTACCATCACCACCACCATCATCACCACCATCATTTATGATTACCGTCGGGTAAGTGTACCTGTTGTGAGACGACCGGCATAATTTTGGATGTTTTATTCGTTCGTATGAACACTTCGGGCGTCTACTTCTTTTTATAGTCGTTGACTGAATATATTCAAATATTGGACGCTTTTTATATATTCGCAAAAAGGCAATGTGGTACGGTCGGGAAAAATGGACCAGGTTTTTGTGGAAAATCTAAGTATTTGTTGATTTTTTTTCTTTGAACGACGTTTATGATTAGGTACTATTATATTATTATACATCTAAGTAACGCGGAGTACACATCGGGCTAAACAAACGCTTAATAGAGGGAGAAGGAGCTATACGCCTGTATAGATGCGTTTTCTTCCATTCGTCTTTCGGTTTGTCCTGTGTCATCATCACTGCTCAGCATAGGCCTCTATCAATGCACGCCACTGAGCTCTGTCTTCAGCTCTTCTGTTCCAGTCACTGCCAGCTAACCTGCATATATCAACGCTCCACTTTGTCACAGGGCGTCCCACACTACGTTTTCCAATGACGGTAGATATATGCATATAGGTAGACTGCCGCCCTGTATGCACCCCGTCCTTGTGCAAACTGATGATGAATTTGCAATACATATTTATAGAAACATGTCGAGAACGAAAGCTATGAGCTTTTGTTCTTATCGATTTTGCTTCTTCTATCTTGCTTATCGATTTTTCAACTCCATCTATATCAGATAGACACATTCACAAATTATCATTTTATTGTAGTACCTACAACGGCACCGTAAGAAACCGGCGTGATACACTAAGCTGTCAAATAACAACTTCGACCACAAGGCTTGCCACATCACATCACATCGTAACGTAATCGCCTCGCCTAGTTATAATTTAATAGTTTAAACAAAAGCCTAAATTAACCTCAATTCACAAAAAATCTACCAAATTCAAAAATCATTTACTCACGTCAGATACGGTTACAATAAAAATATGTTCATAATTGTATGGGTTCAGCATATCTTGCCTATTTAGCATGTGAATGATGTACCAAATGTACTCGATGGTACTCACAGGTACGATGAGTATAATGGCAACTAAAATGTTTTATGAAGTAGGCACGCCACATACTACTTACTTCACATTCACATTATTCACATTATCGTAACTTACAATTACATAATATACTTAACTTACAATTATACATGTAATATACCTAATATTTATCTATTCTTCCAACCAATAGGTTCAGCTCCCAAAACATTAGCGTAATAACCCCCTTTCCTCCCTTCCCTCCGTTAAATGGCGAATTATGTTTTTTCACAGGCTGTCGGTACAAGATTCATCATTATCGCATCCCTCGCTTCATTACACCACCACCTGTTAAAGCGAAAATGCTGAAAAACTTTAATACTATAGACTGCTTTGGGTGTTGGGAAGCACATCTGTGCTTTTCATATGTGTGACTCTGTAATTTTGTATTTTCTAACGCGCCATATTTTACAGCGGTGCTGATTTTTTTATTATTTTTGATGTATGAAATGCTGCAGGAAAAGCTACAGTTGCTGTTTCACGTTTTTATGGTACTGATTCGAGAAACGAAAAAGGGAAGTCTCTTAATGTTATTAAAATAAACTTGCCAAGTGCAAGTCGGACTCGCACTCGTAGGGTTCCATACCACACTACAGTATTTTATAAGATCGAAAAAAAAATACCACTATCATTTTCGCCAGCAAAAATAATAATTATTAAAAAACATATTTCTTATAACGCCATCTAACTTATAACAAAGGTGTTAGGTATCGAAATTTCAATATAACGCCATCTATGGGAAGTTTACCTAACTAAGCGTTCATAGATGGCGTGAAATGCCGAAAAAACACGTTTCTTGTATGACCCTCTATTATTTTTAACTTTATTCTGTTTTTAGTATTTGTTGTTGTAGCGGCAACAGAAATACATCATCTGTGAAAATTTCAACTGTCTAACTATCACGGTTCATGAGATACAGCCTGGTGACAGACGGACAGACAGACAGACAGACAGACGGACAGCGGAGTCTTAGTAGTAGGGTCCCGTTTTACCCTTTGGGTATGGAACCCTAAAAAATGTTTGATAATTTTGTTAAGAAACATAGGCTTACAGTACCTATTTATAGTTATGAGTTTTCTTAATAATCTAATAATAATAAAATACAACTTTGTAACTCCAATGATAAATAACATTACTAGCTGAGCCTGGCGGCTTCGCCCGCGTGGAAATTCATGTGTGATAAGTGGAGAACAATATCAGTTTCACACACACTTTCGCATTAACAATATTAGTAGAATTTTAAGGTTTATTTGTAAGTAATGGTACGACACATCGCAGCGTCTTGCGTGCGCGATCTAGGTGGCGATCAGATAGCGCAGTAGTATTTGTACCGACTGGTTCACACCAAACGCGATCAGAAAACAATTGAAAAGTACTGAGATCGCGCCCGCAGATCGCAGGACGCCGTGGTTACCTTAAGTTAAGTAAGTTTTGAGTGAATCGAACCAATTGTAATCAAATTTTCAATAGAAGCTTCATCACCCTATTAAACCCGTTTAGGGTATGATTTTCGAAAATAAGATTATCCTGTCTTATTGCATAGCCTACACTATCTACGTAATTTCATTGAAATCGGGTTTTTAATATTCTACTTTCTACTAATATTATAAAGGCGAAAGTTTGTGTATATATTTGTTACTTCTTCACGCTAAAAGTACTAAACCGATTGAGCTGAAATTTAGTATCTAAATAGCCTTTTATCCCGATATTCCCACGGGAATGATGTCTAGTCGGGTAATATCGCGAGGCACAGCTCGTACAATATAAGTGTAATAACATAATATATTAGCTGCAAATTGACCGTCACAGTACCGTCACAAAGAGGCTGTACAAGGTTATAAAAAAGTCGGGAACTTTATAGCACCCCGAATTTTTCGAAGTCGTAACGTAACTCGCTAGGGAAGAAGCTAGGACGAAGTTATTGCAACTTTTCGGAAGTTAAAGGCACATCTGTCTCTCCCGTCAGTTGTTGTCAGTCAGTAGAACTTTGTGGGGTTGTCAGTTTTCTGATGGATCTAATAACGGATGGAAAATACACACACCGGCCGTGCATGAATACCGGCGAATATATTGTTGATGATTTTCATTACACACGGTTACAGTTAACTGTATGATTTGCAACACAGTCTAAAGCAAAGGCAGGATAGAATAAAATCATGTTTCAAAAACTAATCTATGACGTACATCAATGTAGTATTTAATTTTTTTAGTTTTGATTCAATTGATTGACCGATCGAAGCGAAGTTATCCGTTTCAGATTGGGCCAAAATGCTTTCGTATGTCTGTCCGGATGTCTGTTCTCCTCTCACGTCACATTTCTCAACCAATTCTCGTGAAAAAAGAAGAAGGTTCTCAATTCGTCTCTATGTTTTTTTTTTGTATATGTTACGCGATTACTCCGTCAATTGTGAATCGATTTGAATTATTATTTTTCTAATCGGTAGGGCTTGTTTACGTGGTGGTCCCATTATAATTTCATCGAGATCTGATTAGTATCTCTAGAGATATGACGATAAACGTCTTAAACTTGCTACTGAAACTGACTTGCGCGGCATGGGAGTCAGTTGTATGCAAACTTTTCAAAATGGTGGAGATATAGAAGTTGAAAACATAAAGCAAATCATATTTCGTCATAAAATGTTCAAAAATGACACGAAACTATTTTTTAAGTACCCTTAAATTTTTGTCCGAACATCTTTTTCATCTGATATACTTCAAGGGGTCACGGGTCTTGTTTTAAGGTACGGACACACCGCAGCAGTGGTGTGGTCGTACCTTTAAAGTGTGCGGTGAACATTTATTCAGTTTTAAGTTATGCAAAGACATAATTTGTTAGGTCTACGGCTCATAGAGCCACTAGTTAGTTAGTTAGTTAATAAAAGCTTTAAGGTACGACCACACCGCGGCATCCTGCGTGCGCGATTTAGGTGGCGATCAGATAGCGGAGTAGTATTTGTACCGACTGGTTCACACCAAACGCGATCTACGGCGATCAGAAAACGATTGAAAATCAGATCGCGAACACACACGCGTGTGTGCATTCTGTGGCCGCGGTGTGGTCGTACTTTACACTCAACGGACTCAACGGATAAGATAAAATTACTCCGACACATTTTAGTGATGTATTCAGTTGGAATGTTTAGCATTCGGCGTTCGTTGGCATAGCGAAAGAATTTGTGGCGCGAAAAACTATTAAAATATAATGATGCCCCATAAACTATTCAATTCAAATCGGGAAAATGCTACACAATATTATAATTATTCAAGCATTCTAGTTAGCAATGTATGTACAAACAAACAACAAGTAACATTGGCAACATTAGGTAATGCAGTGGTTTTATCTATCGAGATAATTAGGTAGGTTATAGAGCGAAGTAAAAATTAAAGTACCTGCGCCCCCTCCCCCCACCTTCCCCTTCTTCCACAACAGTGTCCCGAAATGTGTTTTTTTTACAGTTTGAAAGAAAACCGTGTACACGATACATGATGCTCTATTACCTACATATCGCGACAGTCAGACAGTACAGACTACATATCAGACAGACTGACAACAAAGTGATCTTATAAGGGTTCCTTTTTCCTTTTGAGGTACGGAACCCTAAAAAAGCTGAGAAAAGATAGAGAATAAGATCGTTAAAAAAATAAAAATAACCGACTGCAATGCCGCGCTATTACTTTTCAGTACAAATTTTGAGATGTTTATCTCCATATCTCTGGAGATAATAAGTATCCTCGGACCTCGATAAAATTACCATGGTATCACACTTGGGATATTTCCTTTCCAACAAAAAAAGAAAGATCAAAATCGGTTCATAAACGACGAAGTTATCCGTGAACAAACATAAAAAAATAAAATATAAAATATGCGGTCGAATTGAGAAACCTCCTCCTTTTTTGAAGTTGGTTAATAAACAAACTAGAAATAGCAACTATCTACAACTTACTTTTAATCTAAAAGTTTGAACAAAATAACTAAATTTAAGAAAGAAAAAATATATGTTTCTCTTATAGCATTCGAGTACGACATAGATACAGAAAGACACTGCCACTGAACCCAAACAACGTACGATCTAACATAACAATAAAACTGTACTGTTCTTCTCAAAGTGCCCTTATGTAACGCCCCGAAGGGCGAAACACAACAGCTTATTGGTATAGAATTTAGATAGACATTATTTGGTATTCAAAATACGCCGCCTCAATCCACGGTGCGAGTTGCAAAGTTTATAAAGCCAAAGTGCCCATATTTTATTGGGTTATACAAGTTTGTATAAGTTTTAACGACAGATGCTAAGAAAGTTTGTTTCTGTTTCAATAGAAGTTATCGAACGTATATTTTATTCGTTGCTGTTGTATAGTTTACGTGATAAATCTAATGCAGCACTAACCTAATAATTATTCTAAACAAAGGCAATATGGCAATATGTCTATGCAATGTGTCATCTTAACTGACAACACCAAAATACCTACTATATTTTTGTTGGATACTCGCGAAGAAAGCCTGATGCTACTGCTTAGAGACGACACGCTACGGATATTTGACTGTGTAATGAGGGAATCGCCCCGGCCACCACTAGGATTAGAAACGGGAATATAGATAGGACTCACCAGCACCGCAGGCAGAAATATCCGCCGGAGTCTAAGTCTCGTGCCACCAGGATTTTCGTGACTTCTATTTTATTATTTTATACACAAAAACACACGCGCGTGTATGCACACGAACGACATCGGCCATATTGAAGCGCGCGCGGCGAGAGGGCGCGCGGCAAGTTTGAATTAGGAGGAGGAACGTGTCATTGGACAGGATTAATGATACCAGGATTAGTATGTAGCCGTAACATATTCCCCCCACTTGAAATCTACTAAGATTTCACAGTATAAACCTAAAAAATATGTGCTCAAGACTATTACAAAACAGAACTAAACTGTAGCCTTATTACATTAAATTACTTAATTCTAAATTACCTAAAGATACGTTTAAACTATAATAGCTTAGGCATCAATAGGCAAAGGGCAAATCTTGACAACAGGTCGTCGAAAAACATTGCCATTCGCAGAGCGAAGCGTCACAACGCGGACTACGTTATCGCGACCAGGGTGCAATTGTTCTATTTTCGCTAGCCTCCAACACAACGTAGGTAACGTGGGTTCAATAATAATAACCAAATCATTGACCCTGATATTAGGGACACCTTTGAACCATTTGTTCTTTTGTTGAAGAGTATGTAAGTAATCACGCTGCCAGATACGCCAAAACGATTGTGTTATCTTTTGAAGTAACTGCCAACGAGAACGCGGTGTTTTAACATCGATCATTGATGACTCGGGTATCGACACGAGTGGACCATTGGAAAGAAAATGTCCAGGTGTTAATACATCTGTTTCATTAGGGTCCGGTGATATAGCGCAAAGTGGGCGCGAATTGAGAATGGCTTCGATTTTCGTTAAAACCGTGCTCATTTCTTCATACGTCAGAATTTGAGTACCTACAACTCGCTTGAGGTGGTACTTGGTAGATTTGATGCCACTTTCAAAAATTCCTCCGAAGTGAGGCGCACTCGGTGGATTAAATTCCCACTTGATGCCGCGAGTGGCAAATTCGTCCGCTATATCAGGATAGTGATCCTGCAATTCAGCTAGGATATTTTTCATAAGCCTATTTGCGCCAACAAAATTAGTTCCACAATCGCTGATAATCGTTTTACAAATACCACGACGTGAGACCATTCTATCTAGAGCAGCCAAGAAGGCTTCTGAGCTCAGCTCGGTAACTGCTTCTAGGTGCACGGCCTTCGTGCTAAGACACACAAATAAGCACACGTACGCCTTGAATGTGGGTGCCTTACGTCGACGACTCTCTTTCAAAAGAAAAGCACCGCAAAAGTCTATTCCGGTAGTTTCAAAACAACGACTAGGTTGTAACCTGGCGGCTGGAAGTTTGCCCATCTCAGGTTGACAAGGTACCGGCTTGACCTTGAAGCATTGTACGCATTTGGAGCATACTGTGCGAATGAGTAGACGACAACCTATTATCCAGAATTTCCGTTGGACCAACGACTGCAAAGTTCTGGGTCCACAATGCAGATACTTGATATGAAAATGTTCCACGATCAAGCGTGATAAAGCACAAGCTTTAGGCAACAGAAGAGGATGTAACGCACAAGCAGGCAAGTTGGCGTTATCGATACGTCCCCCCACTCGCAGCAGTCCTGCACTGTCTAAGAATGGAGACAGTTTTTGAATAGGTTTAGAGCAAACCTGATTATGAGCGACCTTTTCGAGCTCGTCTTGCAAGAAATTAGTTTGAGTGTACTTTACAAGCAACATCAGAGAAGAAAGCGTTCGATTCTCTTTCTTTCGCTTTATATTTGAGGAAAAGCGCATTACCCACGCGAGCACTCTTGTGACTTTAGGTAACGAGGAATATCTATTTAGTAGTTGACTTATTAAGTCATCTTCCGGAACCACCGTGAGAAGAGTTTGAACCACGGAAGGTTTCATTTCCGGTAAGTCAGTGTCCGGAGAAGGTAATTTTGATGGCCATTCCGATGGCGGTTTTGAAAGCCATGGAGGACCTGACCACCAGAGTGGATGCTCGACGAGTTCAGAACAGCTAATACCGCGACTACAGCAGTCCGCCGGGTTATCCTTGGTGGAAACATAACTCCAACAGTGGATGTCGACCACATCGGTTATTTGAACCACCCGGTTTGCAACAAACATTTTTAGTAAATGTGGCGGCGTTTTCAACCAGGCCAATGTGGTGGTGCTGTCTGAGTATGCTCGGATTGAGTCAATACGTAATTTGACGTTGAGTAAATCACACATATGACTCAAAACCCGAGATAGCAACACTGCGGCACACAACTCGAGCCTATTTACTGTCGTAGGTTTCAAGGGTGCTACCTTGGACTTTCCTATCAACAGGCGAGAGACGGTGGCGCTTGGCGTCACCGCACACAAATATACACAACAACCGTAGCCCTTAGAGGAGCCGTCACAAAATCCGACTAAATGAATTTGAATGGGATTTGTTGGAAGCACGCTACGTGGCAATTTGATTCGTTGAATGTCATGCAAATTTGCAGCTATAACATGCCACCGCTTGGCTAAGTCATGAGGAATGGGTTCGTCCCAATCTAAATTCAGTTTCCACATGTCCTGCAATAGTAACTTAGCAGAGAAAATCAACGGGGAAATCCAGCCAAGAGCATCGAAGATTCTCGCAGTGATCGAGAGTATTGACCTTTTGGTAAATTTTATATTAAATGTATCCGAAAAGGAATACGAGAAGTTGTCACTCGAAGGATCCCACTGGATACCTAAAATCTTGATAAATTCCTGACCACCTTCGTCGAAGGTCTTAGGAGTTTGACAATGCTCAGGAGGAATATCAGCTAACAATTCGGAATTGTTTGAACTCCATTTCCGAAGTTCGAATTGACCTTGAGCCAACAAAGAAGTCAAATCCTTTTTTAATTGCATGGCTTCTTCTAAAGAAGCGCAGCCAGTAGTAACGTCATCCATAAATGTATCTTCTCGAAGAACCTCGGCGGCACGAGAAGAATACTCCGACCCGTGATCGTCGGCTAACTGACGCAGAGTGCGGATAGCCAAGTATGGAGAGCTACTGACGCCGTATGTGACAGTGGCCAACTCATATTCGACGAGTGGTGCGTTAGGTTGGTCACGCCACAGAATGTGTTGGTAGAACCTGTCTTCAGGTCGAACGAGAATTTGCCGGTACATTTTACAAATGTCCGCAGTGAAGACAATAGTATGCAGTCGAAACCTTGTGACTAAATCGATTATGTCGATTTGAAGTTTGGGTCCGACATGAACTATGTCATTTAAAGACTTATTGACGGAAGTCTTGCTACTGGCGTCAAAGACGACGCGCAGACGTGTAGTAGAGCTTTCGGGTCTGACTACACCGTGATGAGGTATAAGATACCTTGCCTCAGTAGACGAAGCGACTGCTGGTTGCATGTGACCAAGGTCTTCGTACTGACGCATGAAGTCCGCGTATTCAGATTTTAAATCAGAATCACGCTCGAGACGTCTTTCTAAATTTAGAAAGCGATTTAAACTGCAACGACGAGAATCACCAAGAGAAGGAGCATCATCCTTCAACATGAGAGGAACAACGTAACGACCTTCAGGAGTTCGGTAAGTACTTTCTCTGTATTTCTGTTCGCAGACATCATCTTCGGGAATCGAAATGGCAGGACGTGGCGGTTCTTCAATCTCCCAGAACCGTTTTACAATATCATCGAGAGCACACGTGGCTGTAAGAAGTGACGTCATCGGTTGGGATACCGCCCGCGACAAGGAGTGGTTTAAGAGCTGACCACTAATAACCCACCCGAACACACTATCAAGCGCGCAAGGTAAGCCCGGACCTGGCGAGTAACGAGCGCCGGTATATATTTGATCGAAACACTCGACTCCTAACAAAAGATCCACAGAACTAGATCGATGAAAATTGTCATCCGCTAAATCGAGATGAGAAAATTGATCGTGTACCACCGCGGGTAACGGAGAGGAAGGCATCGATGTGGTGATTTTAGGTAACACCACAAAAGACAACTCGAATGTGGGAGTATCACTTTGACGCGGCATAATCGAGCAAAAAGTAACACCCTTTATATCGAGTACCGAACTTTGACCTAAACCGGTAACATTCATTTTACATTTCTGGATATGTAACCCAAGTCGACGAGCACACGAAACTGTTATAAAGGAATCCATCGAACAGCTGTCAATAAGGGCGCGCGCACACTGCAGCGAACCATTCGCATGACGTACGCGTACTACCGCGGACCCCAGTATTTTAGTACTCGGAACGTTTGAGTCTCCCACGCATGGCGCGGTTGCAGCGCTTGTGAGCGCCGTGCTTGAATTAGTAATCTTATTTTCCGTTTTATCATTAGAACGAGATGTAGACTGCTTGTCTATATGTAACAACGTGTTGTGTTTAGAAGCACAAAGTAAACAACTATTGTTACTGTTACAACTGTTCGCCTCGTGACCCGCTCGCAAACAATTAAAACAAAGTTTTAATTCCATCACTAACTGCCGACGCGGCTGAACATCCAATGATTGGAATTTTGCACATCGATAGATCGAGTGTGAGGATTGGCAACACGGGCAAACTAGTTTACGCTCGTTTTGCGACGAAGACGCGACTAAAGTTGTTTTTGCTTGTTGCGTGAATTTATTGTTAGTATTCTTATTATTGCGAATTTGTCTATTTACCGGAGTAGAAGGAGAAACAGACGCGGTTTGACTCACTTCTAATATTTTAATATAATTTTGCAGGTATTTTATTAAATCGTCAAACGTAGGTATCTCGCTCGCATTCTGCAACTCGAACCGTTGACGAGTCTCGCAGTCCAGTGCACGCGAAGCGATGTAAAACAATAAAAAATCAGTAAGGTTGTGAATCGACAGCGACCGCAATGCGTTTACATTTTCGTATAATATATTTAATAAGCTCGTTAAATTATCGAGTGACGGCTTATTTATTTTACTAGCGTTGACTAGCTTATCAATATACGCGGTAGCCAGAACTCGCTTATTATCGTACCTATCGAGCAAAGCCTGGTAAACTATACTATAATTCGCGGCCGTGACAGGTAAACCTTTCGCTATAGTTGAGGCGAAACCAGACAAGCATGAGTTCAGATAATGGAACTTTTCCGCATCGGATAGCGTAGCGTTGAAGTGGATTAAAGACACATAACTGTCTTTAAAACTTTGCCAGTTTTCAATGTTTCCGTCAAACTTCGGAATTTCCAGTTTAGGTAATTGAACGCGAGGACTCGGAGTCTCCTGCACTGGAACACTAGCATTAGAACTGCTACTTGTCACTGATAACATTGAATCCGCGAACTCGACCACGGCATAATACAACTCGTCAAACGCTAATAACGTTGCATTATCAATCATTGATTTCGGTCGCAAAGTTATTTCCAACTTGTTTATACGGTCGTTGACCTCGACAAAATTTTCTTTTGTTTTTTCGACAGATTTATATCTACTACGAAACGACGATAATTTAGATTTATCGGTTGTAGCCACTTTAGACAAATCGAACAATATTTGCATACACGAGAATTCATATTCACGTCTTTTAATGAGAGATTGTAATTCGGCTTCCATCTTGTCTGTCATTATTGAATCTTTTTATAATACAATATATTTCGATAATAAGATCAGTACAAAGACGAAACAAATTAACTAGGTACTTAATACAAACAAAGCTGCGTAAGCTATTATAATTTACTAGGCGTTAGTAAAATTATAGAATAGTTAATACGAGAAATATTTGTAGCGGATAGGTAGGTAGCTACCTACCTACAATTTATCTGCAAGATATACGAAATACAGGTTACGTATTAATGTAGTATGTAAATATTACAGTAAATTCAATGGTTTTAAGTTTGAACTAACACTACACTCTTAGTGAATCAGACGTACCTAACAATTAAGACCTATTAAATCTTTACCTAGCCTAGACTCGAGCACACATTAATTAAATCTACTGTTTGACAACTAAGTTGCAACATCAGGCTTTCCTCGCAATAGGTGAAGTAGAATGTCTGACAACAATAGGATTGAAACAGATTAGATTATATTTTATACTGGAGTAGGTCTGTCGGTAAGTTTATTAAAATAGATAGTAGGTAGATTATAAAGTAACTCGATGGAACGTTCGCCCGGGTGAACCGCGCCTCGATCGGCCGCTGCCGGTAGGTAGGTATGTTCGAACAGCGAACGACAATACGATGAGATATCAACAAAATTACGAGATTCTATGAGTTTTGTTACAATACAAAGTAAACAATATTGACTATTTGATGTTTTTAGTGTAGCTAAATAACAAAATAGCATTGATTGTTTGAACTAGGGAATATGGCGATTATTATTATTACAAGTAAACACTCGTGATTTAGACTTGTGATCAACAAAGATGAGGACTTAGTCCTCACAGGAGGCACCATGTATGTTGGATACTCGCGAAGAAAGCCTGATGCTACTGCTTAGAGACGACACGCTACGGATATTTGACTGTGTAATGAGGGAATCGCCCCGGCCACCACTAGGATTAGAAACGGGAATATAGATAGGACTCACCAGCACCGCAGGCAGAAATATCCGCCGGAGTCTAAGTCTCGTGCCACCAGGATTTTCGTGACTTCTATTTTATTATTTTATACACAAAAACACACGCGCGTGTATGCACACGAACGACATCGGCCATATTGAAGCGCGCGCGGCGAGAGGGCGCGCGGCAAGTTTGAATTAGGAGGAGGAACGTGTCATTGGACAGGATTAATGATACCAGGATTAGTATGTAGCCGTAACAATTTTTGAGTGCCAATGAGAATAGAAGTCAAGGTATATATCCTTTACCAAAATAGGCCGTGAACTTTTTAATACACCAAATTATCTCATACTGACCAGTGCGCGCAATCCTAATCCTAACTAATATTATAAATGCGAAAGTAACTCTGTCTGTCTGTCTGTCTGTGTCACTTTCACGCCAAAACCACTGAACCGATTTAAATGAAATTTGGTACACAGATAGTCTAGAGCTTGAGAACGGACATAGGTTACTTTTTATAGCGAAAAGAGGGTTGAAAGGGGGGATGAAAAGTTGTATGGAAGTATCGTCATTTTAGAAGCTAGAAGCTTGAAACTTATTTTGTAGGCTATTAATTTGATATAAATAAATATGACATTCAAAGTTTCTAAAAGTTTTACCCCTGTAAAATAACAATAGGGGATTGAAGTTTGTATAAAAATATGTAAGGTTTATGTTAATGTTCTAAACCGATTCTTTTCTAAACCGATTTAAATGGAATTTGGTACACAGATAGTCTAGAGCCTAAGTAAGGACATAGGCTACTTTTTAACGTGAAAAGAGGGCTTGCAAGGGGTTAAAAGGGGGGATGAAAAGTTGTATGGAAGTATCGTCATTTTTAAAGCTAGAAGCTTGAAACTTATTGCTTAGGCTGTTGATTCGATATAAATTAATATGTCATTCAAAGTTTGTGAGGGGGAAGGGGGAGGGAGAAGTGAAAGGGGGAATGAGGGGAGGGGAGGGAGGGTGGAAGTGAGGGGAGGGAAAAGAGGGAGAGGGATGGGAGGTGAGGAGGAGTGGGGGAAAGGGGGAGTGGGGGAAGGGGGAGGGGGAGTGAGGGGAGGGGGAGGGTGAAAGGAGAGGGAGAGGGAAGTGAGGGAAGGGGAGTGGGGGAAGAGAGACGGGGAGGGGAAGGGGAAGTGGGGAGAAGAGAGAGGGGAGGGGCGGGGAGTGGAAGTGGGGGAAAGGGGAGGGGGAGAGGGAAGTGAGGAGAAAGGGGTGGAGGGAAGAGAGAGGGAGAGGGGAGGGGGATTTGCGCGGCGTGGTACGGTGCGGTGTAGGTGGGATACGCATGTGTCTTATTTGTAAAATTATTAGCCTAAATATTTAAAAATGCTACCCAAAGACACTATTCCACGCGAACGAAGTCGCGGGCACAGCTAGTATGCTTATAATTAAGATAGTTTAAAAACTAAAACAACCGACTTCCATGCCTCGTGAGTCAATTTCAGTAGCAAGTTTGAGACGTTTATCGTCATATCTTTGGAGATACTTATTAGATCTCGATGAAATTACAATGGGATCACCTCGGAAATGTACCCTATCGATTAAAAAAAATATTTGAATCGGTTCACAATTGACGGAGTAATCGGGTAACATACATACAAAAAAAAATAAACAAAAAGACGACTTGTGAACCTCCTCCTTTTTCGAAGTCGCTTGTAAAAGGGGTAGGGGTACCTAGGTAGATACAAATTGTTTCTTCACATAAAAATGCAACCCTTCTCTTTATATTTAAGACGTAAAATGCTACTAATTCCGTTTATTAAATTGATAGAATGGAGATAGATTAAGGTAAAGTCGGCAAAGGTACATAAACTCCAATTAGAGCTAGGCAAAGTAAAGTTGCAGCTTTCAAACTTCGATCGTAACCCTGATACGAAACAGGGTAGTACAACTTTGAACCCGTATTTGTGAAGTTACTGTTCCTATCTTTTAGAAGTATCTGCAGATAGCATTACCTACCTACTTCGTAGCGTTACTTTCTTTCCTTTTACGATGACATAGAAAAGTACGCAGATGGGACATGAGCAAGAGTAGCTCAGAACAGGGATGAGTGGCACAAGAATGAGGAGGCTTATGCCCAGCAATAGGTGGTAATGATGATGAATACGTGTATCACACACCTATGATGATACTTCGCTACGCTACTAACTGCAAATAGCATTAATTAGTCCTATTAACATTTAATTTACTTTTGAGGACCCATAGGTGCAGTGGAGTCGGTTTTGACGCCGGAGGTAGTGGGTTCAAATCCCCATCGTGCACCAGTAGATTTTCTATCGAAGAATTTAAATGCACATTTCACAGTAGCCATCTGATGAAGGAAAAATATCTATAGGGAACCCCCGGCATGGTTAAAGTGAAAGTAAAAAAAAGTAATTTTTTTAGGATACTGTAAAGTGTCCGCCTAGCCAGCTACCACCCTCAAGTTGGAAAATCTGTCACCAAACATTAGTGTGTGTGGGCTGTCTTTGCTGACTATATTATGACAGTCCACTAATACAATAGGTGTAATGTATGCGTAATGTGTAATGTGGCATATCTTTAATCACCTCATACATTTTCATATATCATACATATACTCTTTTGTATTAAAACGATTTATGACGGAACGTTTTCAAAATTTAAAAATAATGGCGGAAAAATATGAAGAAGTGAGTCTGGAGAAAAAAATGGACGAATAATGATAAAAATCAAGTCCAATATTTCGTACAAAAAGAATATAAATAAAAGTGAGCAATGCCGGTGTACTACGGAGGTTATATTGGCGGGGCCCATAGCGGGGGCTACTGCATTTACTCGTTTGATGGTTGCCCTCCCTACCACTGGTGGTTGCGGTGGTTGCGGCGGTTGCGGTTGCTAAGCCTGGGAAGGCAAGTCCGGAATTATAGCAAAGGCCTGCTGCAATAATGACAACTCTAATTAGGCATAATTTATAATTGTCCAAGTCTTATTAAACAGTTATACTTACCGATGTTTCCGAAATGCTGTAATACTACACCAAATGATTGTTGACGGGGACTCTCACCTTTACCAGGAAACAATGCAATGGACCCTAAGTGCAGTGAGAAACACTTAGTTTTATTTGAGATAAGTATCGTAGAGTATGGTAGAATCTATAGGAATATAACTTTTATAACCCTTCTTTTGTAGTTTATCTTGTCTAGGTTCCTGGTTCCTTTAGGGATGTAGCGTGCGGTAGGCCTCCTCCAGGGCTCCGTTACGTTACATTTCGTTACGTTACACGCCTAGCTTACTAAAAAAACAAATCCACAAGGTAAGAAAAAACTTTATTAAAAAGGTACCATATAAATTAAGTCTAGTAAAGGCACAGAATAAATAAAAGTACAAGGTAAAGGGAAGAAATGAAGTAATACAGCTGTATCACCTGTATCCAAACATCAGATACAACATTGCTTTAATATCTTGCATACGGGTTTAGTACACATTCACGCAATTCACGCACGAATTCACGCATTGAATTCACGGCATATATCGTGTCGTCCACATTCAAGGGATGCTCACAATTGATCGTGTCGCGGGACAAAATGCCGACTCTGATCAGGGAACAGGCGTGAACGCGTGTGAACCCCCCGAAAACCGTCCACTTTCACGTTCACGCCTATTTACGCAGCTTCACGGCACTAATGTGGAGTTGCCATGAAACAAGAATGCTTTAGATCTCGTAGTAGGTCCCTGACAGAGTGTGCAAGATAGTTAGATAGTGTGCCTTTGTGAAACTAATTCTCTGGCATACGAGCGGCAGGAACCGGATGTGTGTCTCGTACAAACACTGTTTGTAGTTCAGTTGAGTTGAGCCGTGACAGGGGTCCGATTAACGTTGCGTTAACGGCGCGTTGACGCAGTTATGGTCATTAGTTGCGTCGGCAAGAAACATACTTCTTTTAACCTTGTATGACTGTCTACAGAAAATATATGATACATTAATAAAAAATAAATCTGTTATTGGCCTTAAGCATCACAATATCATTCTGAAACTATGTTAATTAAGGGCTGTAGATTTTGTTAGTCAATAAATAAATAAACCTGGGTATACCTATAGTTTTATTAATATTTTCATCGGTTCAACAACGGACCGCGGGAAAAACCTTTTGATCTCCATTTAACTTTAGACTTAAAAGGAAATTCAGATGGACGGACAGATAAGCAGATTGACAGACAGACTGACATGGTGAACTTATAAGAGTTTCTTGTAGAAAAACGAAATCCTGAAATTGCGTTTTTATTTAAATATTTTTAAGCTATTGCATAGCTTCTATCGCGGGCCTTGAGCGTGGAGACCGAATCCAGAAATTCCGTAACGAAAATAAAACCTAACACCCCAACGAACCTCATTGTCTTCTTTCTCTATCTCTCTCTTTCTTTATCTCTCTGTCTCTTTTTCTCTATCTCTCTATTTTTCTCTGTCATTCTCCATTGTAATCCAGTGTGGTATCGTCAGACCTCGGATTCACTTCGTTACAAAATGAATTCGAGGTCTGTGGTGGTACCATATCAATATTTTTGTCTCCAAACATGACGAAAGAAGATTGACATTTGATTTGACAGAAGACAACATCAGGTAACGCGAAGTTTGACAGAAAACAACGCTTTTTAGCTAAAGCGACTAATCTAACTCCTAAGGCGTCCATTACACAATAGGTTTTGCTGTCAGTTTGCTGGCACTCACGGCTGTGACTGATGGATAACTGATCGTGTAATGGGGTGATTGACGATGACTGACCGATATTTACATACTTTGATTGCTGCATCAGCAACCAAAAGTCATGACTGATGGTTTTGAATGACGGATAACCTACCGTGTAATGGACGCCTAAAATGTTTATACCAGATTTTTATTTTTTGTTCTAGTGTCACCTGTTCCTAACATATATCTGACATATTAGTTTCTACGCAGTATACGTTTCTAATAGTCTATCAGGAACTAGTATAACCGGCCCTAAGTCTCCCCTATAGATCATACGATTCAACTATATTAAACAAAGCGACATATATCACATAACCAAATGATTACTATAGATATAAACAACAACTACATAGGTAGTCGATACCTTCATAATATATCTAGATCATGCAATAATGTTCAAACCTATACTAGACAGCAGTGAAGTAGAACGAGTAATTAAAATGCGCGTTTGAAATTTTCCAGTTACTAAACAATCTGCCCCTCTAGACAAAAACCAATTTCTGTTTCCATTCACGCTAACGCAAGTCCAAAATGTATGGAATGACATTTATGTTTCCGCAACAAAGATGTGATTCCCATACATTTTGACGTTGCGTTAGCGTGAAAAAATAATTTGGATTTTGTCTAGGGGTTCTTTACTAAACACTAAACAAAACCTAACGCACGCAGCGTTGATACTGGGTGTTTGTAACCGTACCTAATCACTGATGTTGAACGACAGAGAGGCAGGTCAGTTACTTGAAGGGGTGAACCGAACAGAAAGTACAACAATTATGGCATCATCATCATCAGCTTATACTATTCCACAGCTGGGGCCTTTTTCAGCCTGAACACAGCTCTCCAATCGTATGTCAATGCAGAGCACGATTCTCGGTTCTTGTGTGCATCTTACGCTACGTTTACCAATTCGCGGTCTCTACCCAAAACGTATTTCATCATCATCATCATCATCATCATATCAGCCGGTATCAGTCCACTGATGGACACAGGCCTCCTCCAAATTTTTTTTTTTACTACAAACTTATTAACCCCTGCATATTACCGTGCCCCAGCGGTTGTCTGTTATACGGCTAATATGGCCGACAGACACATTGCCACTTCAGCTTAGTAATTCTATGGGCTATGCTGATGACTTTTGTTCTCTGTCAAATCACCTCTTTCCAGATTCGATCCTTCAGAGAAACTCCGAGCATAGGCTTTTCCATAGCGCACTGAGCGACTTTCAATTTGTAGACTAAACCAATCATGGGTATCTACGTTCGAAGCCAAACAGTACCTACTTTGATGTAAATTGATAATGTGGTCTAAGATTGTTACGTGATTATCTGTAACTGTGGTGATAGAGTAATCTATATCTATACTAATATTATAAAGAGAGAACATTTGTATTTTTGTATCTATGTATTTTTGTATTTTTGTATTTTTGTATTTTTGTATTTTTGTATTTTTGTATTTTTGTATTTTTGTATTTTTGTATTTTTGTATGTTTGTAATGATTTGGCTCAAAAACTACTGGACCGATTTAAAAAATTCTTTCACTAATACATAGATATGGACTTTCGTAATGAAAATATGCTATATATTATCCCGTTTAAATCAAAGGTACATTCGTGGAGACCTAATTTGCAACTTAAGTCGGCAAAAAAACTAAACTTAATTGAAAATAGATAGAAGAATATTTTCCATGCAAGAGTTGTACAACTTAAAACCTACAAAAAACCTACAAAAAAGTCCGCGACAGCATATGTCTATCTCTTAAGGTTGACTCACAGTAACCATTTTAATCTTAAAATGTTTGTTAAAAAATATTACATAACTTCCAAGGCTATTTTCAAGTATATAGGTATTAATCCTTATCCAAATAATTACGTTAATTAGCTTGGCCACATATTATAGATTAAAATTGTCCTTTACATATAATTCAAATGAAAACTGTAGAAGATATCACAAATTTCACATACACGCATCGCAAAATTAATAAAATATTTGCAGTGAAACCACAGATTAGGTCATAGTTACTGCGAAAATATTATTATAGGCTTAGCTATGCTGTAGATCCCCACCGATCACAATCAATTTGAAGTCAATATAGTAAAATAATATGATCTGTAGTATAAAATAATATTCATCTATATATAAAATTATATAATATTTTTAACCATCCCGACTGATCCATGTATAATCTTTTCATTAAAACCATTCCAATGACTCTAAACACGACATTTAAAATCTGAGCTGTAAGTTGGTGAGGATTTGAGTATTCTGTAGAGTCTAGGAGATGTCCCAGCATCAGGTCAATGCTTCCATGTTCTTACAATATCGTTGAAGAAGATTTTCGAATTGATCAGACCTGTGAAAGTTGATTTCATTGCGCAATTAACTAGAAAAAAGCTCATAGTTTTATAAAGATTGAACGAATTTTCATGAATCAAAGCTAAGAAAACTCTCGATGAAGACATCTATCAAACAAAAAAAAACGATCAATAATAAAAACAAAATCGGTTCATCCGGTTAAGTGCTAAGATGCTACAGACAGACACACAGATACACACGTTAAACATATATTACCCCTACATTTTGCGTCGGGGAACGCGTAAGGTTACGGCGGCAGATGTTCACCTTTTTTATTTTTTTATATCTTATAGGCTAGCGTTTGACCACTATCTCACCTGTTGGTAAGTGATGATTAGGTCGAAGATGGTAAGCACGCTAGGCCTAGACTGGGGAACTGGCGTTCAAGGATAGCTGCCGGAACACATTAGATGTTTTTGGCGACAGATTTTCTAACTTGAGGGTGGTAGCTAGCCAGGCGGATACTAGATAGTGTCCTACCACCATGCGGGGGTTGTTGGTTTCTTAACGATGTTTTCCTTCACCGGAGGGCCACTGTGAGAAGCGCACATAAATGTTTCGATGGAAAAATCCATTGGTGCACGGTAAGGCTTGAACTCGGTACCACGGCATCAAAGCCGACCGTTCTCCCGATTACGCCACCGGGCCCGGGCTCCTTGGTGGTAAGCTACTTTTTGGTAGATTTAATGATCCCACTACCACTGTACGAAAACTCATGATTCATGAATGCACACAAAACTTTCATTGGTAGGTATATAGCTAGGATTAGAACCAACGACCGTCGGGTCAGAATCAGGGTAACTATCCTTTACGCTAAAGGGCCGTCCAATATCACTACGTAAGTATTATAAAACAAATTCCATCACTGCGTCTGTCTGTCTGTTCGTAATAATCTCAATAGCTACTGAACGGATTATCATGCGGTTTTCACCAATAGCCAGAGTGTTTATGAGGAAGGATTAGGTGCATAATTTGTTAAAGTTTTGTGTATATTGGATGAAATATGACGATTACTGTTAAATATGTTCATATTTTATTTTCGATGAAACAAACTGATGCAAATTTTGTAGGCATATATGTTCTACCCGTGCGAAGCCGGGGCGGGCTGCTAGTAAGTTATAAGTTGAACGTGTTTACCTGTACAACCCGGTCACAATATCTGTGCACCTCGCTGGAATGCGGCGCCTCTCCCGCTTCCCCTGTCACCTCTCCGCGCACTCTTCGGTGCGACTGTACGGCGTTCACACCGTACCCAGACCGCCGATATGACGTCACGAGGTCAGGTGCACAGATATTGTGACCGGGTTGTACGTCTGCTTGTGACATCTGCGTAGTGGCATCCCAAACGGCTAAACCGATTTTGTTTTCGTTTGAATGGTGACTTGACTGTTTGGCAGAATACTCAAAGCTTGACTGAAAGCATTTTTCTTTAGCTTTAATTAATTTAGTGAATGTTTTAATATCTTAAATGGAAAGTATAGCTAACTGGAACGACACAAACGAGGCATTCCTTGATCCAGAGTGGTTTCAACGCGCATTTTCGAAAGCACTGCCTGCTAATTATTTTATCCCTAGTTAGCATCGGCCGAGTTCATTCGTAAATTAAATGTAGGATAGGCTTAAATTTAATATACAATTTAACTTTGGTTAATGCGTTCGATTCATTTGGATGAATAAAATTATTACCTGCGTACTTGTATTGTCATTAGAACTAAAAGAGTGTCTGTGTACCGAATATCAGATCAATCTGTCCACAGAAAGGGGGTTAAATTTCAGTTACTAAATTTGACCCAAACAAACAGGTCAAGCTAAATAAAACCGTTTAGCCAAAAAAGCTGGCAGGTCAACATCACGAGCGCACTGTATCATCCAGGACGTCCGTACCGAACCAGGAGAGGCGCTGGCTCCAATGCGTACTATCCAGAGATACGTTTATGACCAGTCGACGGCAGCTTACAGAGAAACATCAAAGGCAGAAATTTCCTCGGGACAAAGTCAGGTATCTAATTTCGGGCTGTGCAATACACATATACAGCAACGTAATCGTATCGTGAGATGGGCCTTCTCACGTTGCGATTACCTTGCTATATCTGAGATGGCTAGTTTCGCAAGCGTTCTTAGGAGATTATACTACGCTAAAATAGAATTAAATACAAGATACAAAATTAAAATTTTGAATAATCACCCACGACAATGTCCTTTAGAAAATTAACGTCATAGCATCTATCTGAGAACCACCACTGATTAATTACGAACCGTTTAAAGACAAAATCGAACTAGTTTTGGAGAAAAATGGCAACATGGATTTGCACAAATGTTTACTGCGGCGCCCCCTGGTGAGTTGACATCATTACACCTATTTAAGAACATGCACCTATCAAACACGAACCCATAACTGAAAACTGCATCAAAATCGGACTAGTAGTTTTGCAGAAAAATAGCAACATGGAATTGCACACACAAACAAACAAACATCCTCTCACCCCAAACGCATATACAGTCTCCGTTCTGTCGTGGGTAAAAACAAACGAATGAAACGATAACATGTTTTTTATCCGACTACAAGCAGGAAGGTTATGATTTTAACCGTATGAACAGAATAAATACTAGTCATCATCATGAACAACCTGTATTCGTCCACTGTTGGACATAGGCCTCCCCTATGACACGCCACTGAGCTCGATCTTCAGCTATTCGTTTCCAACCGCTGCCAGCCAGCTTGCGTATATCATCGCTCCACCTAGCTGGAGGGCGTCCTACGCTTCAATTACCGAGCTGTGGTCTGCACTCTAGAACACGTCTACCCCAACGGTTATCGGTTCTACGACAAATGTGACTAGTCCGCTGCCACTTCAGCTTGCTAATCCTTTGAGCTATGTCGATAACCTTGGTTCTCTGTCGGATGACTTCATTTCGAATTCGATCTTTCAGAGATACTCCGAGCATAGCTTAGTTTGCTGAGCGACTTTTAATTGGTGGATCAGTCGCACCGTCAGTGTCTATGTCTCGGCTCCTTATGTTATTACAGATCGGACGCACTCATTAAAGATTTTGTCTTTAGGCTCTGTAATATCGGCGATCCTAGCTGTATTCTTCTGCGGGCTTCCTTCTCGAAATTGTTTCTACCCGATTGCAAGGTTTGTCCAAGGTAGACATATTCTTGAACAGTCTCGAGAAGGACTCTGTTTACGGCAATTAGTTCCGGAATAACATGTTCGTTGAACATGATCTGGGTCTTATCCAAGTTCATCCGGAGATCGATGCGTGCAGAAGAATCAGCAAGGGTGGTCAGCATGTATTGCAAGTCCTGTACGGTTTTTAATAATAGTAGTACACACTCATACACACTACATACCTACACTCATAACTTCTGAACTCCATATCATCATTTGACTACTGAGGTATCGTTGGAAGTGTCTTGATTTTCCAGTGATTTATGATAAGCTAGGATGGAACATAAAGTTAATTTCGCCGTGTTGGATATCAAATGAAAGGTTTAATAACACATTTCAAAAATTATAATTATTGGCTGTTGCTTGCGGCTTGCCTTGCATGCACCCGATGATCGGGAATTATTTCAAAAATGAAAGCGTGTCTTTTCAGTAGTCGAGTTTTTGTTTTGACTTTCCAACTTTTTACAATTATTTATGTAGACGCGTCATCGCACTTTCAGCCAGTAGTGACCTTGTAACACCCAAGGTCATTATGACTGTAACATTTCTATTTGCTTCCGTGAAATAATATTTTATTGCGGCTTAGCAAAAGTAAATTATATTATAATTAGTTGTAACATAATTATGTTTACAGTTAAATTATAACTAGCTATGACATAAGGTTTCACTTGAAATTTCACACTCAAACACTAGACCATGGCCCTAATAAGTGATATGTGAAGATGATGCCTAAATACCTAGTTACCATACAAAATTCTTCTATAATTCAACACCAATATTATAAATGCATATTCAGTTTGTATATTTGTTTATTTATTGTTTGTTTGGGACATCTTCGCGGTCAAGCGGCTGGACCGATTAAGTTGAAAAGGGATAGCCATTGCTATAGCTTAGGCACAGGATATTTTTTAACGCGGGCGAAGCCACGGGGCACAGGGGAGGGAGAGGGGAGGAGGAGGGGAGGGGAGGAGGACGGGAGGAAGAGGGGAGGAGGAGGGGAGGAAGAGGGGAGGGGGAGGGGAGAGGAGGGGGAGGTGGAAATGAGGGGAGGGGAGGGTAAGGTAAGTGAAGGGATGGGGAAGGGGGGATTCGCGTGGCGTGGTGCGGTGCGGTGTAGTTGGGATACGTATGTGTCTTATTAGTTAATACTACCCAAAGACACTATTCCACGCAGACGAAGTCGAGGGCACAGCTCGTATATAATTTTTGGTAGTAGTTTATAATCTCATATTAGCTATTCCTGCACAAATAATCAGCCAGATCAGTTGACCCGTTTAAGGGGTAAAAAAAAAACAAACCAACTACTCTCTCATTCATAATATATTACCCGCTTTAAAATGCATCCCATATATTAATCCAGGTTATAAACTATCTGTGTGCCAAATTTTATCCAAATTCGTTCTGCCGTTTTTGCGTGGAACATCCATCCATCCATACTCACAAACTTTAGCTAATAGGGATTGGTATTGGTATTAATTAATTAATCAAGTTTATCTAAGAATTAGCTAGGTTTATCTAAGATTTAATTACTATTGTTTTGACATTAAGATCTAGTTACTTATATCGACTCATAATCATTAAACAGTTATCTTGACACCTCTGTCTGCAACGTGATCGTTGCCATAAATAATCATAATTTGTGTATATTATATATGAAAATAATAATATTTCTTGTATATAAATTCAAGCCATATGCTTCTTTGTCCGCAATGCAAAAATTAACTAACAAATTTAGTTTTATATACAGACTGAGTCCAATTGAAAAAGTCGATTTATCGGATGTATATATAAATCAGAATATCAAGGATTTCTGTTCAATTTTTTACTGACTGACGAGACGTTTCATTTTTTCTGTTCATGGTAAGATTTATTTATTTATATTATTATTTATTACAGTTAATTTAAGTAATAAATGTAAATTGGATATTTTAAGTTATATAAGAAATATATTTATAAAAAAATTCCGAAATTATGACGCTACTATGCTATGCTCAAACCAAATTCTACCAAAAATCCTTCTGTAAGTTGGTAGAGTTGAGTAGTACAAATCTCTTCTTAATCTATTTTTTAATATAGTTGACCACTTGTCAAGGTGGATTGCTATTTCTTATCTCATGTCAACCGACTTCAAAAAGGAGGCAGTTTTTAAATTAATTGTTTTAAGGATACTTCAAAAGAAAAAGAGGACCCCTTTAACAACCATAATGATCCGTCTCCTAAGTGTAAGGTCGCACGAAGTAAACAGTGATCCTACTGCAAGCGACCATAATCCCGATGTTTAATTTGGCCTCAAGAATAATTATACTTAAAAATAAAGAATAATTATACTTAAGAATAAAGAATAATTATATTTTTTTTTCTTCTTTCACCACAATAATAATGTTATTAATATTTATTTGCTATTCATGGTATGGCAAAATGTCTACTAAACTAAAATGAAGCCACCAATGGTTGTTATTTATTCAACACTAGCAGCCCGCCCCGGCTTCGCACGGGTAGAACATATATGCCTACAACATTTGCATCAGTTTGTTGCATCGAATATAAAAAATAAACATATTTAACAATAATCATCATATTTCATCCAATTTACACAAAACCTTAACGAATTATGCACCTAAACCTTCCTCATAAACACTCTGGCTATTGGTGAAAACCGCATGATAATCCGTTCAGTAGCTATTGAGATTATTGCGAACAGACAGACAGACGCAGTGATGGAATTTTTTTTATAATACTTACGTAGTGATATTGGACGGCCCTTTAGCGTAAAGGATAGTTACCCTGATTCTGACCCGACGGTCGTTGGTTCTAATCCTAGCTATATACCTACCAATGAAAGTTTTGTGTGCATTCATGAAACATGAGTTTTCGTACAGTGGTAGTGGGATCATTAAATCTACCAAAAAGTAGCTTAGCACCAAGGAGCCCGGGCCCGGTGGCGAAATCGGGAGAACGGTCGGCTTTGATGCCGTGGTACCGAGTTTAAACCTTACCGTGCACCAATGGATTTTTCCATCGAAAAATTTATGTGCGCTTCTTCACAGTGGCCCTCCGGTGAAGGAAAACATCGTTAAGAAACCAACAACCCCCGCATGGTGGTAGGACACTATCTAGTGTCCGCCTGGCTAGCTACCACTCTCAAGTTAGAAAATCTGTCGCCAAAAACATCTAATGTGTTCCGGCAGCTATCCTTGAGAGCCAGTTCCCCAGTCTAGGCCTAGCGTGCTTACCACCTTCGACCGCATCATCACTTACCAACAGGTGGGATAGTGGTCAAACGCTAGCCTATAAAATATATAAAAAAAAAAAGGTGAACATCTGCCGCCGTAACCTTACGCGTTCCCCGACGCAAAATGTAGGGGTAATATACGTTTAACGTGTGTATCTGGTCCGGTTAGGTGCTAAGATGCTACAGACAGACACCTGTCTGTAGCATCTTAGCACCTAACCGGATGAACCGATTTTGTTTTTATTATTGATAGTTTCTTTTTGTTTGATAGATGTCTTCATCGAGAGTTTTTAACCGACTTCAAAAAAAGGAGGAGGTTTCTCAATTCGACCGTATATTTTTTTTTTTTTTTTTTTTTTTTTTTTTTATGTTTGTTCGCGGAGAACTTCGTCGTTTATGAACCGATTTCGATTATTCTTTTTTTGTTCGAAAGGAGACATCCCAAGTGTGGTACCATGGTAATTTTATCGAGGTATGATAAGTATCTCCAGAGATATTGATATAAACATCTCAAACTTGGTACTGAAAATGTATAGCGCGGCATTGAAGTCGGTTGTTTTTTAGTTTTTAAACGATATTATCTTAGCTTTGATTCATGAAAATTCGTTCAATCGTTATAAAATTATGAGCTTTTTTCTAGTTAATTGCGCTATGAAATCAACTTTCATAGGTCTGATCAATTCGAAAATCTTCTTCTTCAACGATATTGTAAGAACATGGAAGCCTCCTGGACTCTACAGAATACTCAAATCCTCTCCAACTTACAGCTCAGGTTTTAAATGTTTTGTTTAGAGTCATTGGAATGCTTTTATTGAAAAGATTATACATAGATCAGTCGGGGTGCTTTATATATAGATCATAACTATATTATAAAATAGAATTTTATACAGTATAAATATATTTTTATACTATATTGACTTCAAATTGATTGTGATCGGTGGGGATCTACAGCATAGCTAAGCCTATAATAATATTTTCGCAGTAACTATGACCTAATCTGTGGTTTCACTGCAAATATTTTATTAATTTTGCGATGCGTGTATGTAAAATTCGTGATATCTTCTAGAGTTTTCATTTCAATTATATACTGTAAGGGACAATTTTAATCTATAATATGTGGCCAAGCTAATTAACGTAATTATTTGGATTAGGATTAATACTATATACTTCAAAATAGCCTTGGAAGTTATGTAATATTTTTTAACAAAAATTTTAAGATTAAAATGGTTACTGTGAGTCAACCTTAAGAGATAGACATATGTTGTCGCGGATTTTTTTGTAGGTCTTATTAAGTTGTACAACTCTTGCATAGAAAATTTTCTTCTATCTATTTTCAATTCAGCAGCGTTCGTAAGAAACGTGTTTTTTCGACCGTTGTTTTGCCGACTTAGGTTGCAAATTAGGTCTCCACGAATGTACCTTTGATTTAAACGGGATAATATATAGCCTTTTTTCATTCCGAAAGTCTATTCTATGTATTAGTGAAAGAATTTTTTAAATCGGTTCAGTAGTTTTTGAGCCAAATCATTACAAACATACAAAAATACAAAAATACAAATATTCTCTCTTTATAATATTAGTATAGATTAGTATAGATTTCCGTGCAAAAATAAATATTTAACTAATTTTACAAGTCATGTATTCGTTTCAAGAATTAAAAAAGTTACTTACTTATATTAAAAAAATAGTTTGTTGGAAACGATGTAGTGATATTTTCGATACATAAACTGGTAATTCATAAGAATTTTGTTATATATATTCCTTGTTTATTACCTTTTTGAAGTCTCATTTTCGGCAGATGCAATCTGCCTTAAATTAAAGTAACGTATACTTATCCATATTTTTTCAATAAATATTTTTTATATGATTGATTTTTGTGAGACTATTTAAAATGTACTGTCATACGACTGTCATAATTAAATGTTGTTAAATGTTTAATCATACTGAACTATTAAATGTTGTTAATCTTAAACATACTAAATACCATTTTAACATTGCAGATGAAATTGAAGATGATCACCTTGATTCCTATAGCCGTTTTGATTAGCACATCATCGGCTTTATTCATAGGACCCAGTTTTAAAATAGGTATAGATTATTACGACATCCAAGAATTGGCATTCCCCAAACCCTACAGGGATCTTTTAAGTATAGCCTACGAGAGAGACAAGAAGATTGTTTACTTTAGTTACATCGAAGATTACTCGGCAAATTTAGCATTTTACGATTACTATACTGGTGAAATCGAAAAACTAGAGGTGGATGCAAACGTCACTTGTCTATACATAGATGGCGCTACAAGTACACTGTATATAGGTACGGATAATGGTCTAAAATCGATGATGCCAAAACATTCACACATAGCGACACAATTAAATGTTAAAAATAAGACTATCACTAGCGTTTACTTCAGAGACGAACTTCTTTACTACGCTACTAAAGAAGACGGCGCTTTTATATACGAATCTAGAACTGGTGACAGCTTTCCATACGGTGATATGCCGAAAGGATATTTCGACAAATTTGTGGTTGATAATCACGGTTATAACATTTTTATGAACAGCGAGACACAAGAGGGATATTGGGTGCGTGAAGACGTGTTAATACCATCAAAATTCTTTATTAATGTCACTGACGTAGCGTTAGATGAAGAAAATCAAGCCTACGTGTCTTCACTTAATGCGCTACATTTTTTTGATAATGAGAAATTGGAATTGATAAAGGTGGCCGATATAGAAGATATAGATAGAATGGCTTTTGTGAATATGGCTGTTCCAATATACATATCGGATGGGTGGCTCAGACGAGTATCGCCTGCTCACAAGCTTTGCAGAGGATTTATGCCTACAAAATATCCATACCCGTATTCTGGAGGCACTACTCCCAATCCAGGAAGGTAAATGAAATGGCGAGTTTGTATATTCTGGAGTTTAGTTGTATTGGATTGCTTGTATAATGTAGACAGTATAGTATTGTTATTATTAAATGTAAAAGTCATGCCTTTATGTGTAATAGTTTGCTGACCATACATTGAATTACTCTCTATTGAATTATTGAATTACTCGGAGCAAATACTTTTGCTCCGAGCATAGCGCTGACGCTGACCATTATCGAAGTCAATCGTAAATCAAAATTGCTACATCATCTGTCAGCGTAGTATGACGTTAAGTAGATAAAGATTTATTAATGTATAACTCGCAGCCAACTAGCTTAATTAGCCGTCTAGGCTGTTGATTGAACGGCTAGTAAGAAGGCAAAACTACTAAACAGCGCTGTTCAACTAGCGGCCTTCAGCCATTTGAAGATCTTATGTACCTTAATATAAATGCCACAGCGTCAGATTTGGTGACGCGCGGCAGCTGCCGCGGCTTTCCTCCTCGCTACGCTCGTCGGCGCACTTCACACGGTGGTCACTGTTCTCTAGTGTGTTGCCTTAGTATCAGACTAAGCCAGTTTATTAAATGTTGTACAAATGCTACGGCTGAATATCATTCAGGCCACTAGTTAAAAGTAAAGAGGCTAGGCTTTTGATTGAATAGCCGTTCAAGCTAGTTGACTGCGACATATAGATTTAGTCAGGTAAGCGAATTGGGCAACTGTAATGCTTATCCTAAGCTAATTAAATAAATAAATGACAGTTGAAATTGACATTATATAAATGCATGTTTCAAACACCCAATATGGTTTTATCCTCAGACCACGAGATTTCAAGATAAGATAAGAGTTTGATTTTGAGTTCTGTCCATGAAGTTTTAGTCCCATAGGCAAAGGTATGACCGAACTGGAGCGATCTGTGTGCGCGATCACGGGCGCGATCTGCTAGGCTATTCTGTAAGCTAGTTTACGCATCTCGCAAGCGGAATCCGCGGTGAGTCGCACTACGAAATTCAAATCGTAATACGATTGTAATACTGTTGAATTTTGTAATACGGAATTCAAATCTCACCGCTGCGAGATGCGTAAACTAGCTTACAGAATAGCCTAGCTGCTTTTCAATCGTTTTCGTAGATCGCGTTTAATTTTAACCAGTCGTAAGAACAAAAACAAATACTACTGCACCATCTGATCGTGCTCACAGATCGCTACGATTTGGCCGTACCTTTACTTATTTTTACTTATCTTTACCTATTTATTATATTACCTTTAGTTGCATATTTACCTTTACTTAGATCGATGCAATCTAAGCCCAAGCCTTTTAGACACTTCTTTTTATGTGGTTCTAAAATTAATTTTGAAAATCTAAAAAGTGAAATGTAGCCGTAACGATATTAAAGTGGTAAATGCGCACTTTAGAGATTTTAACTTTGTTTTAAGCTTTCTGCCTTGTGTTTGAAAGTAGGTCGCAGCTTTACAAAAGCTCGATACAGTCTGTGTAAGCCTGTAAGTACTTATGTATACGTAGCTACTGTAATATTAGTGTGTTTGTGTTGCTAAAGCTGTTAAATAGTAGCAGTTTGCACTGAAACTTGCTTAGTTAGATAGTTTCTATAAAGGATAACATTGTTACAGAATGTTAAGTTTGTTCTTCAGTGTTTGAACCTCAGAATACTGAAAAAAACTGCGTCCAATCGTTATTTCAAGCGACGCTCTATGTCCAGAAGCCTATTTACCTGTGTAAAGTTACTAACTAGCAGTTTTACAACACAAAATTAAGCTAAAATGAATTTGTAATATGTAGAGCATCTAGTGCCTAGACAAACCTATATAAGGTTTACTGGTGCTATATATATGATTAAAAACTTGTTAATAATTTTGTTATGAATAAATAAATAAAAAAGGTAGGAGTGCCACGAGATGGCTTCTTATGAAATTAGACTTTTATATAATTTATAAGATCGTTTAAAAAAACTAAAAGAACTGACTTCAAATGCCGCGCTATTAATTTTCAGTGCCAAGTTGGAGGTGTTTATGCCCATATCTCTGAAAACACTTATCAGATCTCGATTAAATTACAATGGTATTACTCTTGAAATATTTCCTTTCCAACAAAAAAAGAATCATCAAAATTGGTTCTTATATAAACAACGAAGTTATCCGCGAACAAGCTTTAAAAAATATATATACATATATACCGTCGAATTGAGAAACCTCCTTTTTAAGCCGGTTAAAAACAAGTTATCTACGCAATGATAACATTCGCAGAGTGACTTACCGAATCACTGGGACGTGAAACCACGCTAGTTAAGAGTAGTTTCAGTGGCTACACTTCTAGGTTGGCTGACGCCTTCTGCTGGATTTACTAAGTATTCTGAAAGTTGAACTTAGTTAAGTTGAATATCTTGGTCTGTGTAGTTTTTCATTCCTGCATGATATTCACAATGATTTCAAAACAGTTTTGGATTTAAGATCGTTTTAAAGAACCGACTTCAAATGTCACGCTAATAATTTTTAGTACCAAGCTTGAGTTGTTCATCGCCATATTTCTGGAGATACTGAACATATCGCGATGAAATTAAAATGGGACCACCTGGGAAGTATACAAAAAATAATTTTCCAAATCGGTTCAGGCGTCTTCGAGTATAATCTGTGAACATTTATAAAAAACAGATTCCGACGATTTAAAACCTCCTCCTTTTTTTAGTCGGTTAAAATACCTCTACTTGGACCCGGATCTTTGAAATCACAATGCGCTCATTTCTTGACGAAAAAAATTGGTCACGGCTTAATTCAAAATTCATAATTCGAATGTATCCGATATCAAGTACCTACGATTATTTATTATGATAAGGTCTAAATTTATTTTAGAATCATCATTTGCCCAATATGTCGAAGATGCCGTCAAATCGCCTCATAATATTAGATATTACCAGCCATAGTCTGAAATTGGTCCCTAATCGCGACCTCGTCGCATACAAAAACCTAAATTTTTCGCAGCGTTCCCAAAATTACTTTTTAACGACTTTCCCAAGTTTCACGTAGAAATTCTATTTACGCGCCCGGATGGTGGAGTTTCTTGGTAAATTTTGTGATTATAATCTTGGAATATGTAGGTACCTACACTGCTGCTTAAATAAAAAAAAATAGTCAGAGCTAGGAATAGGAATAGAAAAAAGCTTGCGTAGAAATTATCTGAAAATCAGCTGTTAATTTGAAGTTGACCATTTTTCCTGAGAATTTCTACGCAAGCTTTTTCTATACAAAATTGAATTTGAGTATTTGAACGCCAAAATTGCTAAATGTACCAACATCCAACAATTTTTCGGCATTGGAATCGGTCACTCGCATTGCTAGGCTTGGTTAAACCTACATGATCTCTAAATGGTGACACATTAGTGTAAGTACACAGACGGCTTCGCTAGGTTAATCCACCCATCAAAGTAATAATAATTAAGATCATTTAAAAACAAACAAATAACAACCTCAAGTATAATGGTTGCAAGTAAGCTTTTTGGTCGGAATGAAAGATTTATCTTCCACATTTTCGGTACGAAATTCGTAGCTATTTGGCAAAATTCCTAGTTCATCGCAAACCGATAAATTTATAAGCATTGCAGTGCTATAAATAAAATATTTGTCATAAAATGTTAAACGGTAAAGTTTACCGTTTAACATTTTATGACAAACAGAAAAAACTATAATTTTTAACTGACGAAAAAGAAACGGAGAAGGTTATCAAGTCGACGCGTATATATTTTTTTTATGTATAACCACGCATAACTTTTTACAGAGTAGTCAGTCTGATTTCGATAATTCTTTTTTTATTGGAAAGAGTATACCCCCTTGGGGTATACTCTTTCCATTTAAATTTTAATGAAATCGGTCGAGCCGTTTTGAATAAATCAATAAAATAAAAGTGTCATTATTTGGATGATTTTATCATTATTATTGTTATATACCGGCTGTAATTCACGTACCTTTAATCGAATTTTCTCGACCTAGGTTTCGAGCGAGTCAGTCGCTCTTCCTCGGGAGTGAGGTCACGCGGTGAGATCGCGATGTTCACTGTGATTTTATCATATCATCAATGTATGTCAACAAATACTGGAAAAACAAAGAGCCGAAAATCGGACTCAGTTGCGTGTGTCGAGAGAGGCACATGTCCACCAGTGAACTGATACCGGCTGATTATGATGATGATGATATTTTACAGGTGGTACAATTTAAAATTTATCGACATATGTTCAGTATCTCTTGAGATATAAAGATAAACACTTCAAACTTAGTATTGAAATTGACTAGCGTGACGTTGGAAGTCGGTTTTTTTAGTTTTTTATGTGATCTTAAATTATTGTTATTATTATTATAGAGCATAAATGGTCTCTATAACGTTTGTCTAGGCCAGGGGTAAGCAATGACGCCTGCTTTTAACATAGTAGATGATGGCCACAAAAAATTATAAAATAACACTTTTTAACAAAAAAATTAAACCGCCGAAAAAACTGAAAAGCAAAAAATCATTAAACTTTTTTATTTAACCTTAATAACGAAGTTCTTACTGGTAGTATACATAAGTATATATTTTTGTAATTGTTTTGAGTTTTAACTAAAGTAATAACTAAGTTCTTAAACTAATGTAAGTGTATGTATACCTAAAAAAATTTGAGTCGGCGCCAAACAAGCAAATTTTTTGCTTTTCAGTTTTTTCGGCGGTTTAATTATTTTGTTAAAAAGTGTTATCTGTGTATAAAGAAGTGGAGATTGTGAGGTAATTCAATACATCGTATACCTACCTAAACTAGTTAATTAAAAATTACGTAAATTAAACAAAAAATGTTGTGTCATTAAAACTTCCTAGAAATGTAAATTATCTTAGTATCGACATTATGGTCTTAAGGTACGGCCACACCGCGGCGTCATGCATCCTGCGGGCGCGATCTCAGTACTTTTCAATTGTTTTCTGATCGCGTTTGGTGTGAACCAGTCGGTAAAAATACTACTGCGGTATCGATCGCCGCCTAGATCGCGCACGCAGGACGCTGCGGTGTGTCCGTACCTTTAACAAGATATTGGATTTTTATTACAAGATTTTTATCTGTTTTCCGTTCTCAATTTTTTTAACATCTCTCTACCTACCTTCTGTGGTGTTGCTAGCTTCCAACAACACAGACCTCGTCTCGGAACAATGTAGTCATTGTTCCGAGACACAGACCTCGGAACAATGACTAGCACACACCTATACCACACTTGTACCAACACCACAGACCTACACAACAGGAATAACAGATACCAATTAAAATAACTTTTAAGTCAATTTATTCAATATTTATGATTAGTGCTAAAATTAGACTTGTCTGCCGCAGCGCTTGTCACTGAGCCTTCTTTGTATTGCCCCAGGGAAGCCAAACCATTTGCCTGAAATACACATTTTAAGTTTATATGTTATCTCATGATAATAAGGACGTTTACCAATTCGCTACGCTACGTTTGCCAATTCGCGGTCGCCACTCAAGACAAACGAGTTAGTTGTCTTGAGTAGAGACCGCGAGCCCAGCGGTCAACGGTTCTTCAGCTAATGTGGCCAGCCTTTTGACACTTCAGCTCGCTAATTGGACTCCTTCAGTAGGTACTAGGTAGATCGATGATATTCGCAAGGTGACTGGCAAGAACTGGATGAGAGTAGCCGAGAGTCGTGCTCAGTGGCGTAAAATTGGAGAGGCGCTAGCGCTGGACTACTACAGGAGGATGATGATAATGATGATGATGTAATCATGATTATTTTCTAATGTGGCATTTGTAGATATAACTTTATAATATAACTAAATAACTGTAAGCTAGGCATTTGAAGTCGGTTGTTTTGTTTCGATCGTTTTAACGATCTTATATTATACTGAAAGAAGAGTCTATTCTATACCTTCGCAAGTTCTAAGAGCTCTTGATGAGCTGCATTGACATTATTCTTGCCAGACTAGATTCTCCCGACGGATGCATGTAGTACTTTCCCGTAAGTTAAGAGTCGAGACTTCTATATTACTAATTTCTTCTAAGCTACTGATAATAAGCTAGGCTAGTACAATACGATTTGATATTAAGATTGATATGCCATCGGCATGATTGTTAAATCAGTAGCATAGAAAGGTACCAGCGTGATGCATAAGTGGTACGCTAGAGTCGGAAAGCTGCTATCGAGATCCATAGCTTACAGAATACCAAGTCACAATATAATCGCATCGGGCATCTCACTAGCCTAGGTTTTTGTCAATAGATAATCAAGGTCAAGGGGAGTTTATTCATCAAGAAGCCTGTAGTGGCTGTAGTTATCTGCATAAGGAGTTTTACTACCATATATACCGCCACATACCTTCGCCCGTTTTAAGAGTTCCTGTTGAGCTGCCTTAGCATTCTCATCCTTTCCAGCCCAGGTTCTCCAGACGGAAGCTTGCAGTGCCCTCCCGTAGCTGAAGGTCAAAGTCCAGGGTTTCTTTACCTGGAGCTGATTTATTGCGTTCAAGTTCAAGGTCGCATCCTGTTCGGATTGACCGCCTGAGAGGAAGGTTATGCCTGGAGGAAATTAAAAATAGCTGCAGAGAGATGTTTTCTGTTGGCCGATTTTTCTCTGAACATTTATATAAAGGAATTCCACTTAATCTTTTGATCGTAGAACATACCCACAGAATAATTATTAGTACTGCATTTTTTTATATCATATAGGCTAACGTTTGACCACAATCTTACGTGTTGGTACGTGATGATGTGTAACACTGAACTGAAAGTAACCATAGGCAAGTATTTGAAAGTCAATGGATCTGCGACATCACTTTCTTATTTGTAGGAGTTTACTTTAAGATGACACGCAAACGTAAGCGAAGATTTTATCCTAAATTCTTAAATATCAATCACAGGAATGGAACAATATTCGTGACGAAACTGACACAAATGTTTTGCTTAATTTGTTGCTACACCAAAACTTTCCTACAGCATTTGACACCGCAAATTCTAGGCAAACATTAGCGAAAAAACAACGCGAACTATGTATATATTTCAAAACGAAATGAGGAAAAAGCCTAATTTTGTCAGTCGTCGCTACACCAAAACCTTTCCTTTTTTATCAAAATAACAGGACTAGCATGACGCTCGCCTGATGGTAAGCAATCACATCTACATATTAAAGATAAAGACAATCTGGACACTTGTCCATTTCGACCGAAAAACATTCCTATTTAACTGCTGAATTAATTGGCGAAGTGGTGATACCGCCCCAAGCGGACTAGCTGAAGTCCTACCACTACATAAATTTGCTACTGCATTTAACTATACAAATTCAAAGGGGTTCATATTTCAACGGCCATAGCTACCAATCCTAAACACATTTTACGACCACGGGTTTAGTCAAGTCCATTTCATTGTTTAATTATGATAAATTGTAAAAGGCAGATTCTAAACACCGACGCAATACTATTATTTATTATGTAATACCGATATCTTCAGTCATAATCGATACCTATTTATACAAACAGCTTATTAGTAACTAACAACAATTATCTTTTAATCGATAGTCCTTCATTTAATTTTCATACCTGGTACGGCAGATGGTACAGTTCTCAAGAAGGCTGTAACAGTGGCCGAAGCGATTTCAACTGGACTAGCCTTCTTTGGACAGCCTTGGCCTGGTGTCACCTATATGTTATCAAAGTTTAGTTAGAGACTTGGCATGATTATAAATTACTGACTATTTATACTTACTACTAATTGTTGTCGACTGTATCGACCTAGGTTTCATGCATGTCCGATGTACTTCCTCGAGAGTTTACGCAGCGAGATCGCGACGAGTAGTGAGTATAATAGTCGGTAATTTACAATCATGATTCAAACTCACGATAACTATAAAACTAAAAGACTTGGCATAATTTGTAGGTGATAAATAGGAGTCGTAATATTAGACTTCCTTCCACCGTCATATATATTCGTTGGGCATTGCAATCTTGTTATTCACGTTATTACTTACTTACTACTATTAAGATGTGAAAGTTCATACCATTGTAACTCAATCACGCAAAACAGCTGAACGGATTTTAATGAAATTTGCATACGGATATCCCATAGGGTAGAACGGAAAATCTTGTGTGCCTTCTTCCCACAGAATTATAACAAGAAGTCTTTCAAAAGAATCGTGACATTTATGACAGGTCGGCATGCGTTGCCGACCAGTACCCGGTACCCAGAGCGTTACAAGTTTCTGTAGGCGTCTCCCATAAGGTAGTACCAGTCTGCTTGTTGGCTACCTGTTGCGTAAGGAAACAAAAAGAAATAGGACTTATAATATCTTTTAAGGCAGGCGAAGCTTTAGGTAGTTACCAGGCAGCGATGAATTAGGTATATTATCAATCATCATCATCATTATCAGCCAATTTCCGTCAACGCTGGTCATAGGCCTCTCCTATCAATAAAATGAATATAATCAATGTTGGTGTTCAATTTAAAGTCATCATTGTCAACATTTGCTGCTTTTAAATTTTATTTTTTTTTAGGACTCCGTACCTTGAAAGGAAAAAAATAACCTATAGGATCACTTCTTCACAAGGTCTTGAAGCATTTAAGGAATAAATCTGAAAACCGTATATATGTATGTAGGATTTTTCATTTCGATAGATAGCAACACTAATTTGTAGACGAAGATATATTATCTGTGTAATCTTTGGAACGTTTTTATGCTTTACATCCAAAGCCTGTTTTATTTGTACGTGGAACATCAAAAGTGTAAGCGAGTAAGAAAATCTAGTTGCTCTCTCTCTAATTTTTTCACGACGAAGAAAGAACGTGTGTGTTCGGAATTGTATCGTTAAATATTAAGAATTACTGAAATAAAGTGAAAAAGCTTCTGCAAAACAGCCTTTTACTGGACAGCAAGCTCTACCCCACCCACCCCACAACTCTCGCCCGGGATTATTCCGAGAAAAAAGTTTGGGTGTGACGACGACAAAAACGTGGTAAAGAAGGCAGCTGTAAGACGTGGCTGGCCGGCTCTTTTACCACAATAAGACGAAGAAAAACAACGATGGCGGAAGCGGCAGACGGCAAAAATACGCACAACGACGCAAAATGTTTTACGACGATGGATGCAGTTCCAACATACACCGGAGACGACTTAACCTATACGTCCACAAAATGGACGCAAGATCTAGAAGATAATGCGGAGATCTTTGGATGGTCAGCGCAACAGAAGCTGATAATAGCTCGTAGATCGCTTAAAGGAACAGCTGAATTATGGTTGAAGACTGAAAGAACTTTTAAAACATACGATGAATTAAAGGCGGCACTGCTGCGTGAATTTCCTGAGGTCATCGATAGTAAGCGTATGCACGAGATAATGAGCAGCCGAAAAAAGCGTGCTGGAGAAACTTACTACCAATATTTATTAACTATGAAAGAACTTGGTAAACGAGCAAAATTCCCCGATTATGTTGCGGTGCAGTACATTATAGATGGCATCATGGATACTGAGATAAACAAAATTATGTTCTATGGGGTGACGACGTATACACTCCTCAAAGAGAAACTATCTCTTTATGAAACATTCAAAGAAAAGAGTAAAAAACAAGAATTAAAGAGTCAGCGGACAATTATGAAACCGACCAAAGTCAAAGAAGCAGATGGAAAAACAACACAACGCTGCTTCAAGTGTGGCGAGTTAGGGCATCTTTCTAGTACATGTTCTCATAAGATTAAATGTTTCAGATGTAACGGCTATGGTCATATAGGCAAAGATTGTACTAATGTTATCCAGAGAGATATTCCACCGTCTACGAGTCAGAAGTCAACCATGGGCCAGCGTTCGATGCTCATACAACAAGAGTCCTCGGAAAGAACGGTAAACACTGAGAAATCAATATGTGATATTGCTTCAGGTGAGCGTTCAGACTATTTAAATGTCAGTCAATGCGGTCAGTGTTCACATAGTCAAAATATAAATGTTCTTAATGTCGGAAAGTGTTCAAATTTAAATCAGAGCGTTAAGAGTATTCAGATTAAAAACATAACTGTAGATAACTGTTTAATAGATACAGGTAGCGAGTTAAATTTGTTAACGTTGGATTTATTTAGTAAATTAAATGTAACTAAGTATGATGCTGAAGAGATGTTAATGACGGGACTGGGTTCATGTAAAGTTTATTCGATTGGTAAATTCAATATTCAAATGAAGATAGATGGCCACAGCTATGATGTTATGTTTTACATTGTTCCAACTAATGTTATTCCGTATACGGTGATATTAGGTCAACCTTTTTTTATGAATACAATTACAGTAATTGATAAAGGTGAAATTGAAGTAAGGCCACAGTTTTATGATAGTTCATACCTGATGTGTGTGCTTTCTTCAGAAGAAGATATAGCTATTTCCAGCGAAAAACCTATCGTTCAGGATATAATAAAAAATTATAGGCCGATACAAACTAAAGAAGCCCCTATAAAGATGAAGATAATTTTAAAAGACGATATACCTGTCACACAGCGACCAAGACGACTCGCTCTGACTGAAGAAGAAGTTGTGAAGCATCAGATTGATGAGTGGTTAGAAAAAGGCATTATACGCCCCAGTTATTCAGAATATGCAAGTCCACTTGTATTAGTAAAGAAGAAAGATGGAACCAACCGAGTTTGTGTTGATTTCAGAAAAATTAACCAGAAGATGGTTAAGGATGAATATCCTTTACCGATTATTGATGATCAGATAGATAAGTTGAGCAAGGCTCGAGTATTTAGTACGATAGATCTCAAAAATGGATTTTTTCATTTGCCGATTGAAGAAGACTCGATAAAATACACAGCGTTTGTGACCAACAACCCTGAAGGTCAATATGAGTTCCTAAGAGCACCATTTGGACTCTCAATATGTCCAAAATATTTTACACGGTTTATAAACATTATATTCTCAGATTTTATAAGAAAAGGAATTATTTTAATTTTCATCGATGATATAATTATATTAGCAGAAGACGAAGATCAAGCAGTTCAGAGACTCCAAGATGTCTTGAAAGTTGCAGCTGAATATGGTCTTGAAATCAACTGGAAGAAGACACAAATACTACAGCAATCAGTCGAATACCTAGGACACATTGTTTCAAATGGAACGGTTAAACCATCATCAGAGAAGACTAACGCAGTTATGAGATTTCCAGAGCCAAAGAGTTTAAAAGAAGTACATAGTTTCATCGGATTGACATCCTATTTCAGAAAATGTATTCAAGATTATGCTACGATTGCTAAGCCACTGAGTGATTTACTAAAACGAGGAGAATTCTATTTTGATCAAGAACAAAGATGTGCATTTGAAAAATTAAAAGGTAAATTATGTTGTGAACCTGTTCTTAAAATTTTTGATGTGCAGCTAGAGACAGAACTTCACACGGACGCATCTAAGCATGGATATGCAGGCATTTTAATTCAAAAAGATCCGGTAGATTGTAGTATGCATCCAGTTCATTACATGAGCAGAAAGACGACAGAGTCTCAGCAAAAATATAGTAGCTATGAACTAGAAGCAATGGCTGTTATAGAAGCGGTGAAGAAATTTCGAAGATATCTAATTGGAATTCCATTTAAGATTGTAACAGATTGTGAAGCATTTCAGAAAACACTTTACAAAAAAGATGTATCAGCTAAAGTAGCTAGATGGATATTGTTCCTACAAGATTTCAACTACGTTATTGAGCATAGAAAAGGTGATAAAATGCAACATGTCGATGCGCTTAGCAGAAATATATGTGTGGTGAATACAGAACTACATGCTAGAATAAAGAAAGCTCAAGATGAAGACAACAGCTTAAAAGCAATTAAAGAAGTTCTCAAGAAGAGTGAATATGAAGATTATTTTTTAGAAAATGATGTAATTTATAAAGGAGTACAGAAGAAGTTGGTGTTACCAGAGATTATGGACTTAGAAATGATCAGAAGAGTGCACGGAGGAGGACATTTTGGGAAGAAGAAAATCAAAGATATAATAGAACGAGATTATTACATACACGGATTAGACAAAGGAGGTTGGATTGGCAATGTGGGCGGGGCAGGCGCGCCACTAGTATGATTAGACAATCATAGATTCATAGAACCACGCGATCATACTTTTTAGTGGCTCGTGGTTTGCGTCGCAGCGCGGAGGTGCGCTAAAATCGTCTCAAAATGCCGTGTTGTGCGATTATTACGTGTAAATTAAAGAGTCAGACATCAAGTATTAAACAAGGAGGAATTTCTTTTCATCGGTAAGCATAAAATCTTCGTATTATAGATATTTTTGTCCAAAAACTATTTTTAATTATGAAATTCTTTGTTCAAACGACAACATACCCAGAGAACAGATAACTATACATTGCTGGTAAAGTACGAATATTTCTACCTCGAGACGCAGTTTACGCGCAATGGATTGCAAAGCGAGCGAAATCACCACGCCTCTCCGACTCGTTATATTCACGTTCGCGTCGGTCGCCGGCCGGTCGGCCGCGTGTGATTGTGTGTAACTTATAGAGTCTCGAAGTAATGTGCGTAACAATTGCAGTAGTGTGCGAAGCAATTGCAGCCCCGTGTTCTATGTGTAATTTGTTTATTAGTTTGCGTAATTCGTGTATCTATTTGTATTGTTTATGTTGTGGAATCGTTTGGTGGGAGTAACGCGGCGACGCTGGTTTTCAAACAAAAGTGTGATTATTGCCAATCCAACCTCCTTTGTCTAATCCGTGATTACATAAACCAGTTGGATAGTAAAACTGAAAAAGTTATATCAACATGTGTACCATGTTTACTGGCAAGCCGAAAAGCAGGAAAGAAAGAAGGACTTTTAAACCCTATAGAAAAAGGAGATTTACCATTATATACTTTGCATTGTGATCATTTAGGACCATTAGATGCAACCAAGAAGTTATATAATTATATACTAACGGTGATTGACGGATATAAAAAATTTGTTTGGATTTATCCAGTAAAAACGGTGACAGCTAAAGAAACCGTAGACAAAATTAAACAACATCAAAAAGATTATGGCAACCCAAGACGAATAATAACTGATCGAGGTACAGCTTTTACAGGAAATGAATTTCAGCAGTATTGTTTAGAAGAAGAAATTGAACACCTTACCATAACAACAGGAATCACACGTGGTAACGGTCAGGTAGAAAGGATGAACCAAATTATTATATCTGTACTGGCTAAAATGTGTATAGAAGAACCAGGACATTGGTACAAGTATGTCAGCAAACTTCAGAGAGTTATCAACAGTACATACCAGCGATCTATCAAAACATCACCATTTGAACTGTTAATGGGAACCAAGTTAAGACTAAATGAAGACATCAAAATTTTAGAATACTTAGAAGAAGAAAATATCAAAGAATTTACAGAGAGAAGAGAAGAATTAAGAAAGCAAGCAAAAGCTCAAATATTAAAGATTCAAGAGGAAAATAGAAAAACCTATAATAAAAACCGGAAAGACGGAGAAAAGTACAAAATAGGCGATATAGTAGCCATACAAAGGACGCAATTTGGAAATACTTTAAAATTAAAACCAAAATTCTACGGACCATACAAAATCACAAAGGAGCTAGGAAAAGATAGATATGAGGTCGAAAAGCTAGACCGAGGTAAGGAAGGACCGACAAAGACCACATCCGGAGTAGACTACATGAAGCGGTGGCCTTAGTTCAAACTTACCTGTATAAAATCATCTACTTTACATTAAAATTTATTTTAAAATACTTGAAAGCATATTGGGCATGGCACTCTATCTCATTATTGTTATAACTTAAATTCATGAAGAAACAACAAAATTGTTATTGAATTCTGTATAATTATACTACATATTGAAACAATGTATGTATTCAAGTAGAAAGAGTTGTGATTGTAACAACACATAAGGGCAAAGAAGCTCATAACAAATAGTATGTACTTATTTGTTCTATGTAAATGAAGAATTATGTTTCACAGATGTAATTTGTATGTAAACCTAAAATAATGTATGTTTTCTAATCTATTTAAATAAGATGCATGTTAAGATAAGATTGTATATTTACTACTTATAGTTAAAACCTAAACCTTACTACCTAGTTGCATAATTTTAAAATAACCTATGTATGTTTTAATGAGAAGTTAGTTAAAAGAATAGAAGTTATGTTTAAGTCGTTTGTTAATTAATAATTGTTAAGGATATGGTTATGGGTAAGAAATAATAAGAGATTAGTTTCAAATAGTGTATTGTGTAAAAAAGGGTTTCAAGTTAAAATAAGCTGTAAGAAAGTAGATTATTAATTTATAATAAGTACATTGGCACCAGTTATTAAGTTATTTAAGATGTAAGTTTTAATGCAGAATAGTTTATGTTAAGAGTCAATATTGTGTCGAAGTTAAGCATCAGTTAATAGTTTTGTGTATTTTATGAAGATCAGTATAAGAGTTTTGTTTAAATTGTAAAGCGAAGAGAAATTTGTAATATTGTAACGTAGAGTCATATGAGAGCTAAATTTGTTTTTGTTTAACTTAACGTAGAAGCAGTCTGAGGCCAGACTATATTGCAGGAAGGCCGAGTTGTAGGATTTTTCATTTCGATAGATAGCAACACTAATTTGTAGACGAAGATATATTATCTGTGTAATCTTTGGAACGTTTTTATGCTTTACATCCAAAGCCTGTTTTATTTGTACGTGGAACATCAAAAGTGTAAGCGAGTAAGAAAATCTAGTTGCTCTCTCTCTAATTTTTTCACGACGAAGAAAGAACGTGTGTGTTCGGAATTGTATCGTTAAATATTAAGAATTACTGAAATAAAGTGAAAAAGCTTCTGCAAAACAGCCTTTTACTGGACAGCAAGCTCTACCCCACCCACCCCACATGTATGTAGTTCAATAACAACAGTGAATTTACTATGACAAACTTATTATTTGCGGTTGGTGCAATACATTTTCTATGGATCGAACTGCAAGCTTACGTTTGTCATTTAACCTAGTTTGAGAAGTTGGTACGGAAGCCTCGATAGGTGAGTCCAACTGGACTTGGCCGGTTTTATTATTATTTATTCATATAATAATAAGTCCTAGAGTATGTAGTTATGTTTATTTTAAGGGAGGGTAATTTCAGAGTAGGTTACATAACATGCTGATAACTTTCAATATTTAGGTTATTAGGCCGTTTTGAAGTTTATAACTTGGAAAAGTATAACGAGTAGGTCAAGGGAAACTTTTATCTTTTAGTCAAAGTTTTATGTTAGGCATTATCTACGGTGACATTTTTAAGCATTACAATCACTGGTTGAAACCGTGCAAGATCTCCAACACATGCAGAGGAGTACCCTGGCTGATTCTTTTGCACGCAACGGTCTCCGGATGAACTTGGATTAAACCAAGATTTATTAGCATGTTATTCCGGAACTGGTTGCTCTAAATGGAGTTCCTCTCGAGGTTCTTCACGAATACGTCTACCTTGGGAACCTTGGCAATTGAGTAGGAACAACTTCGAGAAGGAGGCTCGCAGAATGATACAGCTAGGATGGGCAGCATTTGGAAAACTTCTTTGAGTCTTTTTATCACCCATACCCCAAAGCTTGAAGACCGAAGTCTTCAACGAGTGCGTCCTACCTATTATTACTAACGAAGCCGAGACGAGGACACTCACTGTGCGACTGGTGATTGCTTAGCGAGCAATGGAGAGGGCTATCGCTGGAGTCTCTCTGAAGGATCGAATTCGAAATGAAGTCATCCGACACAGTACCAAAGATATCGACATAGCTCACAGGATTAGCAAGCTGAAGTGGCAGTGGGCTGGTCACATCTGTCGTAGAACCGATAACTATTGGGGTGACGTGTCTAGAGTGGAAACCACGGCTCGGCAAACATAGTGTAGGGCGCCCTCCAGCTAGATGGAGCGATGATATACGCAAGCTGGCTAGCAGCGGTTGGAAACAAAAAGCTGAAGACCGAGCTCAGTGGCGTGCCATAGGTGAGGCCTATGTCCAGCAGTGGACAGAGATAGGCTGATGATGGTGATGATATATACGCAGGAATTCATTCGTAAATAAAAACTTATATTTTTGTTATTTCAAGCTGGAGAGCTAATAAAAGGTTATAGTTTGCTAAAATTATAGGATTGTTACTTACCATTATAGTTGAACAAATATTGTTAACATACCATGTTCGGTTTCAAGAGAGTCCCTTCAAGGAAAACATGATGGTCACTCAAGGCCTTGTAAACAGCTGCCAGTACCACTTCAGTCACTTTTTGAGCTCTTACTATGTCATGATCACCTGGTAGAAATGGAAAGAAAGATTAAGGGTCAGTTTCACCAGTTTCTGATAAAGTTTCAGATAGCTATCTGATATAAAATACATTTAAAAGTGGCAATAGCCCAATGGCTACCACTACCTCACCTGGTGATATGTGATACGGGCGTTAGGACCGTGCTTGTTTGCAAGCGCAAGGCACATTGAAAGCAAAGCAAAACATTCATTATTTCGTTTCGCTTCGCTCATATCTTTAAAGCGTAGGCCTTATTGGTAGCGGAGCGAAACGAAGATTAATAAGTTTCATTACGAAGGAAGAAAGATAGTTTAGCTGAATAAATCGCGGTGTGAACCCAAGTATGAAGTGAAAACGAACTTATCTTCGTTTAGCTTTACCTCCAATGTGGCCTAGATTAACGCATTTTTAGGGTTCCGTAGTCCTGAAAAGGAACCCTTATTCGTAATGTCCGTTTGTCTGTCTGTCTGTCTGTCCTAGGTTTTGCTAAGAGACCGTTAATACTAGAAAGCTGTTTTTTTTAGGGTAGCTTCCCTATATGAGAAGTGGGGATGAATTTTTTTTTCATCGTCTACCCCATCGTGTGGGGTATCGTTGAATAGGTCTTTTAAAGTGACGTAAGGGTTGCTAATACGATTTTTCGATTGAATGCTCCATTTAACACTTTGCCGGTTATTCATACCTGGGTTCACACCGCGAATAACCTAGCTAAACTACGCCAGCGATGCAAACTTCTGTGGTGCTGGCCAACCTGACGAACTCAGCGAAGCGAAGCGAATACTACACTCTACTTGAATGACGACGTCGACTGGCATCAAATCAAATCACCTGATACATCTTTCGTTTTTAGTGTGAGTCCACTTCACTTATCTTCACTTAACTCTCATAGTTGACCAATCTGAGCGAAGCGAAATGAACTTAGTTTCATTTCGCTTCGCTCTCAATGTAGCCTGCGCATAGACTTTGGACAACCGATTAACATAGAACAATAATGGAGTCTGTCTTTTTGCTACAAAATCACTCGAATATAATAAATTCCTATTCAAAATTGACTTCGGTAATTAAGATAGTTTAAAAAATAAAACAACCGACTTCCATGCCCCGCGTCAATTTCAAGTCAATTTCAGTAGCAAGTTTGAGACGTTTATCGTCATATCTCTGAAGATACTTATCAGATCTCGATGAAATTAAAATGGAACCACCTCGGAAACGTACCCTATTGATTAAGAAAATAATCATTTAAATCGGTTCACAATTGACGGAGTAATCGCGTAACATACACAAAAAAAAACATACAGATAAATTGAGAACCTCCTTCTTTTTGGAAGTCGGTTAAAAATGTTTTTATGTGTGGAAGACATACAATTTAAAGACATTGAAATGTTCTACACTGTCCAAACCCCTTTTTCTACGAAATCTGCGTACTTACGAGTACATTGCTTAGCTTTTGAGAATGGAATCCCTGGAATTTCAGCGCAATTTCAGCCGATCTCGGTACCTAGGTATATATAATCGTGTTAACCAATAAGACAAAGACATTGTCAACGACATAATCAGTTATTTTGTTACATAATTGGGTTTTCGTAAGCATTAATGACTTAATGGAAATCCTTTGTACACATAAAATCAAAGTAAACCAACCTATCAAAGTTCTAGCATAATCAGAAGAGGTAATCTTGTCGTAGCAAAAAATATTTTACAGAAATGTGTTTACAGGTATATATGAATAGTTGGACTTTTTTCCATAATTTTATCAATTGATTATAAACATAATTTAATCGTTTGTAACTGTCACTCTGTCTGTTTGTTACCTAATTACGCCTAAACGGACGATCCGATCTAACTGAAATCTAACAAGGAGATAATTTATAGCATGAGGATGAACATAGGCTACTTTTTGTGACAATATAATATCGTTTAAAAACTAAAAAAGAACCGACTTCAATGCCGCGCTATTCATTTTCAGTACCAATTTTGAGATGTTTATCTCAATATCTCTGGAGATACTTATCATACCTCGATAAAATTACCATGGTACCACACTTGGGATATCTCCTTTCGAACAAAAAAAGAATAATCAAAATCGGTTCATAAACGACGAAGTTATACGCGAACAAACATAAAAAAAAATCGGTCGAATGAGAAACCTCCTCCTTTTTTTGAAGTCGGTTAAAAATCATAATTCTTATACATAACTTAAATAACTCAGATCACACAAATTTTGATTGATAGAGCTTTACAGTGATAGAACTCTTGGTGTTGGTACGTGAACTAATACGTGGAACCGTATTAGCTAGTTAGTAATGAAGATTTGAATGCGTAAACAAAGGGAAAATATGGCGTTAAAAAGCATATATGTAATACAAATTCAATATACCTAATCATTTTTTTAACCGACTTCACAAAAAAGGATGAGGTTCTCAATTCGTCGGAATCTTGGTTATTTTATGAATTTTTACCGATTACTCGAAGATGCCTGAACCGATTTGGGAATTCTTTATTTGTTTTAAAGGGTACCGAGTTTTTAATATATCAATATTTGTATTACGACGCATTTACTTATCTGGACGACTTACTACTTGGCTGGCACTTTACTTACTGGCACAGATTATGTAATAGTTACTGCGTCTACTGGCTACTTTGACTAGCGCGATGCTTGAACTCGGTTCTTTTAGTTTTTTAAACGATCTTAAATTATATCTTATAGGCTAGGGTTTGACCACTATGCCTGTTCGTAAGTGATGATGTGTTCGAAGATGAATTCGCTATGCCTACAATACTCTAATGGCTGTGTACGTACTGCAGAAGCCTTCGAGCATTTACCAATGGAGATGTTAACGTTGTAATCCGCAAACATTTTTTTTGTCGATAATTACGGGGGACAAGGTAAACACGCATTGCACACACACAAATCACTCACTTTAACGATCCCGCACATTAGCTTGAAACACGCACACAGTATTAAAAATACAGCGTAGTTACGCACGCTCATATGGCCAATAATGGCTATATGGCCAGCAGAGGGGTACGCCTTGCATTAACATCTCCATTGGTAAATGCTCGAAGGCAGAAGCACCCTAAGGTTACGGCGGCAGATTTTCTCCTTGATAGTCCTTGAGTTTTATATGATAACAAGTCAGGCGGTACATCGATATTATACGCTCCTTCTAGGATTTGAACCGCCGACCTCTCGCTTAGAAATCTAACCATTTATCGTTTACGCCAACGGGACCAGGACTCCCATTTATCAACCAAGAAATGAGTACATATTTACCATCCAAAAGCACATCCGGTTCCACAATAGGTACGAGTCCCTGGCTCTGGCAGATGGAAGCAAATCTGGCCAACACTTGTGCCGTGTCATTGATGGCTTGTACTGAGGGGGTGGTGCTGCCGATCTTCAACGGACACCTCCATTTGGCGAACTGACAACCTTGCTTCTTGTACTCAGCGCATCGGGTTGCTAAGTCATCGAGTCCTGAAATATGGCATAGATCTCTATGACTTCCAAGGACTAATTACAACGACAATTAGGTAGCAGTTTTAATTTTATAAAATAACATTTAATCAGCCAATTTTTTTATTTTATTTTGTTATTAATTTCGTTTAAAAAACTAAAATAACCGACTTCAAATGCCGCGCTATTAAATTTCAGTACCAAGTTTGAGGTGTTTATCTCCATATCTCTCGAGATAGTTATCAATCAGATCTCGATGAAATTACAATGGCACTCCCTTGGTATCTCCTTTCCAACAAAAAAAAATCTATAATTTCATCGAGATCTGATAAGTATCTCCAGAGATATGGAGATAAACACCTCAAACTTGGTACTGAAAATTTATAGCGCAGCAATTGAAGTCGGTTATTTTAGTTTTTTAAACGATCTTATTGCACTTAAAACATGACTGATGAATGATTTGGTTATTTGTTAAAACAAACCTTGAGTAGTAACTTCATCATCAGAACCAAACAGCGGCACCGCGTCCCGATCCACTTTGATGCCGGGGATGATGTTTTTCTGCTTCAGTAGTTCTATGAAGGTAGTTCCATCATCAGCTACTTGGTAGACTGTCTCGTCGAACAGGATTACAGCTGAGATGTGCTGGGAAAGCGACTGGAAAATAGTTGCAATAGGTGATCACTGGTCGTGGCTTTGGCAGTGGCTCGGATTCCACCCACCTAACAAATACATGACACCAAACACCGCCCAGTTGCGACATGATATTAAATTAATGATAGTAATAAAGCAGATCTCTCATAACCCTGATGTGAGGTTTTTTTTATATCTCATAGGCTGAATTCGACCACTATCTCACCTGTTAGTAAGTGATGATGCGGTCGAAGATGGTAAGCACGCTAGGCCTAGAATGAAACTGGCTCTCAAGGATAGCTGCCGGAACACATTAGATGTTTTGGCGACAGATTTTCTAACTTGAGGGTGGTAGCTGGCCAGGCGGACACTAGATAGTGTCCTACCACCATACGGGGGTTGTTGGTTTCTTAACGATGTTTTTCCTTCACCGAAGGACCATTGTGAAAAGTGCACATATATTTTTCTATAAAAAATCCAGTTCGATTTTGTCTTTAAACGGTTCGTAATTAATCAGTGGTGGTTCTTAGATAGATGTTATGACGTTAATTTTCTAAAGGACATTGTCGTGGGTGTTTATTCAAAATTTTAAGTTTGTTACTTGTTCATTGGTAGGGTTGATCTTCGAGGTGGTGCTATATACATTTTGTCAAGATCTGATCAGTATCTCCAGAGATGCCGATAAATACCTTGACCTTGACATTGAGCTTGACCACAGTAATAATAATAATACTTAGCAGCACACCTCTCAACACCCTTAGCTATCCACGCCAATGTTGCCCCTCGGCGCCAATATAACGGTCCGCCTTTATGGGGGGCCCATTCAGTGGGTGGCAAGTCACCACCCGCCTAAATATTTTGTAATGAGGCATAATTGGCGGGTGCCGTACCTCATCCCATAGACCAGCAATCCGACATTAATCAGCTCACACTATAGTCTCATAAAATAATGTACCATCTTTTTATTATATAGATTCCTATATCTCCTCCTCATCCATTAATCCTAAGTAAACATTGTAAAATGCGTCTTGATTTTGGCTTCGGCTCCATCAATGCCCTCCAAAACACCGGGCGTACGACCCGTAATGTAAAATTGAATATTACTTAAAGAGTAAACTGCAGTCATACATCGGAGCTGACACACACCTTTTTTCGACCGACTTCCAAAAAGGAGGAGGTTCTCAATTCGTCTGAATGTTTTTTTAAATATATGTATGTTATGCGATTACTCCGTCAATTGTGAACCGATTCAAATTATTATTTTTTTAATCGGTAGGGTACATTTCCGAATTGGTCCCATTGTAATTTCATCGAGATCTGAAAAGTATCTCCAGAGATATGACGATAAACGTCTCAAACTTGCTACTGAAACTGACTCGCGGTACCTACGTAGTATTATTATCTGTTCTGTGCTCGCGGGGCTTGGAAGTCGGTTGTTTTAGTTTTTAAACTTATATTATTTTATTAATACAGTATTCGAATAAAAGCAGAATTCAGTGTCGCGCTCTAATCTGTCCTTGTTGACACTGAGCATGCACAAACCGCTTAATTTCACGTTTTCCATCGTCAACAATAAAGAGAAGTTATTAAATCTATTCATCATGATAAAGGGGGTGCACCCCCCCGAAAATAATATTCGCGGCGCCCATGGGTGGTTTAAACCACGTTTGAAACCAGCAGTCACTAATTTATTTAGTACTATTTACTAGCGACCCGTCCCGGCTTCGCACGGGAGAGCCTATATATGCCTATATTTTTAGCATCAGCTAGTTGCGTCGAGTATGAGATATACATCTTCAATTCAACATTTCAACCAAACTCCTCGCGCTCATCTTGTACCATTGTTTTTTTCTGCTCACCGCAGACGCAAGACGCATCACGCTAACGGGGCCGCACCTTCGAGCATTTACCAATGGAGATGTTAACGCAAGGCGTACCCCTCTGCTGGCCATATAGCCATTTTTGGCCATATGAGCGTGCGTAACTACGCTGTATTTTTAATACTGTGTGCGTGTTTCAAGCTAGTGTGCGGGATCGTTAAAGTGAGTGATTTGTGTGTGTGTAATGCGTGTTTACCTCGTCCCCCGTAAATATTGGCAGAAGAAAATGTTTCCGGATTACAACGTTAACATCTCCATTGGTAAATGCTCGAAGGGCCGCACCAACATTGAATCACAGATCACTTTATGTTTAGTGCATGGAGGTAATATAAAAGAATCGTGCACTGCAAATGTTATGACGAGTTCAATTTAATTTAACAATAAAGTTGTAATTGCTTTGTAGAACAAAACGGCCCAATTGAAAGTCACCCGGGCGGGAGTGTGTCCTTGTCTAAAAACCTGCTAGTGCTATATACTCGTATGTTCTATACTACATGTATATTATAAATACAAGTTGTCCATACAAGAGAAAGGGACAAACTCCGTTCAAGGTCGGTCTCGTTGGGGCTGGTGTACGCATTCAAGTTTAATATTACGTAGCAGGTCTGTGGTGTAGTGTAACAAGCTACCATGGCAAGCACGAATAAAGACTCTACCTAGAGTCCATTCTCCATGATGGCAAGCTTAGATAATTTACTTGTCTAGATAGAGGGTTGCGCTGCATTCGCAATTAAATTATTAAATTTCTATTCTAAACGACAGGCCAGGTTTGAAGCGCACGTGAGCGTGCCACGTCATTGTTGACAAGCGCGGTACGTCACTGATGGCATTCTGAGTGATACCAGCTCTTGAATATTTTCCATAAAAGTAGGGAAAAAACATGTTTTGGTTTTGAGGCATTAGTTTGTTAGACTTATATTTAAATTATGGTGTTATAAATTATAATATTTTTGAAGTTAGTGAGTGCATTAGGTTAAATATATTTTTATTATGAGAAGAAAGCTATAATTTTAGATTACTTACATATATTTTGTCATTTGTTACTTCATTTTTGTACTTAACTATATATTTTATGTTACAATTTACAATGAAATACTTTTTAAATACTAACTTGCTGTGCCCCGTGGCTTTTGCCCTCGATAAAAAATACTACTAACAACATGCATGTTATTGGCACAAAAATGATCAGAGCATATAACTGTTGCTTTAGCTAGATGCCAGATATCCTTTTTGCGGCTTTTTAGGGTTCCGTAGCCGAATGGAAAAAAACGGAACCCTTATAGATTCGACATGTCTGTCTGTCTATCTGTCTTTCCGTCTATGCGTCTATGCTATGCGTATGCGTATATGCGTATCTATGCTATGCGTCTGTCAATACCCTTAAGGCATAGAGATAAATCTCCGGAACATGTAGAGGTATCAAGTTGAAACCTATACTAAATATTTGGGTTTATCTTTCGGCTGTGAAAAAATTTAACCTATACATAAATCAACGCGCTCAAAAGATAAAAACTGTTTATGTCGCATATTTTGCGATTACACAAGGGAATTAAATTAAAACCTATCCATTGACCTAGAATTATACAATTTGGCAAGAAGCAGGTTCTTGAACCACTTATATAGAAATGGATCTGAAATCCGTGAATATGTAGTTTATTAACAAAGACAAATTTAGTATTAACTTATGATTTGTATTTCACGCAGTACATTTCCTATGGATCCAACTGCAAAGATAAGTTTGTCCTTTAACTTAGTTTGAGAAATTGGAACGGAAGCCTCGGCGGCCGAGTCCAACTCGACTTGACCGGTTTTCTGTGTTTCCGGTTAACTATAAATTATGGATCTCAAGTCGCGAGTTAATAGGTATCTTCTAGGTAAGCGCGCCACATCATCAATCACATCGTAAAGGTAAAATAATCAAGCGCAAACCTATTATTATTTGTTACTTTCTGTAGCAAGTTTGAGATAATTATCATCATAATATCTCTGGAGGTACTTATGTGATCGGAATAAAATTTCAATAAGACCATCTGAGAGATGAACCCTACCTGTGAAAAGGGAATCATTTAAATCGGTTCTCAATTGGCGGAGTAATCGGCTAACAAACATACAAAAAGAAAACACAGACGAATTTCGAACATCATCCTCCTTTTTGGAAGTCGGTTAAAAATACACCAATATAAATAATTTTAATTGATTAGTTCAATTTATTGTTGTAAATATATTTTTGAGGGTTCCATAGCCGAATGAAAAAAATCGGAACCCTTATAGATTCGTCATATACAATAAGTGTATGTCTGTCTGTCCATCCACATGTCACAGCCACTTTATTCCGAAACTATTAAGACCACACACTTGAAACTTGGTAAGTAGATGTTTTGAGGGCCCGGTGGTGTAAACGGGAGACCGGTCGCCTTCGACGCCAGAGATACCGAGTTCAATCCCCGCCGTGCACCAATTGATTTTTCTATCGTATGTATAAAAAAAATGTTAAATGTATGTTCGCTTTTCACAGTGACCCTCCGGTGAAGCAAAACATCGTTAATAAACCTATAACCCCCGCTTGATGGTAGGGCACTATCTAGTGTCCGCCTGGCCAGCTACCTTGAGGGTTCAAGTTAGAAAATCTGTCGCCAAACATCTAATCTGTTCTGGCAGCTATCCTTGAGAGCCAGTGTCCATTCTAGGCCTAGCGTGCTTACCATCTTCGACCGCATCATCAACCAACAAGTGAGATAGTGGTCAAACGCTAGCCTATAAGATATATATATATAAAGATGTATTCTCTAAACCGCTTTATGACTTTTATACAAAAATAAAAGATCAAGGCGGGCTATATATAGAATATATATTATATATATATATATATATATATATATATATATAACTGAATACCCCCATATATAGAACTGAAAATAATAAATAATATAATGAAAATATTGTTTTCTTATAATTTATTATTCATAATAAATTATAAGAAAAAAATATTTTTAAAAACAAGCTTTTATCTGGGATAGTGAACTAAAATGTTAAAAATAAATTCTAGTAAGTATTTGGCGTGTAGGTACTTACCTATATTCTTAAAAGCTTGAAGCACTACCCGTTTTTCAGGCTAGGTAATTACCATACTTCAGTGCCTCAAGCTTTTAAAAATATAGGTAAATACCTACACGCCAAATACTTCTAGAATTTATTTTTAACATTTTAGTTCATTATCCTAGATAAAAGCTTATTTTTAAAAATATTTTTTTCTTATAATTTATTTTTAACTTTTTAGTAGGTAGGTATAGATACCGTCTACCTACCTACTACCTAAGTATTTAAGAGAAGGCATGATGTTTTAAAATATTCCAAGGATATTTGATGTGATTATGGGTAAAGTGCTCTTCGCGGAAAATCAATCGACTCGGTGGGGCTAAGTTGCTTTATAACAGAAATGCCATGCCCCCCTTACAGCTTCATCATCAGATCCTGGCTATCATTTAAGTGTAAAGTGCTCCTCAAGACGAATCATTTGAGCCCAAATTCACTGGGGTTACGTTATTTTATCACAGAGATGCCGTGGCTACCTTCCAGCTTCATCACCAGTCGCTAAATATCATCTAGGTGAAAAGTTCTCTTCAAGACGAATCTGTCGAGCCCAAACTCAGTAGGGTTATGTTGATTTATCACAGACATGCCGTGGCCACCTTCCAGCTTCATCATCAGACCCTGGATATCATCTAGGTGAAAAGTTCTCTTCAACACGAATCAATCGAGCCCAAACTCGGTAGGGTTATGTTGATTTATCAGAGAGATGCCGTGGCCACCTTCCAGCTTCATCATCAGACCCTGGATATCATCTAGGCGTAAAGTTCTCTTCAAGAAAAATCAATTGAGCCCAAACTCGGTGGGGTTATATTGTTTTATCACAGAGATGCCGTGGCCACCTTCCATCTCCATCATCAGACCAGCTCCATGGTACTATATTATTGTATTGTCACCGAAGATACATAAGTACACCAAATTTGAGTCCAATCGGACATCGGGAAGTGGGCCTAATTTAGCTTCCAAGATTCCACCAGAACATAAATAGTTACATACATACATACATACATTGCAAATTAAATAAAAGCTTGTAAAAATATCATCATACATATTCGTGCTGGGTTTCTATAGATTTAGATAGGTCTTTAAAAAAGACCGGCCAAGTCAAGTCAACTCGCCCACCGAGGCTTTCGTACCAACTTCTCGTTCTCAGTTCTTGCGCTTCTTTATTCTATAATTTTTTTGTCTTTAATCTGTGGTTGTAGGATAAAGCACTAAAACTTTGTAGTAAGTTTCGTGTTTCCCAAATAAAACAAAGATAACAAAAATGATTGACATTATGATTGTAACGTTCGCATGGGTAATTTTAAATGAAAGATTCAGGCAACCCTAAAAACATGGCGATGTATCTCAGAACAAAATTACATTTCGTTATTATAATTGTTTCTTTAGAATAATAGTTATTTAATGTGTACCTATCTACTAAAGCTCACTTTTTTAATGGTTTCCAATCGTATTTTGTAATTTCTGCACACTTTTATCGCACATTAAAATTTAGTCATTTAGAAATGGCACAGAACCAATGTTGACTGCTGAATGTCAGTGACACTAATAAGTAAGCGGAATGAGCTTAAGGGCTAACAGTTAGCCGTTACTTTTTTTGGCCCATAGGTTTTCAGACTGTACATCTTGACAAGTAAATTATCTAAGATGGCAAGCTACTTTGATCTATGAATACGCAGTGTAGTAGGTACAGTCCGGCAAGTATAACTTGGCGTGCCTGTGCGCCACTGTGCTTTTACTTTGTACTTTGATAACAGTTTCTCTTAAGCCACTTTTAATTACTTTTGGCATTATTGAACTATTTTAATGTAGCAGATTTATCAACAATAATGTCGCGGTAATCTCTCAAACGTCATACTCACAGTTTCAATTAAAAGAATTAGTTCCAAAAACCACCACCGCCAAGTTATACTTGTGGCACTGTAGCGTCACATGCGGTCTGGATCGATCAAAGATTGATGCGTGATTGAGACCATTGGACCATTGGACACATTGGATAGAAGTAAAATCCTCCATGATAGAGACCTTTAATTAAAATTGACACAGACTAAGTTACATACAGATAAATAACACCATGAGTAATGTACTCCATTAGGGCAATATACGACGATGTGGTGTGCCAATATATCACGCCTGAATATTTAACTTAACAACGAGTTTTCCCCTCTAGAGAGATATTGTTCAGTGCATAGATGACAATGCAAATTTTCAGTAGACGCCACATATTTTCTTTTTTCTGTGATATATATTGTGGACTAGCAAGACGACCGCCTGATGGTAAAATGACGTATGCCTATAACAGACACTGTGGCACGTAAAACTCTTGATTGCCAAAATTTTGCGCGTTATTGCACTCCTCCTGTTACCTACCAATAGTCTTACATGACTTTTATATTATAATTTTAGTGGACACTTTGCCCTTTCAATCGTAATTCTTTTCTATTTCACGGCTGAATAACCGACAGTGTTACCGTCTTAGGCAGATTTACTTTTAGGTAGCATGTCGGGTTGAACATTGATATAAAGCTCGTACCACCTGTGGAAAAAGTCCTACCACTAGATACGAATTGCATTTGGGATAATTTGATTTGATGATTTGATAATTACACAAAATAAAAATAGTATATTCTCCTTTTGTTAAGTTGATTAAAAGTATCCTACTTACCCGTACTACCTTTTCTTTTTAACCGACTTCACAAAAAAGGAGGAGGTTCTCAATTCGTCTGTATGTTTTTATTTTTTTTGTGTGTAATTTACGCGATTTCTCCGTCAATTGTGAACGGATTCAAATGATTCTTTTTTTAATAGGTAGGATACGTTTCCGAGGTGGTCCCATTTTAATTTTATCGAGATCTGATAAGTATCTCCAGAGATATGGAGATAAATACCTCAAACATAGGAGAATGTACTGGTTTTAGTAGAAGAGTCCCAAGAAGATTATACACAAAGGAGGTTGCTATTGCATATATTTTTGAAGACTAAAAAATATGACCTTGAATAATGTTTTTACATCTTTCTTCTCGTTGATTTTGGTTTTTGACAGATATTCTTACGGTAACTGTGAGCGAGATAGAAATAAAGGTGGGGATAATTAATATATTTTTTTTTTTTTTATATCTTATAGGCTAGCGTTTGACCACTATCTCACCTGTTGCTAAGTGATGATGCGGTCGAAGATAGAGAAGTGGACTAGAATGGGAACTGGCTCTCAAGGATAGCTGCTTGAACACATTAGATGTTTGGCGACAGATTTTCTAACTTGAGGGTGGTAGCTGGCCAGGCGGACACTAGATATGTCCTACCACCATGCGGGGGTTGTTGGTTTCTTAACGATGTTTTCCTTCACCGGAGGGCAACTGTGAGAAGCGCACATATATTTTTCGATAGAAAAATTCATTGGTGCACGGCGGTTTGAACTCGGTACCACGGCATCAAAGCAGACTGTTCTCCCAATTACGCCACCGGGCCCTCAATAAATAATTATATATTAATAATTATAATAAATAATTATATATAAATATAAATAATTTGTCTTCACAGGAATGTTCTACCGGGCAAAGTCTTGTTAGGGTGCAAACTTTTTTAAACATACCTAAGATTTTTTGACATGACATGACGTTTGGCGAAGATGGCGGCCATTTCAGTCCCGCGACACTGCATACATTATTAAATAACTCAGAATTATGAACGTACTTTGTACCAACCAACACTGCAAAAAAATAATTTATAAGCATAATACCACAGATTATATAATAGTTACTACGTATATAATACTTTCCGTTGTTAGGTTGGCTACACCGTGCTTTCATAATTCGGGTTTCAACAATATAGGGAAGTGCCTCTTATAACGTAGTAGAGTGATTCAGTACTCTGTTGGCAATATGGCGGTAATTAATGTTAATAATCGCAAATAATACTTTTTAATATTCATTTTGGAATACAACTAGTCCGTGTTATAAAAGTATTTGGAATTATTGTAATAAAATAGACAATTAATTATCGTGTGTGTTAGATGCTTTAATTGCACAGGGCCATTTTGAACTTTGTCCTTTGATACCTTGATGACATCATCATTACTAGTGAATATTTTCACTTTAGCGTGGCATTTAAAGTCAATTTTTTTAGGGTTCCGAACCCAAAGGGTTGACCAAATGAACACTTTCTGAGACTTTGTTGTCCTTTCGTCCGTCCGTCCGTCCGTCCGTGTGTCTATACATATGTGCGCACTTTACAGATCTGTATCTTCTTAACCGTTATAGGTACATACTTGAAATTTTCAAAAAGTATATATCCGTCAGTGTATAACGGCCCAGACACGAAATTTAATGGATGCATGTAATTTAATTAAAACTTGTTTTGCACTAAAAAGGGTAAAATAAGTTATTTTTCAAAAAAAATAAAACCGACTTCATAACCACAAACAGGCACTCAAAAGCGAAAAATAAATTACTTAAAATTATTATAAGCGCTTCCCACTTATCTATTTGAAGTCGGTGCCAGCTTAGTCTATTGGATAGTAGATAGATACTATGCATGTAGTAGTAGTAAGTAGGTACATGTAGGTTAGTAAGTAGGTAGATACATCTAGGGATTTATCTATCTACTACCTATTAGACTTGGCTGGCACTGACTTCAAATAGATAAGTGGGTAGCGCTTATAATAATTTTAAGTAATGTATTTTTCGCTTTTGAGTGCCTGTTTGTGGTTATGAAGTCGGTTTTTTTTTTTAAATAACTTATTCTTGGTCTAATTGCCGTTTTGTTGTAATGATTTACAAACATACAAGACAAAATTGAGATTTATAGAAATGGACTAAATGTGTAGTCCATTGTCTCTGCAGTTTTCATCTCTGTCCCGAGAACATTCCTTATTTTTAGGAAGAGGCTTGGGAAATAAACAAAATGAATTTATTACCGCTCGTAAAGGTAAACAACATTAATCCTTGAATTATTTGTTAAACAAATGGCGTCCTTTGCGTGTTGTATTTCTTTACTGATTATACATTTTACAGTGGTTTTTTTGCAATATACAATGACATGAGAGTTGAACGCCTGCAGGGCTAGCATGGCCCTATCCCCGGGGGAATGACAAAATTATTTCCCTGTTTTTCGCTTTGTTTGTTCAATTGTTGTGTTGATCTCCTGTCAGTGGACAGGAGATCAACACAACAATTAAACGCTTGGTGAAGTTTAACCCCGAGTTTTGATTTTGTTTCGTATTAAAAAGTTAAAAAAAAGAATTGATTAAAAGTCGGCGGGCGTTTATAAGTGTCGAAAAACTTTACTTATAATATGCCTTCTCCACCAAACAAAACACGGATAGGTGGAAAGACAAAACAGTCCCCTTGCCATGCTAGCCCTGCAGGTTAGTAAAACAAAGTTATCATAACTATAAACGACATTGTCAATAATTGCTATGTATATTTGTGAAGGCGTATTGGCCTGGGCCGGTAGTCTCTACATGCAAAGCGATGAATTTCGACCGATAATCGTCGATACGAAAAGAGATGCAGATAGCAACTGTCTAGCTGCATCTCATTCTAGCAGACGTTTGCGATGACAAGACGCATCGCTATCAATGTAGAGACTTCCACCCCTGGTTAGACCTCAGAAAAACGTTTTTACAAGCTTTATACCTACTTCACGGCGAATTTGTCCGTCACAAATCTTGCGAATGATTTCGCTTCTTTGCTTCAATAACGTGACAAGTCCGAAAATGTTCTACTTCGAAAATAAACCAAAATCACGGCGATTTAAATTATCAAATAAAATGTGTGTTTTTTCGGACTTGTCACGTTATTGAAGCAAAGAAGCGATTTTAGAGCGACTTCCAGGGGTTCGATTGAGCTAATATTTTGCATACATGTGTAAATCGCGTGACAATGCAATATTATGGTGACAATGGTGCTGATCTTATGATGAAGCTGGAAGGTGGCCAAAGAAACTCCTAAACTACACATGTTATACCTGCCGTGTTTGGGCTCGTTGGATTCGTCTTGACTTACCAGAGTAAGTGACCAGAGTCCTAGGTTATGTTAAAGATTGTGTTTAAAAGGGTTTTTAAAAATATAACTTGTTTAATAATGTAGGTATCATAGACATAATAAAAAAGACGTGTGGCACTCGGGGACTGCCGCGGTAAAGCTATTGCATAGCATTTTTTTATTTATGCAGTATTTTTTTTCCTTGATATTAATTCAAGTTACACTTTTTGAGCGTGGTGACCGATAAGAAAACATTTTTATTTTATTTTATTATATAAATGAGAAGAGAACTACTTTTAATATCAAAAATTTTGGTTATCTTTATAGCAGTATTATATATAAATTAACAAAACAAAAAAAAAAACTGCATTTGTGATAATAATAATAAAATGTATGTATATAGAGTACTCACTCATTTTTTTTCAATATTTTTTTCGTGACTTTCTTCATTAATAAATGCACTTTATTTATTCATATTTAAAACATTTTGTACACAAATTATACGAGTACGTAGTAGTCCAGTATATAAAAGTACTCTGTGGTAGTAGTAGATATTCACTGTTGTACATAGATGATAAATACTTATACACCTATCTGTGTCACGGCTACATGTATGAAGGCAGTGAGTGTTTAACAAGGAGGAATTATGTAAAGTTCCGAGGACTTGTTCACCCTTGACATAATTTGAAAATAGAATTTGGAATTTATATTTGAAAAAGGAATGAGAAGACAAAATCTGTGCAACTGCAAAAACCAACTGTCCATTACAGTTCGATCTAACGAACCTCATTTTTTAAGCCTTAGCGTAGTAGAGATAAGGTCGTCTTTGGTTTTATCCATAGTAGTGAAATGTTACTGGATAATGGTAACTATGGCGATAGCCAATATTCGCTCTGTCCCTGTTTTGTACGTGATGAATCAATTAGAATAAAAGAGAAGGCATAATTATTTAGGGTGTTATATTACTTTCGTTACGGAATTTCTGGATTCGGTCTCCACGCTCAAGGCCCGCGATAGAAGCTATGCAATAGCTTTAAAACAATGGTGCACTGCAGATGTTTTGACCAATTCAATTTAATTCGTATGCTCTAACAATAAGGTTATTGCTTTGTAGAATATAACGGCCCAATCGAAAGGCACCAGGGTAGGAGTGTCTCCTTGTCTAACAACCTGCTAGTGATATGTTCTATACCATATATATAGTATATAATATTATAAGTCGTCCATACATAAGAAAGGGACAAACTCCGTTCTAGGTCGGTCTCATCAGGGCCGTTATGCGCAGTCGATTTATATTACGTCTATGGTAGGTATATATATAAATTATCCACAGATTTTTATTTCAGTTCACACGATTAGTGTATTTAGCCAGTCACAGCCACACAATATTTTGCATTTTTCAAGTTTAAGCAAAGTAGAGTAAATAAAAATAAAGCAAAATGAATTAAAATAAAAGGGACGAGTCGAAGTATAATCCAAACTCAGACTATCATAAAAAAGGCAAGTTCAGTGGTAATACTAAATTCTTAAGTAATAAGTTTCCGCGCTCAGTCCTGCATAGTCATTACGGCATGATTACTACGTAAGCAACGCTGCGAAGTAATACTGCACGGAAGCGTCCGACCCTGCTGCCGCTTGGTAGCAATCTGAGCGCAGAAGCGTATTTATTACTCAAGCATTTAGTATTACTGAACTTGCGTTCACTCGGGTGTTCGGCACGAATCTGTCTGCCTTTTTTATTATAGTTTGAGAATCCAAATTAATCTAATCAAAGTTGTGGCATAACCCTAATTAAAAATGTTACCTAACTGAGCCAGTTCTCTAATTACTAAATAAAATATCATTCCACTACACTCGCAAGTTGCAAATCTACTTTGTTGTCCATGATCGTTTTTTTTAAATTTTTTAGTGAAACTATATTTTTCAATGATCAATTATTGTTAGATAATTATCCCATTAAAACATAAATGTAAATAAAACTGGCCAAGTGCGAGTCAGACTTTTGTCTCGCACACGGAGGGTTCCAAACCACAGTATATAATAATATATACGGATAATAAAGGCATAATATTATATTATATTACCGTGTCAATACCAAACATGCTTATTAACTACAACGCCATCTAACGAATATCTAACGAACTTCTAACACCAACTAAGTGAACTTTAACACAAAGGTAGGTAATTAATATTATTTATTCATAAGGTTATTATAATCATTCATAGATGGCGCTATAGTAAAAACACGTTTTTTGTTTGGGGACCCCCTATAATTTTTAACCTTGTTCTGGTTTTAGTATTTGTTGTTATAGCGGCAACAGAAATACATCATCAGTGAAAATTTCAACCGTCTAACTATCACGGTTCATGAGATACAGCCTGGTTACAGACGGACAGACAGACAGACAGACAGACAGACGGACAGCGGAGTCTAAGTAATAGGGTTCCGTTGGTACCCTTTGGGTTCGAACCCTAAAAAGGAGAGCCAAGTTCAATACTAAAATTATTCTTGGCTGTGGGCTTCACCGCAAAAAGAATGGAGATCTAAATGAGTGCCAAGTTCTATGCAAAATCGAAACATGTATTTATAGGAACAAAATAACATTATGAACAAGTACCTATTAAACTCTATGTCTTTGCTTTATTGGATACCTATAACAAATTGCTGTTATTTAATAATGTGAGATCTTAAAGTTGGTTAGATTTGACTTGGCCAGTTTTATCAGAATTAAAATGTTGAATAACTTTATAAAATGACTAATGTAATGAATGGTTTTGAGTTATAGTAGGGTCAAAAGTGGCACCAAGTGGTTCGTGTAATGTTACACTCGGCGCTGGCTAGCCAGTTCCTTTGCTTGAACATGGCTTGACACGCTGCCGCGTGTCTATATATTATAACAAAAACTATGGCCTAACAGAATTACAATATGAGATCATACATTTGCATTGCTTTGGAATGCCATCTGTTATGTTTTGGACCTAATATTTTTAAGACATCTCCTCATTGATATTTTTATATATTTTCAATATACTCGGCACCGGCAAAATATATTGATTGTGCAAAGCCATATACAAACTTAAACTAAAAACATTTTTAATATCTCACATTGTCCGTAGTGAAGAGAAGCTGTCGATACCTTCTTCGATTGTTTTCAGTGTTGTGTAAACCAACAGCAGCCAGCAATTTACCGATTCCATCTGGAAATTATGTCATTTAATGAATAATAACATATTCTTATTGTTTCAGTTGATGGTCAGTTGGTTATATTAATATTGTTTACCCTTTTAAAATAACTGTGTAGGTATATATCTGTGTGCATGATCAGTAATCACTGTAAACTATATACTTTCTGCTTAGGTATTTTTAAGCGTTGATGATAATGATAGAAACAAATTAAAACATTTTAGGACATATTTATAATCTAATTTAGACGCTATTAGTTACATAATATTACTGCAACGTTATGCTGAGTCCACACCAGTTGTACGAACGACAACGCATGCTGAATTGAGGGAGATTAAGCTATTCCCCATTCATTCAATTGCTTGGTGTTTTCCGGCATTAGAGTTAAAATAACATGAAATATTAATTAAATATTATGAACTTATTTGTATCCGTTAAATAATGAATACAAACCATTAGCTTCATCTACTGCTAGGATGCCCTTTCCAGGAGTAACTATTGCTTCAGCTGTCTTTTTCAGCTCTTCTTGAAGTGCCGCGTCAGGGTAATAGAAGTAAGTTGTCATTGTTCTGCATTGCAATTTAAATTGTTTATATATACTTCACACACTATATTGTTCATATCATCCATCCATACAATTAGAAAAAAAACTTTAGCACAAGTAGTAAGTATCTACAATATTTTGTTATGATGTGACCTTTTATGATTGGCGTTAAAAACTGCGATCCTTTCGTGAACCTAAATATCTTAGTATTATTATTCATAGGTGCGTTGATAAACAGGTAATAAAATAAAAAGTGCATTATTAATATCAAATTCCCTTCTCGCTCTATTCATTACTGAGTAATTCATGGCTGCACGACTAAATGACAAACAGGTCCATTATACTAACAAGTTAGTAGTCTGCTTAGTCCACTTTAGGCCCCTATGCACTCAACAAATTTTACAAAATCATTCTATTGAATTTTAAGCCCGTTTGTACTCGCATCAAAATCGCATTATAATTATTGTCAAAATATAGACAACTCCGGGAATTCTTTCAGTATTTAACCTTTTAGTATTTCAGTATTTTATAATACTATATGAATACTAACTAATACTATAAGAATCTTTGTCCTGACATACTGACTGACTGACTGACTGACTGACAGACAACGTACAGCTTAAACCGCTGGTCGTAGAGACTTGAATTTGGAGGGTATATTGGTCTTAGTACGCAAACGTGTACTAAGAAAGGATTATCCAAAATTCACCCTTTTAGGGGATGAAATGGGGTTCAAAGTTTGTATGGAGAAATTAGATTAGCTAGTATTTTCTATTCAAAACTTTACAGAAATGCTTCAGAAAAAAAATAAGTAAACACGTGTTTCAGGCTTTTTTGAAATTCCACCCCTATGAGGGTGAAATGGGGTAACAAAGTCTGAAAATCAATATTGTTTCGGATTGCACTGAAATTTGGCATGCAGATAGTTATTACGACGTTAGTTCTCTCTGAGAAATGATTTTCTGAAATTCACTCTTTCAGGGGATGAAACGGGGGTGCAAAGTTTGTATGCAGAAACAAGATAAGATAATCTTTTCTATTTCAAACTTCGCACAAGTATTTCAGTAAATAAATAAGTAAATAAGTGTTTCAGACTTTTTCGAAATGCCACCCCTAAAGGGGTGAAGTGGGATAACAAAGTCTTAAGTCAATATTGTTTTGGATTGCGCTGAAATTTGGCATGCAGATAGTTATTTTGACGTAGGTATCCGCTGAGAAAGAATTTTTCAAAAATCACTCTTTAAGGGGATGAAACGGGGGTTCAAAGTTTGTGTGGAGAAACAATATTAGAAAGTTTTTTCTTTTCGAAACTTCACACAAGTGCTTTAGTAAGTAAATTAGAAAATAGGTTTTTCAGGCTTTTTCGAAATGCCACCCCTAAATGAGTGGGGTAACCAAGTCTGAAATCAATATTGTTTCGGATTGCGCTGAAATTTGGCATGCAGATAGTTGTTTTGACGTAAGTATCCGTTAAGAAAAGATCTTTCAAAATTCACTCTTTAAAGGGATGAAACGGGGGTTCAAAGTTTGAACCGATTTGGCTTTAACTTTTTTGATGTCTTTTATGATACAAAGGTTTATACAAAATAAATATTTTAAGTAAATAAAAGAAGTCTTTAACGCGGGCGAAGCCGCGGGGCACTTCTAGTTGCATCTTTAAAAGTGATAAAAAAATCTTAAATAAAATGCACAGTTTTTTATAGACCCTGGAAGATTACACAGCAATGCTAATTAATTAATTAGCTGAGAGGAGAAATATTAAATTTTGATCTAATAATCATCATTATTATTATATATTTATTTATTTTTATTTCTTTATATTTATTTATATTATCATTTAAATTTATACACGTATTTGAAAAGGAAAAGAGTTTATTAAACAACGGGCAATGTCAAGCCTTCTTCTCTGTGACCATTGGTGAAACAAGCCGGAGAGCCCTTGACTACCTATCCTTCAGGAATTAAAGTGAAGAATTAATATTCTCCTATTTAACCCTACATAATTAATAAAACTTACCACGAATTATGTAATGGCACGCAAGAACAATGTCTACAGTAAACTGTTTAGGCCCGGACTGGATGATAAGTAATTATCTAAATAACCTTTTATCTTGTGAGATACGAGGGGTTACATATACTTAAGTAGGTAAATAAATACATTTATGTAATATTTCTGTTGAAGTCAAATATTGGACAAACAGAAAAACACACGATTTGATTTTCTTATGAAGGGGTTCATTAAGGGGGGAGGGGGTGGGACGCACTTATGAAATTAGTAAGTAGTTATTTTTATTTATGAGTAGATTGATGTAAGTAGATGTACCTTTGCAGATCATTTTGATTTTGAAAGAAATTGACAGATCTTGTATAACTTTTACTACAAGCTTTTGTTAGCTTAACTTACGGTAACCACCTTACAAAACAATGTACCTACTAAAATATTCAAAGTCAATTTTAACCTACTTTTAATAGTTGAAACTTTGTAATTTGTATGTATGTATAGAAAGTATGGATAACAATTATGTAGCGACTGTAATTTGGTATTTTGGAGCTAATCAGAAGATGGAGCCAGAAGTTGGATAGTGGAACTCTACAGTGACTACTAGTACCCCTTTTTGATCTCATTTGATTCGTTTTGACTAGTGAAATCTATGAAGAAGTAAAATAGATTGTCGTTAGTAACAAGGGTCTGAGATGATGTTAAAGTCATTTTTAGGGTTCCGTACCCCAAAAGGTAAAAAATGGAACCCTTATAAGATCACTTTCTTATCCGTCTGTCTGTCTGTCTGTCCGTTTGTCTGTCCGTCTGTCTGTCCGTCTGTCTGTCCGTGTGTCACCACTGATTTTCTCAGGAACGGGTAGACCTAGCAAGTTGAAATTTATACCTGATACTGAAATTTATAGTTCCTATTGGGTGTATAAAAATTAAGGTCTTGAGTCAACACAGTAAAAAGATATGGGCAAATATATATTTTAGTAAAAACTTGTTAGTGCCAAAATGTACCTTAATTATCATATTTTTTATTTTTCGGTATTTTTCCTTTACTTGTGCTCTAAGACCTTGCTTATAACCAAAATTGACAATTCTAGGTAAACCGGAAGTACCATATAGGTTTTGGGTCGAAAACCTATAGGGTACTTCCCGTTGACCTAGAATAATGAAATTTGTCAAGAAGCAAGGTCTTACAGCACAAATTAAGGGAAAATTCCAAAAATAAAAAAAAGTTGCAAATTAAAGGGTGTCACCATACATACATCTGAGTTATATGAGCGCTGATACAATTTAGAGGTCTAGGTTATATGGTAGGATCGGAAGTCTCGGTGGGCGAGTTCAACTCGACTTAGCCGGTTTTTTTAATTTATGGGTGTTATCGATATAGCTTATTATTACCTACTATTATAATCTTCTTAACATAGTATAAAACAAAGTCGCTTCTCCGTCTGTACGCTTAGTGATTCAAGAGGAAGGTTTAAAACCAGGACTAAACGCGAGCAAAGCCACGAGCGCAGCTAGTTATTATACAAATTAAATTATTATTTGCTATTTATTTTCATAATTTCATGATACCTACATTAGAATTGTAACTAGTTATTGGAAATTAAAAAGTGAGAAGTGAATACAATGAGGTAATAAAATTATGAAACTGTTGTAATCTTTTAAAGTATTTATAACTGTTTTTTGAATGAAGGAACAACGCCATCTCTACATGTGGCCATACACTTTATACATCGCTCGGGGGATTGAAATCAGAGACCGGAGACTTGAATTTTTGTTCACGTATACCAAGTCTTCATTGTGAGTTTGGTAATTCAATGAATGTGTTATAGATGTCACTCTCGTCAACTTTTATTCAGTTTCGCTTGCGCTATCACTAGACCTTCAAATGACCTTTATATTTGTCCTCTCTTCGACTTATTTTCAATTTACAGTACTACCAACTGAGTAGCCAGTCTGAGAGTGGCTGTGTTTTACGTGGAAAATCATATTAAATGTAAGTTAAGAAGCTCATACTTAATCATACTATGTTTAATCGGCATTATCACTTAAATAAATAAATGTTCATCAGGATTAATTATGTAGTAGTATCATGTACAACGTAGGCGCAAAGAGGTTATGATTGGCAAAAGTAAAGTATTTTTTTCCTGTTTGCGTAATAATTTCTTTAAGGTACTGTTACTGTTCTTATTCTTCACTAATTTAATTTGTTTTGTTTAAATTTTCATATCGTAATATAAATAAGCAAGCAGCTAAGTAGTAGTAAAAATGATAGTTTTTTACCTTTTTATGTGGTATTTTTATATTATGCTACTAAATTATCAGAGACAATTAATATTTTGTGGGTAAGTTAATGCGATACATACGGCATTTAAGAAGTTCTTGTTAATTTAGTTTCTTTATCATTTACTGTGCCGTATCTACAAAATGAAAAAAATAACAATAATTTTATATTTATTTATTAATAATAATTTTGTATAATGTATTAAATAAATATTTTTTAGTACATGCACATAATACTTAATAGGTGCTAGGTACCTACTATTAACGATGAAAACAATTTTGACCTTTCAAGGTTAAACTATTTCAGACCAGCCTAATTATTGAACTAGATAATAGAGAAATAATATAGTTTTATTTATGAAACAGTGCAAAAATTGCAATACATTTAACTGCGATTTATGCTCTGATTTTGAAAATAAAAAAAGTCAATATATTTTTTTATGGAAAATTCGTAATTTAAAGTTTAAAATTATATAAATATGTCAATAGCTACAAGACCAGTGTCTAAAAAAAGTACCGGAAATAAAATTATCGATATTTTATTGACACATTATTACAACACTATTTGGGAATGTTCAAAAACAAAATTGGTGACAGAAAAAATTGACAGTTGTGATATGGACAGTTATTATACTCTTTGGTTGTGATCAATCCAATCAATGCTAGGATGATGGATTACAATCATCCTAGAATCAATGTCTAATGTGGGTGGTCTAATTGTCGTGTCTAATCAGTAATCAATCAATCAAATCAAATTAAAATTGTCAGAATCAGAGGATCATAGAATTTGCATTCGAATTTGGAATTTTCTCTGACTGAAATATTTTGGAAAAAGAAAGGTGAATCGGAGGTGAAGTGAAAGGTAAGGTGAGTGTTTTTGAAAGAAAGTCTTGTAAATAATGTCGAGTATTTTTTAAGTGTAATTTACAAACCAAAACAAATCCAATATGGGGGCAAAAGGCAAGAAGGGCAAAAAGAAGGGAGTACCAGAATCAGGATGGATGCCTGGCCACGGGACAAAAGGTATTAAGTTCTGTGATTCTGATCCTCTTGATTACAAATTTTTTCAGTTCTACCGACGTTCTTTATATCTTTCTATGTACCTCCAAGTCCTTGAATCGAACGTAGGTAGGTACGTTTTTATAATGTAGGATAATTTTAAAAAATTTTGGTAAGCAAGTGGGCCAATGGGCCTCATTGTTTTTCCTCTAAAATTCTGCTGTGCTACTAGACTAACTACCTACTTCATTGGAGGGTAACCATGACTGGTTTTTAATCAAACACCAATAACTGTCATCTATTGTTATCCGGTTGGGGCACCCATATGTACTTATAAAACAGGCCAAAAGTACCTGGCACGATATGTTGAAACGCCCCATACATTTGTTTTTCCGCTCTGCCTATCATGCGAAGGTCGGCTTATGGTCTTTCATGGCTCAACCAATAGCCAGAAATGTTGATAGAGACAGACAGTAAGTAATTCTTTTTTTATATATCTTGGCTAATGTTTAACCACTATCTTGCCTCGTGGTTAGCGATGATGTGGTTGAAGATGGTAAAAATGCTAGGCCTAGAATGATTGGACTCAAGGGCTGTGTGCTCCCAGAACATTTAAAGATATGGGGGCATCTTATCTCCTTTTTTATTTTTTTTTTACATAAGACTAGCACTTGACCATTATCTCACCTGATGTTAAGTGATGACGTGGTCGATGATGGAGCATGCTTACCCAAATGGTGCTAAGCTACTTTACTGTAGTAAACCAAAACCCTTTATGGTGATAAGCAACTTTTTTGTAGCAAGCCAGGTTAAACTTTGATCCTTGCTAATATCATCACTCATACATGGAGACAGCCTATGCCATGTTAGTAAAATTGCTGTTTCCACTCTAGATCACATGTGTCAGATATTGGCTTTGTGACTTACATTGTGACCTGTCCACTGCCACTTAAACCTAGTTAAGTTGGGTTACTTTAGTTCTCTGTCAGATGATTTCATTTTGAAATATACATAAAATAACAAAATCTCATCTATTAAAGCCTATCATAGCAACACACAAATCCTATTTTTTTACCGACTTCAAAAAAAGGAGGAGGTTTCTCAATTCGACCGTATATATATATATTTTTTTTATATTTGTTCGTGGATAACTTCGTTGTTTATGAACCGATTTTGATTGTTCTTTTTTTGTTCAAAAGGAGATATCCTAAGTGTGGTACCATGGTAATTTTATCGAGGTCTGATAATTATCTCTAGAGATATTGAGATAAACATCTCAAAATTGGTACTAAAAATGAATAGCGTGGCATTGAAGTCGGTTCTTTTTTAGTTTTTAAACGATATTATGAAAGCCTATCATAGCAACACACCCCCAATGATGCAACAGTAATTCATAATTTCTCACTGTCATGATTATCAGAATTGTTATTCATAATAAGTAATGAAGATAAAAGGTATATTTACTCATAATGGACTAGTCAAACAACTTGACTGGCTTGTGATAAATTTTGGTTCATAATGAGGTTGATTGACCAGTAAAAACTCATTGTTGTTTTGAAAGTGGTGGAGTGTAGTTGTTTTTGTGAATAAATATAAATTTAAAGTAAGTGCGCTTAAAATAATTTTCTTAGGACTAAGATTGTAGGTAAATTATAATAATAGGAGAAAATGTAATATTACATCTATTCAAAATTGTTCAGCTTGTTTATATATATTTATTGCACAATGTAAAAAGTTATTGTAGTATAGAAAAAGCATTTTGATTAATAGTATAAATTATATATTTTAACAAAATATCTATGTTTATTAAGTACACAATCATTGCTATTAACATTTGTTAACCAACTTCACAAAAAAAGAGGAGGTTCTTAATTCATGGGAACTTTATTTTTTATGAATGTTTACCGATTACTCGAAGATGCCTGAACCCATTTGGAAAGTCGAGCGATTTTTAATATATCAACGTTCGTATTACGGGCTCAGTGGTGTGACTTGGGAAAGGCCTATGTCTAGCAGTGGACTGATACTGGCTGATTATGATGGTGATGTTTACGATGCATTTAATTACCTCGATGACATGATAATAGCTACTGGCTATTTTGACTAGTGCAACGTTTGAAGTTGGTTCTTTTAGTTTTTTAAACGATCTAAAATGATTTTAAAGAACAATACACTGAACTAGTAATTTCATAAATATATTTTGATTGTTAGCTATAATAACATAAATCTTGTTTTAACCGACTTCTAAAAAGGGTGTTTCTCAATTTAACCGTATATATATATATTTTTTTTTTTTTTTGTTCACGGATAACTTTGTTGTTTATGAACCGATTTTGATTAATCTTTTATTGTTGGAAAGGAGAAATCCCAAGTGTGGTACCATGGTAATTTTATCGAGGTCTGATAAGTATCTCCAGAGATAAGGAGATATACACCTCGAAATTGGTACTGAAAATTAATAGCGCGGCATTGAAGTCTGTAGTTATTAGTTTTTTAAACGATCTTATTAATAAACTAGCTGTGCCCCGCGGCTTTGCTCACATTGAATCCTGGTTGTAAACCTTCCTCTTGAATCACTATCTATTGCTGAGATCATATAGATGTTGATAAGTTTGGATGCTCCTGACTTAATTTCAAATTTGATCCTATCGAGAGACAAAATATAAAGTAACATGTCTAACTCCAGCATTATTGTTGCAGCAACCATGACCACCTACTTCCAGTACCCGACCCCTGAGTTGCAGGAGGAGCTTAGGAAGATCGCTCAGGCGATCGTTGCTCCCGGCAAGGGTATTCTTGCCGCTGACGAGTCCACTGGTAAGTTATGACTTCTATCTATCTATTTTTTAGTTTTTTAAACAATCTTAAATTATTTTTGTATCTAGGCTATGATACGGTAGCATTTGATTACTATCCCACCTGGTGGTAAGTAAACATAGCATAGGACACCCTGTGACCAGGAGAAGCAACGACATTCGCAAAGCAATGAGCAGTGACTGTAAAAGAAGAGTCAAAGATCGGGCTCAGTGGCATATCCTGGGAGTGGCCTACGTCCAGCTGTGGACTGATACTGGCTGATGATGATGATGATACATCTAGGCTATGATAGGATCGCATCTTACTATTATGGTGGTAAGTGATGATGGTTAACACGTTCGGCCTAGAATGTAATGACTCTCAAGGGCTGTGCTGCTGGAACACTAGGTAGTAAACTTACTTTTCGGTAGCAAGTCAGAGGGTACATCATTGAAATGCTGTGAGCCACATGTGGATATTTTTTAATAAAAGATGACCAGCTCTTGTCCAGTATCTTATTACCTCTGGTGTTTGCCCGATGGAAACTGGTGATGTGTGCTTATAACAGATACAGTGGTACGTAAAATACAGAGTGGTTTATGACTGTATTTATTATACATAGTAATTTGGTTGGAGAAGCCAGTCAATTATTTACTAGAGTCTTACTCTTGTACTCTGTCGACAGTCTTCCATATCCAAATGAATGATTCCATCTTATACTGCATCTCAGCTGTTAGTTTTGTGTTATGGATGATGATTAATGTTTCCTCCAGGCACCATGGGCAAGCGTCTGCAGGACATTGGAGTGGAAAACTCTGAGGAGAACAGGCGCAAATACCGTCAGCTTCTGTTCAACTCGGACGCTGTGAGTTGTTTTACTTCTCTTCTATTAACGGCTGGTTTCTATAATATTCAGATTTATTTTTACTCCCTATTTGGCTCCCTGATTGGTCTAATACTTAGTGAAGTGTGAAAACCACTAAATGCGCTGTACTGTTTTTCATAAAAAAATTGTATGATAGCGAGTTTGGTATGTAAACTCGTACTAAGGGGTACGGTTTCTTATTGGGAACTAGTGACGCGACCCGCCTCGGCTTCGCATGGGTAGAGAATACATGCCTACATTTTTAGGGTTCCGTAGCCGAATGGCAAAAAACGGAACCCTTATAGATTCGTCATGTCTGTCTGTCTGTCTGTCTGTCTGTCTGTCTGTCTGTCCGTCCGTATGTCCGTCCGTATGTCACAGCCATTTTATTCCGAAACTGTTAGGACTACAGAATTGAAACTTGGTAGGTAGATGTATTCTGTGAACCGCTTTCCGATTTTTATACAAAAATAAAAAATATAAAAGTTTAAGGGTTTAAAAGCTCAAATCTATACGTGTGGGGTGTCTTTGGATAGGTCTTTAAAAATGATATTGAGCTTCCTAAAATCATTTTTTCTCAAAGTCAATCATTTGAAAGATAGGCGCGCCTAAAGTGGTAAAATAGAATGTGTGTCCCCCCCCTCTAACTTTTAAAGTATGGGAGTGAAAAATCTAAAAAAAATATATGCTGTAGATCTCAATAAAAACTAACAACGAAAATTGGTTTGGACGAGATACAGTCAGCAGTTTTAGAGATATGGCGACCGCAAAGATAACTTTGTTTTTCATACAAACTCTATGAAAAACAAAGTTAATTTTGTAGTTGCGAAAAATCATAGTTATGGAATACTTAACTGTGTTACGGAACCCTACGAGTGCGAGTCCGACTTGCACTTGGCCAGTTTATTTAATCAGCTTGTTGCGTCGAGTATGAATTAATATCTTCAACAATTATCGTCGTATTGCAACCAATTTACAAAAAACTTTAAAGAATTATACACCTAAACCTTCGTCATGTATCTGTCTATTAGTGAAAAGTTGAAAACCGCGTGAAAATCCGTTCAGACGCGGCAGGGGACTTAGTTTTCAACCGACTTCACAAAAAAGGAGGAGGTTCTCAATTCGCCTGTATTTTTTTAAATGTTTGTTACCTCAGAACTCTGTCAATTCAAAACCGATTTGAATATTTTTTTGTTAGAGAGCGTATGCTTTCCGTTTGGTCCCATTGTAATTTTATCGAGATCTGATAAGTATCTCCAGAGATAGAGATACCCACCTCAAACTTAATACTGATTATATATGATCAAACAAATCGAAAAAACCGACTTCACATGCCGCGATAGTAAAAGTATCCAGTAGTCATAATCATGTCATCAAGGTATACGAATTTGTTTATATTGTTTATCTCCATATCCCCGGAGATGATTATTAGATCTCGATCAAATTTGAATGTGACCAAACGGCAGGCATAATCTCTCAAACAAATAAACTAGCCAAGTGCAAGTCGGACTCGTAGGGTAAAAATCGTAAAGCGGTTCACAGAATACACCTACCTACCAAGTTTCAACTGTGTAGTCTTAATAGTTTCGGAATAAATTGGCTGTGACATACGGACCGACAGACAGACATGACGAATTTATGAGGGTTCCGTTTCCGCCGGCTACGGAACGCTTAAAAATATTTTTTTTAATCAGTTAAGTTTTGCTGAGGTAACAAACATTTTAAAAAACTGTCGAATTGAGAACCTCCTCCTTTTTTGTGAAATCTGTTAAAATTGACTAGCGCTGCATTTGAAGTCGTTTTTTTGTTTTGTAAACGAACTTAAATTATGTAGGAAAAAACTTGCCTTGCTACCTCACAGACTATCCAGGTTTGCATTATTTTACACACCATACATTCTTGTAATTCTATTTTTTATAAAAAAAAAAACTATCTATGTCATCAAATACGTGCTTTTCTAAACGTGACGAGCTCCTATTCTATAAAATCGTCATCACATGCGCCGAGTCACGTAGACGATACTGGAGGTGTGTCCATAGAACAACCGGTATTGAAACACGTCATTCAAGGTGACCCGGAGTTATCCTGTTATGTTTCGCCATTGAGTGATTGATTGGGGTATTCCAAATTTTGATTTAATATTGTGCAAATAAATACAGACCTTCTTTCCTCTTCGAGGCAAGCATGCCTGGCTCATATCGTCAATTTCCTTAGGGATCGTCCATTAATATCGTGAGGCTTGAAAGGGGAGGGGGGAGGGGTCGGGAAAAATCACGAAATATCACAAGGAGGGAATGGGGGATATAATAAGATATCACGTGTATTTATTTTTCGTTGATCGCACGATTTCTAAACAAAACAACAGGTATCACGTCACGACAGCTGATCCAAAATTTAATCAGATTATACCTGTATCTATACTAATATTATAAAGAGAGAACATTTGTATTTTTGTATTTTTGTATGTTTGTAATGATTTGGCTCAAAAACGACTGAACCGATTTAAAAAATTCTTTCACTAATACATAGAATGGACTTTCGGAATGACAATAGGCTATATATTATCCCGTTTAAATCAAAGGTACATTCGTGGAGACCTAATTTGCAACCTAAGTCGGCAAAAAAACGGTCGAAAAAACACGTTTCTTACGAACGCTGCTTAATTGAAAATAGATAGAAGAATATTTTCTATGCAAGAGTTGTACAACTTAATAAGACCTACAAAAAAGTCCCCGACAGCATATGTCTATCTCTTAAGGTTGACTCACAGTAACCATTTGAATCTTAAATTTTTTGTTAAAAAATATGACAACTTCCAAGGCTATTTTCAAATATATAGTATTAATCCTTATCCATATAATTACGTTAATTAGCTTGGCCACATATTATAGATTAAAATTGTCCTTTACAGTATATAATTCAAATGAAAACTCTAGAAGATATCACTAATTTCAGAAACACGCATCGCAAAATTAATAAAATATTTGCAGTGAAACCACAGATTAGGTCATAGTTACTACGAAAATATTATTATAAGCTTAGCTATGCTGTAGATCCTCACCGATCACAATCAATTTGAAGTCAATATAATATAATAAAATGATCTATTGTATAAAATAATATTCATCTATATGTATAGTAATTTAAGCCACCCCGACTGATCTATATATAATCTTTTCATTAAAATCATTCCAATGACTCTAAACACGACATTTAAAATCTGAGCTGTAAGTTGGTGAGGATTTGAGTATTCTGTAGAGTCCAAGAGATGTCCCAGCATCAGGTCAATGCTTCCATGTTCTTACAATATCGTTGAAGAAGAAGATTTTCGAATTGATCAGATCTATGAAAGTTGATTTCATAGCGAAATTAACTAGAAAAAAGCTCATAGTTTTATAACGATTGAACGAATTTTCATGAATCAAAGCTAAGAAAACTCTCGATGAAGACATCTATCAAACAAAAAAAAACTATCAATAATAAAAACAAATTCGGTTCATCCGGTTAGGTGCTAAGATGCTACAGACAGACACACAGATACACACGTTAAACGTATATTACCCCTACATTTTGCGTCGGGGAACGGTGTAAGGTTACGGCGGCAGATGTCCTCCTTGATGGTAAGCTACTTTTTGGTAGATTTAATGATCCCACAACCACTGTACGAAAACTCATGATTCATGAATGCACATAAAACTTTCATTGGTAGGTATATAGCTAGGATTAGAACCAACGACCGTCGGGTCAGAATCAGGGTAACTATCCTTTACGCCAAAGGGCCGTCCAATATCACTACGTAAGTATTATAAAACAAAGTTCATCACTGCGTCTGTCTGTCTGTTCGCAATAATCTCAATAGCTACTGAACGGATTATCATGCGGTTTTCACCAATAGCCAGAGTGTTTATGAGGAAGGTTTAGGTCCATAATTCGTTAAGGTTTTGTGTAAATTGGATGAAATATGACGATGATTGTTAAATATGTTCATATTTTATATTCGATGCAACAAACTGATGCAAATTTTGTAGGCATATATGTTCTACCCGTGCGAAGCCGGGGCGGGCTGCTAGTTTAAAATAAAATTCAGAAAATTTTCAATAAATACTTCGTGAAAAAAATACAAGTGACACAGTAGTACACTTTGACTGCGGCACTTTTTCGCATATTTTTTAATTATTTTTTTTCGTAAGCGTGGCATCGCTCGTGTGGCAAGGTCACACGCACCCCTTGTGAAAAAATTAATTTAAAATAAAAATGTATTATATATTTTTTTTAATTTTACTTCCGATACCAAAAATCGATAAAACGCACGGTGTCTGTTTTCAGCAGCGAACGTGTATAGATTACGAAAATCTATCTTATTGCTATCTACGTATATTATGAATGTAATGGGAGCATGATATGGGAACAATTTAGTCGATAGTGATATAAAATGGAGGCTTGGTTCTACGTCTTAGTTAGAATATATAGCATGAGTTGCTGTTTTAGTTGGTAAAATTAATTTTTAACTAAGTTATAAAGCATTTTTTAAGCGACAGCGTATTGAGAAACAGGAGGTTCTCAATTCTGTTGTATTTTTAACCGTCTTCAAAAACGGAGGATAAAGGACAATGGCACCAAACGGGTAGGTAGGCACGGTCAAAATCTTGTTAATAAATGACGGAGTTATAGAACTCCGTCATTTTCAACCATACCAACCATTGTTACCATAGGGTAACAAACAAAAAAAATCTTTGAGAACCTTTTCCTTTTTGGAAGTCGGTTGAAAATGGAGTTGAAATATACAGAATTAGAGGTGTCTATACACGTCATATTCACATTATAAAATGATACATAATGAAAAGTTTTTCTAAGAAAATGTCAGTGAACATTGCGCAATAGTTTGTTTTGACCCCTGTTTCGTATTGAAAGTCAATGGGTGTGTCTAGCATAGTAGATTTCTGATTATATTGCTACAAGCTTGGTATTATACGAGGGTCATTCAATAAATACTTAGCCTACAAAAAGTAAACGAAAATTTTGGAAAAGTGGCAATTTATTTTTCAACATAGTCTCCTTTTAGTTCGATACACTTAGCCCAGTGATGCTCCAACTTTTTTAACCCGTCCGAAAAATAGTTTTTGTCAAACTCTGCAAAATAGGCCTCCGTGGCGGCGATGACCTCCTCATTTGATCCATATCTATTCCCGGCGAGAGATTTTTTCAAATTAGGAAACAGATAGAAGTCCCAAGGGACCAAATCTGGAGAATACGGTGGATGGGGCAGCAATTCGTAGCGTAATTCGACCAATTTGGCCATGGCAACGGCAGACGTGTGAACCGGTGCGTTGTCGTGGTGAAACAGCACTTTTTTCTTAGCCAGATGGGGTCGTTTTTTCTTTAATTCGGCGTCGAATCGGCCCAATAAATCGGCATAGTAAAGCCCTCTAATTGTTTTACCCTTCTCGAGGTAATCGATGTAGATCACACCTTGTGAATCCCAGAAAACGGGGGCCATAACTTTTCCGGCCGATTTTACAGTTTTCGCCTTCTTTGGAGCACGTTCCCCGGTTTGGATCCATTGTTTTGATTGCTCCTTGGGCTCTGGTGTGTACCAGTGGATCCAGGTTTCATCGACGGTCACAAAACGACGCAAAAACTCCGCTGGATTCCGCTTAAACAGCGCCAAACACGTCTCCGATTTGGTCTCACGGTTGCACTTGTTTTCCGGTGTGAGTAAACGCGGCACCCATCGCGCCGACAGTTTTCTCATGCCGAGTTCCTCGTGAAGAATATGATGCACTGTTCCTTCTGAAATGCCTACAGTCTCAGCTAGCTCCCGAACCTTCAATCGGCGATCTGCCAATACGAGATCATGGATTTTTTAAAAATTTTTTCTCCGTAGCAGCTGTTTTCGGTGCACCTGGACGTGGTTCATCAAAAACCGACGTACGGCCACGTGCAAACTCGTTGAACCAATTCTTGACGGTGGCCATCGATGGAGAAGAGTCACCGTACACAGCATCCAAGCGCTCTTTGATTTCGATGCGCGTTTTCCCTTCCAAAAATAGGAATCGAATCACCGAACGATATTGCTCTTTTTCCATTTTTGTAAAACCGCTCGATACGTTCGCTTCCATAAGTTGTCAAAATAAAACAAATGAAGGGATTGGAATGAAAATTTGAAAAAAGAATTAAAAAAGAATGTGCTACACTGTGGTAAAACTCTTTTGAAACTACAGCGCTCTCTGGCGATGAGGCTAGGTACTTATTGAATGCACCTCGTAGAATGTACCCAACGACAGATCCATTCTAACCACAGCATGAAGCCATTAAAATGGTTAAATAGGCGCGATTTAATCTATCAAATAGTCTGATTTAAGTATGTTTACCTGGTGTTCATATTTTCCACTTTTGTTTTGTGTAAATAGAATTAATGGGATATGCTCGGAGTTTCTCTGAAGGATCGAATCCGGAACGAGGTGATCCGACAGAGAACCAAAGTCATCGACATAGCTCACCGGATTAGCAAATTTAAGTGGCAGTGGGCCGGACATATCAGCCAAAGAAACCGAAAAACGTTGGGGTAACGAGTTCTTGAGTGGAGACCACGTAATGGCAAGCGTAGCGTACTGCGTAGGGACGCCCTCAGACCTCTTTTATAAAGTCGGTAAAATAGCAAGAGATGTTTCGGCGGTTAAATATTTTATCAGACACACATCTAAGTTTAGAATTTCACATTTTGTAAGTAATTTGGCATTCTGCCTGTTTCAACATGGTATAGTCACAGAATAAATAATAGTGCAAGTATCGTGTAATTTCGACTAAATACCTACTAGAGGAGAAAAGGTCAAACTATTTCAGTGTCGATTCACTAGAATACATAATATTGTTTTATAGACAGTACATTATATCATTACATTTATTCTACAATACCTATTTTAGCCGGTTTGTAGCTGTAGTTTGCATATATTTTCGCTCTACCTGGTGGGCAAGCGGTGGGCAATGACTGGAAAAGAAGAGCCAAAGATCGGGGTCAATGGCGTGTCTTGGGAGAAGCCTACGTCCTGTATTGACATCGGCTGATTACGATGTTGATGTAGTTTTAGGTAGAAAGATCCAAACACCTGCCAGAATTAAAAATGTATAGAAAATTGCTGTTCGTTTTCAATCCCATACAATTTGTCAAACTCTTCTTAACTCTAGTCTTCTCTTTCACAGGCTCTGTCCGAGAACATCTCTGGAGTGATCCTGTTCCACGAGACTCTGTACCAGAAGGCTGATGACGGCACTCCCCTTGTTCAGCTCTTGGAGAAGCGTGGAATTATTCCCGGAATCAAGGTCGACAAGGGTGTTGTACCGCTCTTCGGATCTGAGGACGAATGCACCACACAGGGTAAGCTTTCTTTTCGTCTATGAATTCCTGGTACTTCTAATAAATTATAATACCTATACAATAAGAAGTGCTAATTGTAATAAAACTTAATAATGCAGATTTATAATAATATTTTATATGTCGTAATATTGTGACAAAAACGGATCTCCTAAAACATACCATCTGAAATGTATACTCTATTTTAAATGAATAAATAGAATCCTGAACTTCTAGGTATGTACCTTCCTTCCTTACCTTTGAATGTTAGTTCATCGTAACGCCACGATGGCTCCCTTTTTCACAGACTCTAAAATCAATGTCTACTGTAAGTAACCTGTAACTACGCCCCTGTCATTTTCTTTTTGTGACCAACCATTTGCAAAAACAAATATAGACCCTTCAAAAACCTGAAAAATAACCTATTTCACTGCCCTGATCTAAACGGCTACCAGACAAATTAGAAAAGGGTTTAAGACAAAAGAGCTAGGATGGACTTATAATTATGCAAAAAATAATTTGATCGGATCAGTTTTCAAGGAGAAAACAGAGGAATACAAAACCTTTAGTCAAAAATTTGTAAGTAAAATGGGTCTGAGTTGATGTTGTCCGTATCATTATACACTCTTGTTGGTTGTTCGGGCACTGCGCGACGGAAATAGTTTCTTTATAATATACCTATTTTCAAATTCCTCGCACCCGCGTTTTCTCTTAACCGACCGCGAATCTGTTTGCAACCCCGTCTTCTGCGTTTCTATTTGATTTATAGTGCCGTCTGCTATATGTTCTGTATCTACTTTAATAATTAATAAAGAATTAAATCTGTATAATATTGAAAGCAGCAAGCTCCAGGCGTCTTGTTTTTGTTCTTGGTGAAATGTTGGCATTCCGGTTTCGTAACCAGTTCCTTACAACTTTCATGCCTTCATTGTATATACATTATCTAGTACAAGGAACGAGCTGTATAATTCGATGTATTTTTTAACTGACTAACAAAAAGGAGGAGGTTCTCAATTCATCTCTTGTTTTATTGTTGTTGTATGTTTGTTACCCGACTACTCCGCCAATTGTGAACCGATTTGAATGATTATTTTTGTCATGGGTAGAGTTCATCTCCGAGGTGGTCCCATTAAAATGTTATCAATATCTGATAAGTATCTCCAGAGATATGGCAGTAAACATTCCAAACTTGATACTGAGACTGACTTTCGCGGCATGTGAAGTCGCTTTTGTTGTTTATAAACTATCTTAACTATTTAAATTATGTTTATGGTCCCCACTGCTGCACCGAAACCTTCATTTTGTTTTTCCGTCTGAAGCTAAATTATTCCAATCTTTACGTTATAATTATTGTTTATTTATATATTATTATTATTATTTATTAACCTTAATCAAAACGATACAAAAACCAATTATTAGAGTACGTAGTAGTCAAACCAGTATGTGTGCAAGTTTTTGCCTTTGCTAAACATAGTATTACATCTAAAAAAAAACAATAGTTATTTATGATACTAGTGCGGTAAGTTGGTTTTTACAAACGAGTAGACGAATGTAAGCCCGAGACGTAGTGGAGGGCTTACCATAGCCACGAGACTCACGTGTTTGTAATAACTTACCGATTCCGCACGTGTGTCATACAATGTTTTTTCAACACATTTGCGAAAAACAGTACAATTGGTAATAAAACAAACATAAATATGCATGTACAGGCTTCGTAAATGCCAGAAAATGTGTTGAAAAAACGATAAATTAAGGCAGCAGATTCGTATAATTTGTGTATTATAGTCTGCAAACAAGCCGATGATATCAAGTATAACGGCTTTGTGAGTTATCATTGTTATCAAAGAAGATTTATATGTCCTCTTTAAGCTTACTTAAGCTGATAACAATACACGATACTATGTATATCTAAATAATAAGTATTAGCTGCGCCTCGCGACTTAACCTACGTTTAAAAGTATCCTATGTTTTAATCCTGGTTAAAAAGTATCTGTATGTCAAATTTTATCCAAATCCATTTAGCCGTTTTAGCATGAAAGAGTAACAAACATTTATCCCTCCATCTAACTCACCAACTTAACTTCGTATAAAATTATGTAGATGGCGCTGGAGTAGGTTGCACAGTTCTTCTTGTAGATATTGTCTAAAATTTAGACAATATCTCATACATTTAGACTCTAAATGTATGAGATTCTGCATAATATTTTCCGAGACGTTAGAACCAGATGCACTTGCTTCGTCATCAAACATGTTGTTAATTATAATTATTAAGTTGAGATTTGAATTCTTAACTTAATAGGGACCACGGGGTGCACTTTTCCATACAAATGTATTCCCCCGTTTCCTCCCTGGAAAATGCTTCTAGAGCAAAATTTGTTTCTACAAAAATCAAGGTCTGCTGTAGCTACTTACTACTATCATTTGCTTATATTGACCAACCGATTGCAAAAAGAAATATAAGCATTCTTATCTCCTCTTTTGATTTGACTTTTGAAGGGTCATATTTATGTTTGCAATTGGTTGGTCAAAAAAAGCAGACCTTGATTTTTTGTAGAAACAAATTTTGCTCTAGAAGCATTTTTCAGAGAGGAAACGGGAGAATACATTTGTATGGAAAAAGGCACCACGCGTTCGCTCTTAATCCTAGTTAAAAAGTATCTGTATGTCAAATTTCATCCAAATCCGCTTAGCCGTTTTTGCATGAAAGAGTAACAAACATTTATCCCTCCATCTAACTCACCAACTTAACATATTTTAATTTGCAATTAGTTGGTAAAAAAAAGAAAATAACAGGAGCGTAGCTACAGCATAGCTTGTTTTTTTGTAGAAACACATTTTTCTCTAGAAGCATTTCCAGGTAAGAAACGGGGTAATACATTTGTATGGAAAAGTGCACCCCGCGTTGCCTCTTTATTTCCTATTATAATTTAGCAAAGTGTATCAAGTAAGGCTGATGATGAATAAGCAGTATTGTAGTTATCATCATCAGCCTGTGTCAGTCCACTGCTGGACGTAGGAGGCCTCTCCCAAGATGCGCCACTGAGCCCGATCTTCGGCTCTTCTCTTCCAGTCACTGCCCACCGCTTTGCGTATGTCGTCGCTCCACCTAGTCACAGGACGTCCTACGCTACGTTTGCCGATTCGCGGTCTCCACTCTACGACAAGTCTACCCCAACGGTTATCAGTCCTGCGGCAGATATGACCAGCCCACTGCCACTTCAGCTTGCTAATCCGTTGAGCTATGTCGATTTAATTTTAGTTCTCTGGCGAATTACTTCGTTCCGGATTCTATCCCGCAGAGAAATACCGAGCAGAGCTCTCTCCATAGCTCGCTGAGCGACTTTAAACTGGTGGACCAGTCGAACTGTGAGTGTCCACGTCTTGGCTCCGATGGAGGATATGTTTAAGACCAGCGTCTTAAACATATCCTCCAAGGCGTTAGTGAACAGTTTCGGGGATATGACGTCCCTACTAGGTAACTCTTTGTCTTTATATTCAGTAACTATGCAGACTTTGCCCGGCATCGAAATACAAATAAGTAATTAACTGTATTTACCTAATGTTATTGACATTCCATTGACCCTTGGACTTTGCTATCGAAGCAAGGGGCTCGACTACTATCTCATTGATAAACCAACTCTTTGTAAACATGATTAATATTAATGGTACTTTCCACACAAACGGTTGATATTATAATTATTGCTCGCGGTATAACGATCCAGTGTAAGGCCCAAAACTTGCGTTCAAAGATATAAGTGAGTGCGAGCTCTCAGAAACTGGTGATAAGGATAGAGCAAAATGTAAAAAAAAGAGAGTCGGAAAGCTGAACTCGTAAACATGTGGAATAAATGGCTAGGAACAGACAGAGAAGTAGAGAAAGGAGAAAGAGCATACGAATATTCTGAGAGAAGCTCGTTTTATGGTATTTTGCCAGCGGATTGAGTCGCACCCTACCGAGGTTCCTCTTTTAAGTTCTTCAGTTTTAGTTCTTCTGACTGACGGTATCAAGCTCCGATACTAAAGATGGCGCTGCAGGGTTATTTTATTTGATTTGTTGTATTAAAGAATTCTTTACCCTTATTTTTTTTCATACCAAACTCGATATCGTATTTCGAGCAAATTTTGCATGAAAAATAGTACGTACAGCGCCTCTAGTGTCTTTTTTAGTCTTTACTACACTAAACTTAATTTCTGCCAATCAGGGAGCCAGAATGAGTCGAATACTACTCGTATGTTAGATCTGTCAAAAGCTTTAAAGATAAAAACTCGTACTAAGGATATTTACTTGTAGCGATTTGGTATCATATTTTAAAATTTATAACATATAAAATATATATAAATAAATGTATGATACTGATTAATATTTCTACTGCTACAGCAATATCTTTTAACAAAACAAAGCATTTATTTATGCTTGAATGCTATAAATAGGGGGTCATTACTTTTTATCAAGCCGTTTATTGCTTCAATTCACTTCAGATTTGCATCGCAACTGTATAGTATTTTATTGATAGAGGTGAAATAATTGACCTTCATTGGCTCAGAATTGTAAGTTATATAGAACATATACGTCGGATCCATTCGCCCATATTTACAGAAACAAATTGCATTGTTTATTGACTTCTGAGTTTTACACTTTATTATTTTGTATGCATAATTTTTTAAGAGCTTATGGTGTACCTATTATAAAATTTTTAATACTGGAATTTGTATTAAATATATTTGAGCCTTATATTGTTTAAGCCTAATACTGTTTAAGTTTTAAGTGGTTTTTATTTTTACTTCGATAAAACAGCTAACATACAAAAATACAAAAAAAAGATAAAGTACATACTTAATAGGTTATAAGTAATACACACATTCACTTTAAAAGTTCCATTTTCAATCTTTCCGCCTCTAAAATGGGGAATGCTCTTTTGACCTAATACCATCTTCGCCGCCCACCCTAAGATTTTACAGAATGGGAAGTGTCATACCACCCGCTTCAACCGTGGCTTATACCAGGTGTAGACCAGGCGAATTTTGTTGTTTAACTTCCTAGTGATGTACGATACGATACGAGTTACAACAAATAATCATCCGATACTTTCTATCGATTAAATCGCGATTGATTAGCCTATCAAATAGCTTAATTCTAAAAGCTTATTATAGCTCTATAATGCCAGCCTAAATGTTCTTCCGCGACAAATTTCCGAGCGTTGATGTGTACCCAGTGATGTGGAATGATCTGCCTGCAGCGATTTTTCCTTTTGACTATAGAATGCGAGTCTTTTAAAAAGAGCATCCACAAATTCCTCGTAGGTTGGCAACGCATTAGCAGCGCCCATTGTGTTGCAGATGTTCATCATAATAATTGTACACTATGATAATAATGTTGATTTTTCTTTCCAGGTCTCGATGACCTCGCCCTGCGTTGCGCGCAATACAAGAAAGACGGCTGCCACTTTGCCAAGTGGCGTTGCGTCCTCAAGATTGGCAGGAACACTCCTTCTTACCAGGCCATCCTTGAGAACGCTAACATCCTCGCTCGTTACGCTTCCATCTGCCAGAGCCAGCGTATCGTGCCTATTGTAGAGCCCGAGGTTCTTCCCGATGGTAAGATATTGCTTCTTGTTTGTTCTTTTGCACCATAGTTGTTTTGTTACATTTCCTATAGAAATTCATGATTTGGCTCGTTACGTCCAGTGCGTATTGAGCATATTTTAGATAGAGATCGAGGTTCTTTCTGATTGTAAATGATAGCTTCTTGTTTATTCTTATGCCCTAGTACTCATAGACGCTTTACTACAATAACCTGAGCAGAAATGATGGATTATGTTACTACTACTACTCTTCTATCTATCAGTGGCAAAGACATTGTACTATATTAAACTCGACTGTGCGCTAGGCGCAATTACGGGACCGAAAGAGACCGACCCTTGCACGGTGATTGTCTTTTGTGGTTCCCACAAAATAAATAAATATATATACTTTATACAATATCATACATATTTTGCACTGGCAGGTTGTTAGACAAGGAATCACTCCGTTCTTATATCATCTCACTCGGCCCGTTTATGTATCATAGCAATTGCAAGCTTATGTTCATAGCATACGGATTGAATAAAATTTGTCGAGAATCTGCTGTGCACAGTAATGTTTATAGTACAATGTCTTCGCTTATACGGTACGGACTGGACATTGAGATAAATGCATAGACGTAGTATAAAAGGATGGTGCACTGCAGATGTTATTACAAATTCAATTTAATCCGTATGCTCAAACAATAAGGATGTAATTGCTTTGTAGAACAAAACGGCCCAATCGAAAAGCACCAAGGTGGGAGTGGGTCCGTGTCTAACAACCTGCTACTGCCTGTTAGTGCTATATATGTTCTATCCTATATGTACAGTATATATATAAGGTCGCCATACAAAAGAAAGGGACGAACTCCGTTCAAGGTCGGTCTTATTAGGGCCGGTTTGCGCAGCGAGCTTAATATTAAAAGGTCTTTTGATAAATGTTACTGCGATATGATAGCCTGGTACTTTATATCCAAAAGCCTTATATCGAGGTAGTAGTGAAGAGCTGATGAGAGGTTGTTCCGTTTTCCAGGTGAGCACGATTTGGACCGTGCTCAGAAGGTGACTGAGGTCGTCTTGGCCGCCGTGTACAAGGCGCTCAGCGACCATCACGTCTACCTTGAAGGCACACTCCTCAAGCCTAACATGGTAAGTGATAATCATTTAAAATCGTTTGAAAATCGAAAAAAAACACTATTCCAAACGCTGTAATTATCCGTGCTAGTCATTTTCAGTACCAAGGTTGAGAGGTTTATCTCCATATCTCTGGAGATACTCTTCAGATCTCTATGAATTTACATTAGAACCACCTCAGCAGGGCTAGCATGGCCTTATCCTCGGAGGAAAGACAAAATTATTTCCCTGTTTTTCGCCACTGACAGTGGATCAACACAACAATTTAAACGCTTGGTGAAGTTTAACCCCGAGTTTTGATTTTTTTTGTATTAAAAAGTCTAAAAAAAGAATTGGCGGGCGTTTTTATAAACGCCCGCTGACTTTTTACAATTATTTGTCGAAAAACTTAACTTATAATTTGCCTCCTCCACCAATCAAAACACGGATAGGTGGAAAGTGAAAATAGTCCCCTTGCCATGCTAGCCCTGCAGGAGTATACTCTTTTAATTGAAAAAAATGATTTTGAAAATCGGTCCACAATTGATAGAGAAATCGGTGAACAATGAACATAAATAAAAAATTGTATTTAAGATAGTTTCAAAACTAAAACAAATGCCCCGCGAGTCAATTTCAGTAGCAAGTTTGAGACGTATATCGTCAAATCTCTGAATTTTTTATCATAATCGCATCTCGATGAAATTACAATGGGACCACCTCGGAAACGTACCCTATCGATTAAAAAAAGAATCATTCGAATCGGTTCATAATTGACTTTATGACGTATTGAGTGTAATCGCGTAACATACATACAAAAAAAAACAAGATACGGATGAATTGAGAACCTCCTTCTTTTTGGAAGTCTGTTAAAAATATATTAAGATGCCTAGGCATTTGTTTATTGGCCATCGTTTATCGTGTCAGTTATTTAGTTAATTATGATTATAACATTGTATTTTATTTGCAGGTGACCGCTGGCCAGAGCTGCAAGAAGACTTACACCCCCAATGACATCGCTCGTGCCACCGTCACCGCTCTGCAAAGGACCGTGCCCTCTGCCGTTCCCGGTACGTTTTTTTTTTACTTTCCTTGCTAATAATTACCATTTTCACTATCTTTTTTTTAAATTTCTTATAGGCTAGCGTTTGACCACTATCTTACCTGTTGGTAAGTGATGATGCGGTCGAAGATGGTAAGCACGCTAGGCCTAGAATGGGAACTGGCTCTCAAGGATAGCTGCCGGAACACATTAGATGTTTGGTGACAGATTTTCTAACTTGAGGGTGGTAGCTGGCCAGGCGGACACTAGATAGTGTCCGACCACCATGCTGGGGTTGTTGGTTTCTTAACGATGTTTTCCTTCACCGGAGGGCCACTGTGAGAAGCGCACATAAACTTTTCGATAGAAAAATCCATTGGTGCACGGCGGGGTTTGAACTTGGTACCACGGCATCAAAGCCGAACGTTCTCCCGATTACGCCACCGGACCCTCAAAATATCTACTGCATTATTATCATCACCGTCTCATTAAAAGTGTTAATTTTATGAAGGCAAGGCACTATTATTGTGTCCGCCTGGCTAGTCTTGTAAGTTGGAAAAACTGCCGCCATCTATCGGTGTGTTCTGACAACTGTCCTCGAGAGTGTTCCCATTCTTAGCCCAGCGTTCTATCACCCTCAAGAACATCGTGAATTCGTCACGTACAGAGGATTTTCCATTACTTTGGCTTCACCAAACTTAGACATGGCGCCAATAGGTTCTGTATGATGTGCGGTGCCAGCCAGTATGGAATACGGGTATTTTTTATGGAATATTTGCGCTGGTGGGTTGGACTAAAGTCTGTCCAGTGGACAACAGACTTTAGCCCAACCGGACAATGTCCAGTGCCTCGTCTCACTGCCGTCTTCCAATTCCAGACAAGCACGATTCCATCTCACACCCATGGTGAGACAGTGCCGACAGTTGTCATGTGCTTATCTGTCAGAAATGTAAAAAAGCTGGGATGCTTTTGACTCTCTGTTAGACGGAAATACATAACACACCCCAGCGAGTCTTTATAATAGTGCGGATTATATTCTGCTTAATTATCATAATCATCATCCAACTGAATTAAATAATGTTATGATAAATATTATTCTGCTTAGTAAATATAATTAAAAAATCTATGACGTTAGTTTTCGGTAACATAGGAGTAGAAATCTAATTCCAAATCCTCGAAAATTTCCAGGCATCACATTCCTCTCCGGCGGCCAGTCCGAAGAAGAGGCATCCGTCAACCTGAACGCTATCAACGCGGTTGAAATGAAGAGGCCGTGGGCGCTAACTTTCAGCTACGGGCGTGCTCTGCAAGCCTCTGTGCTCCGCGCCTGGGCTGGCAAGCCTGAGAACGTGCTGGCTGGCCAGCAGGAGCTCATCAAGCGTGCTAAGGTACCTCCTTGATTGATATGTGATCCTGGTACTCTAATATTACAAATGGGTGAAACATTTTGTTTAGTTTTATATCAACTAATGACACAACTCTAAAGTGTGGGTAAGTTTTTAAAACGAGGCTCTCATCAGGCCAAAAATCTCAAGCAAATAGGTTTTTGAGCTTGAAAGTAGACCTAAAGCTAGATCATGCCAGCTGGACAGCAGGAGCTCATCAAGCTTGTTAAAGTATTAGTAAGATTGATAATAATATGTTAGCCTGGTATTAAATACGCTAACTAACCACAAGTTTAGGTAGAGTCTGTGCAAAAAGAGAACCGTTCTGGCTTTACGATGAACTAACATTCAAAGGTAAGGAACGAAGGTATATATACCTACCTAGTGCCACCCGATAATGATAAGAGTAGGTACCTACCAAAGTATATAATATTTTTAGTCGTATTGGCAATGACAGCAATGTCAACGCAACAAAAAAGTAAATTAGAACCATCAACACGCGCGCTCTCAACTTCTACGACGGTTCTCTTTTTGCAAAGACTCGAAATGTAACTTACAAGTGGTTAAAATCAAATGTTTGGCTGTATGTTCATAAATGCATGTCATAAATCCAATGGCCAGAGTATACACAATATTGGTAGACTATACACAAACCAGAAAACGACCTTGCGGGACAGGCTTGAAGCTCATCAAAAACCAAGGTAACTTCTTAATAGTTATTTCACCCTGGTACTCTAAACTTGCCACACCAAACGTGTCAGATAAACAATAGGCGATCAAGCGTACCCCAAGGTAAGAGGAAAGTGTTTTTAACTGCATGCCATTTTATCTTTACCATTAGTCATTGTTTTTACTGTAGTAAAGTTTGCTGTATGCTTTATTTGTTTTTGTCCTGTATCGTCATCTATGCTCACATACTGTGAATCTTAGAGTTAAGTTACCTGCTATCTAAATATATATTTAAATTCATTTTATTATGTTTCTTTGAAGTGTCACACACTTTATATTTTTGTAAACTTTTAAACACAATCCAAAATTTCATCGTACTGACGGGACTCGAACCCGCACCCCCCGGATTACACGTCCAGGTGCTCTGGTGTAAATTCATTTTATTTCAAATTCATTTCATTTGAAGTATGCTGTTAATTCCGCAATTAACCAATCAATAAGATGGTACAGAATCCTCATTGTTTAATGCAAACAGACTAGCAATTGACCATATCACCCGATGTTTGTGTCCATGTTTGTTACTTCTTCACGCTAAAATACTGAACCGATTGAGTTGCAATTTGGTATGTAGACAGCCTAGAACCTGGAATAACACATAGGGAATCTTTTATCCCCATATTTCCACAGAAGCGATGTGTACGCGGGTAACCGCGGGGCACAGCTAAAAGCATATTTCCATTCAACCATGTTAACATCAATATATTAATTATGCAGTATTTGAGCTTAGCTTATTTGTGTTTAACAAAATCCGACCATTTTTTAATTTTTTTTTGTGTCTGTGTACTAATTTGTCTTTTTTATTTATTTTTTTGCTACCTGCACGCTCTTTGCACCAACGACTGCGCCTGCGCTCGACCAATCACGCATCGGCTCTACTATTCTAAATTTAATAATTTAGGCCAACGGTCAGGCATCGTTGGCAAAATACGTTGCCGGTTCTATTCCTTCTTTGGCCGCCTCTAAGTCAAACTTTGTTAAGTCTCACGCTTATTAAAAGACTTATACAGACTTATAATATTCTAAATTCAGTATCCAGATAGTTAGGGCCAGGTTGATAGTTTGAACTTAGGCTAAAAGTTTTTGAAAAGTTTAAATGAATGGAATTGTGTAATTTTGCTATATAGTATACGATACGAAGAAAGGAATAGACTTCGCTCATCCGTATTTAATCGCGAATTTTTAAATCCATTCTGTATTGTGAGATGATATTATTAACAGTCATTTTGTTAGAGTCAAAGCTAAGAGTTGCCTTTATCAATCTGAGCCTAAGAATGTGCTTAAAAAGCGTTGTTTATTTTTTTAAGAGAAAGTCTATTCAAATATTTATATCTATCAAAACAAAAAAAATACATATTTTTTGTGAAGTAAACTCGAATTGTTGAATTCAATCATTCCATTACAGTAAGATTATTTTAAAAATATGCACAATATTTATGAATTTTATTTTATATTTTTGATGGATTTTATTTTTTACAACGTATATTTTTAAAATAATCTAGAAAAATATTAGTGATTTAAATGAGCTTGCGACTTGATTTTTTTAGCATTAGATACTAACTTTGTTTCCATTATTTTCTTGTTTGACTACATGTACTTACAATGTTTGTAATAAATATATTAATGTTTTTGAGTATTTCATTACCCGTTTAGTTTGTAATTTAATTAGGCATAAACTTTTTGAGCTAGTGTTTATAAAACAAACAACTAAAGATACGACACGAATCAAACTACACACGGCGATATGATCGCGGCGTTGAACGAAGCGAATCGCTCCGATACTATCGCTCTTGGATGCCTAAAAGTAGATAGTAGTATAAGTATTAGAATCAAATTTCACACTTCCACATCCTATTTCAGAAGGCCAATCCGTAAGTATATCATATCGATAAGACGGCCTTATGCCCGTTTGCACTAAATGCTCAAAATATGTTAAAAAAGCGAAAAAGGGAAATTTTAAATTTATTTTGCAGCAAGGCCAGAGAACCTAAATATACATACCTTTATTTTGAGTTTTTGATCACCGTTGTTGTTTATTTTGAGGTTATTGAGAATTTGAGGGGATTCTTAAATTTTGTGCAAACAGGTATTAGACTTTGCTGTTCCTCAAAATACTTATACTTAACAAAAGCGAAGACTTTGCTGTTCCTCAAAATACTTATACTTATACTTAACAAAAGCGAGCTCATTGGCGTGCCATAGGTGAGCCCTATTTCCAGCTGTGGACAAAGATAGGGTGATGATAATTGATAGTTACCTTAAGCTTAACTTAGAATACTACTAAGTGGTAGAATTCGAATCTAAGCCTTTACATTTTACTTTGGAATTCTACCTAAGGAGGTAGAATGCAAAGTCAAAATGTCCGGTGTGTTTGTAACCTTACCTTTTCACTACTCAACGGCTCACACGATAACACGGAACACGATATAAGTAAAATATATCTTTTATTAATAAAGAATCGCCGATGATGGCTTTTATTTATAAAAATCAGATGAATATATTATATAAAAAGTCCTCATCTTCCTACCCTTATCCCACTTAAGACACGGAATAAATAATAGTACGAGTACTTAAGATGGGGTCGGTGCAACATGTCATTCTCTTTTAATTGGGTTTATCCGCAGTAATTTCCTCATCCACCCCTTTTACATCCATATCTTCTATCACGCCATAGAGAAAGTATATATATAAGGAGAGAACATTAGCGTATGCAAATGAAAGAGCTATAGAGATATAACCCCTACTAAATGATTAACACGTGATACATATGCCAGCTATAAGATAATGATGAACAACGTAGTTTGGTCGGGTCATACATGTCAGCGGGTGAAAGCCAATGGGGTGCACTAGAACTTGGAGCCAGTGCTGGGGTCAGTTTGTAAAATCGCATACGCAGAGAAGGATAAAAAATGGTGTTCATGAGATGATCACGAGATGAACACAATTTTTTATCCTACTAGTATGAACTAGTGATGTATAGTTTTATCCTTCTCATATCATGATTATTTTAAAGATAAGTCTATTTTAATATACTCTGTCTACGTATCACATAGTCCATCCACACTCCATCTGTGTATCACACTATTATCGGTCTTCCTCTTCCTCTATAGCCGTTATAGTTAAGACATTAGCGTATGCAAATGAAATAGCTATAGAGATATAAACCGAATAAAATGATATGACAATTCCCCATTAATGGGGATTTGAGAACTTTATTGTCACAAACTCCTAATGTCGTCTTGTACACCTCATAATGGGGATTGGTGATAAAGAATTGCATAAATCCCCATTAAATGCCAGATCTATTTAATACTCCATCCACGCCGTTTAGTCACTTCACTTCTCATAATATGTCCATATCAGGCTTCCCCTCACATACTCATTCTGAATTTTATCCATTTTGTGACTCACGTATATTATCGCAGGATATAATATAGTACTAGGATTTCACGCGAAAGGCCACACATCCATCTTATAATATAAGTAAATATTTATATGAATTGTAAATATAAAAAAAAAAAAAAAAAAACATACAGACGAATTGAGAACCTCCTCCTTTTTTGTGAAGTCGGTTAAAAATATATACACATAAATAGGCTGCTACAATCATAAACATCTTATTGGTTTTGTCGGGTAAAAATACAGCATTCTATCCAGTGTGTTCAGGCTTTCGCTTTGTTAGGCAGGAAATAGTCTACTAACTTCATCGAAATCCTAGCAAATTTTATTCAACAACAACAACAACAAGCGCTTGATAGAAGTGACGTAGGTATGTAGTGCCGCGTCAAAGTGTTAACAGCTAATTTTCAACATTTGCACATTTTATCATCATTTTATGTAGATTTTTCTTGCCGTTTTTTAATATGCCAAACAAATACGAAGACATTTTAATCGTAAAAAACCGACAGGCGTTATACTCTGCTACAAAATAACAAAACAATGATTAAGAACAAATAAAACGACAGCCGAATCTCTACTGAAGACCTTACGTAATGTCTTATCGGCTACCAAAAGACGCCTTAATTTTGTATCATTTTCATCATTACTAAACATTGCTTTGCAAAAAACCTAATTTATTTTAAGGTGATGTCAAAATTAACAACTGCCCATAGATTTCAGGGTGCATCATTTTAGTTTGGTTTTCTCAGCGCGTGGATTAGCGCTAAGAAGCAGGTAAAATATTTTGAGAAGAGGTTGTAGTGGCCAAATCAAATAGCCCAATGGCTAAGGCGTCGGCCTGGCGATCGAGAGGTCGTGAGTTCGATCCCCACCCATTGCACTATTAACGTGAACCCACTCCAGACACAAGCATATTTAGCTTAGTTAGAGGGGTTAACAGGACTATTAATAATGTGCAACCGACCGCGACATAGCTAGTAAGCTTTTATTACTAGGAGTCTTTCAAACATAAAAAGATCGTAAAATGTTAACTGCAATTTTAGTTTTAACTAAAATCTTAGTTAAAAGTTTTACCTAAGTTCATAATTCTGAAGATTCAACTGGGCAATAGTTGAAAGAATCGCCCTGCACAAGCGTACCTATTTAAAATATTACACACGTTTGCCCAGAATTACTTCGCAATTTCAGAACTAACAGGTGGCTAAACAAAACTTTAACATTAATTTTTCTTTTTTACAGGCTAACGGCCAGGCTTCCCAGGGCAAATACGTCGCCGGATCCGTAACAGGTGCGGGCGCTGAGGCCGGTCTTTTCGTAGCCAACCACGCGTATTAAACACACACACTCTCGTACATACACACACTTCCGTAATCGATATTCAAACGAGCTAATGTACGTAACTTCTAATCTCCTAGTACATCGACAACTAATTGTAAAGATTTTTGTTCAAAAATTCTTGCACCGTTGGCACGTTAATCGAGTTGCAATCCGATTATATCAATCGATAGTTAAATGTACAATTTTGCTAAATATTGACGAAAGATATTTCGACTAGAAATAACCGTGAATATCGATTATCAGTAAGCATCGATCTAATATCGATTCGATAATGAATTATCGCGATCGATTGCTCAAGATCGACAATAAACCACCTCAACTTTATCGATTATCGGAAGTGAATCGTTTGTAGTTGCAGAGAAAACTCAACAGCGCAAAGTATTGAATATAAAATTATCGGTTATCTTCGTTAAGAGTCTACGTACGAGTTATTATAGGACAAAATATTATCGATTAATATCGATTGCAGTATATTTTAGTGATGTCATCAGTAAATGTTGATAGTCTTAGATCGATTATATAAATCGCTTTCTATGTTGAATGTATTGTAGTAACTTGAAAGTGTTAGAATTCCTAGTAAAAAGTATTTAGATGAGATTATTGTAAGTTAAAAAAGACCATAAACATTGTAGATTTGGATTTATTTCGAAAGAAAAATCTAGGTATTTATTAAATCAGATAAAAATGAAATACAATTGTTATTTTTGTTTCATTTAGTTATATCATGTTTAGTTGTAATATTTTGATACTTTGTAAGAGTATTATAATTATGATCAGGTGTATAGATTTGTTTCATTTTATTCCTGTAAAATAATATAGTAACTTGTATTGTAAACTTTGTTAGTTGTAGAGTTACGACCATTTTCAATAGATATTCGTTCAATCCTGCTTTTACCTTCACCCGAATAAAGATGAATTTAATTAAGTACACATAACTTTCGAAGTAACATCAGAATGCTATATCTAGCTGGAGAAGTTATCTTCTCCAACTAGATAAATTCAATATTATTATTGAAATCGGCTGTTTGGTGTAAGTATCTATTTAATCTTTAGTGCACAAAAGACTTTCATGCCCCGCAAGTCAGTTTCAGTATCAATTTTGCGACGTTTATCGTCATCTCTCTGGAGATACTTATCAGATCTTGATGAAATTACAATGGGACCACCTCGGGAATACCCTTTCGAACTAAAAAAATATTTTTGTAAATCGGTTCAAAATTGGCGAAAATATCGATGAACAACCATAAATACATACACGCATTAAGGTTTCACTGGTTTTTGACAGAGGATACCCTTGATTATATTGTAATACGGGACTTATCGCGCTAAAAACATAATTTTATTTACCTCGACGTTTCGATCAAGTTGCATTGACCGTGGTCACGAGAAGACTGAGGTTCTGGGTATCAGCATTGTTATGATTGAGAGTAGTTTCAAACTACCCTCATTTGATCTTGATCGGAGTTGCCATTGCGACACAATACTGAAGACATCGGCAGATATTCGTTGATTAAGGGCCGGCGCTCACTGACGGCGTGGCGCGGCATGGTATGGCTGGTTGTGCTGCGGCATCCCGCGGCGTTCCGTGGCATGCCGTGGCATTCCGCGGCATGCCGTGGCATCTTACTGAAAGCCCAGCCAATGTTGTTACATTGGGGTTTTATTCGCAATTCTGGGAAATGCAACCCATACAATGAAACGGCATGACACGCCATGCCGCAGCATCCCGTGGCGCGTCACGTCACGTTATGCCGCGGCATCGTGGTATCAAAATAAAGTAACATGAATTCTAAACTCATTGAAATAAGATTCATAATAACTTGATTAGTAATAAAATCCTTTGCCATGACACGCCGTGCCGTGCCAGCAGTGAGCGCCGGCTCTTATACTTCGAGTGGAACACTTGCTAATCACTGGGTTCCAAGTTGTGGCCAATCTAAAACCATCCTCCCGGTTGAAATTCGGATGTTTTGGTGATACCCTATTAGTAACTTATCTGTCAGATAAACTTAATCTTATATTTACTTATTAAGTTATAATGTTCCATGTAGCGATGGGTCATTGACGTATTTTTTGTTAACGCAACTAGACCGTTGAATTAACCTCCGTCAACTAGTCGATTAACTAGTTGAATTGATTAACTAGTAATGCTTTAACTATAGTCCATTTCGCAGTGCTCGTATGAATTCAACCGTTATCGTAGTATGGGTTCATTCAATCGTTTAAATCCAAACTGTCGACGTCAACTGATACGTTTCTCTATACTCTTGAATTTTGCTGTCTATGGATTCAACTAGTTGATCGGTGAACGGTTAACGGTCGAAACGTTGACAGTCAATGGACGGTTTTTTAGGGTTCCGTACGCAAAGGGTAAAACGGGACCCTATTACTAAGACTCTGCTGTCCGTCTGTCTGTCTGTCTGTCTGTCTGTCCGTCTGTCACCAGGCTGTATCTCATGAACCGTGATAGTTAGACGGTTGAAATTTACACAGATGATGTAGCCGCTATAACAACAAATACTAAAAACAGAACAAAGTTAAAAATTAAAGGGGGTCCCAATACAAAAAACGTGTTTTTATTATAGCGCCATCTATGAACGATGGTATCCAACATAAAGATCACTGACCTTTGTGTTAACGTTCACATGGTGGGTGTTAGAAGTTCGTTCGACATTCGTTAGATGGCGTTGTAGTAAATAAGCATGTTTAGTATTGACTCGGTATTTATATACATCGATGTTAAAACTGTAGATACTTAATTTTTCCGGCAAATTTTGTTCAATCGGAACCGACCGTAACGACGTAATTCCGACTCGCACTTGGCCAGTTTTTTTAACTAGTTCGTTTAATCAACGCCCATCTATAGTTCCATGTTTTGTTTAGTGCAGAACAGCGTGATAGGGTAATGTTGTGGCGTGAAAAACGATGTAGTGACAAAGATATAGAAAGGGATACTTATATGGTTTGGAGATCTAGAGACGATGGATGAAGGAAGTTTGACGAAACAGATTTATGAGACGAGTGTGAATGGGCCAGTTGGTAGAGGCGGACCTAGGCGAACGTATCACGACCAGATCGGAAACGTTTTAAAGAAAGGCCAAGTCAAATATTTCTGTGTTAAAAATAAACAAACCTAAGAACAAACGAATTAAAAACTTCCTCCTTTTTTGAAGTTACGGCAAAAGTGTTTTGCCTTTTTAGTAACCATTCAGACCCTAGTCCAATTGGTAGAAAGGCCAAGTCAAATATTGCTGTGTTAAAAAAAATAAACCTAACTACAAACGAATTGAGAACTTCCTCCCTTTTTGAAGTTAGGGCAAAAGTGTTTTGCCTTTTTAGTAGGTACCCATTCAGACCTTAGTACAATTGGTCCAATGGAGTATTTTGATACCTATAAGAAAACACGAGTCAAAGCATCAAAAACAGTAAAGTTGGTTAATTATTTGACCTAGGTACTAAAAATGTGAATTGCTAATATTTCTGGCCGACATTTTTATTTATACATTCATGGATAAATTAGGTAAACAATACCTACTAATAAAATATAGTGCCGATAAGGATTCCAGATTCAACAAAAATAAATATACTAATTCAAAATCGATTCATCCGTTTAGGCGCCACGATGCCACAGACAGGCACACAGATACACACGTCAAACTTATAACACCCCTTCTTTTTGCGTCGGGGGTTAAAAATTAACACGAACCGAGAATCTTGAAGCGGTAGGATTTCACAACAACATCATCTGTTAAACTTTAGCGAATACGTATTCGTAGTTTCGCCGTTTAACAATAGAGGGCGTTTATAAACATAAAATGTAACATGATGCTTACAGTGCAACATAAAAGAGTAGAAATTAATTATTTTAGAACTAACTAGCCACTCTTACTGGCAACGCCAAAAAAATAGTATTTATTGCGAGACTACTGATTTTGATACTTGTTTTCACTCATTGAATAATGCAAGTAAGAAATAAGCATACCTATGCATAAATAAAGAAAAAAATGTATAGAAATAATATATATATAAAATTTATATAGATACTATAAAATATATATAGATACTTATAGATAAAAATGCATGTCTTGCAAATCTTATATTTGCAAAAATAATTCAAGTATCAAAAACGTTTGTTTCTGTGTTGCTACCTTCGAGCATTTACCAAAGGAGATGTTAACGGAACGCGTACCTCTCTGCTGGCCATATAGCCATTTTTGGCCATATGAGCGTGCGTAATCACGCTGTATTTTTAATACTGTGTGCGTGTTTTAAGCTAGTGTGCGGGATCGTTAAAGTGAGTGATTTGTGTGTGTGCAATGCGTGTTTACCTCGTCCCCCGTAAGTATCGGCAGAAAAAAATGTTTGCGGACTACAACGTTAACATCTCCATTGGTAAATGCTCGAATGCCCTCATTTATTGTCAATTCTTTTATGTCGCACTGTACTTACGCAAGTTTCGCTGCCTTCGGACAGTGATGCTACGTCACTGCCATCAAATTTTACCCCAGTGTGCCTAAATAATTTTCACTTCAAAAATCTATTTTAAAAGTTAAAATCTGTTAAAAATAGTTTCGCAAGTCCACCCCAGCCTTAGGTAAACGAACGGACGAGCGCAGTCCAATTAAACGCTTCATCGGGCACCCGTTCGTCTGCATAATCATCTTTGGACAGTGTCCTTTGTGAAAATTTCCACAACACTATCAGCGGTTGGTGACAGGAAACTAACAGGCTTTTGTGATGTCCTTTATTATTAGGGAATTGTAAAGAGAATGCTCCTTTCAGGATGCATTTGCTTTTGCCCTGTTATAAGTATATAGGTACCTACAGGGTGGACTTTTAGAGTTGCTAGTTTCATTTTGTTTTTTTTTTAGAATTGAGATCTCCGTTCGCGTAAAGGCTGTTTTTTTTTTGTTCGTGGCGTAAAGGAGGTTGGCTTGACTTCTCAGCGGGAGGACACCGGTTCAAATCCTAGCACAGGTGGTAGAATCATATCGATGTTCCGCTTGATTTGTCACCAAAAAGTAGTTTACCATACCACCACCAAGGAGAAAATTTGCCCCCGTAACCTTACGGTGTTCCGGCAGCACACAGCCCTTGAGAGTCAGAGTATTCTAGGTCTAGCGTATTCACCATCTCCGACCACATGATCAGTTACCACCAGGCGAGAAAGTGGTCAAACGCTAGCTTATGATATAAAAAAAAGATAGCACCATAAAGGTTGATTATACGATGCCCTGATATGTCTTACCAATGCTTATCTTGTGAATAGGTTGTCGGCTAACTTTTCAGTCTTCTAAACCTCCTCGTAAACTGGAAATGCGATCTACATTCATTATATCAATGAAACACATTGATATGGATCTTTGTTAATTTGAATGAGTAGGAAGTAGGTATGTATCTGACAATGACATACTAAGGTCAGTCTAACTTATTGAATCACCCCCGCCTGAAGCTAAAAATTCACAAGTTATTCATGCTATCACTACTACCTAATAGAGCCCACTACCCCCTACCTCCCCTAACTAGAGAGAGTTTTATGACCGTACGCGCCATTACGTCCAATTTTGGGTCAGTTACTACGGCAAAAGTTTCTTACAGGTTTTATGTTATAAGTTGGCCCAGCTAGAAAATATAAATTAGTTGCTAAGAGAAAATGTTTCTGCAATTCAGCGGCAAAAAATAAGAAAAGGGTACCTATAACCGACTGAACTGACCCACTTTCCTCTACTACCTACCTTTCACAAACTTTATTACCTTGCAATGTTCGTAGTAGGAGGTCCGTTTCAAAGTTTGCAAATCGTTTCTTGCTTTCCGAGCTGAAATGTTTTGTTTGCATACTTCTGTAAGTTCGGTGATAGTGCAATATTATGGTACCATTATCGTGCTGATCATATGGAGTTGTCATGGCCAGATCTTAGAATTGGAACCGTTAGGTTATGGCAGCAGATTTTTTCTTTCATAGTGGTACGCTACTTTTTGTGCAGCAAGTCAGGCAGAACATCGTTATAATATGCTTGTACCACCTGTGGACGAACAGCCGTGCGTGCTGGTATTTGAACCGGTGACCTCTCGTTTAGAAGTCAAGCTATACATCCTTTACGCCAACAGGGCTCTTAAGCAACGTCGCCTGCTGAAAACGCACACCTTGTGTTTTTCGTAACGTTACGCGAGTGCCGGCGCTCACACATGGTGTGAGAGCGAAGTTTACATTACGGCAATGCGGCGCCACACAGACGGTGTGTAGCTTGGCGCTACTACAGTGCTGCTCCTCAGACTATCCAGACGGAGCCGTGCCTACCACCCGTGTGAACGCAAGTTCAGTAATACTAAATGCGTGAGTAATACGCTTCCGCGCTCAGTTTGCTACCAAGCGGCAGCAGGGACGGACGCGTCCGTTCGGTATTACTTCGCAGCGTTGCTTACGTAGTAATCGTGCCGTATTGACTATGCCGGACTGAGCGCGGAAACTTACTCAAGCATTTAGTATTACTGAACTTGCGTTCACACGGGTGTTAGGCACGGCTCCGTCTGGATGATAGTCTGAGTGCTGCTCACACACCACCTGCGTAATTCTCAGCAGTAATAACATTAGTAAAACACGCCTGGCGTGTAATCCGCACAGCTATATCGACAGTTTTCTCACAACTGGTGTCTGCGCCGGCACTGCTGTTGATTTTTAGTTACGTTACGATCCGACGCCAGTGCTACGAAACACAGACGTCGTGTGTAGATTCGCATAGCTGGAAAGTTGCGAGAATGGCGCCGCAGGCAAACCTGACAATTATCAGAGCCTTGTTACTAAGCCCAATCTATTGAACTAGTCAAAACGAATTGAATGAGCCCACACTGTAGTTTTTTACTAGCACTTAATAGCCACTGAAAAGTTCCAATATCCACCTTCAGCCCTGGCTCCATCATCAGATCAGCTTCAAGAATTAACCAACTTATAATATTTTTCATCAGAACCACATAAGTACATACAAAACGTTTCACTTTGTTACGACAGTTAGTAAGTACCTAGGTTAAAATTGAATTATAAGATTTTATTAAGTATCTTCCTTTGATTACATGTAGTATATTATTATCTACATTGTTAGTTATATACACAAGTAAAGCTTATATTTAAAAAAAAAAATTAAAAGCGTGTAAAAAATTAATAACCGTACCTACGTATGAATATATTTACTTTCAATAAACCACTCGATCCTTCTATCGTTCATAGAAAGAGTCCGATTTTTTTAGAAAGGTCTTCGACTTGGAACTGGTCGTTGCACTATTTTAAATTCATGAATTTCAAAATACCCTTCATATTTGATGACAATATCTTTCAGACGGTGTCAATGTTTGAAGGGCAATATTGATGCTGAGTTTTTATATATATGGGAAATTGAAAAAATGTTTTATTTTCGGTACTAGTTAGACTACCACAAGATTTTTTTTGTGTACTTACCTACCTACTCGTATGTAGGTGCCTAGTAGGTACACTTATATGTAAGTGACTGCATGTAGTTAAAAGAACTGACTGAACTGATGTAGATTTGCAAGCTGTCAGATTTTTTTTTATATCGTATAGGCTAGCGTTTGACTACTTCTCACCTGTTTATAAGTGATTTTGCGATCGAGGATGGTAGCACGCTAGGCCTAGAATGAGAACTGGCTCTCAAGGATAGCTGCCGGTGCACGTTAGATGTTTGGCGACAGATTTTCTAACTTGAGGGTGGTAGCTGGCCAGTCGGACACTTTCGACAGCTATCCTTGAGAGCCAGTTCCCATTCTAGGCCTAGCGTGCTACCATCTTCGACAAATTTTCGATAGATAAATCCATTGGTGCACGGCGGGGATTGAACTCGGTACCTCTGGCGTCAAAGCCGACCATTTTCCCACGATACCACTGGGCCCTTATTTTTTTTGGTGTATCATAAATAGGAAAGCCTAACCTATGTTCAGTCGTTACAGAATTTTAGGTATAGAGGGTCCAGTGGCAGACTTTGACGCCAGAGGAAGTGAGGTTCGAATCCCCACCATGCAACAATGGGTTTTTCAATCGAAAAATGTATGTGCGCATTTCACAGTGGCCCTCTGGTGAAGGAAAACCATCGTTAAGAAACCCCCAACCTCTGGCGTGGTGGTAGGACACTATCTAGTATTCGCCTGGCTAGCGACCACCCTTAAGTTGGAAAATCTATCGCCAAAACATCTGTGTTCCGGCAGTGACAAAGATAAGAGTAAGGGATGCTTAGATGGCTTGGACATCTAGAGAGGATGGATGAAGGAAGATTGACAAAACAGATTTATGAGACGAGTATGAATGGGCCAGCCGGTAGAGGCCGACCTAGGCGAACGTATCGCTACTAGATCGGAGACGCTTTAATGAAAGGCCATGTCAAAAGTAGGTACCTATAACCGGCAAGTATGTATGAAAGCACTCATGAATGTGGAAAAAGCGAAAGAGGTATGTCAGGATCGTAGCATGTGGAAAGAAGTAGTCTCTGCCTACCCCAACGGAAAAAAGGCGTGATTTTATGCAAGTATGTGTGTAGGTATTATTAGTAGGATACCTATTATTACCGAACCATCTAGCAACGTCTTTGATTGATCACCTCCATATGAAGAATACTGCAGTCATAACAGGCTAGATTTAAATGTTGCAAAATGTTATGCAATTACTTTTACTCGTAAACCAAATTACACAACATTTGAATATAGTCTGAAGGGAAAAGTTCTTCAGGTTGTAAGCGAAATACGAGATCTTGGCGTGATTCATGATTCAAAACTAACTTACGAGAAACATGTAGATGTTATCGCTAGAAAAGCATTCAAAACCATGGGTTTCATTTTTAAGATCGAGTACTCAATTTGACAGTGTCAAAGTTATCAAAATTTTATACTGTTCGTATGTGCGTAGCCTGCTCGAGTATTGTTCGCAAATATGGAATCCTCAATATCTTATTCATATTAATAGGCTTGAATCTATTCAGCGCAGATTTATGAAACACCTACAATATAAATGTAAGACGTACGATGATAACTATTTGTCGAGATGCAAAAGATATCATATGGTACCTCTCCACGAACGCCGTAAAATAGCCGATATAATATTGATGGTTAAACTTGCCCAATCTAAAGTTGACTCTCCACATTTGTTGTCACTGATAAACCTCAAGGTACCTACGAGGTCCGTCAGAAAACCTACTACCTACTTACACGGCCCTAAATGTTCATCTAATTATAGGCAGAACTCATTTTTCATAAGAGCAACAAGCTGTATGAATAAACTCGATGACTTACCTGATCTAGACATATTTAACTCATCGATTAATACTATTAAGGTGGCATTACGTAAAAACTGGTTCGAAGTGACTCCCTGACTGTTATAAAAGGAGACTGTTCTTAAAAGTAGATATTAAGTTCGAATATATATTTAATAAATATATTAGGATAGCAAGCATATAAGTGTATATATGCGAAAACTTGTAAATAGTGATTAGACATTATTTAGATTATTTTTACCTCTAAGTACCACTGTAAGTTTTCCGAATAAAATAAAATAAAATAAAATAAATATAGGTTTTAAAATTCGCCGTTCCAGATTTAGTGTTATTGAACTTATTGGCAATACGACCCCTTCCATTTGTTCCTTTTCCCCTGTGCTTTTCTATTTAGTAGGAAGTCGACACCTTCAAATATTATGCTGCCCTGGTAACTTTCCATTTGTGTGGTGCTTACTCGTAAGATATTTTAACTGATTTTAGATAATATGAGGTTCTTTGTTACACGCTTTTATTAAACTCGCAATGTTCGTTTGACTTTCACAATTATACCTAACGTTGTTGTGATAACAAATTTTACGATAAAAATGTCTGGTGGTCATTATTTTAATTTATCAAATAGGTACCTTATTAATATAGTGGATCGACTTTAACAAAACTTATTTATACATTTCCTTTCGTTCCTGATTAATACCTACCTACATATTAGCCAATACTTAATCTTTGTTTTCGAATCGAAGACAGTTTGCGATAGTTAAGCCATTATGTAATCTGTGGTTAAGCTACGTAGATCATCATCATCATCACCATCATAGTCAGCAGGTATCAGTCCACTGCTGGACATAGGCCTCTCCCAAGTCATGCCACTGAGCTCGATCTTCGGCTCTTTGTTTCCAGTCACTGCCCACCGCTTTGCGAATGTCGTCGCTCCACCTGGTCACAGGGCGTCCTACGCTACATTTACCGATTCGCGGTCTCTACTTTAGAACCAGTCTACCCCAACGGTTATCGCTCCTACGGCAGATATGACCAGCCCACTGCCACTTCAGCTTGCTAATCCGATGAGCTATGTCGATTACTTTAGTTCTCTGGCGACTTACTTCGTTCCGGATTCGATCCCGCAGAGAAACACCGAGCATAGCTCTTTCCATAGCTCGCTGAGCGACTTTAAATTGGTGGACCAGTCGAACCGTGAGTGTCCACGTCTCGGCTCCGTATGTCAAGACGGGTAGGACGCACTGATTAAAGACTTTTGTCTTTAGGCACTGTGGTATATGCGACGAGAAGACTCGACGGAGTTTTCCAAATGCTGTCCAGCCCAGCTGAATTCTTCTCTGGATTTCCTTTTCGAGGTTATGTTTGCCTAGTTGGAGCGTCTGCCCTAGGTAAACATACTTAGTGACAACTTCGAGTGGGATTCCATCTACGGCAATCGGTTCCGGAACAACGTGCTCGTTGTACATGACTTTTGTTTTATCCAAATTCATCCGGAGATCGATGCGACGAGAAGAATCAGCTAGGCCATTCAACATCCTCTGTAAGTCCTGCAGCGTCTCTGCCATAATGACGATGTCATCTGCGAATTGTAAGTGAGAGATGTACTTGCCGTTGATGTTGATGCCACAATTTTTCCAGTCCAGCGTCTTAAACATATCCTCTAAGGCGTTTGTGAACAGTTTCGGGGATATGACGTCCCCCTGTCTCACTCCTCGACGCAGGTGGATATGATTAGTACGCTGGTTCTGTACTTGTACACTCATCGTTGCGGCATTATACAGACATCTCATCACTTCGATATATCGCCAGTCGACTTGGCAACGCTGCAAGGACTCCAGAACAGACCAGGTTTCGATTGAGTCGAAGGCCTTCTCACACGTCCACAAACGCTAAGCACAGGGGCTGATTGTACTCTTCGGTCTTCTGTACAATCTGCCGCACTGTGTGGATGTGGTCCATGGTGCCGTAACTGTTTCGAAATCCGGCCTTTTCCGGAGGTTGGAACTCGTCGAGTCTTCGCGCAAGACGGTTCGTGATGACCCGGCAGTTCGGGCAGATCTTCTGTGAAGTGGCGGGTCAAGGTGGCTCTACAATCCTCAGTATCGGGTACGGGCCTTGAAGCATGCGATGCGTAGAGCTTGCCGTAGAAGTCTTCAACTTCTGACAGAATCTCCGACTTGGATGCGACGACGTTCCCCGTAGACGTTGTCAGCTTTGTGAGGTGGCTTCCACCCAGAGGCTGGGCGAACACTTTCAACCCCCGATTCTGCTCAATTGATTCTTTAATCAAGAGCGTGTTAGAGGATCGGAGGTCTTGTCGTACCAGCTTCTTAATGGTTTTGTTGCGCACCTGATTAATTGACAAAGCTGACAAAGGGTCTGTTCGTCTCTCTTCCATTAGTCGAAGTGTTTCTGCCGAAAGTTTGGACTTTTTGCCCGTACACTTGCTCTCGCAAAACTTCGTCCCTTCATCCCTGAGGATTTCCACCACTTCTTCGAGTTTCTGGTCTACGTCATCTGTGGTTTCCAAGGCAGCGAATCGATTTTCCAATTTTAATTGGAATGTTTCGGATCCAATAACGGTTTGGAGTAGGTTCGGTCGGAGCGCAGACTTCATCAATCGGGATCTTTCGGTTTTGAAGTCGATATCCAGAGTGCCTCGTACAAGTCGGTGATCTGAAGCTACGTAGATAAGAAGTCAAAATATCCTGATTCTCAAGCATTCGAAAACCTTTTCAGATTCAGAAGCTTCATTTTTTAATTTTGAATATTGATAAATCCGTGAGCTGTTTTGTCGTGGAAACCTTTCCAATTAGAATCACAGTTTTTTTAAATTGAAATATCAAAAGTAACCGATCAGAACATTGTGAATTGCATAGATCCAAATCAAAGTAAAGGCAGTTTCCGAATCCGAATTTCCTTCGAGTTATAGAGAATAACCCTTCAGCACTGTCTAAACCTTCGTCTTCACAATATAAAGGATAAACGGCTTTAGATCGCATCTGAGATTGTGATCAAATGCTTGTATCAAATCACGATGAAATTAAAACACTGAATATTTTTACGCAATATCTCCTACCACAAAAGGGCCAATTATTGAAAAAACCTGTTTCGCCGAGGCCTATTAAACTGGATTTTGCGACTACAGGCTTACTACTAAAAGGATTATAAACGAACGAAACGTAACATTGTTAGTGAGATTTACAATGTTATCTGCAGCTTTTTAAATGAGAAGTTCTCTTAAAAAACAAACATGACTCCTGGCGACTCAATAGATGGCTTTAAAATTAAACCCTTGTCATCGTTTTCTTGATGTCTATACCGCTTTCATTTTAAAGATTTTATATTTTAAATTTTTTAATGACCTTTGCTTTAAAATTAAAATATTTTCGCTAAAAATAATAAACAAAGATTCACTGTAACGCTTTTGACTGTGACATGTCAATAAGCTCGCATCAAAAGCAACCTAGCAAGTGTTATGGAACTTTTTTTTTTTCACTATTCTTTAGAATCTAAAAATCTAGAGTTTAGATTAAGGATTTTAAAATAAAAGAAAATATATGGGCGCTTACGGATTTTGTTTTCAATTACACACACACACACACACACACACACACACACACACACACACACACACACACACACACACACACACACACACACAAACACACATGCACACACACACACACGCACACACACGCACACACACACGCGCACACACACACACACACACACACACACATACACACTCTCACACACACACACATACACACTCTCGCATACACGTACAAACTCTCGCATTTATGTTATAGCACAGTATAATGAATAGTATAAGTAGTTATAGTGTAAACCTGCCTTTCTATTTATTATTCCACTCAACTAACGTGTTTTTGTTGTTTTCAGGATAAACCGATCAACAGAAGAATTGAAAGTAAGATAATAATGTTTGTTTTTTCCGAGAGCACAAATGTATACGTAGGTAATTTCTATTTTTAGACAAATATATACTCGACATTACACGTTGTTTTATTAACAGGGCCAATAATATTATTCATTTATTAATGAAGTTTGTGTTTCAGACTATTGTATTTGATGTACGCACTGCGACAGAAAAACGAGCGATTTTCAAATTGCCATTCTAATAATTGAAGGTTGTTTACAAAACGAAAAAAACCGACTTCATATAACGCGCTAGTAATTTTTAGTACTAAGTTTGAGGTATTAATCTCCATGTCTCTGGAGATATCTTAGTATGAGTACAGATCTTAGTATCAAATCTCGATGAAATTACAATAGGACCAACTTGGACATGTACCCCACCAATTCAAAAAAATAATCATTGATATCGGTTACCAACAAACCAATAATAAAACTAACCAATAATAAACAGACTAATTCAGAACCTCCTTCTTTTTGGAAGTCGGTTGAAAAGGCTTTACCGCCGGCCATGGCGTCGGGATTCCTTTCGGTGGGCCCGTTGTGCCCCGCGGATTTTGTGCCCCGCGGATTTTGTGCCGCTCGTTGTGCCCGGCGGTTGTGTTTAAACGCCCGCTGACTTTTAATCAATTCTTTTTTTAATGTTTTTAATACGAAACAAAATCAGAACTCGAGGTTAAGGGCCGTTAAAACCCGGGGATAAAGCCTCGCTAGCCCTCCTGTAAGATATTGTAGACCGAAATATTTTGTGTAATTTCAACTTGATACCTTTACACGTTCCTGAGGAAAAGGGTCTTGACAGACGGCCAACAAAGTGATCCTAAAAGGGGTTCCTTTTGAGTTACGGAACCCCAAAAATACTACAAAATATATAGACACACGCTCACTCTCATTAATTTTGTTATACCAAGAGTCACTCAGCACTCTTACAATAGGCATGACGACAGTATCAAAAAATTAACTGGCCAAGTTTATTGAGATCTACAGCATATATTTTTTTTAGATTTTTCACTCCCAAACTTTAAAAGTTAGAGGGGGGGAGGACACACACATTTTACCACTTTAGACGCGCCTATCTTTCAAAAAAACTGGCCAAGTGCAAGTCGGACTCGCACTCGTAGGGTTCCGTGACACAGTAATAATAATATAATATATAATTATGATTATTTTTGATATTATGTCTATAATTATGATTTTTGCAACTACACAAATTACTTTGTTTTTCATAGTGTTTGTGTGAAAAACAAAGTTATACTTGCGGTCGCTATATCTCAACATCTGCTGACTGTATCTCGTTCAAACTAATTTTCGTTGAAAGTTTTTATTGAGATCTACAGAATATATTTTTTCTAGATTTTTCACTCCCTCCCTTTAGAAGTTAGAGGGGGGGGGGGGGGGGGACACACATTTTACCACTTTAGACGCGCCTATCTTAATGATTGACTTTGAGAAAAAAATATTTTAGGAACCTGTATGTTATTTTTAAAGACCTATCCATAGACACGTATAGATTTGAAGAATAAATTGTTTTTTGTTCCAGTTCCATGTATGCCGTTCCATCCAGGGATGCCCCCCCTTAAACTTTTATATTTTTGTATAAAAATCGGAAAGCGGTTCACAGAATACATCTACCTACCAAGTTTCAATGCTGTAGTCCTAATAGTTTCGGAATAAAATGGCTGTGACATACGGAATTGAAAAATATTAGAAAAATTGCTTTAAATTTCGTTAAACTTAAGTTAATTACCGAAATATAGGTTTTTTCATGAATAGTAAATGTGTTCCCACATTACGGAAGAGGATTTCAAAATCTTTCGTCACGCCTATTATTAAGACGATTCTAACGACTACTCTTAGGCTCCTTGCACATTGTAAGAAAACTTTCTTGTCTACGCCAGACAAGACATTTCTTGCCTCAAGGAGCCTAATAATAGTCGTTAGATTCGTCTTAATAATAGGCGTGACGAATGATTTTGAAATCCTCTTCCGTAATGTGGGAACACATTTACTATTCACGAAAAACCTTTATTTTGGTAATTAACTTAAGTTTAACAAAATTTAAAGCAATGTTTCTAATATTTTTCAATAGTATTTTACTACTTTAGTAATTGTTACTCTGAGGTTCCGGCACCTATCCGTAAGAGCCAGTTCCCATTATAGGCCTAGCGTGCTACCAACCTCGACCGCATCACACACCAACAGGTGAGATAGTGGTTAACCGATAAAAATAACGCTACAACGCAAACGCTAACCTATATGATACAAAAATCTAAATATAATTCAGAGGAGTATGTGTTCCTTTTCCTAATATAGACTTCTAAATATGGCACCCACTTACGCCGAAAATAAATGATTATTGATTAGTTATTGATAGCTATTATTAGGATAATAATAGGATTAGATCAGGAGCTATGTGTGTCAATAGCACAGCCCCAAACTCCCAGTCCTCACGCAATGTTAATAAATTAATACTTAGCCCAATAACGTATAATACTTAAGGCCTAAAAATATATATATTTAATGTAATTAGGTGTTATATAAATAACACAAGTCAACACGATATTTGAGTCTTGAGTTCTGTATGTCTGATTGTGATTAATTATGTGTAACTAATGAAAGAAAAAATACTTTTATCTAATAAAGTTTGCTTTTGTAGTTATCAGAACGAAATTTCAAAATTTAAGATAATCTCTATTTTTTGTTTCAGTAGTAGGTATGTAAAAGCAAAAATAAAAGAAAATAAGAAGATAAAAAAAGGGTACAAAAGCAAACTTTATTTGGTAAAAATGGATTCTCTGACTTTTCGATTAGATATAGACAATCAGAAAATAAGCATTTGATTATTAAAGTTATCGTGAAAGTTACACATATTAAAGTTTGTAACGGCTATTATCCAGTATTAACGGAGTTAATTTTCCGGTAAATTAATAATGTTACGTGATAATAGCCGTTACAAACTTTTAATTTAGGAACAAACCAATTTTTTTTTTTTTTACTTGTGACAGACTTTGAGCCCCCATTTTATCCCCTTAAGGGATGAATTATAGAAAATCATTTTCAGAGGGAACTAACGTCGTAATAACTATCTGCATGCCAAATTTCAGCGCAACCCGAAACAATATTGGTTTTCAGACTTTGTTACCCCATTTCACCCTTTTAGGGGATGAAATGGGGGTTCAAAGTTTGTATGGAGAAACAAGATTAGATAGACTTTTTTATTCGAAACCTAACACAAGTGCTTCAGCGAAAAAATAAGTCAATACGTGTTTCAGGCTTTCTAAAAATTCCACCCGTAAAAGGGTGAAATGGGGTAACAAAGTCTGAAAACCAATATTGTTTCGGGTTGCGCTGAAATTTGGCATGCAGATAGTTATTACGACGTTAGTTCCCTCTGAAAATGATTTTCTAAAATTCATCCCTTAAGGGGATAAAATGGGGGTTCAAAGTCTGTATTGAGAAACAAGATAAGAAAGTATTTTCTATTCAAAACTTCACATGTGCTTCAGTAAAAAAAATAAGTAGACACGTGTGGCAGGCTTTTTTGAAATGCCACCCCTAAGATGGTGAAATAGGGAAACAAAGTCTGAAAATCAATATTGTTTCGGATTGCGCTGAAATGTAGCATGCAGACAGTTATTACGACGTTAGTTCCCTCTGAGAAATTATTTTCTAAAATTCACCCCTTAAGGGGATGTAACGGAGGTTCAAAGTTTATATGGAGAAACAAGATTAGATAGTTTTTTCTATTCGAAACTTCACACAAGTGCTTCAGTAAACAAATAAGTAATAACGTATTTCAGGCGTTTTTGAAATTCAACTCCTAAGAGGGTGAAATGGGGTAACAGAGTCTAAAAATCAATATTGTTTTGGATTGCGCTGAAATTTAGCATGCTGATAGTTATTATAACGTTGGTATCCGTTAATAAAGGATTTTCCAAAAAATAACCCCTTAAGGGGATGAAATGAGGGTTCAAAGTTTGTATGGCAAAATTAGATGAGATAGTCTGTTATATTCTAAACTTTTGCGGGCGATGCCGCGGGGTACTTCTAGTATATATATATTGGAGTGATGAAAGTTTTGCATTATAATTCTAATATTTCGTTTATTTCGCAATTATGAAATTCAATCTGAAACTATCACCCACCAGTTCAAACCACAGTTCAAACCACCCCGCTAAAAAAGACATATCGACAATATAATAGTTTTTTTTCTGATTGAACACTATCTCGCCTGGTGGTAAGCGATGACGTGGTCGAGGATAGTGAACACGCTAGGCCTAGATAAGAAGAATGGTCTGTCTTTCAAAGGCTGTGCTGTCACATTTCTCTTTTTAGCGTAATAGCACACGCTGGGTATTCGCCAGTATGCTTTAAAAATCTACTTTGCTGCTGGAAGACCGACGTAATCTAATTACACTTTGGAATTTTGGAAAATCCTTTCTTAGTACAACACCCTTACGTACCAATACAAATATACCCTCTAAATTTCAAGTCTCTACGATCAGCGGTCAGTCAGTCAGTATGTCAAGTAGGACAAAGATTCTTATAGTATTAGATATATATAAATATAAGTATATATATACATAATATCTAAAATCTGTTCGTGATAAACTCAAAAACTACTGAACGCATTTTCATGCGGTTTTTACCAATAGACAGAGTGATTCATGAGGAAGGTTTAGGGTGTATAGTTTGTAAAGTTTTTGTGTAAATTGGTTGAAATATGACGATAAATGTTAATGATTCTATGGATTACTACGGCAGAAAATGGAAATTTAATTTAATGCATTGGTATTATCGAGGGGAAGCGTTAACACCATAACACAGGTTTCTACCTAGCTTGGTTTTAACGTGTCTTTGAAATGTTACCTGAATGTAATTATAACATTTTATGTATTCATATTGCCTTAATGATAATAACAAAACGAAATAATGTTCAAGCGCCTACCTAAACTGTAAATTATAACCTACATACATAACATTATCTATAGCATTGTACATAAATTAAGATAAGTGAAAATGTACTAGGTAACAAACACGCTTTATAAGTAAATAAATAAATAAAAATAAATAAATAGATGTTAATTCATACACGACGCAGCAAGCTGATGCTATGCTCTATACGTGCGAAGCCGGGGCGGGTTGCTAGTTCTATACAATTGGTGTATTTGCCTACATTTCATAGGTAACCAATATCAAATCAAAAGCAAAAAAAAAAATTAAAAAAATATAAAAACAACAAAAAAAAAATACCCGTTGTGGGTGGGTAACTAGGGCAATGACAACAGCTAGCCTAAGTATTAAGTCAGTAACTCAATAAATTATTCTGATTCTGATTGGGGAAGCTTTATTATGTTACGATAATTAGGTATGTAAGTTCTATTATTAGTAAAGTAAGTAGGTACGTATTAATTTCCGTTTGAAACATAATATTGATCAAGGCCCGAGACAATGCCTCTCAACGCTTCTCAACGTATCTTCCCATTCAAGCACCCCTCAGTAAATAGATGTCGCCCTTGATAGCGAATATTCTTGGGAATATTATACTTAGATCTACCAGGGTAGCATAAACAATAGAAAGTTCAGGCTCGAATAACATACCCACTGATGGCAGTGTTTACGAAGTTTCAGTTTCAGCAATTTCAGTGATAAATTATATTTAAACTTTATCTTTATCTTCATGTCACTTCGAAATTATCCTCGGGAATAAAAAACCGGCTAAGTGCGAGTTAGACTCGCGTACCGATGTTTCCATGCAAACGTGTCAAAACAAACTTAACTATTCAGGTCGATTCCTAGACCGATGCCTAGACACGGTTAATGCATAAACCGCAAATAATAAGTTTGTACAGTGCCACAAGTATAACTTGGCGGTGGTAGATTTTGGAACTAATTCTTTTCATTGAAACTGTGAGTTTGACGTTTGAGAGATTACCTCGACATTATTGTTGATAAATCTGCTACATTAAAATAGTTCAATAATGCCAAAAGTAATTAAAAGTGGTTTAAGAGAAACATGTTATCAAAGTACAAAGTAAAAGCACAGTGGCGCACAGGCACGCCAAGTTATACTTGCCGGACTGTAATAATAAATTCGCCTTTTTTGTTATTAAACTTTTTTTTTTCTTATAATAGTGCTTCTATTCTATTTTCAACCGACTTCCAAAAAGAAGGAGGTTCTCAATTCGTCAGTATGTTTTTTATATGTATGTTCAGTACGCGATTACTCCGTCAATTGTTAACCGATAAGAATGATTCTTTTTTTAATCGGTAGGGTACCTACATTTTCGAGGTGATCCCATTGTAATTTCATCAATATATGATTAATAAGTAAGTATCTCCAGAGATATGACGATACACGTCTCAAACTTCTTACTAAAATTGACTCACGAGGCATGGAAGTCGGTTGTTTTAGTCTTATACTATCACTAGCAGCCCGCCCCGGCTTCGCACGGGTAGAACATATATGCCTACAAAATATGCATCAGTTTGTTGCATCGAATATAAAATATGAACATATTTAACAATAATCGTCATATTTCATTCAATTTACATAAAACCTTAGCGAATTATGCACCTAAACCTTCCTCATAAACACTCTGGCTATTGGTGAAAACCGCATGATAATCCGTTCAGTAGCTATTGAGATTATTGCGAACAGACAGACAGACGCAGTGATGGAATTTGTTTTATAATAATTACTTAGTGATATTGGACGGCCCTTTAGCGTAAAGGATAGTTACCCTGATTCTGACTACCCGACGGTCGTTGGTTCTAATCCTAGCTATATACCTACCAATAAAAGTTTTATGTGCATTCATGAATCATGAGTTTTCGTACAGTGGTAGTGGGATCATTAAATCTACCAAAAAGTAGCTTACCACCAAGGAGCCCGGGCCCGGTGGCGTAATCGGGAGAACGGTCGGCTTTGACGCCGTAGTACCGAGTTCAAACCTTACCGTGCACCAATGGATTTTTCCATCGAAAAATTTATGTGCGCTTCTCACAGTGGCCCTCCGGTGAAGGAAAACATCGTTAAGAAACCAACAACCCCCGCATGGAGGTAGGACACTATCTAGTGTCCACCTGGCCGGCTACCACCCTCAAGTTAGAAAATCTGTCGCCAAAAACATCTAATGTGTTCCGGCAGCTATCCTTGAGAGCCAGTTCCCCAGTCTAGGCCTGGCGTGCTTACCATCTTCGACCGCATCATCACTTACCAACAGGTGAGATAGTGGTCAAACGCTAGCCTATAAGATATAAAAAAAAGGTGAACATCTGCCGCCATAACCTTACGCGTTCCCCGACGCAAAATGTAGGGGTAATATACGTTTAACGTGTGTATCTGTGTGTCTGTCTGTAGCATCTTAGCACCTAACCGGATGAACCGATTTTGTTTTTATTATTGATAGTTTTTTTTTGTTTGATAGATGTCTTCATCGAGAGTTTTCTTAGCTTTGATTCATGAAAATTCGTTCAATCGTTATAAAACTATGAGCTTTTTCTAGTTAATTGCGCTATGAAATCAACTTTCATAGGTCTGATCAATTCGAAAATCTTCTTCGTCAACGATATTGTAAGAACATGGAAGCATTGACCTGATGCTGGGACATCTCCTAGACTCCACAAAATACTCAAATCCTCACCAACTTACAGCTCAGATTTTAAATGTCGTGTTTAGAGTCATTCGAATGCTTTTAATGAAAAGATTATACATAGATCAGTCGGGGTGGTTTAAAATATTATATTATTATATATATATAGATGAATATTATTTTATACAATATATTATAGTATATTGACTTCAAATTGATTGTGATCGGTGGGGATCTACATCATAGCTAAGCCTATAATAATATTTTCGTAGTAACTATGACCTAATCTGTGGTTTTACTGCAAATATTTTATTAATTTTGCGATGCGTGTATGTGAAATTCGTGATATCTTCTAGAGTTTTCGTTTGAATTATATACTGTAAAGGACAATTTTAATCTATAATATGTGGCCAAGCTAATTAACGTAATTATTTGGATAAGGATTAATACTATAATATATACTTGAAAATAGCCTTTTGGAAGTTATGTAATATTTTTTAACAAAAATTTTAAGATTAAAATGGTTACAGTGAGTCAACCTTAAGAGATAGACATATGCTGTCGCGGACTTTTTTGTATGTCTTATTAAGTTGTACAACTCTTGGATAGAAAATATTCTTCTATCTATTTTCAATTAAGCAGCGTTCGTAAGAAACGTGTTTTTTCGACCGTTTTTTTGCCGACTTAGGTTGCAAATTAGGTCTCCACGAATGTACCTTTGATTTAAACGGGATAATATATAGCCTATTTTCATTCCGAAAGTCCATTCTATGTATTAGTGAAAGAATTTTTTAAATCGGTTCAGTAGTTTTTGAGCTTACTCATTACAAACATACAAAAATACAAAAATACAAAAATATAAAAACAAAAATACAACAATACAAATGTTCTCTCTTTATAATATTAGTATAGATATAGATAACTATTAGTATTTTTGTTATAGCAATCATAGTAATACATACTTTGTGGAAATTTTAAGTAAGTATCTATTACGGTTCATAAGAACAAGCAAAAAACGCCACAAAAACACGTTTCTTGTATATAATATTTATCTGTATATATAAAAGAAAGTCATGTTAGTTACTACACTTATAACTCAAGAACGGCTGGACAAATTTTTATGATTTTTGTATATATGGAATTGTCTTTGTCAGGAATAGGATAATAAGTATTATAAGCAATTAGTAATTGACCTAAAAAATATATATAAGACAAATTATTTTGCCAAAATTTTCCTGGGTTAAAAAACTGCCAATCATTTGATGTTCAATTGTTTATTTCGTCGATACGGTAAACCGCAAATTAATAAGGGTCATCGCTCCACACGATTAGTTTATTTAGCCAGTGTCAAGTACAAAAATTCTTCAAGTATTTGTGATTTCAAGTCATGTACATTTTTAAAATGTTAATTAATTTTAAATACTGTCAGTAATGACAATTGTATGACATATTTATTGATTTTCAAATATGCGTGCTTTCAGAAATGTATGTTTACGAGTTTTTGGCGGGAACGTGGTAAAGTATGTGTGATCTCACTGTATTTTTTCCTAAAACTGGTGTTCTTCCGCGTGTTAATGTGTAATAAATGTGGATTATTAAGCATTAAGTGCCGGTGAATGTGTGCGAGTGTAGGGAAACAGCACAATGTTGAAAAACATGCTATTTGCGTTCTCACCAAAATTCCACTGAAAATCTTCAGTTAACACCACATCTTTACTGAAGGTATGACTTAGACTAGACTTTTACTTGAAAACTGAGCTGAAATGTAACTTCAACCCATCTCTACGACCAAAATTGATAAAAACTTGAAGAATTTTAATACTTGACACTGGCTACATACATTAATCGTGTGGAGCCATAATGAAACTTAAAAAAAAAGTATGCATACAAGCAATCAATACAATATAATAATCAATGCCTAATCAATTTTATATTTTGTCAGAATGTAGGTAAATACAGAGATATGCAAGAATGTGTTAGCCAATTTATGAATGCCGTATGTAATACAGTCTTATCCATACCTAAGGCAAAAAATATTAGACAGCTATTCATGAAGTAAGTCATCATCATCATCAGCCTGTATCAGTCCACTGCTGGACATAGGCCTCTCCCAAGATGCGCCACTGAGCCCGATTTTCAGCTCTTCTCTTCCAGTCACTGCCCACCGCTTTGCATATGTCGTCGCTCCACCTGGTCACAGGACGTCCTACGCTACGTTTGCCGATTCGCGGTCTCCACTCAAGGACAAGTCTGCCCCAACGGTTGTCAGTCCTGCGGCAGATATGACCAGCCCACTGCCACTTCAACTTGCTAATCCGTTGAGCTATGTCGATAACTTTAGTTCTCTGGCGAATTACTTCGTTCCGGATTCGATCCCGCAGAGAAATACCGAGCATAGCTCTCTCCATAGCTCGCTGAGCGACTTTAAACTGGTGGACCAGTCGGACTGTGAGTGTCCACGTCTCGGCTCCGTATGTCATCACAGGTAGGACGCACTGGTTAAAGAGTTTTGTCTTTAGACACTGTGGTATAGGCGACGAGAAGACTCGACGGAGTTTTCCGAATGCTGCCCAGCCCAGCTGAATTCTTCTCTGGATTTCCTTCTCGAAGTTATGTTTGCCTAGTTGGAGCGTTTGCCCTAGGTAAACATACTTAGTGACAACTTCGAGTGGGATTCCATCTACGGCAATCGGTTCCGGAACAACGTGCTCGTTGTACATGACTTTGGTTTTGTCCAAATTCATCCGGAGACCGATGCTACGAGAAGAATCAGCTAGGCCATTCAACATCCTTTGTAGGTCCTGCAGCGTCTCTGCCATAATGACGATGTTATCTGCGAATCGTAAGTGAGAGATGTACCTGCCGTTGATGTTAATGCCACGATCTTTCCAGTCCAGCGTCTTAAACATATCCTCCAAGGCGTTAGTGAACAGTTTCGGGGATATGACGTCCCCCTGTCTCACTCCTCGACGCAGGTGGACATGTTTAGTTCGCTGGTTCTGTACTTGTACAGTCATCGTTGCGGCATTATATAGACATCTCATCACTACGATATATCGCCAGTCGACTTGGCAACGCTGCAAGGACTCGAGAACAGACCAGGTTTCGATTGAGTCAAAGGCCTTCTCATAGTCCACAAATGCTAAGCACAGGGGCCGATTGTACTCTTCGGTCTTCTGTACAATCTGCCGCACCGTGTGGATGTGGTCTATGGTGCCGTAACCGCTTCGAAACCCGACCTGTTCCGGAGGTTGAAACTCGTCGAGTCTTCGCGCAAGACGGTTCGTGATGACCCTTGAAAACAGCTTGCAGACATGGCTCAGAAGCGAAATCGGGCGATAGTTTTTCAATAGGGTTTTGTCTCCTTTATTGAAAAACAAAACCACCATGCTTCTGTTCCATGCCTGTGGAGTTCTCCCAGTAAAAAGAACGGAATTAAATAGCTGCTGAAGCTGTTGAACTGCTGGAGCTCCTCCGGCTTTTAAAAGCTCCGTTGTGATTCCGTCTTCTCCTGGGGCTTTTCCATTTTTGAGTTGTTTAAGGGCCATCACGATTTCGTCTCGGCTAATTTCGGGCAGATCTTCTGTGAAGTGGCGGGTTAAGGTGGCTCTAGATTCCTCAGTATCGGGTTCGGGCCTTGAAGCATGCGATGCGTAGAGCTTGCCGTAGAAGTCTTCAACTTCCGACAGAATCTCCGGCTTGGATGCGACGACGTTCCCCGTTGACGTTGTCAGCTTTGTGAGGTGGCTTCTACCCAGAGGCTGGACGAACACTTTCGACCCCCGATTCTGCTCAATTGATTCTTTAATCAAGAGCGTGTTAGAGGATCGGAGGTCGCGTCGTACCAGCTTCTTTATGGATTTGTTGCGCACCAAGTTAGTTGACAAAGCTGACAAAGGGTCTGTTCGTCTCTCTTCCATTAGCCGAAGTGTTTCTGCCGAGAGTTTGGACTTTTTGCCCGTACGCTTGCTCTCGCAAAACTTCGTCCCTTCATCCCTGAGGATTTCCACCACTTCTTCGAGTTTCTGGTCTACATGAAGTAAGTACCTATACTTATTCAGAATTAAAATTAAATACTGGTGTTTATATTTTTACAATTAAAATTAAACTCAATCGAACTAATTTCAAGTTAATAACTTATCTATAACTATATTAACATTGTTTCATTGCATCATGTCTTGCTGACACGCGGTTGAAGTACTTGATTGTTGTATTTTTATTCTATTTCTGTATTGCCATAACTTTGATTATTTACTTGATAATCAAAGTACCATAATACATTACTAAACTTAATATCTCTTTTGCATTCATAGTATTACGATAATAAAAGCCTAAATTAAGTTCATCTAAAAGGTAACACGACATTCATTGTCTGTTAGGTGGTACGAAGTTCGCCGGGCCAGCTAGTTTATTTTATAATTTTTTGTTTATAAGGTCAACGGGACCCGTCCCCCTACCCTATAAGTTTTCGACCCAAAACCTATAGATAGAGTACTTCCGGTTGACCTAGAATTGTCAATTTTGGTTAAGAGCAAGCTCTTACAGAACAAGTAAAGGAAAAATTCCAAAAATAAAACTATAATGAAAATTATGGTACTTACAAGTTTTCGCGAAAATCTAAATTTGCCCATACTTTTTAGGGCTCCGTAGCCGAATGGCAAAAAACGGAACCCTTATAGATTCGTCATGTCTGTCTGTCTGTCTGTCTGTCTGTCTGTTTGTCCGTCCGTATGTCACAGCCATTTTATTCCAAAATTGTTAAGACTACAGAATTGGAACTTGGTAGGTAGATGTATTCTGTAAACCGCTTTCCAATTTTTATACAAAAATAAAAAATATAAAATTTTAAGGGGGGGCATCCCATACATGGAACTGAAACAAAAAAAAATTCTTCAAACCTAAGTATACGTGTGGGGTGTTTATGGATAGGTCTTCAAAAATGACATTGAAGTTCCTAAAATCATTTTTTCTCAAAGTCAATCATTTGAAAGATAGGCGCGGCTAAAGTGGTAAAATATGTGCCCCCTCTAACTTTTAAAGTATAAGAGTGAAAAATCTAAAAAAAATATATGCTGTAGATCTCATTAAAACTAACAATGAAAATTGGTTCGAACGAGATACAGTCAGCAGTTTTAGAGATATGGCGACCGCAAAGATAACTTTGTTTTTCATACAAACTCTATGAAAAACAAAGTTAATTTTGTAGTTGCGAAAAATCATAGTTATGGAATACTTAACTGTGTTACGGAACCCTACGAGTGCGAGTCCGACTTGCACTTGGCCAGTTTATTTTACTTTGTGAGGTACGCAGCCCTAAAATAAGGTATGTTGGATCCAGTACAATGCGGTTTTGAGCAAGGCGTGAAAAAATATAAGGCAAGAAAATAGGTCGGTAAATGTTTCTTTCATTCTTTTATGAGTGTAATGACTACCAAGGAAAATATACACATCGTCACCTAACATCAGGTGAGATATTGGTCAATCAAGCGATTGACTATTGAGCATAACAAAATCATACGACCACGACCCAAACGTCCTTCATATCAGATATGTCTATAGGGAATAATATGGGAACTCTTCAACTGGTCAACCTTGTGGCACCCTCGGCTACCAATCGGCCCTGGCCTGAGATGTGATTTTAACATCGGCAAGGCTCTTCCGTAAACAATCGTAACCTTTCTGTAATAAGCCCTGAGCGAGATGTTTAAGGTCAAATTATCTAAGAAAGATAATAGCTAATTGAACCTTCTAATTAGGTTTGCTGTAGTGTAAAATAAAACGGAGAATGTAATAGAACATTTTTATAGAAGCCATTTTTAAGAGGGTACGCGGGGTGCAGTTTTCCATATCGTATTCCCTCGTTTCCTTCCTGGAAAATGCTTCTATAGAAAAAAATATTTTTACAAAAAATCAAGGTCTGCTGCTTACAACTTTTTGGTGTTATATCAGTTTCTTTATATCAGTTGTATCACAATAAAGTAACAAAAGGGTCACAGCTATAATTGATATAGAGTTGTTTAATTATATATTATACCTTTTTATATTATAATAACACTATTTTTCGTGTTACGTGCAAGTGCAAGAATTCTTTGGATTTTACTTAAAATATTCTTGGTAAGTAATATTTTATGTATTGAATTACATATTGGTGGAATTATATAATTCCACATCCGTTTACTCCATTTTTTTTATCAATCTGTGAACAATGTTTAGTCCAACTTTACATGCGCTTGCAATTTTATTGATAAATTAATAGTGTAATACTATTGTTTTTTTAATGCCCCCCTTGAATTATTAGTATTTAATTAAATAAAAAAATTACGTATTAAGAATTTGTGAAGACACCTCTAAGAAACTAAATAGACTTACGGTTGTTGCTATACAATCGATTTACAACATCTAGCAGCCATAACTGTTTAGGGTTCCTCAGGAGCAAATAAATAAATGAAACTATTATTTTTTCCAGTCTGAAAATAGTTGTGATTATGGATGTTTACTGTTTTTTAAATAAAAACCATCTTATAAAAATGGAATGGCCATGGACTGACACTTTTACTTTGAACCTAAAATTTGTTATTAATAGTTGTATACATTTTCGGCTTGTACGGAACTTCTCTCAGAATTTTAGATATTGACTTGTCAAACGAAATTATTATAATGGAATTAGTCTCATCCATGAATAAACATGGTGCTCGATAATGTTTCCTTCCGTTAAGTGTAAAGGTACCACTTTTCTTATATTTACTCCAGTCATACTCCATGTTTCGTAAAAACAAGTCGTAGTAAAATTCACCAAAATGTACGGTCGCCGGCCATCAATGATGTGTTGTAATTTGGAAAAAGAATTTCTTATATAGAGCAGAAAGGTTTTATAACCGTGATTCGAGAATACATATGCATCTTTTTAGCTTTATTAATTAAATAATACTGTTATTATGTTACTAGTGATATATGAATTCTGGTCAACGCTTTATTGCATCTTTTGAGTGTTTTGAGGTATAATTATCATTTATTTAGCACAGGTGTAAACGGATGCTTATATACAGCATATTTGGGGTATGACAGTCACACTAGTGATCAATATAACACCAGCTCTATATAAGTGATCTTGGAGCTACATTCGTTCACTTTTGCGTTATAATAGTATCACAAAGGCCTGCTATACAACATAATTGCTCTTAATTATCATTTTACAGCTGTGATATATATGCTGTATCAACAGCTGGGTAAACGTTTATATGCTATTTTTATATCAAAGTTTAGCTGTATATCCTTATACAGCTAAAGTATGTTATAAATTACTTATATATCACTAGCAGTCATAAGCGTTACTTATATATGACTGTAATATTACTATTTAGAGATAAAAGGTGGTTTTTTATCACTATTTTGCTAGTTGGGACTACTCCTAAAACTATAATATACTAATACAGACTATATAAAATCTTCTTTAAGTGATCTAAAATTTCGCCATTCAGTGGGACTCGAACCAAATGCTTAATTGGTTAAAATGCAATCCGGAAGTTTCGTCGCTTCGGTGGGAGTCTTCCATAGCTCTTTTAAGTATTTTTATACTGTCTGCCTTAGATAAACCTTGAAGGTTTATCTAAGCTTCCTGCTCAATTGAAATTGAAGCCTAACTTTAACAACAAGTGACCGAGGTTGACGACCTGATATAAAATGCTGGGAAGCGACTAGGGGCGGAAACAACCACCTGTCGTGACCACACACGGACTCTTTTGTATGTGTTGTGAGCTCGATCGGTTTTCACTTGTGTGCGTGTGATTGGTAGATAGACGTATAGGCTATCGAAGTATTGATCGCATCGATACTGCTCCTCGCTACTTCTGCTCGCCTAGTATTTTACAAACGGTTTTCGATTATCGGCGATTGGTGATACGTTCGATTACTACCGATCAGGGTGGAGAGGAGGGTGGGCCATGTTCATTGATGAAGAGGGTACAAAATTTATGGTGGGAGTGCTCTAACAGCGCACACAGAGAGCCCCGTTCGCGTAAAGGATAGATAGTTGGCTTAACTTCTAAGCAAGAGGTCACTGGTTCAAATCCTGGCACGGTTTTCGTCCACAGGTGGTAGAAAGGGGCATAATTATATCGATGCTCTGATTGACTTACTACCAAAAAGTAGCTTACCACCATCAAGGAGAAAATCTGCCGCCATAACCTAACGGTGTTCCGGCAGCACGCAGCCCTTGTGAGTCAGAGTTTTTTTTTAAAATATCTTATAGGCTAGCGTTTGACAACTATCTCACCTGTTGGTAAGTGATGATGCGGACGAATATGGTAAGCACGCTAGGCCTAGAATGGAAACTGGCTCTCAAGGATAGCTGCCGGAACACATTAGATGTTTGACGACAGATTTTCTAACTTGAGGGTGGTAGCTGGCCAGGCGGACACTAGATAGTGTCCTACCACCATGCGGGGGTTGTTGGTTTCTTAACGATGTTTTCCTTCACCGGAGGGCCACTGTGAGAAGCGCACATAAATATTTCAATACAAAAATTCATTGGTGCACGGCGGTTTGAACTCGGTACCACGGCATCAAAGCCGACCGTTCTCCCGATTAAGCCACCGGGCCCTCTAAAGAGTATTTCTAGTCCTAGCGCGTTCACCATCTTCGACCACATAATTGCTAATCACCCACCAAGCGAGATAGTGGTCAAACGCTAGTCTATAAATTTTTTTTAAAATTTGTGCAACAGTGCTAAATGTAAATGTGGTTGTCTTTTTTGACCGTATATATATTTTTTTATGATTATTTTTTTGTTGGAATAGAAAGTTTTTTTGTTGTCCCAAAGGTACCATAGTAATTTCATCGAGATCTGATAAGTATCTCCAGAGAAATATCGATATAAACGTCTCAAACTTGCAACTAAAACTGACGCGCACTGCATTTAATGTAATTAATCGCTTTTATTAGTTTCAGACGTATGTATGTTTGTATGTTAGTATGTAACGGAATCTTTGAACATGATTTTAACCCCCTTCAAAACGTCGGATTAACTCGAAATTTGGCATGCTTATTAAGGACCGATGACAATTCAATATTTTAAACATTTTGACCCGTTATCCTTACTAGGATTTTAAAAAAAATTCGAATAAAAAAAAAAATAATAATAGTTTAAAAAAAACTAAAAAAATACGCTTTTATAGAAAATCCAACTAAAAAATAGAAAATAAATTTTAATAAATTTGAATTAAAAATAGTGTAAGAAAAAATGATTTTATTGTAAAAAAAGCGTGGGGTGCTTTTCAGGATATTATCAAAATAACCCTTCTAGTCATATCTATACTAATATTATAAAGAGAGAACATTTGTATTTTTGTATTTTTGTATTTTTGTATTTTTGTATTTTTGTATTTTTGTATTTTTGTATTTTTGTATTTTTGTATTTTTGTATTTTTGTATTTTTGTATTTTTGTATTTTTGTATTTTTGTATTTTTGTATTTTTGTATTTTTGTATTTTTGTATTTTTGTATTTTTGTATTTTTGTATTTTTGTATTTTTGTATTTTTGTATTTTTGTATTTTTGTATTTTTGTATTTTTGTATGTTTGTAATGATTTGGCTCAAAAAATACTGAACCGATTAAAAAAATTCTTTCACTAATACATAGAATGGACTTTCGGAATGAAAATAGGCTATATATTATCCCGTTTAAATCAAAGGTACATTCGTGGAGACCTAATTTGCAACCTAAGTCGGCAAAAAAACGGTCGAAAAAACACGTTTCTTACGAACGCTGCTTAATTGAAAATAGATAGAAGAATATTTTCTATGCAAGAGTTGTACAACTTAATAAGACCTACAAAAAAGTCCGCGACAGCATATGTCTATCTCTTAAGGTTGACTCACAGTAACCACTTTAATCTTAAAATGTTTGTTAAAAATAATACATAACTTCCAAGGCTATTTTCAAGTATATAGTATTAATCCTTATCCAAATAATTACGTTAATTAGCTTGGCCACATATTATAGATTATAATTGTCCTTCACAGTATATAATTCAAATGAAAACTCTAGAAGATATCACGAATTTCAGAAACACGCATCGCAAAATTAATAAAATATTTGCAGTGAAACCACAGATTAGGTCATAGTTACTATGAAAATATTATTATAAGCTTAGCTATGCTGTAGATCCTCACCGATCACAATCAATTTGAAGTCAATATAGTATAATAATATGATCTATTGTATAAAATAATATTCATCTATATATATAATAATATAGTAATTTAAGCCACCCCGACCGATCTATATATAATCTTTTCATTCAAATCATTCCAATGACTCTAAACACGACATTTAAAATCTGCTAGGCTATTCTGTAAGCTATCTCGACAACGGAATCCGCGGTGATATTTGAATTTAGTACTACGTAATTCAACCGTATTGCGAACGTGATACGGTTGAATTTCAAAGTACGAAATTTTAATCTCACCGCGGATTCCGCTGTCGAGATAGCTTACAGAATAGCCTAGCTGAGCTGTAAGTTGGTGAGGATTTGAGTATTCTGTAGAGTCCAGGAGATGTCCCAGCATCAGGTCAATGCTTCCATGTTCTTACAATATCGTTGAAGAAGAAGATTTTCGAATTGATCAGATCTATGAAAGTTGATTTCATAGCGAAATTAACTAGAAAAAAGCTCATAGTTTTATAACGATTGAACGAATTTTCATGAATCAAAGCTAATAAAACTCTCGATGAAGACATCTATCAAACAAAAAAAAACTATCAATAATAAAAACAAAATCGGTTCATCCGGTTAGGTGCTAAGATGCTACAGACAGACACACAGATACACACGTTAAACGTATATTACCCCTACATTTTGCGTCGGGGAACGGTGTAAGGTTACGGCGGCTGATGTCCTCCTTGATGGTAAGCTACTTTTTGGTAAATTTAATGATCCCACAACCACTGTACGAAAACTCATGATTCATGAATGCACATAAAACTTTCATTGGTAGGTACATAGCTAGGATTAGAACCAACGACCGTCGGGTCAGAATCAGGGTAACTATCCTTTACGCCAAAGGGCCGTCCAATATCACTACGTAAGTATTATAAAACAAAGTTCATCACTGCGTCTGTCTGTTTGCAATAATCTCAATAGCTACTGAACGGATTATCATGCGGTTTTCACCAATAGCCAGAGTGTTTATGAGGAAGGTTTAGGTCCATAATTCGTTAAGGTTTTGTGTAAATTGGATGAAATATGACGATGATTGTTAAATATGTTCATATTTTATATTCGATGCAACAAACTGATGCAAATTTTGTAGGCATATATGTTCTACCCGTGCGAAGCCGGGGCGGGCTGCTAGTCTGTTCATAAAATATTTGGAACTATTGATACCCATGCACCTCACGCTTTTTTTACAATAAAATCATTTTTTCTTACACTATTTTTAATTCAAATTTGTTAACATTTATTTTCTATTTTTTAGTTGGATTTTCTATAAAAGCGTATTTTTTTAGTTTTTTTAAACTATTATTTATTTTATGGATAGATATCATACATTAGACACGTAATGATAATGAATTAGTATAGGTTATTGTATATGTTTAATCGAATACGGTGCATCAAATCAGGTATGGGTATAATGATCTGATTAAATACACAGATCGTACACGTCTGTGTATCGAATAGAAAAACTCAGTTTATCTCATAGAGTTAGGTCTATGGTTTATCTACATATTTTACTCTTGAGTAGAAGTAAGGAACGTTATTTACCTAGGTTAGTATCTCTAGGTAGTAAGTCTTAGCAGAAACTTTATATGTTACTAGCTGTGCCCGCGACGTCGTCCGCGTGGAATATTTAGGCTAATTATTTTACAAATAAGACACATGCGTATCCCACCTACACCTCACCGTACCACGCCGCGCAAATCCCCCTGCCCTCTCCCTCCTCCTCGTCCTTCCCCTCCCCTCTCCCTCTCTCTTCCCTCCACCCCCTTTCTCCTCACATCCCTCTCCTCCTCCCCTTTCCCCCACTTCCCCTCCCCTCCCCTCTCTCTTCCCCCCACTTCCCCCTCCCTTCCCAGTCTCTCTTCCCCCCACTCCCCTTCCCTCACTTCCCTCTCCCCTCCCCTTTCCCCTTCCCCCACCCCCTACTCCCCCTGCCCACATTCCACCTCCCCCTCCCCTTTCCCTCACCTCCCATCCCTCTAACCACTTTCCCCTTCCCCTCACTTCAAACCTCCCTCCCCTCCCCTCCCCTCATTCCCCGTTCCCCTTATCCCTCCCCCTTCCCGTCACAAACTTTGAATGACATATTAATTTATATCGAATCAACAGCCTAAACAATAATTTTCAAGCTTCTAGCTTTAAAAATGACGATACTTCCATACAACTTTTAATCCCCCCTTTTAACCCCTTACAACCCTTTTTTCGCATTAAAAAGTTGCCTATGTCCTTTCTCAGCCTCTAGACTATCTGTGTGCCAAATTTCATTTAAATCCGTTCAGTGGTTTTGGCGTGAAAGTGACACAGACAGACAGACAGAGTTACTTTCGCATTTATAATATTATATATAATATATATATAAATATATAATATATAATATAGAATATATATATATATATAATATATATAATATAATATATATAATAATTAATACAGTTAGGATTTGCTACTGTAATATTTTTTAAATGTATAAAATTTACGAAGCCGTGGGGCGTGCGAAAATAGTAAAATTAAATATACTGTCAGGAAATTCATTGAAATGACAATTTTTTTAACCTCTTCTTTTTCCAAAAAGGAGGAGGTTCTATGTTTGTCTGTTTGTGTTTTTTTTATATCTGCTCATCGACATGCTCGCCAATTGTGAACCAATTTCAAAAATTATTATTTAGTTCGAAAAGGTAAACTCCCAAGTTGTCCCATTATCATCAAGTCAGGATCTGATGATGGAATCTCAAGGGTATCGAGGAAACACTAATTAACTAACAGTGTAATAATATCTTAGAAGTCAATATTGACCCACTTCCCGGTTTCCAATTGAAATTAAAATTGAATTGATTTTAAAAATAAAAAAAATATACCGACTTCAAAAACACAAATAGGCACTCAAAAGCGTAAACGCAAAATTTACTATCTACTTATTAGACTTGGCTGGCACCGACTTCAAATAGATGAGTGAGTAGCGCTTATAATAATTATATTAATTTATTTTTCGCTTTGAGTGCCTATTTGTGGTTTTGATTTCGGTTTAATTATTTTTAAATATAATTTATTGAAAATGATATAAATACAAGAATATGTAGGCCTAAAGCAATTCGTATTTCAAAATCATGACGATTGAGAATAAAATATATTGTAAGTATGTACTACTTTACGCATGTGTGTTTACTAATGTAATGCGAAGACGCAAATGCTCCCATGGCATGAATTATCTGTTCTCTCTTGCTCAGTGAGCCGTGGGAATTTTGCAAGAATAAACGTGGGAACAACACATCTTCCACGTTTATGTTATCCTAGTAACATCCAAGTACGCCATTCCCGAAATTCTCACGCTCTCATCCCGGTTTTTAAACAAAACTAAAAGAAAATTAAAAACTAATATCGTCTGTACCTAATCGAAATACAGTTCAAATTGCAATGATTTTCATGTAAAATTAGATTTTTTAGCCTGCGGCTATCATTATCCGTGCCTTGCAAGGAACTTCGCATTATTTTGAACTTTAACTGTACGAGATAGGTGCTTTTAGTGTGTGGTGTGAGATAGAATAAGGATCCCGTTTCTGTCCTTGTCATCTGGTTCGTTGACCGAGGCATCCGGCCGGGAAGGATAGCTGCAAGCAATGGAATGCTGCTACCTGTTGAGTTTTATGAAAGCCTGGTGCTTGTGGAGGCTTGGAAGAACTGGTTTGAACATTATTTGGAGCGGCAACAAAATAAAGCCACGCCACGTTTTATTTAATTTCAAACTATGTTTGCTTTGCTAACAATTTTTTTTTAAATTAAAATTAATGAGGTAGATAATATAAATATTATATCGCATTGACTTTGAAGTGACTTTAGTTCGCTCAGAAAAATATTTCTAATCGAAAAAATAATTAATCAGTCAAAATAAATCTGATGAACATGTATTTTCCTCTTATCCCCATTCCTCTAAATCATAATTTATGACAAAGTTACTTAAACTAGCTAAAGTAATGTGATCAATAAATGCTGAACTGACCTGCCGAGCTGATCTATTAATAAAAAATAAAGTCACCGTCAAACTAGAAACAAGGCACCATCATCATCCACATCATCGTCCACTGTTGGACATAGGCCTCTCTTCAATTGATCATGTGAAAATTTTAAAATACAATTATCAAATCCAATAAAATTGAATGCAACTACCTACTTCACCACAGTAATGTTATTTACTCGTAAGTTATACACTATAAAGCTGCGTCTACACTAGGCGAGCCGAGCATGAGCCGAGCACGAGCGGAGCCGTTCTCGGCTTCGTCGTTCGCGGCGTCAAGTTTGGACGCACAACGAACCTACAACGATCACTGTGTCCTCGAACGTAGTTTTTACCCTTACTGTTCGTCATAAAACCGACAGTAGGCGGAGCACAGTCGAGCCCGAACCGAACGCTCGAAGCGCGCTCGTTCGAGGCTTGTAAGTCGGTCCACTACTAGACGAATTGTGTTCGGCTTGTGCTCCGCTCGTGCTTGGGTCGTGATGGGCTCGCCTAGCGTAGACGCAGCCTATGATATTTCGACATCGAACATGCAGCCGACAAATTGTATTTTTAAATAATTTTTATATTACAAGATATTTTTTCTATATGACCATTGTCACCATTGAGACCATACATTGTATGGTCTCATATAACAATCAAAGCGACTGAATTTCTAATAAGACATTTCTCGTAAGACACAAGAAAATATCTTATAATGTGCAAAAGGACTGTGTATTATTACGCAGTATTATTGAGTATTCTGTGGTATTATGTCGCTGATGTCTTTTTATCTGCCTGCTTAGTCTACAATGGTTATGGCGGCAGATTCTATCCTTGATGGTGGTACTTTTTAACCGACTTCACAAAAAAGGAGGAAGTTCTCAATTCGACTATTTTTAAGCTATTGCATAGCTTCTATCGCGGGCCTTGAGCGTGAAGACCGAATCTAGAAATTCCGTAACGAAAATAAAACCTAAGACCCCAACGAACCACATTTCTTAAGCCTTAGCAAAGTAGAGATGAGGTCGTGTTTGGTTTCACAAATCATTCAATTTAATGGTAAAACTTGATAAAATGAAACACTTGTGTGTGTTAACGGTGTACAACGCACTTTATCGGATTTTTAATTATATTACTATATGTAATGCCTAAGTACTAAAACTTAACATAGGTAAAAATGCAAAATGAAACACTTGCGTGTGTTAACAGTGTACAACGCCATCTATTGGCTTTCATCCCCACTTCACATGTAGGGGAGTTACCCTAACCGCTTATATACCCCTCAGACCGGCTAATTTTGATTTTGTCTTCTCGTTCCTTTTTCAAATATAAATTCCGAATTCAATTTTCAAATTATGTCAAGGGTGAACAAGTCCTCGGAACTTTACATAATTCCTCCTTGTTAAACACTCACTGCCTCGATACATGTAGCCGTGACACAGAGAGGTGTATAGGTATTTATCATCTATGTACAACAGTTAATATCTGTACTCTGTCTCTATCTGTAAATATGAATAAACAAAGTGAATTTATTAATGATGAAAGTCACGAAAAAAATTGTGAAAGAAAATGAGTGAGTACACTGCAAATGCAGTATTATTTTTTGTTTTGTTAATTTATATATAATACTGCTATAAAGAGCACCAACATTTTTGATATTAAAATGAGCGATATTAAAAGTAGCTCACTTCTCATTTATTTAATAAAAGAAAAAGAATTGTTTTCATATCGGTCACCACGCTCAAAAAGTGTAACTTGAATTAATAACAAAGAAAAAAAATACTGCATATATAAAAAAATTGCTATGCAATAATAGCTTTACCGCGGCAGTCCCCGAGTGCCACACGTCTATTTTTTGTTACTTCAGAACTCCTTCAAATTTTAACTGATTTAAAAAAAAATTGAGAGATTATGCCTCCCGTTTGGTCCCATTCAAGTTTTATCGAGTACGGAAGCCTCGTGCGCGAGTCCAACTCGCACTTGGCCGGTTTTTAGGGTTCCGTAACCAAAGCGTAAAACGGGACCCTATTACTAAGACTCCGCTGTCCGTGTTTTTTTCTGCATTTCACGCCATCTATGAACGCTTAGTTAGGTAAACGTCCCATGGATGGCGTTATATTGAAATGTCGATCCCTAACACCTTTGTTAGACGTTAGATGGCGTTATAAGAAATAAAATGTTTATTAATTATTATTTTTTGCTGGCGAAAAAGGATAGTGGTATTTTATGCTCGATCTTATAAAATACTGAAGTGTGGAACCCTACGAGTGCGAGTCCGACTTGCACTTGGCCAGTTTATTTTATATATAGCTAGCCGGCTAGCGTTTGACCATTATCTCTCCTGGTGGTATAGTAAGCAATGATGTGGTCGAATATGGCGAACCTGCTAGGCTTAAAGGACTCTCAATTCTGAACCAATACTTAGTATTGTGAATCTTTTTTCATGAGTTAGTGTGGTCTTTAATAAATTGTATCAAGATCTGATAAGTATCTTCAGAGATATGAAAATAAACACCTTTGACTTACAATTGAAAATGACTTACATGGTTGAAGTCCGTTAATTAGATTTACAGGATTTACTAATATCTTAGTAAATCCTTTTTTTTTCCTTTTTTAATTGAATTGTTTATATTCTGTGACTAAAGATCATTTCTATATGTATAGTTAACATAATTGGAAGATAAGTCTGTGCAAAAAGAGAACCGTCGTAGTAATTGAGGGCGCGCGTGTTGATGGTTATTTTGTTGCTTGACAACATAGCTCTGTCATTGCCAATGCGACTAAAAATGTTTAATAGCTTGGTAGCTAGGTACCTACTCTTTCATTATTGGGTGGTACTAGGTAGGTAATAGGTATACAATACAATACAAAAACTCTATTGATCACCAAAACAGAAAATAAAACATGTACAATATCATCATTAACGGAAATAACATGGTGACACAAACGGCGGTCTTATCGCTTATTCTATTAAAGCAATCTCTCCCAGACAACCTTTGTAGGGACTGGATAAATGCTTACGGTAATGGCGGTAAAGAAGAAAGGTACCTTTCTTCCTTACCTTTGAATTTAAGTTCATCGTAAAGCCGTCACGACGGTTCTCTTTTTGCATTGACTCTATAAATAAACACCGATACAAAATCCATATGAAAATAGATTATTGTATTATATTAGGTAATCAACGTAGGTATACAATTAAAACATGGATAAAGGTCAAATTAATTTGGAATACAGATAAAACATGTACTTAATGAGCATGGAAATCAGATAGATATTCAATTATAACATGTTATATAAACATAACATACAATTATTTTCACATTTTGTTTTCAAACAGTAACCGCGATGGAAGTCGTGAAAGTGTTATTTTTGGCTACAATTTTACAAGTGGGATGGTGCCGTTTAAATGGTAAGTTAGCAAAGTTTTACTAACAAAACATTTATTATTTACGTTACTAAAACTATTTACTTTAGCGTACTAAAGTAAATAGTTTTAGTTACTTGAACGTACGTAAGTACGTGAACGTACGACCATACGTACGTGAAGTATTGTTTCAGGTACTGCGTTTGAAACTTTAAGAAAAACTTATTCACACGCGTTTCAGGAGATATTTATCTACACTAATATTATAAAGAGGAAAACTTTGTTTGTTTGGTTGTAATGATGAGGCTCAAAAACTACTGGACGGTTTTTAAAAATTCTTTCACCATTCGAAAGCCACAGTATCCACGAGTAACATAGGCTAAATTTTATTTTGGAAAAAAATAGGGTTCCGTAAGATATTTGGGTTTTAGCAAAACAACGTTTGCAGGGTCAGCTAGTCTTTTATAAACTGACAATACTTTTAGATTCTGATCTAAAAAAAATAATTAAAGAACTACCTTGTGTACTATTTTTTGTACTGTTTTTGTATTTGTTGTATTGTTGTACTATTCATGATTCTGTGCTCTGGGATAGGATACCCATTAAAATCCGTCGAAAATAATTATAAAAAATACTTAATTATTATTGTAGAAATTAAATAAATGATTTTTTTTTTAATTTCATTGAATATTTTGATGCTACACACGTAAATAGAAAAGCCTTTTAATTTGGGATAATGGCTGTACAGAACCTGATATAATTAAATTTAAATTTGAATTATTCTTTGAAACTACTTGCGGGACTTTACAAAATGTCAATTTGGTCAGTATAACGTGTGACCGTAATAAGTAAGTAACCGATTGAAATATTTTTTAAAACTCTATGGGGGATGAATGTTCATATGGGAATTACCTACAGAATAGAATAGTAGGATAGTAGAATTAGTAAGCTAAAGCATCGTGCCATAGCTCAACCCCACATTCTGGATCTATGGACATCCCATACACTAAACATCCAACTGAGCCAAACTAGGTTCAACATATTTTTCTTGTTAATATAAAATGTAGCACGATTTTTCAGCTGAGGGCTGCATTGGGTTACATTACATTAGTTTACATTACATTACAAAGTTACATTTGCCCATTGGGTTACAATATGAGGTTGGCTTTAACGCCGGAGTTAGTGAGTTCAAATCTATGCATCAATGGATTTCTCTGCCGAAAAAAATATGTGCGCTTTTCATAGTGGCTTTCCGGTGAAGGAAAACATCGTTAAGAAATCAAATAAAATACCGCATCGTCACTTGCCAACAGTCAAATGCTATACAATAGATATAAATAATATGGTTCTTGAATCATCTACTTATTGCTGAAAACTGCTTAAAAATCCGTCGCGTAGTTTAAAATATCTATGCGTACAGACAGCGGGAGCGTCTTGGTTTTTACCCGACTACGGCGAAGCAAAAAGGAGGGTTATATTTTTGATCGGTATGTGGGTATGTATGTATGTAAGTATGTATGTATGTATATATGTATGTATGTTCATCTGTTCCCTCATAACTTCTAAACTACTTAACATAATTTGACAAATGAGGTATCGTTGGACGCGTCTTATTTGTTTGCTTGTTATAGGCTATGTGACGTCACAACAAATTGAATGTGGCGCCCCCTAGAGGGCATGTAGTCAAGAACTAAGAACATTTTTTCACCCTACTCCATCGTGTGTGGTATTGTTAAATAGGGATTTTAAAATGAAGGTAGGGTTTGGTACATCCACAGAATACTTTAAATAAAAAAATAAGTTCATAAACTAAAACCCGACTACTAAAATATCACGCTCTAAAAAGTATGAAACCAGAAAATACTCTCATCTGAGATCACTATGTATAAACTATTCAATATGTATCGTGTATATTTGTGGTATATAAAAAACTTACTTTTAATAAATATTTTTTACACATATTCTTATTGGTGCTCAGAGGATAGCCGTGGTCGTATGTCACCTACCGTGACAAAACAATACATTCCGAAAAGCAGGACACGACCACGGATTTCCACTGAACACCACTAAGAATGTGTATGAAATACAATACAATATTTATTAAAATTAATTTTTTTTTATAATACACGATACATATTGAATAGTTTGTAGATAGCGATCTCAGATGAGAATATTTTCTTGTTTCATACTTTTTAGAGGGTTTAAGATTTTGAACTTATTTTTTATATACTATGTACACATATAATCTATATATGTATATTTCAGACCACCACCCAGTGGACATCATAAATGGGCATCCAGTGGCTATCGAAAATGCTCCATACATGGCGTCTCTGCGTTTGAATGGGAGTTATCATTGGTGTGGAGCATCGATCATCCATGAGCAATTTGTGCTGACTGCTGCGCATTGTATTATTCCGTAAGTGAAAATGTTTACTAAACACGAAAAGCAATATCACTTACCAACAGGTGAGATAGTAGTCAAACGCTAGCCTATAAAATAAAAAAAAAATAAAAAAAATATGCCTAGGCACTGGAGCCTCAACTAATACGAACTGTTAGCAAGCATAGCAAGCCACTCGCATAGCAAACAACTTGCATGAAGATTTTGACAGGTTTCGTAGTTAGTTTGTAAACCAATAATTTTTTAGGGTTACGTACCCAAAGGGTAAAACGGGACCCTATTACTAAGACTCCGCTGTGTCCGTCTGTCTGTCTTTCTGTCTGTCTTTCTGTCTGTCTGTCTGTCCGTCTGTCACCAGGCTGTATCTCATAAACCGTGATAGTTAGACAGTTGAAATTTTCACAGATGATGTATTTCTATTGCCGCTATAACAACAAATACTAAAAACAGAATAAAATAATAGGGGGTTACCCCCCATACAAAAAACTTGTTTTTTTCGTCATGAGATACAGCCTGGTGACAGACGGACACACAGACAGACAGACAGACAGACACACAGAGAGACAGACAGACAGACAGACAGACAGACAGGCGGACAGCGGAGTCTTAGTAATAGGGTCCCATTTTACCATTTGGGTACGGAACCCTAAAAAACGATCTTCGAGAAATACCAAATATTTTAGATAATAAGGAATGAAAGTAGTATTATTTATTCTTCGTGAATTTCCAAAAGTAGAACCAACTTGCTTAAGGTTATTACTCAATTTAGAGTAAGTATTTCTGTATTGTATTTCAAAATTTCACTCGCACTTGTCCCGTTTAATATTATTATCTATACTAATATTATAAAGAGAGAACATTTGTATTTTTGTATGTTTGTAATGATTTGGCTCAAAACCTACTGAACCGATTTAAAAATTCGTTTACTAATACATAGAATTGACTTTTGGAATGAAAATAGGCTATATATTATCCCGTTTAAATCAAAGGTACATTCGTGGAGACCTAATTTGCAACCTAAGTCGGCAAAAAAACGGTCGAAAAAACACGTTTCTTACGAACGCTGCTTAATTGAAAATAGATAGAAGAATATTATCTATGCAAGAGTTGGACAACTTAATAAGACCTACAAAAAAGTCCGTGACAGCATATGTCTATCTCTTAAGGTTGACTCACAGTAACAATTTCAATCTTAAACATTTTGTTAAAAAATATTACATAACTTCCAAGGCTATTTTCATGTATATAGTATTAATCCTTATCCAAATAATTACGTTAATTAGTTTGGCCACATATTATAGATTAAAATTGTCCTTTACAGTATATAATTCAAATGAAAACTCTAGAAAATATCACGAATTTCACACACACGCATCGCAAAATTAATAAAATATTTGCAGTGAAACCACAGATTAGGTCATAGTTACTACGAAAATATTATTATAAGCTTAGCTATGCTGTAGATCTCCACCGACCACAATCAATTTGAAGTCAATATAGTATAATAATATGATCTATTGTATAAAATAATATTCATCTATATATATAATAATATCATATTTTAAACCACCCTGATCTATGAATAATCTTTTCATTAAAAGCATTCCAATGACTCTAAACACGACATTTAAAATCTGAGCTGTAAGTTGGTGAGGATTTGAGTATTCTGTAGAGTCCAGGAGATGTCCCAGCACCAGGTCAATGCTTCCCTGTTCTTACAATATCGTTGAAGAAGATTTTCGAATTGATCAGACCTATGAAAGTTGATTTCATAGCGCAATTAACTAGAAAAAAGCTCATAGTTTTATAACGATTGAACTAATTTTCATGAATCAAAGCTAAGAAAACTCTCGATGAAGACATCTATCAAACAAAAAAAAAACTACCAATAATAAAAACAAAATCTGTTTTTCCGGTTAGGTGCTAAGATGCTACAGACAGACACACAGATACACACGTTAAACGTATATTATCCGCGACGCAAAATGTCCCCTACATTTTGCGTCGCGGAACGCGTAAGGTTACGGCGGCAGATGTTCTACTTGGTGGTAAGCTACTTTTTGGTAGATTTAATGATCCTACTACCACTGTACGAAAACTCATGATTCATGAATGCACATAAAACTTTTATTGGTAGGTATATAGCTAGGATTAGAACCAACGACCGTCGGGTCAGAATCAGAGTAACAATCCTTACGCCAAAGGGCCGCCCAATATCACTACGTAAGTATTATAAAACAAAGTCCATCACTGCGTCTGTCTGTCTGTTCGCAATAATCTCAATAGCTACTGAACGGATTATCCTGCGGTTTTCACCAAAAGCCAGAGTGTTTATGAGGAAGGTTTAAGTGCATAATTCGTTAAGGTTTTGTGTAAATTGGATGAAATATGACGATGATTGTTAAATATGTTCATATTTTATATTCGATGCAACAAACTGATGCAAATTTTGTAGGCATATATGTTCTACCCGTGCGAAGCCGGGGCGGGTTGCTAGTGTTACCATAAAGTACTGACCATCTTTCCTGTAGGCATATAGCCAACACATCTGTATACTCCGGGAGATATGGTCAAACGTGATTTTTTAAACATTATTTAAGTCTATAAGTCTGATCAATTTAGAATATTATTGTTTGTTTTGATTAATTATCTCCAAGTTAAATGTTCAAAGCTTAATTAAAAATTAAAAATATTTATAGAAACAAAAGTAGTTTTACTTTTCGAGATCGATGAAAATACTATGGCCAACTCCCCGGACTTACCGTAAACGTTGAGATTCTTACTCAAAGTTGAGATTAGGTTGGAATTTAATGCTAATATCTGAAATATATCAACATCTGATCAATATACAACTATCTGAACATTATGTTTCTTTGAAGTGTTACACACTTTGTATTTTTGTAAATTGTTAAACACAATCCATAATATACAATGCATAATTGGGTAAAAAAATGCAATCCACTAATTTCGTCGTATCGATAGATCGAAGCGTGGCTTAATTGTCAGAGCACCTGGACATGTTATCCAGGAGGTTGCGGGTTCAAGTCCCGTCGGTACGATGAAATATTGGATTGTGTTTAACAATTTATCTGAATATTTTACGGTAACCGATGAATCTTAAACGGCCTTGAAATTTGATGATCATAATACTCAGCTAAATACTGCAAAATTTTCCAGAAACCGCACATTCAAAGTCCTGGTTGGCTCAACCTTTGCCACTGACAACATCAAGAATAAAGGAGAGCTTTACGACATAGAAGAAATAAAGATCCATAAAAATTACAGTGAAACTTCCTATGATTACGATGTTTGCTTACTAAAACTGAAAAAACCATTGAACTTCGGTCCGAAAGTTGGCAAAATAATACTGGCTACTGAACGGGTGTCATTTAAAAATGGAATGAAGATGAATGTGACAGGATGGGGGTCCGATGGGGTGAGTCCTCTTTTTTAACCGACTTCACAAAAAAGGAGGAGGTTCTCAATTCGTCTGTATGTTTTTTTTTTTTTGTGTGTATGTTACGCGATTTCTCCGTCAATTGTGAACGGATTCAAATGATTCTTTTTTTAATAGGTAGGATACGTTTCCGAGGTGGTCCCATTTTAATTTTATCGAGATCTGATTAGTATCTCCAGAGATATGGAGATAAATACCTCAAACATAGGAGAATGTACTGGTTTTAATAGAAGAGTCCCAAGAAGATTATATACCATGGAGGGTGCTATTGCATATACTTTTGAAGACTAAAAAATATGACCTTGAATAATGTTTTTACATCTTTCTTCTCGTTGATTTTGGTTTTTGACAGATATTCTTACGGTAACTGTGAGCGAGATAGAAATAAAGGTGGGGATAATATTTTTTATTTTTTTTAATATCTTATAGGCTAGCGTTTGACCACTATCTCACCTGTTGCTAAGTAATGATGCGGTCGAAGATAGAGAAGTGGACTAGAATGGGAACTGGCTCTCAAGGATAGCTGTTTGAACACATTACATGTTTGGCGACAGATTTTCTAGCTTGAGGGTGGTAGCTGGCCAGGCTGACACTAGATATGTCCTACCACCATGCGGGGGTTGTTGGTTTCTTAACGATGTTTTCCTTCACCGGAGGGCAACTGTGAGAAGCGCACATATATTTTTCGATCGAAAAATTCATTGGTGCACGGCGGTTTGAACTCGGTACCACGGCATCAAAGCCGACTGTTCTCCCAATCACGCCACCGGGCCCTCAATAAATAATTATATATTAATAATTATTATAAATAATTATATATAAATATAAATAATTTGTCTTCACAGGAATGTTCTACCGGGCAAAGTCTTGTTAGGGTGCAAACTTTTTTAAAGATACCTAAGATTTTTTGACATGACATGATGTTTGGCGAAGATGGTGGCCATTTCAGTCCCGCGACACTGCATACATTATTAAATAACTCAGAATTATGAACGTACTTTGTACCAACCAACACTGCAAAAAAATAATTTATAAGCATAATACCACAGATTATATAATAGTTACTACGTAAATAATACTTTCCGTTGTTAGGTTGGCTACACAGTGCTTTCATAATTCGGGTTTCAACAATATAGGGAAGTGCCTCTTATAACGTAGTAGAGTGATTCAGTACTCTGTTGGCCATATGGCGGCAAGTAATGTTAATAATCGCAAATAATACTTTTTTATATTCATTTTGGAATACAACTAGTCCGTGTTATAAAAGTATTTGGAATTATTGTAATAAAATAGACAATTAATTATCGTGTGTGTCAGATGCTTTAATTGCACAGGGCCATTTTGGACATTGTCCTTTGATACCTTGATGACATCATTATTACTAGTGAATATTTTCACTTTAGCGCGGCATTTAAAGTCAATATTTTTAGGGTTCCGAACCCAAAGGGTACCAAATGAACACTTTCTGAGACTTTGTTGTCCGTTCATCCGTCCGTCCGTCCGTCCGTCCGTGTGTCTATACATATGTGCGCACTTTACAGATCTGTATCTTCTTAACCGTTATAGGTACATACTTGAAATTTTCAAAGTGTATATATCCGTCAGTGTATCACGGCCCAGACACGAAATTTAATAGATGCATGTAATTTAATTAAAACTTGTTTTGTACTAAAAAGGGTAAAATAAGTTATTTTTCAAAAAAAATAAAACCGACTTCATAACCACAAACAGGCACTCAAAAACGAAAAATAAATTACTTAAAATTATTATAAGCGCTACCCACTTATCTATTTGAAGTCGGTGCCAGCCAAGTCTATTGGATAGTAGATAGATACTATGCATGCAGTAGTAGTAAGTAGGTACATGTAGGTTAGTAAGTAGGTAGATACATGTAGGTATTATCTATCAACTACCTATTAGACTTGGCTGGCACCGACTTCAAATAGATAAGTGGGTAGCGCTTATAATAATTTTAAGTAATTTATTTTTCGCTTTTGAGTGCCTGTTTGTGGTTATGAAGTCGGTTTTATTATTTTTTTAAAATAACTCATCTTAGTGACCAGTTGAAATGTGAGATACCCTTTCAAATAAAAAAAGAATTATCAAAATCAGACTATTCTGTAAAAAGTTATACATAATATATATATATATATTTATATATATATATATACAACATATATATATATATATATACAACGAAAAAAAAATGGAGGAGGCTATCAAGTCGATGCGTATATATATATATATATATATATATATATATATATATACGCATCGACTTGATAGCCTCCTCCATTTTTTTTTCGTCGGTTAAAAATGATTATAACGGTGCATCTGAGACTAAGGTTTTTTTGAATTTTTTTTGTGTTTGTTTATCACTCGTTGCCGCGAATTATCAACATTTTTTTTATGAGTAGGTTATTAAGCGATGGTCTTTCGATACATTTTTATCAAGATCTGATTGGTATCTTCAGAGATATGGAGACAAACAGTTTAAACTTGCTACTGAAAATGAATCGCGCGGCATGAGAAATTGGTTCTTTAAACGATATTATTGTAACTATTTCTTTTCACATTGTTCTGTGTTTAAAAAAAAACTAATGCTTTGGTTTCCTAGGAAAGCGGTGCCGTCATATAGCAGCCGTAATATTACGGACGTAAAAAGGCGGCCATCTTGACGGTGATGACATGTGGAAAGTTCCACGGCCGTTTTAACACACCGTCAGTATTTTTTTTAAAACAACCGTAAAACGAAAAGTATAAAATTTCGTCGTCCTCGCTGCTCCAAGAGTTGGATCAATCAAGAATAAAGAATCAAAGCATTTATTCAGTATGTAGGCAGTATTAATATACGCACATATACACGTCAAAATCATAAACCATAACCAATTATCAAGTAAACATAGCAAAAGCAGAATTTAACGCTTTGAATTAGAAAAAAAAGGTAATGAACCATTCAGCTGTCATCCAATTGTTTACGTTCGTTGGACCTCATTTTGTACGTTGTTTCAGTAAAAAAAACACAAATACGTATTTAAAATAGCTTCACCGCTATCAATAAAACGTTCACGAAACCATATGACACCGACAAGACGGCCGTCATGCAAATGGCGGCACCGCTTTTTGTCAGTTACCGCTCTCTAGGAAACCGCGCCATTTTGTTTACATAGACAACGTTCTAGTGACGTCATCCACCGCTGTATTACGGCCGCTATATGAAACCAAAGCTTTACATCTCTTTAAAAAATGCTTGCAATGCTCGCATTGTTGATATTGTATTGTTGCGCTACCTTTCCCTTTGTAGGTTACTCTTCTAATCTTCTTAAGGTTTCATAGTAAGTTTTATTATTTTTCAGGTTGAGCCAATTTCTCCCAAGCTCCTCCAAGTGGAGGTACCATTTGTTACAAGGAAAAGATGCAGGAAAGCGTATTTTCTTAAGAAGGGTATTACGTCACATATGATTTGCGCTGGTGGTAAAGGTGGAGACTCGTGTCAGGTAATTGCAGAAATCTTTATCAGATAATTACTTTTTTTTTTAGGTTTTAGGCTCTCGACTCGATTGCTTTGTTTGTGTGCTGTATCTCAATGTTATTAACAGTTAAGGGGTGTATGTGATTTTTTCAGTATTTTTAGCTCGATCTTATAAAATATTGTACTTGTGATACGGAACCTTACCAGTGCGAATCTGACTTGCACTTGGCCAGTTACAGTTCAAACAAGTTCTTGTCTTAGTGTTGAGTTACGATTTGGTTTAAGATGGACTTGTGCTTGTGGCTTAGAAGTTGAGGGGATTAAGTTTTAGGAGATTAAGCAGTTTTTAAAGTTCCACGACGTTCGCTAGGTGGCGTTTGATGCGAAACTTGTGTGGAAGCTGCTAAGAATCGTTTAATATTTTTTTGTTAAAATTAAAGATGTTAAAAATGTACGAGACAAAAGTTATTTAGACATCAATCATAGTATAGTTTACAGAGCAGTATTTTCAAAGTTGTTAAAGAGTGTGTTTACCTCGGGCAAACTCTGCTGTTGGGTAAAAACAACTTCGAGGCCAATAGAAGGATACAGCTGGATTGGGCAGTATATAGAAAACTACGTCAGGTCTTCACATTCATCATTCACGTCGCCAATTCCACAAAGTCATAAGTCGAAAGTCTTCAACTAGTGCGTCCTACCCGTTATGACATAACGGTGCCGAGACGTGGACACTCACGGTGGGGCTGGTCCACAAATTCAAAGTCGCTCAGCGAGCTATGAAAAGGGCTATGCTCGGAGTTTCTCTGAAGGATCGAATCCAAAACGAGGTAAGCCGATAGAAAACAGAAGTCATCGACATAGCTCACCGGATTAGCAAACTGAAGTGGCATTGGACATATCTTCTTAAGAATCGACAACCGTTGGGGTAAACGAGTTCTTGAGTTGAGACGCGTATTGGCAAGCGTAGCATAGGACGTCTTCAGACTAGGTGGAGCGATGATCTTCGCAAGGTTGATGGCAAGAGCTGGATGAGAGCTGACGAGGATCCTGCTTACTGGTGTGCAGTTGGAGAGGTCTATATCCAGCAGTTGACTAACATAGGCTGAAAATGATGATGAGACATAAATCAAAAACGAATAACGAGGTTTGTCATATTTACTGTCTTCCATATTTAGACAAGCACGATACGATCTTAGATCTCGCATCATAATTTAACATCAGGTGATATATTGGTAGCAACACAAAAACTGTCAAAACTAATTTGTCTTTATAGGTCTTAAAAATTGTTGCCATCTTTCCAGGGCGACAGTGGTGGTCCTCTTACTATGGGAAATGTGCAAGTTGGCATAACGTCTTTCGGTTATGGATGCGGAGAGATACCTGGCGTCTATGCAAAGGTGTCCAGCGCTCTACCCTGGATTATGGAGAAGCTGCATTTGTATCAATAGATCCAATTACCTTTGTACTGTGAATATCAATACAATAAAAGCACTTGATTGATGTTTTATTTCAGACGCCCGCGTTAAAATGTTTTTCGCGTTTTAATCTAGGTTATAAATAAGTATACTATCTGTAAGCCAAATTTCATCCCAATTCAGTCTGCCGTTTTTGTGTCAAAAATAACACTCAACTATCCATCCATCCATCTATAACTATCTAGTCTGATTTAAGTTAATATATGTAACTAGAAATGTGCCGCGGCTTCGCCCGCGTAAAAAACTCCTTTTATTTACTTAAAACTTTTCTCCAAAAACTTTTTTTCAGCCAAATCGGTTCACCCGTTTTCATGTTATTGCGTGACTAAGGAAAATCGGGATTCATATTTATAAATCCCAAATTTTCAGACTTTGTTACCTACCCCATTTCGAAAAATCCTGCAAAACGTACTTACTTATTTAATAACAGAAGTACCTATGTAAAGTTTCGAATAAAACGGACTATCTCATTTTGTTTCACCATACAAACTTGAATTCCCGTTCCGTATCCGGGGGGAAATTTAAAGAAAATTCAGCGCAATCCGAAACGATATTGCTTTTGACTTTGGTACCCCAGTTCACCCTCTTAGGGTGGCATTTTGAAAAAGTCTGAAACTCGTATTTACTTTTATACACTCACCCTCTTTGGGGTAGAATTTAGAAAATTATAATAATAATTTATTTACTTAAGTACTTGTGTGAAGTTTCGAATAGAAAAGACTATCTAATATTGTTTCTCCATACAAACTTTGAACCCCCGTTTCATCCCCTTTAGGGGTGAATTTTGGAAAATCCTTTCTCAGAGGGAACAAACGTCGTAAAGGCTATCTGCATGCCAAATTTCAACGCAATCCGAAACAATATTGATTTTCACACTTTGTTACTCCATTTCACCCACTTAGGAGTGGAATTAAAAAAAACATGAAACACGTATTTACTTTTTTTTCTGGAGCACTTGTATAAAGTTTCGAATAGAATATACTATCTAATCTTGTTTCTCCATACAAACTTTAAACCCCCGTTTCATCCCCTTGATGGGTGAATTTTGGAAAATCCTTTCTCAGAAGGAACAAACGTCGTAATAACTATTTGCATGCCAAATTTCAGCGTAATCCGAAACCAAATTGATTTTCAGACTTTGTTACCCCGTTTTACTCTTTTAGGGGTGGAATTTCAAAAAAGCCTGAAACACGTATTTACTTATTTTTTTATTGAAGCACTTGTGTGAAGTTTCGAATAGAAAATACTATCTAATCTTGTTTCTCCATACAAACTTTGAACCCCCATTTCATCCCTTTAAGGGGTGAATTTTGGAAAATCCTTTCTTAGTACACCCTTACGTAAAAAGATTCTTATAGTATTAGATAAGCATCTAGGTGGCGCTGAAGCGTGTTGTATAGTTGTCTTTGTAAATATTGCCTCAATGTATGAGATCCTGTATAAAAACGATATTTGCAGCGATGTTAGAAAATTGATGCATATTAAATATACAAATCTTAGTATTTTAACTATTCATGGACATTTTTCGGATTTATAATAATAGTAGTATAGTAAGGAGGTAGTATTCAAGTATAGCTAGTAACTTTCCTGTAAATTTACAATTTAAATTTTTTCTCAATATATTTTGTAGGTAAGGGATAAAGAGTAATTAGCACCAATTTTTTTAAATTAATTGTTCCTAATTTTCTTCGTTAGTCGTAACTTGTACTTCTTATATTCCATTTTATTTTTTAAAATGTAGGATACGAGATAAAAGGTTGCATAATTTTTCCACAAATGAAATACAATTATTTCGTAACCGTCTACTGATATTTTCCGCAATTACGCAGAAAACAAAGCATTGCGTAGTTTATAACTAAGTACTCAGTTAAAGGGTTTCCGAGCTTCAAGGCGTAAGAGGGCGTGCTTAGGAATTAGCCCCAGGGGCATAAAAGGACTGAGAACCTGTATATACGTTTACTCATGTGCAATTATATTGTTGTGATTATTAAAATGATATCATATAATGATATCAAGATAATTTAAAATGTTTAACTCCTAATTAATGTAGTTAAGTAAGAAAATATGGCATACCCACATAAAGTCTTAAAAAGTAACGAGTGTGCCCTAAGTTGTTAAAGAAATAAAATTGTTTTGTATCGATATAATTACTCAAGCGTTGAAATGTTCTTAGCATAGTATGAAGCCATTTAATTGGTTAATTTAGCATTAGGCGCGATTTAACCAATCAAATGGCTTCACTTCGCGTCAAGAGCGATTTGGTGCTCGAGTATCGTTCTTAAACACCAGCCTTGGCCTTAGAGTATTATGTCCAGCACCAATAGCACTGGTCCATTTATTTGCACCTGAGTTTTAAATCAAAACTTTAAGTTATTGTGCGTGATTTTTACAGTGACAGTACAGTACAGTTTTTGGAAACTCCAAGTATTACAATATAAGCGGGAATTAATTTCACGTATATTTGTTGTATTTGTAAATGCCAAAATCATATACAAGAACTCAGTTGTGATTTAAAACTCAGGTGCTAATAACGGAACCAGTGTCAATATTACGTCGTTTTACTCTAATTAACTCTTCCCCAGCTCATATTGATTAGCCCCCTAGAGTAACTATAAGCCCCTTCACAAACCCTTAAGTACATCCACGGTTTACCTGCAAACAGAAACAGTCTATAATGTTTCGCATCTTACGTAAGTTTTTATAACTTGAATATTTCTCCTCAGCTCTGGTAAGTTATATATGTGGCGTAACTTAATTTCAGGGACGAATCGACACGTTGTAAGTTGTAACTTAGTAGGTAATTAGTATGAGAAGAAGCCATTGTTTACCCGAAAAGTAACTTGAGTAAACATTTCGAAATTTGCTTGGATAAACAACACGTTATGCATGCAAGGTCTAGTTTACGAAATACAACGTGCTTCCTAAGTTTGTTTTGGAAAATTACTATAGTATCGATATTTACATTGTACAAGTAGGCTCGCGCCTCGCGCTTACTAAAGATAACCGACATACTGTCTTTGGAATTTGTTGAAAGATTTAAACTTAATCACAGAAAAGTAACGGCAATGAAAATAAATTAAAAGAAAAAATGTTTTTTAAGCCAAGCTTTTATCTGGGACAAGGAACTAAAATGTTTAAAATAAATTCTAGTAAGTATTTTGCGGGTAGATACTTACCTATATTCTTAAAAGCTTGAGATACAGAAGAATAGTAAGTACATTTTACAATTTATTTTTAACTTTTTGGTAGGTAAGATAACTAGTTGTACCTGAGTATTTTAGAGTAATCATGATGTTTCAAATATTCTACGGATATTATGATGTGATTATGGGTAAAGTGCTCTTCAAAGCAAATCAATCGAGCCCAAACTTGGTCGGTGGGGTTATGTTGTTTTATCACAGAAATGCCATAGCCACCTTTCAGCTTCATCATCAGATCCTGGATATCGTTTTAGTGTAAAGTGCTCCTCAAGACGAATCAATGTAGCCTAAATTCGGTGGAGTTACGTTAATTTATCACAGAGATGCCATGAACACCTTCCAGCTTCATCATCAGACCCTGAATATTTTCTAGTCTCAAGACGAATCAATCGAGTCCAAACTCGGTGGGTTTATGTTGTTTTATCACAGAGAAGCCATGGCCACCTTCCGGCTTCATCATCAGTCCCTGGATATCATCTAGGTGTAAAGACTTTCTCAAGACGAATCAATCGAGCCCAAACTCGATTGGGTTATGTTGTTTTATCGCAGAGATGCCGTGGCCACCTTCCAGCTTCATCATCAGACCCTGGACATCATCTAGGTGTAAAGTCCTCCTCAAGACAAATCAATCCAGCCCAAATTCGGTTGGGTTAATTTGTTTTATCTCAGAGATGCCATGGCCACCTTCCGTCTCCATCATTAGACCAGCTCCATAGTACCATATTATTGTATTGTCACCGAAGATACATAAGTTCACCAAATTTGAGTCCAATCGAACATCGGGAAGTGGGTCTAATTTAGCTTCCAAGATTCCACCCGAACATACATACATACATACATACATATATACAGACATACATACATACCTACATACCTACATACATTGCAAGTTAAATAAAAGCTTGTAATAAAAAGAGGGTGCATGGAAAGCTACGCGTTAGAAGTGAAACATCCAAGTTCATTCAATTTATTTTTCAACGTCACTAATAATTTTAGTTTTACTCCATCTGTTTAATTTAGCGGGACGAATGCCCGAATGATAGCGAGTACGTCTTCGTAGTTACGCCACTCTGCAATTAGGGGGCGTTTATAAATATAAAATATAAACTGACGCTTACGTTACTTCCGTTGATTCGGGCCGTGACGTCACTTCTGTCAAATTTTATCCAAGTGCACCTAAAGAAGTTTAAATTCAAAATATATCAGGGTTCTGTGGTAAATTAAAAGTAAATGTTTTCTTTTGAGCCGACTTACTTAAGCAAACTTCCAGGAGATTCTCAATTCAACTTTATTTAAAAAAAATTAAACATTTGTAAATTTCGACGACTTTAGCAATAATAACTTATTAATATTTTTGCTAAAAATATTCGCCAAACATCTAAACGAATAATGGCAAAACTAGGCCAACGAAGCCGAAATCAGCTTGAAATTAAAAATAAATATGTTGTGTACAAAATAGTTACGAATAGTCGGCGTGGTTTTGTCGTAGACCTCGTGTAGCCAAAGACTACGACGTAACATATTTGCGAAGGAACTTAACAAATACCACAGAAGAGATGTATGTCTTCTGTGGTATTTGTTGAGTAGCGTCCACAGACTAAGTAGAGATGCTACGCATGTAGCATCCCACGGTTTCAGCCGCATTTAAAGTATCCTAGGATAAAAGGAACAAATATTGACACTGATACTGATAGGTTTAACACCCGAGTTTTAAACCAAAACATATGCTGAAGTATTACAATATAAATTTTGATACTTCATCATCATCATCATAATCAGCCGGTGTTAGTCTACTGCTGGACGTAGGCCTCTCCAAATATACGCCACTGAGCCCGATCTTCGACTCTTTTTAGGGTTCCGTACCCAAAGGGTAAAACGGGACCCTATTACTAAGACTCCGCTGTCCGTCTGTCTGTCTACCTGTCAGTCTGTCTGTCCGTCTGTCACCAGGCTGTATCTCATGAACCGTGATAGTTAGACAGTTGAAATTTTCACAGATGATTATGTATTTCTGTTGCCGCTATTACAACAAATACTAAAAACAGAATAAAGTGAAAAATAATAGAGGGAAAAATAATAATACAAGAAACGTGTTTTTTTCGGAATTTCACGCCATCTATGAACGCTTAGTTAGGTAAACGTCCCATAGATGGCGTTATATTGAAATGTCGATCTCTAACTCCTTTGTTAGACGTTAGATGGCGTTATAAGAAATAAAATGTTTATTAATTATTATTTTTGCTGGCGAAAAATGATATAAGTCACGTTACTCCGTTCCTTAACAAGCACTATGCATTAAAGATTCATCTTTATGATGACAGAAGACAAGCAAGGTGGAGTTTCCGTCGAGACTTCAGTCTCGACGGAAACTCCACCTTGCTTGTCTTCTTTTTGGTGTAATCAACTTCAAAAACCCTCTGTATCTCCATAACAAGCTCGATTGGATCGCCGCTGGCAGGTCATGCTCGGTTCGCCATATCTCTCAACAACTGTCCACACAGCAACATCGAACAGTCGGCTTCCGGGGTTCCTTTCGATACTCTGCTATTAAATGCTGGAACAACATTCCACCTCCAATTAGGAGCCTGAAGACTTTAAGTATATTTAAGGTTAAGCTAAAGCAATTTTTAGTAGCGGAGCAAAGGAACCACGGTAATATCAACATAGATGTGTTTATCATTTAAGAATAATCATGAATGGCAAAAGGAATTCATACACCTATTTCAAAGTTAGTTTCGTTCGAGCCGACAAAATTAGTAAGTAACTGTTGTAGTGTATTATTTGTATATTATTGTTTCATAGCGTATCTCTAATATTATTGAAGTATTTAATATCTCATTATTGTATTTAAGTATTTTTATTTATTTTATGACTATTATTATTATTTTATTCTTATGTATTATTTATTATTTATTTATTTTTATTATTTTATATATTATTTTTATATTATTTATTTATTTATATTTTTATTCTTATGTGATTTAATACCTTTTAATTAAATTGATTGATTTTGAATTTATCCTGGCTATCTAATTTTCCATACTATGGAGAGAGCTATGCTCGGTGTTTCTCTGCGGGATCGAATCCGGAACGAAGTAATTCGCCAGAGAACTAAAGTGATCGACATAGCTCAGCGGATTAGCAAACTGAAGTGGCAGTGGTCTGGCCATATCTGTCGTAGGACCGATAACCGTTGGGGCAGACTGGTTCTAGAGTGGAGACCGCTAATCGGCAAACGTAGAGAAAACATCGTTAAGAAACCAAAAACCCCCGCATGGTGGTAGGACACTATCTAGTGTCCGCCTGGCCAGCTACCACCCACAAGTTAGAAAATCTGTTGCCAAACATCTAATGTGTTCCGGAAGCTATCCTTGAGAGCCAGTTCCCATTCTAGGCCTAACGTGCTTACCATCTTCGATCACATCATCACTTACCAACAGGTGAAATAGTGGTCAAACGCTAGCCTATAAGATATAAAAAAAAAAGTGTCAACACTATATCCTATTCTAATCCAATGTCAGTGCCAACTGACTTTTATTAGTTTTGATGAAGTTTATTACAAACGTAACAAAAATTAAGTTTTCACAGCCCAAAAGGTATTTTTCAGGAGATTGTTGAAGTATACTTCTTTTGGCGCGATAGAAAAAAATGATGAGAGTGAATTTTTACGATGCGCGCGCACACCGACACCTAAATTCTACACCGTGAAGTTAGTTCTAGGTAGCATGACTATGTTCAAGTTGTATATGTCATATTTAACGTCATATTTTTACGTTAATAAAACCTTTTTTATTTAAATAAAATCTTTTTGATTAATTTTAATATTTATCGTTAATCACTACTGCATTTTAGTTATTTTTTTTCCTTACGCCACAGAAGTATAACTTCTAACGCGTGTACATAAGTACACACAAGTTTTTTTATTAAATATGTTTTAGGTGTGTACACAGAAATATTAATAATAGATATTATACACCCACAGAAATATTCGTAATATTTCTGTAGGTGTTTATCTCCATATCTCTGAAAATATCCATCAGATCTTAATCTTTATTGAATGATAAGATAGACCCGGCCCGGCCCTACTTACTCTATCAAAAAAGTATCATTTAGAGGGATTATCAATAAGTTTTCGTGGTATGGGGGCAGTTTGCAATTAGCGGCAAAAGCTAGCCTATAAGATATACAAAAAATACCCAAAAAATAAATTATACAGACTAACCTCCTCCTAGAGTTGTATTCCACCTAAATGTATATAGTACATACACATACAGTGGTTTCATAATTTTGAGCATAACTTTTCCTGTAGCACTAAAAGTGGCAGATTAGCTAAAATCCTATAATCATTCAAATATTTGTTAGTATGAAGGTTTAATTTGACTACAATTCCTACATAAATGATAAACTTCCTTGAAGTCTCAAAAAGAAAATCTATTCCATTAAAAGTCAGTAGTCGTCCACTGTCGGACATAGGCCTGTCCTAAATCAATTTACAAACATGAAACTACAACGCGGCTCTAAAAGCTCCACTATTACTATACTCAATGATAAGAGCCGAATCGCCGGTAATAAATGAATCCGATAGACAAAACAAATAACGATTGGATATTTATTGGCATGGTATCGGCGATTGCCGATAATGGACAACCGATCGGAAACTACTAGGACATCATGAGTAGGCAGCAGTTGTTTCCGAAGTAATCAATACAACCGATAGGCGCGATGGCTCGTGCTCTCCCCAATTCACACAGGTGCTATTGATGTTCCGTGCTTTGTATGTATGCGTGAAATATTGGGATGCACTCCTCACACAAACAGTGTCTATGTGTGCGTTTTGACGTAAATTCCACAGGTGTTTTAGGAAATGTAACAGTGTGCGTTTTCATTCAAGCGAAAGAAGCTGGATAGCGCAGGGATGGAAAATTCGATAGAGTATCGGTAAATAGACAGGACTACATAAAATTGCAGGAGATGTACTGATCGGAAAGTTTAGAGAGGAATGTAGAATTTGCTACCAAGATAGCCTACTAAAAAGTTATTATTAACCGAATTAAAAAAAAAGGAGGGGGTTTCTCAATTCGACCGTATTTGTTTATATTTGTTTTTATGTGTGTTCGCGGATAACTTTGTCGTTTATGAACCTATTTTTTGTTAGTAAGGATATATCGCAAGGGTTGTAATTTCATTGAGATCTGATAAATAACTCCAGAGATGTGTCGATAAACATCTCAAACTTGCAACTGAAAGTGACTGAAGTAAATTAATCTATGGAAGAAAGACGGTGTATATAGGTAAAATTGTAATCTAGAATATCACACAATATATCTAATATACGTATACATTACATATATCTGCCCGCCCTGCTTCACACGGGTAATTGTAATTAAATACAGTGACAATGAATTAAACCCATTACATTCATTTGTATTGACCATTCGAGCATATAAAAACCAGAGGTCAGTTACTTAATATGAAAAAAGTGCCTAAGTTGACTAACCTTTAGTAAGGATGGGTCCTTCAAATTTAAAAAATATTACACACTAAATAAGTTCACGCGCAATTCAAGCTGGATAAATGTATTTTATTTACTTTAAATACGATATTAAATTTTGGGTTGTTCACCTTTTAAAATCCTTGAAATTGATGTTCTCGCACGCATAGAATACGATGTGTTTTGTTAAAATAAATTTATTATTTTTTGTAGTTTCAAGGATTTTCTGTATTTTCATGGCAGCTGTTTCGTTGACTTTAGATTAGAATGCTTCAGAGTTTGAAAACTAAATTTAGTTTTTTAATAGAAAAAGTTTAGTGAATTTTATGTAAGTACCTGACTGCATTGGAACAATGTCATTTACTTTCGTTACAGAATAAATAATAGTATAAGTACTTTCGTAGCAAAATGTATGTCCATTGTAGCTATTTGCATTCGGAGTTTTTTTAACTCTAATGCCGGATACACGCTGCAAACCTCAGCAACCCCTCTCAGATCTAAAACGTGTTGTCTTGTTACCACCATCAAGGAGAAAATCTGTTGCCATAACCTTACGGTGTTCCGGCAGCTGTCGCTGTCTGCACACAGCCCTTGAGAGTCAGGTATTCTGGGCCTAGCGTGTTCACCATTCTCGACCACATTATCGCTTACAGTCAGGCGAGATAGTGGTCAAACGCTAGCCTGCCTATACAGGATGAATTTTTCAAGTGGACGTGGATGGCCAAATCCGAAACTATGAGGATTAGCGAAACATACTCAAAGGAGTTTCGGACTCGATGTTGATGAAAACTAAAACTGCATCATTGGATTTTTGAAAAATCAATATGCCTAGCCAGGAATCGAACACAACCTATATTATTACTAGACTATTTACTTGACTAGGCAGACGCCATATTTTACCATCAAGTAATCATCTCGCTTATCCTGTAACCTATCTTTAAATAAACTGGCCAAGTGCAAGTCGGACTCGCACTCGTAGGGTTCCGTAACACAGTTAAGTATTCCATAACAATGATTTTTCGCAACTACAAAATTAACATTGTTTTTCATAGTGTTTGTATGAAAAACAAAGTTATCTTTGCGGTCGCCATATCTCTAAAACTGCTGACTGTATCTCGTTCAAACCAAATTTCGTTGTTAGTTTTTATTGAGATCTACAGCATATATTTTTTTTAATTTTTTTACTCCCATACTTTAAAAGTTAGAGAGGGGGGGGGGGGGGGACACATTTTACCACTTTAGGCGCAATTATCTTTCGAATGATTGACTTTGAGAAAAAAAGATTTCAGGAACCTTAATGTCATTTTTGAAGACCTATCCATAGACACCCACACGTATAGGTTTGAAGAAAAAAACATTTTTTGTTTTAGTCCCATGTATGGGATGTTTAAACTTTTATATTACCTACCTACCTACCCTTAAACTTTTATATTTTTTATTTTTGTATAAAAATCGGAAAGTAGTTCGGAGAATACATCTACCTACCAAGTTTCAATTCTGTAGTCCTAACAGTTTCGGAATAAAATGGCTGTGACATACGGACGGACAGACAGACAGACATGACGAATCTATAAGAGTTCCGTTTTTTGCCATTCGGCTACGGAACCCTAAAAAAATCGCATCATCATTTAACATCGAGTAAACTTGTGGTGAAATAAGACTATAAGTAGGTGTAGGAAATAACCTTCAAATCCATATGATTTCAAAAATTATATTTCCAATATTTGAATTAAGATAGACCTTCGGGGTGAACATAGACTGAATCATCATTATCATCATCATCATTAGCAGCCTGTGTTAGTCCACTGTTGGACATAGCCCTCTCCTAATGCTCGCCACTGAGCCCAATCTTCGGCTTTTCACATCCAATGACTGCCAGCTACCTTGCGCAGATCGTCGCTCCATCTCAATATACATACGAATTAACTTATTAGTATTCCGTTTTAACAAGTGAATTATTTTAGGAACTAAAAACCCGAGTGTGTGATAATAATTAAGTGATTAAACTATTCCAAACTTCAATGAAACGTATAAGTTATACATTCAATCCTAATCACCGTTAAAAAATCTTTATTTTGATACCACAATCGATGTATTTTGAAAACATACATTTTTTATTAGCTAATCCCAGTTTGCAAGTTTGCGATACAAAATACTTCAACGCGTGACTTGTTTTTCCTTCCAAATAGTCGAACCGCAATATTCGTCTAGTTATTTGATATGACTTTTTGGCGCCAAAAAATCCTTAATTTTTTATTTGTATGTACCCAGTATCACTCTCACGACTAAGACGAATCTATTGACACCGGTCAGATAAAAAAGCCGTTTAGGCTTTAGGGCGTGCCAAAGAAATATACATACATACACTCGAATAATATCGTTTAAAAACTAAAAAAGAACCGACTTCAATGTTCATTTTCAGTACCAATTTTGAGATGTTTATCTAAATATCTCTGGAGATACTTATCAGACCTCGATAAAATTACCATGGTACCACACTTGGGATATCTCCTTTAGAACAAAAAAAGAATAATCAAAATCGATGCATAAATGACGAAGTTATCCCCGAACAAACATAAAAAAAAGAAATATATATGCGGTCGAATTGAGAAACCTCCTTCTTTTTTTGAAGTCGGTTAAAAATAACCCTCCTTCTTTCGCAGTCGGGTAAAAAGATGGTGCACTGCAGATGTTTTGACAAATTAAATTTAATCCGTATGCTCTATGCGTAAGGTTTTAATTGTTATGTACTTTAATAAACTGGTCAAGTGCAAGTAGGACTCGCACTAGTAGGGTTCCGTACCACACTAAGTACAGTATTTTATAAGATCGAGCAAAAAATACCATTATCATTTTTCGCCAGCAAAAAATAATAATTAATAAACATTTTTATTTCTTATAACGCCATCTAACGTCTAACAAAGGTGTTAGGGATCGACATTTCAATATATCGCCATCTATGGGACATTTACCTAACTAAGCGTTTATAGATGGCGTGAAATGCCGAAAAAAACACGTTTCTTGTATGGGGACCATCTATTATTTTTAACTTTATTCTGTTTTTAGTATTTGTTGTTATAGCGGCAACAGAAATACATCATCATCTGTGAAAATTTCAACTGTCTAATTATCACGGTTCATGAGATACAGCCTGGTGACAGACGGACAGACAGACAGACAGACAGCGGAGTCTTAGTAATAGGGTCCCGTTTTACCCTTTGGGTATGGAACCCTAAAAACGGCCCAAATGAAAGGCACCTAGATGGAGTGTGTCCTTGTCTAACAACCTGCCAGTGCTATACGTGTACTATAACAATATGTATAGTATATATATGTGGCCCATACAACAGAAAGGGATAAACTCCGTTCAAGGTCGGTCTCATATGGGCCGGTTTAGCGGTTCAGTTCGCAGTAATGTTTAACATAGTAGAAAGTCTTTGGTGCAAAGTAAAATTAATTAACCTAACGAAATTATATAGGTGGTACCTATTTAGTTTGCAAAGCGACGATAAAGTGGTCAAAAGTATATAAGTAAATATAAATTTCATCCGTACCCATGCAAACTTGGGTGGGTCGCTATATTCAATTAAAAAAAACCTACTTCGCCCGAAGAAAACTTTAACAATGTTTAATATTAATATAAATTAAAGGCAATCACACTAAATCTAAATAAAGGTTTATTAAATCTAAATAAATGTTTATTGTACGATACAACCTGTGGCACTATTTATTTTGCCCGTAAAGGGGTTGAACGGGGGTTGACGACCCTCACCATTTGCTGCACTCCTGGTATCGAGGGCAAAGTTCTGGGGTTCAAAGCGATTCCAGATTTTTATCGTTTGTTTGGATTAAGTTTTTATTTCACAGACGTATTTTATTTATTTGACTTCTTTTATTAAAACATTAATACTTTTTCTGCCTCTAGAACACTTTACTTTTTACCTCTTATGGAATATTTTTTCACCTGGCACCCTTTTATTTGAATAATTTGTGTTACTATTTTACTAGTTTATAAAATAAAGTGGGTAGTCCATAAAAGTACATTAAAAGTGTTTTTCATTCTCTTGAGCAGTTTTATGTTTAAGGCGTAGTATGAGATTTTAGAACTTGATGTGTCAGGATAACAGGCACCTTGCAGTGGCAAGCGAAACTTTGACAATTTAGATTGCGTGCCATAGTACATGTCATTGACATACGTCACCACTTATCATTTGTTTCCCGGAACGTAATAAAAATAACACCCCCGACTGTTCTATTTAATCTGTCCATTGAGGCCATTCCAATGAGCCAATATCTCTGTTAAAAGTTTGTGAGGAGTAGTAGTATTTTGCAGATTGCAGATTCCAGGAGATACACCAGCATCAGGTCATTGCTACCATGTTCTAACAATATTATTGTATATTATGTTTCCTTGAAGTGTTACACAATCCCAAATTTCATCGTACCACTAATTTCTTCGTGTCGATAGATCGAATCATGGCTTAATTGGCAGAGCACCTGGACATGTTATCCAGGAGGTTGCGGGTTCAAGTCCCGTCGGTACGATGAAATTTTGGATTGTGTTTAAAGATTTACAATATTATTGTAGTAAGGGGATACCGAATTTCATATTGATCAGACCTATAAGAGTAAATCTCACAGCGTCATCATCTGTAATAGAAAAAAGCTCATAGTCTTAAAACGGCTGAACGGATTTTAATTAATCAGAGCTAAGAACACTCACAATTAAGACACCTATTAAACAAAAATATAAATCAAAATCGGTTCATCCGTTTGGGCGCTACAATGCCACAGACAGATACTACATACGCAGATACACACGCCAAGCCTTTATTATACACTATTTTATTCCCATATTTTTTTCCAAAACGTATTTTTTTACAAAAAGTATAACCACGCGGTCAACGATTTTTATCGCCAGAAGTGGCAGTCGAAGAGTATGAAAAACATGTATTCGTGGTCATCACGGCATAAATGTTTTCAAAATACGTATGAAAAAGTGCATTTACACATACGCTGACGTAGAAACTATGAATCCAATGATCCAAAATGTTTAATTTATTATTTTTTAGTGTTCCGTACCTCAAAAGATAAAAAAAGGAACCCTTATAAGATCATTTTCTTGTGACACTCGGACAGACGAACATACTGACTGACAGACGGACAGACGGAGAAGAATGTGATCTTATAAGGGTTCCTTCTTTACCTGTTGAGGTACGGAACCCTAACAATAAGTAAATTTACTATTACAAACGTATTATTTGTAGTTGTTGCAATACATGTTCTATGGATCGAACTACAAAGTTAAGTTTGTCCTTTAAACCAAGTCTAAAAAGTTGGTACGGAAGCCTCGGTGGGCGAGTCCAACTCGGCTTAGCCGGTTTTTATTTGTATCTTATAAGCTAGCGTTTGTGCACTATCTCGCCTGGTGGTAATCGACGATGTGGTCGAAGATGGTGAACACGCTGGGCCTAGGATACTCTGAATCTCAAGGGCTGTGTTTTCAATTTTTCCTTGATTAGCCACCTTTTTAGCCAGTCGGGCGGAACATCAATATAATAATATGCTTCTACCATGAAAATGGATTTACCTAAGAATCATCATCATCATCATCATCATCAGCCTATACTAGTCCACTGCTGGACATAGGCTTCTCCAATAGCACGCCACTGAACACAATCCTCGGCTACTCTCATCCAACTCTTGCCAGCCACCTTGCGAACATCATCGCTCCACCTAGTCTGAAGGCGTCCTACGCTACGCTTGCCGATTTGCGGTTTCCACTCAAGAACTCGTTTATCCCAGCGATTGTCGGTTCTTCGGCTAATGTGGCCGACCCATTGCCACTTCAGCTTAATAATTCGATGGGCTATTTCGATGACTTTGGTTCTGTGTTGGATCACCTAGTTACGGAGTCGATCCTTCAGAGAAACTCCGAGATTAGCCCTTTCCATAGCACGCTGAGCGACTTTAAATTTGTGGACCAGACCAACCGTGAGTGTCCACGTTTCGGCTCCGTATGTCATATATACCTATGAATATTACAACCTAATCTTTTTATTATTTGCCATTCATAGTAATTTTTATTTTACTCATTCATTCCGATAATACTCTATGTCAGCCCCTTTTCTGAGCACTGAATGCTAGTATACCTTGATGTACTGGTGGTTGTAGTAAGTTGTGCTATGTTAGTTGTAACAGGCGTTATAATATATCCTACTCCTATTCGTATCGTACCTTTATAGACAAGCGTTTGACAACTGTCTCACCTTTGTCACAGATTATATAATAGCTACTACGTAACCTTTGTACTTCTGATTCTATGCTGTTGGTAAGTTAAAATATTACTTAAACCGTTTTATATAAATAGGAACTAGTGGATACCCGGTGTGTGCTACTAAAGTGAAGCTAATTGATAAGAGCGTGTTTACAAATGAAGCACTAAATAATTAAGATAGTTTATAAACTAAAACAACCGACTTTCTTGCCCCGCGAGTCAGTGTCAGTAGCAAGTTTGAGACGTTTATCGTCATTTCTCTGAAGATACTTATCAAATCTCAATGAAATTGCAATGGGACCATCTCGAAAACGTACCCTACCGATTAAAAAAATAATCATTCGAATCGGTTTACAATTGACGGAGTAATCGCGTAACATAAATACAAATAAACTGGCCAAGTGCAAGTCCAACTCGCACTCATAGGGTTCCGTAACACAGTTAAGTATTCCATAACTATGATTTTTCGCAACTACAAAATTAACTTTGTTATTCATAGTGTTTGTATTTTATTTTATTTTTATTTTTATTTTTATTTTATTTATTAATAGATCGCCAACATAATAATCATCGTTATAAACCTTTTAAAATAAAAATATTAGTACTCTTATGCTAAATGTTATTATAATTACAGGCGAAGACCGCATGCACATAAAATTATAGACGAGTAACATTTTAGAATGAAGTTAAAATGTAAAATTTATAATTTTAAAAAAATTTAAAATGTAATTTTGTGTAAAAAGAAAAAAAAAATTGCTACAATTAATTTTACAATTTTAAAAAGAAAGAATCTCATTAAATAAATTCAAACACTACAGTCAATTATCGTTACATAAAAAAAAAAAGTATACATACAATTTAAAATTTAAAATAAATTACGTTTTTAAAGAATATCACAGAGACTTGATTGCAACTTTAAAATTATTGATGTTATCATAGAATAGATCGACAGACTCATGCTTCGATATAAGTTGGAACTGACGAATCATTCTGTTGAGAGGTGCGTTGTGACCGAGATTAGAATTGCTACCTGATGTTTTGATGATGTTAAATCTTGACACTCTAGGCAATGTAAATGGTATAGCAAAATCAAGTGACAATAACAATTCTGGGGTGTCGTGCAAACTATTAGCAAGCTTATACAGAAATAATAAATCAAGCATACGTCTTCGATCAGCTAGGGAAATCATCTTAAAGTACTCTAACCGGTCGTCGTAATTTCTAATAGTTTTAGCTATATTACACGAATAAGCAAGGTGCCACAAGAAACGCTTCTGAACGCTTTCAATGCGTTTAGAATATACATCATAAAACGGATTCCATGCTACACTACAATATTCTAAACCGCTACGAACTAATGAGTTATACAAAATAATTTTTGTACGTGGACACTTAAAATCTTTACAATTGCGCAGAACGAAACCCAGACATTTAAACGCCTTCGCGCAAATACTCTCGATATGTATATGCATTCTTAGTTTGTGATCGAGGGTGACTCCCAGGTCTCTGATGTTGTCTACCTCAGTAAGTACATCGTTATTAATGTGGTACAAGTGCTGAGAACGCATTATTTTCCTTGAAAAAGTTATTGAAAAGCACTTGGAGGCGTTAAGGTCCATATCGTTCTCACGGCACCACACAACCAAGCGATTGAGGTCTTCTTGCAATAATGAAGAGTCCAAGGCAGAATCGACTACTTTAAAAAGCTTCAAATCGTCTGCAAACAAGTAATATTTGCTATGGTGAAAACAAGTGCCGATATCATTAATAAAAATATTAAAAAATAATGGTCCCAAATGAGATCCCTGCGGCACGCCCGAAAGCGCCGGAAAAGGATCAGATGAGTAGCCTCCCGCTACAACTACTGACTCCCTTTGTGACAAGTAGGACTTACACCAGCCAAGAAATGGTTCAGCCACGCCACAAGTGTTGAGCTTTTGTACAAGAATCTGATGATTAACTCGGTCAAAAGCCTTACAAAAATCAGTGTAAATGGCATCAATGGAAGAGCGTTGATCCAGTGATTTAGCAAGGTTGTTGATGAATGATACCAAGTTTGTGGCTGTTGACCTACATTTCGTGAAACCATGTTGCATAGGGTCGATTAGTTGTTTGACATGCCATAATAGAATTGGGTAAACAAGTTGCTCAAAAATCTTAGCAAATACGGGAAGGATAGATATTGGCCGGTAGTTTTTTACTAGATTTTTGGTACCACCTTTATGAAGAGGAACTACTAAGGCTGTCTTCCAGGCAGTAGGGAATGTACCAGTGTTCAGAGACTTATTAAATATTAGCTGTAATGGTTTAACTAGCGCAGGAGTACTTCGTGCCACAAATACTGCGGGAAGTCCATCGAATCCCGCTCCTTTATGAATATCGAGTCTTTTTAAAATTTTTAACACCTGATCGTCTCTGAACTTTATGGATGTTAAGTAATTGTTTGTTAATTTTGACACACCATTATTCATATTATCAATTGTTCTAGCATTGCTATAAGCTGCAGAAAAGTTTTCTGCAAATAAATTGCATATATCTCTTCCATTAGAAGCCGTTCGAGTATTGAGTGACATCTGCCCGGGATAGTGGCTCTGATGCTTTTTTTTACCTTTTATAAACGAACAGAATAATTTAGGGTTACATCGTAAACTTTCTTCGAGACGAGTGATATAGTTTTTATAGCAGGTATTTAAAAGATGTTCAGAACGTACTTTAGCCAGCTCATATGATAACTGATCTAGAGGATTTTTGTTGAACTTGCGTAGCTTCATTCTATACTTGAGTTTCTCTTTTAGACGGTTGATTAAATCGCGAGAAAACCATATCGGGTATTTTTTTGATCGAGGTGAAGATTTAGGTACAAATTTTTCAATTGATTTTTGTACGTGATAATAAAATATTGAGATCATGTCGTTCACAGTGTCGCAGTTATCAAACTCGTCCTCCCAACTAATTTCATTCAGATATGAAATAATTTTACTGTAATCGGCCTTGAAAAAGCAGTAATTAAAATGAGTATTTGGTACCATTCCCTCGTCACTGCCGAGTAACAGAGAGAAATCAATGGGAGGATGTAGCGAGTCAACTGTTGAAAGGGGGCTTTGTGTGCTTTTAAGCTTACTTATTTTATTGTTGCATAGAATCAGATCTAAAATTTTGCCTTTATTGTTAATTATATCGTTGTACTGCCTCAGATCGTTTAGGTTAGCAAAATCGATAAACATACTGGCAAATAAACTTTTATTGCTACATACATTGGCAACACCAACCGAGTCCACGACGTCGGGAGAATTCCATTCGATTGAGCCCATGTTGAAATCTCCAAGAAACATAATGTTAGAAATATTGTTCTGCTCCAAAACTTGGTTCGAATTGCAAAGAAACTCCTCCAAGATATGCCGTTGAATGGGTGGTGGGAGATATACCGCACATATGTGCAAAGAGTCAACCTTGCCTTGCTTATTGCGACATTCAATTTGAACCCACAAGTCTTCACATTGAGACTCAAAACTCTGTATGCGCATGGAATTAAACTTTTTAGATACTGCAACAAGTACACCACCTCCATTTTTTTTGCTATGGAATCCGCTTGTTTCCCTATCACGTCGATATACGACGTAACGGTTGTCAAAGAGTTCCAGATCGAAAACGCTGCTATTCAACCAGCTTTCGCTTAAAGTGATTACATCGTAATTGTTACATACTACATTATTAAAGAAGTCAATAGTTTTGGTTCTTAAGCCTCTAACGTTTTGATAGTAAACATGTATCATAAAAATACAAAAAAAATACAATAAAAAAATATTAATCGAATAATGTCGGAAGAAATTTTACAAATTAATATTAAATGATAGTTCAAGTCAAATTATTAAAATTTCGATAAAAATTGTAAGTAAATGCTTTAAACTGATTTTCCAATAAATACTAACGATTTAATTAAAAAAGAAAAATATGAAAATTAAAAACGTTCTATGAAAGATTGTCTAAAGAGCAACTTTCCTTCACAATGATGTAATTCGAATTTTCAGACTTTCTCAAGAATACTTTGCCGTCACGCACCCAGACAAATCTATAATTGAGCTCCTTAGCCTTCCTGCGGGCGGCAGCGTGTAACGCCTTGGTCTCGGGAGTAAGGTGCTCACTCACGAACACGGCGGTCTTCTTTGTGCCACCGTAGCCCAGGTGGCTGGTGTTCAGCTTGTCACCAGGGTTGTTCTTATTGAACCTGATGACGCCGGCTAAGAACGTGTCGCGCAGCCGGCGGCTGCTGAACTTCACCAGGATGGAGCGAGGGCGGGGGCTCGATGCGTTCAGCTTGGCGATGCGGCTACAGTATTGGAGGTCAGTTTCCGCGATCGGGCACTTAATAGTCTTGCCGAGTTGCTGCACTGTGCTATAAATGTTCTCGTTGCTGTGCTCGGGGACGCACTGCAGCTCTATGTTATTAGTGCGGGACTGCTGTTCCACTTGATGAAGCCGCTGCTTCAGGTCGCGGGTGGTGCTATGAAGATCTTCGTTTTCTGATTGCAGTTGCGCAATCAATAACTTCTGTGACTCACTTTCCTTTGCTACAGTTTCGTATTTCAAATCAGAAAATGTCAATGACTCTTCGAATTTATCCAATTTGGAATGGATCTTCTCGAGGTCAATATTGAGCTTTCGATCTAATTCCTCCCTTATTATTTCTCTAATAATGTCCGCCGACAAGCAGCCGCAGTTGCCAGAACTGCGAGGTTTGGTGCGAAGTGTGACGTTGTCGTACTGGGGCTGAGTTACACTGTCCGTCAGCCTGCTACAGCTAGCCGGGATGGCGGCACTACGAATTGGCGTATTAGTGTTGTCCCCCTGTTTAGGCTCCTTACAGCGGCAGGACGGACAAACCCACGACTCTTTAAATTCCTTATCAAAACCTTCAAAATCCTTCTTATTAAAGTTCATGCAAGCATAGTGGTATTTGTCAGCGCACCGGCAGCATTGTAGAAAAAGTATGCCTTTCAAAACACTTGAACAACCGGCGCATTTTTGTATATTATTCATTGCAGTTGTTTTACCAGCTTACTATGATATAAAATGTAGGTAGCAACAGAAGAAGTCTCTGCGGTATGGATAGTACGCTTCAATGCTCGAGTGCGATCTCGCGCGAAAAAGGTCGTATGCGCCGGGCAGATCGTGTCACTTACGCGTTTTACTGAACTGCGTCGAAGAATCAGATGACTCGTATATTACTTTCGATTATTATCCAATAAATGCACCTTTATATTTATACACAGTCACTTCACTTAATAGTCCATAGATTTAACTGAAATAATACTGATTTTTGTGCGATTTCACTACGAAATAATGTTATTTAGGATTAATTTTTGTCAGAGCTAATTTAAATAGATGTTACTCGCACAACGCACGAAGTGGTGTATGAAAAACAAAGTTATCCTTGCGGTCGCCATATCTCTAAAACTGCTGACTGTATCTCGTTCAAACCAATTTTCTTTGTTAGTTTTTATTGAGATCCACAGCAAATATTTTTTTTAGATTTTTCACTCCCATACTTTAAAAGTTAGAGGGGGGGGGACACACATTTTACCACTTTAGACGCGCCTATCTTTCAAATGATTGACTTTGAGAAAAAATGATTTTAGGAACCTGAATGTCATTTTTAAAGACCTATCCATAGACATCCCACACGTATAGGTATGAAGAATTTTTTTTTTGTTTCAGTTCCATGTATGGGATGCCCCCCCTTAAACTTTTATATTTTTGTATAAAAATCGGAAAGCGGTTCACAGAATACATCTACGTACCAAGTTTCAATTCTGTACTTCTAACAGTTTCGGAATAAAATTCCTGTGACATACGGACGGACAGACAGACAGACAGACTGACAGACAGACAGACAGACAGACATGACGAATCTATAAGGGTTCCGTTTTTTGCCATTCGGCTACGGAACCCTAAAAAAAGAAAAAACAAACATAAGTACAGACGAATTGAGAACCTCCTTCTTTTTTGTAGTCGGTTGAAAACTAAAACAACCGACTTTCATGCCCCGCGAGTCAGTTTCAGTAGCAAGTTTGAGAAGTTTATCGTCCTAATCAGATCTCAATGAAATTACAATGGGACCTCCTCGAAAACGTACCCTACCGATTAAAATAAACTGGCCAAGTGCAAGGCGGACTCGCACTCGTAGGGTTCCGTAACACAGTAGAGTATTCTATAACTTTGATTTTTCGCAACTACAAAAATAACTTTGTTTTTCATAGTGTTTGTATGATAAACAAAGTTATACTTGCGGTCGCTGTATCTCAATAACTGCTGACTGTATCTCGTTCAAACCAATTTTCGTTGAAAGTTTTTATTGAGATCTACAGAATATATTTTTTCTAGATTTTTCACTCCCTTACTTTAGAAGTTAGAGGGGGTGGGCGTGGGACACACATTTTACCACTTTAGACGCGCCAATCTTTTAAATGATTGACTTTGACAAAAAATAATTTAAGGAACCTCAATGTCATTTTTAAAGACCTATCCATAGATACCCCACACGTATAGGTTTGACGAAAAAAAATTTTTTTTCAGTTCCAGTTCCATGTATGGGATGCCCCCCTTAAACTTTTATATTTTGTATTTTTGTATAAAAATTGGAAAGCGGTTCACAGAATACATCTACCTACCAAGTTTCAATTCTGTAGTCCTAATAGTTTCGGAATAAAATGGCTGTGACATACGGACGGACAGACAGACAGACAGACAGACAGACATGGCGAATCTATAAGGGTTCCGTTTTTTGCCATTCGGCTACGGAACCCTAAAAAGAGTTATTGAAATCGGTTTACAATTGAAGGAGTAATCGCGTAACATACAAACAAACAAAAAAAAATTTTTTTTAACCTACATATGAATTGAGAACCTCCTCCTTTTTGGAAATCAGTTGATTATCGATTCAAATACCACCGCGCTTGAACAGAATTTTCCATTGCTTATCGAAAACGGAAGCAGGAGCGCTTCTATTATACGTGTTCCTAAGTACACATTTCTAAGTATATACTAAGTTTATGCCTCTTCAACAATAACTTTACGATGCCATGAAAGCCCAAGTTACGCATTACGCCACCGTAAAAATATTGTTGATAAATATTTGTATTGTATTCCCGAATACCGAACAAGTCAAGGTCAACAATGAAATATTTATTGTCATTATTTTGGAATGTTTCTTGTGAAGATATAGGAATTTTCCATCTTTTCAGGCTTTTGTATGTAAGGCAAGAATGTTTAGTGCGCAGAGTAGATTTTTTTGTTTAGATTATATTAGCTGCCTCCTACGGCTTCGTTTACGTCAAACATTATCCTTTAACTTCAATTTCTACATTCTTACTTCAATTTGTACTATTCATTATTCTGTGCTTCAACGATATTGTAAAAACATAACATTGACCTGATGCTGGGACATTTATTTTATTTTATTATCAAAGGAAAATAACAGCTAGTTACAATATATAAATGTGAAAAAAAGTCCTTATGGCTATTTAAAAGTTTTCACACATATTTGAGAAAAAAACTTACTATTAACGTAGAAAGTTTGAAATACCGACCTAAACGAATATTGCTAGTAAGTGTTGACATAATATAATTGGTTAATTAAACAGGAAGTAACTGTAACGTGTACTTGACAAAAGTTGAAGTTTACAAAAATATTCCACGAAAATGAGAAGAAGAATATCATATTAAGATTGACAAAATAATTTGTTGTTGACCAAACATTTGAGTTTGGTCACAGTGGTGTTAAATAAATCTAGGTCTTATACATTATCTATCGCATTGTAACACCTGCATGCTCTTACCAGAAATCTGTTTTGTCTGTAGTTGCAGTTCGATGATGTGGTGTGAAGCAAGTAATGCTTTCTTACCTTTCTTCTCCTAAATGACGGTGCACTAAGTCCTATCTGTTCCAGTAACTCGGGGCAGTCGATAGTACCGTTAGCTATTTTCATTAAGTACGATAACATACAATAACATCTCCTGGAATCGGCAGAATACCCAACTCCTCACCAACTTACAGCAGAAATGTCGAGTGTGGGATCATCGGAATGGTCTCAATGAACAAATTATACATAGATCATTTGGTGATTGGCGATGGTTTTAAATTTTTAATTTAGGTATTATTTTTTAAATAGACGAGGGAACTGATTAGGTATATAGGACAAACATTTAAGGAGAAGACAGGCGACTCCCGCTTTGGCTCATATACCTAGTACAAAGGTTGGCCATTGCCATCAGGAAACGCCGCACTGCCAGCGCTATGGCACAGAAAAGATAATATGGTTATGGCACGGTAATATTATTATTATTATATTACCGTGGTTATGGGTACCATTGCACTAGTTACAGTTAGAGGTGGGTTATTTTCATAGACTTTGTTAATTAAGAGATTTTTTTCATAAGTTTATACACCAGAATAAATTAATTGATAACACTCGAAAATTGAAAGAAAAAAGAGTTACTAACAAATATCTGAAATATGGATGGATGGCCATCCATCTTCAGCACAGATTATCTAAAGTCACGGTAATGTTTTAGATAACATTACCGTGCTATCTTGTACTTATCTAGTCTATCTAATGATTCACAGTACTAACAAACTTTCGCATTTATATTAGTAGGATAGAATTTTTAAAAAAATCAAAGAACACAAGATGAGAGTTCTTTTGATAAAAATAAACCGGGATTTATGTTCGTATGCTCCCGGGATTCCACGTTTCCGGTAAAAATTTCTCCGCTTCCCGACATTGGATACCAGGAGCGCATAGCAACCGAGCGGCAAAATTGCAATAAGCAACAGATTAACTCACACTTTCTACAGGCAAAATCGTAGGGAGTGAGATCGCAGAGTTGAGGTGAATGAACTCTCTCGGGGAAAGTCCTTAACTTAAATACGGCTTCTTTTTATTGTGATACCCTTACCTTGAAGATTATAAATTTAAAATGCTAATGGAAAGTCTCTGCAGGAAAAAGTAACTGAAGATTTTGAAACTTTGTTGCATATCGCGCGTCTGACGAACTTAGGGAATTAGGGGAAAAAGAACTAGAAGGAAAAAGTGTCGGACCGACCCGACCGACAGGGACCGCGGAAGTACTCCATGACGGAGGGGGCAAACATCTTTGGTCACCCTCTTCCTTCAATCTCCACCGGCTTTCTCCGGTCTATTAACATGTAGTGAATTGGAAACGAGGAGGGCTAAGCCCCCCTCCCCCTCCCCCCGTTAGATTTTAGGGGGTGCATTTGGCCCCCCTTGCACCCCACTTCCGCGGCCGCTGCCGACCGAACCGACACTTTTGCTTTTTTGCTTTTGCACTTTTATATTTTGCAAAGAACAAATAATAGCACTACTACAGTCAGTTACAGCTATCACAGACCAGTTAAATCACTGGTTTGTGCATCTATGCATGTATAATTGGTATGTAGTGTAGCCAGTGTAGGTAGAGAAAGAAGGTAAACAACGAGCAGTAGCGCGGAGTAGCGGCTATTCTGTAAGCTAATCTCGGAAGCGAACTTCACAGTGAGATTTGAATTTCGTGTTACGAAATTCAAACGTATTACAATCGTGTTACGATTTGAATTTCGTAGTACGACTCACCGCGGATTCCGCTTACGAGATGCGTAAGCTAGCTTACAGAATAGCCTGGCTGGACATAGTTCCTACCAGATGTCCCACGGCAATATCGACATCTCGCTCTTTTTTCAACCAATCTATAATAGATGGATAGTGAGCCAATTTTGTCATTTAATTGGTTTTTAGCAGTTCTTTGGCAGAGCGCAATGTTTGAGTTGTAAGTTAATAGCGACCCGCCCTTTTGTTGTTGTAAATACGAAGTGATGTCAGTGTGAAGTAACAATTCCAGCAGTGGAAAATATTTTTTATAACAGCTTCTCTAATAATACGAAATGTAACTCGATGCACTCAAAACCATTACCACAGATTACCATTACTATAAATGTTAAAGTCTACTACACTACTACTTCTATAGTTTATTTATTGAAGAGAAAACTTCTTTAGCGGCGTTGTGAACTTTATTGGTATACACGTACGACCTGATCGAAATGTTGTAAGACGGAGGGAGAGTAGACCAATGCACAACGTTAATGTTCAAGTTTCACTTCTGCCGTCACTCCCGGAGTGCAACCCGGTTGTTTTTTTTGTAACGTCTTCTCGGTCAAACGGCTCAACCAATCTAGCTGAAATTTTGCACATAGATAGCCAATAAGGTAGAAAACGACATGGGATACTTTTTAACGCAGGCGAAGTCGCAAGGCATAGCTCGTAGCAAATATAAAGAAGCATTTAGGTTTACCCTAAGCAATTTAGTGTCAACTGGGGGTGAAAGTGCTCACAACAATACACTGATCTACTTTTATTTAAACGTTTTCATACAAGAAATCCTTAGAAAAGCCAAAATAAACAGAATATAGGCCAAAGGTTCGTCGTTATTGTACCCAAGGGTCGCGATAGCTTTGACCCCTGTGGGTTAAATGCTGGAAATGAATGGGCTGTGTTTTCTAAAATATCAATTACAATCTTATGGGAACTTGAAGGCCCATACTAGATTACAGCTACTATTTCTCATCAGATCTCGATGAAATTTAAATGGGACCAAACGAGAAGCATACTCTTTCAAACAAAAAAATAGTTTCGATATCGGCTAATAAATAAGTTCCGAGGTAACAAACATAATAATTTATGATCGTACAAAACAAAAAAAATCGACTTCACATGCCGCGATAGTCAATGTACTGGCTAGTTATAATCATGTCATCTAAGTATACAAATTTACTTATATTTTTTATCTCTATATCTCCGGAGATAATTGTTAGATATCGATAAAATTTGAATGGGATCAAACGGGAAGCATAATCTCTCAAACAAAAAATATCAATAAAAATAAAAATAATTTTTCAAATAGGTTTAGATTTGACGGAGTTCCGTACCACACTACAGTTTTTTATAAGATCGAGCAAAAAATACCACTATCATTTTTCGCCAGCAAAAATAATAATTAATAAACATTTTTTTTCTTATAACATCGACATTTCAATATAACGCCATCTATAGGACGTTTACCTAACTAAGCGTTCATATATGGCGTGAAATGCCGAAAAAAACACGTTTCTTGTATGGGGACCCTCTATTATCAATAACTTTATTCTGTTTTTAGTATTTGTTGTTATAGCGGCAACGGAAATACATCATCTTTGAAAACTTCAACTGTCTAACTATCACGGTTCATGAGATACAGCCTGGTGAGAGACAGACAGACAGACAGACAGACGGACAGCGGAGTCTTAGTAATAGGGTCCCGTTTTACCCTTTGGGTACGGAACCCTGAAAATCGACTTCACATGCCGCGATAGTTCACAATGTACTGGCTAGTTATAATCATGTTATCTAAGTATACAAATTTGCTTAAATTTTTATCTCCATATCTCTGGAGATAATTGATAGATATCGATAAAATTTGAATAGGATCAAGCGGAAAGCATAATCTCTCAAACAAAAAAATATTTTTTCAAATAGGTTTAGATTTGACAGAGTTCTGGGGTAACAAACATAAAAAAAAGTACAGTCGAATTGAGAACCTACTTCTTTTTTGTGAAGTGATTTAAAAAGAAATGGTCGAATTGAGAACCTCCTACATTTCACAGACGGTTGTAAAAAAAAATAGAATAGGTTAGTTCAGAATAGGTATTTAAGGAAGTCGGTTAAAAATGAAGAATCCGTACCAATGCAAGTGACATTTAACCTTTCTAATATTTTCAGAAAACGATATTTTTTGTTCCATATACTAAGAATTCGTCGAAATAAATGGTTAAATGGGAACGTTAATATTATACGTAGATATCTAGCTCTAGCGTCGTGATCTAAAATCCTATATAGTTATGAATGAAAAAGGGAATATAGAACATTATCGGTATCACAGATATATTTCGCCTACAATCTAGCTAGATAGGATAGCGTTTGACCACGATCGAGCCTGGTGGAAAGCAATGATGCGGTCGGAGATGGTGAACACGCTAGGCCTAGAAGGGTCTGACTCTCAAGGGATGTGTGCTGCCGGAACACCGAAATGTTAATTATGTCGGCAGGTTTTCTCCTTGATTGTGGTAAGCTACTATTTGATAGTAAATCAGGTGGAACATAGCTTAAAATCAATACTTTGATAACCGACTTCACAAAAATGAAGAAGGTTCACAATATGTTTGTTACCTCAGAACTCCGTCAAATCTTAACTGATTTGAATAGTTATTTTTTTGTTTGAGAGATTATGCCTCCCGTTTGGTACCATTCAAATTTTATCGAGATATGACAATAATCTCCGGAGATATAGAGATAAACAATACAAACAAATTTGATTCCTTGACGACGCGATTATGACAAGTGGATATTTTCACTATCGCGGCATGTGAAGTCGGTTTTTTTCGTTTTGTAAACCATCTTAAATTCTTCTTTCATCTTCATTTCTTCTTCTTTTATTGTCATTGTGCAAAATAAAATATAAGTATATTGTAACAAAACGCAGTCACTGATACCTGCGACAAATAACGTATCTATCCCAAAATCTAAAATTCAAAACAGTGTTTTTCTTAAACCACAGGTAAGCCCACGTCATGATTATCCAAAATCTAAATTCTGTGACGCATTTTTCTATACTTCAATTTAAAATTTAAAGTCACCCCCGATCTATGTATAAGATATGATAAGATAAGATAATAATTTATTTATTGCCATAATAAAGTACAGTAATACATGCATTTGCTGTGGGTCCCAAACTCGGCCAGGCCTGTATCTTGGGCACCCGACGTGTACATTTCGAAATATCCATTTAAATATTCTGTACGTGGTCCACAAAGCACATAAAATGAAATAAAAAAATAAAAAAAATAAAAAAATTACAATGATACCATATTAGAACATGCATAAACTTAACCCTTAATAGCCTGATTTACGAAAGTGATTTATTTTTAATATTACTGTGTTTGCTTGAGGGTCTAGATGAAGGGAAAAATAATAATAAAACAAAAAAAAAAATTAAAATTTAATTTCATTTTATTTTTAATTTCACATATTTTTTCTTTTTTTAAATTTCGTTGGAAAGAATATTATACAACAGTAAAATGCGTACAGCCAACCTATAAAAAAAACAAATAGTAATGTGAACATTCGGTTTAAAAGATTGGTATCAAAATTGAAACTCTAGGTTTATTAAGGGTTAAAAGTAAAACATTCATGACTTATTAGATTTGGAATGTAGTTTACATGCTGAATCTAAAGTATGTGATTTTAACTTTCTATAACTTTATTTATACCCTGTTCATTGAGACCATTTGAATGAGCCCAAGCAATATCTGCTGTAAGTTTTTGCGGAGTAAAGCATTCTGTAAATTCCAGGAGTTGCCCCCGCATTAGGTCATATTCCTAATGTGTTCCTGCCATATCATTGAAGTAAGAGGATCACATCATTACAAGAATTACAGACTAAAATTAAGCCTTATACTATAGGTAATACAATGGGCGGTCATATCCCTTGAAGCAATCTCTGTCAGACAACCTTTGGAAGGACAGAATTGTTAAAAATGTTGCCGGTGTTACAAAGCGTAACATTTTTTTATACGTTATAGGCTAGCGTTTGACCACTATCTCACCTGCTGGTAAGTGATGATGCGGTCGAAGATGGTAAGCACGCTAGGCCTAGAATGGGAACTGGCTCTCAAGGATAGCTGCCGGAACACATTAGATGTTTGGTGACAGATTTTCTAACTTGAGGGTGGTAGCTGGCCAGGCGGACACTAGATAGTGTCCTACCACCATGCGGAGGTTGTTGGTTTCTTAACGATGTTTTTTCCTTCACCAGAGGGCCACTGTGAAGAGCGCACATAAGTTTTTCGATAAAAAAATCCATTGGTGCACGGCGGTTTGAGCTCGGTACCACGGCATCAAAGCCAACCGTTCTCCCGATTACGCCACCGGGCCCTCAACATGATACAGTGCAAATAAATAAATATATATAACATATACGAGTATATCATCTGTTAATTAATGTGTTCAATAATCTGTTCACCGATTAACCCAGACTCGACATCTGTTTCGACCACCCGGAGGTGCTGGCCGAGCTGCGGTTGCAGGTGCCAGTGTTAGGCGCGCGTCGACGACTCCACATCTTAGAGATGCCTTCGAGTAGGACTAACCTACAAAGGAATGCTCCTCTATCGCGCGCTATACGATTGATCAATATAATATCCATGAACATTGATATATTTAACTGTAGCCTGCCGAAGCTCGTAGGAGCAGCTCAGTTGTGCATTGAGCATCTATAATTATTTGAAATATCCAGTTAAATTGTGTTATTATATTTTTTAATTTATTATATTTTTTAGGGTTCCGTACCCAAAGGGTAAAACGGTACCCTATTACTAAGACTCCGCTGTCCGTCTGTCTGTCTGTCTGTCTGTCTGTCTGTCTGTCCGTCTGTCACCAGGCTATAGCTCATTAACCGTGAAAGTTAGACAATTGAAATTTTCACACATGGTGTATTTCTGTTGCCGCTAGAACAACAAATACTAAAAACAAAATAAAGTTAAAAATTAAAGGGGGTCCCCATACAAAAAACGTGTTTTTAAACGCCATCTATCTAATTAGTTTCGGCAAAATGACATAGATGGCGCTAGTAAACGAGCTTCTAGATCTTTCTAGATCGCGACCAAACCAATGATTCTTGGTAATATTAATTAATCAAATATATGAGGTTGAAACTCTGTTATGTTTCGTATTGTACGGAACCCTCCCTAAGTGTGCGATAAGAGACGCGATGCTGACTCACACTTGGCCAGTTTTGTTTAAGTGCCCATAACATCGGTTTGGTATATGCTGTAAGGATGTTTTTATGTGGAAATAAATGAAATAAAATGAAATATCTGCTGTAAATTGCTGAGGAGTTAAGAATTCTGCAGATTCCAGGAGATGTCCCAACATGAGGTCAACACTACAATATCGTTGAAGTAAGAGTATACGGAATTTCGAATTGATCAAAACTACGAAAGTTGATTTTTATAGCGTAATCATCTGGAAATGGATACCATTTGAAACCCAATATCCTTTCGAGTCGAGAAAAAGTTAACAGTCATTACCTGTAACTTTTCTTTTATCTTAAAGGAATAACCGCGGAAGACAATTTTCTTTGATATCTTTACTGCCTTTTACTCCAGTGTTTGATGTCAAAGCCCTATAAGAGCAATGCCCTAAAACTTTCAGATTTTCTAAATCCTGAAAACCTGATCCTCATCACTTTTTGCCATTCATCTTTCTACTCATTTGTTAAGTGTGAATTAACCAGGGCGTTTTGGGTTCTGTATAAAAATACCTTTATATTGTTGAAGACACGCAAGCAGTTGCAGTTACATTATCCTATGATGTTAAATTGATTGTTTCTCATGATAATGCGATCTAGGCCTCATTTTAAGGTTTATTTTTAAACACCAAAATCAGTGGAAATAGCAAACAATAGAATTTTGTTTCTTTGAAGTGTCACACACTTTATATTTTTGTAAATTGTTAAACACGATCCAAAATTTCATCGTACCGACGGGACTCGAATTTTGTCGTATCGATGGATCGAACCGTAGCTTAATTGGCAGAGCACCTGGACGTGTAATCCGGGGGGTGCGGGTTCGAGTCTCGTCGGTACGATGAAATTTTGGATTGTGTTTAACAATTTAAATAGAAAGTGTGTGACACTTCAAAAAAACATAATATTTGATTTACGCAGTGCAACATCTCTCGTCGGATTTGAAAACTGTAATGATTTCTTCAGAATGATTAACTTACGTAATAAGTAGTCATAGATGGCGCCACCAATGCATAATTGGGTTAACAAATGCAATCCACTAATTTCGTCGTATCGATGGATCGAACCGTAGCTTAATTGGCAGAGCACCTGGACGTGTAATCCGGGGGGTGCGGGTTCGAGTCCCGTCGGTATGATGAAATTTTGGATTGTGTTTAACAATTTACAACAATAGAATTACAAAAAATGTCGTGTCCAGCGGTAAATTTAAAATGCCTATACGAACTATCCCCTTTTAACCCTCCGTAAAGGATATGCGTGGCTGGAATATTTACTAGGTGGGGATAGGGTATACGATATAATTTTGTAGTAAGTTGTCCAACGCCTCGTTCTACTGCCATCATCAATTTCCAATCAAACACGATTTCATCTTAGACCGCATCGCGGCGTATCATCATTTGAGATATTTAATAATAATCAATAAAAGAGTTCAAATATACGATTTTTACTAAGAATCAATATGGTACACAAAATTAACTAACCGAAATAATTTCAATTTCAAAGATATTGGTCGACTGCTTAACTTTCTGGCATTAAAAAATATCTTTTATCAATACTCATCCCAAAGTGCTTGACAGTTTATTTACAAGGACAGGGGAACCCTATTTTAGTATACAGTGTAGGTACTATTAGGTATTCTAGGGTCTTTTAACCGGCTTAATTTATTACCTACACTGTCCATCTGTGTCGTTGGACTTGTATGACCAGATAATTCGAGGTTTTGACCAGATTTCAGGGGCTTAACTTAAACTTCATTTAAAATTTTTAGTTTATGTGAAGTATGATGCTTAGATGGTTTGGACATCAAGAGAAGATCTACTTAATAGAATTATGTGACCAGTGTTAATGAGCTAGCCGGTAGAGGACCTAGGCGAACGTATCACCACCAGATAGAAGACGTTTTAAAGAAAGGCCAAGTCAAAGGACCTCTAACAGGCGAGCATGATTGTATTAAGGCGCTCATGTAAGTGGATGAAGCGAAAGAGGTATGTCAGGATCGTAGCATGTGAAAAGAAGTAGTCTCTGCCTACACCAACGGGAAAAAGGCGTGATTTTATGTATGTATGATACGAGTATGTACTACTAATGGCCTATGGATGCGACTCACATAGCTGTACTGACTATAGAAACTGGCTCTCAAGGAAAGCTGCCGGAACACAACATATTAGATGTTTGGTGACAGATTTTCAACTAAGTCCATTATACTAGTCTTTACCTTATAATTCAACATCTATTTTCCAGCTTTGAGGGCTCGGCGGCGTAATCGGGAGAACGGTCGGCTTTGATGCCGTGGTACCGAGTTCAAACCCCGCCGTGCACCAATGGATTTATGTGCGCTACTCACAGTGGCCCCTCCAGTGAAGCAAAAACATCGTTAAGAAACCAACAACCCTCGCATGGTGGTAGGACACTATCTTGTGTCCGCCTGGCCAGCTACCACCCTCAAGTTAGAAAATCTGTCGCCAAACATCTAATGTGTTCCGGCAGCTATCCTTGAGAGCCAGTTCCCATTCTAGGCCTAGCTTGCTTAACAACTTCGACCGCATCATCACTTACCAACAGGTGAGATAGTGGTTAAACGCTAGCCTATAGTATAAAAAATAACCGGCCAAGTGCGTGTCGGGCCCACAGTGTAGGGTTCCGTAGTAGCCTGTTATTCAATGCAAGTATTTACCCGTTATAAACAAGCAACTAGGTACTCCGTCTTTGTTACTTTAAAGGATTTATTCTAAGGATTTTTTATTTGGTACTAAATTATCCAACACCCAAGTTCAACGACTATTACTGCTAAACTAATAAAGTTATCTTTACCGCTATAATTTTCCTTTAAAGTTCATGAAATGCGCTATTATCACGAATTTTCCCAGATTTTTCAAGCCAGCAGTTTAGCTTTTAGAGGGGGGGGGGGGGGGACGCCCTACTGGAACAAAAAAATTGCACTTTAAAGTTTAATATTTCGTAAATGGAGCATTCAATCGAAAAATAGTATTAGCAACCCTTAAGTCATTTTAAAAGACCTATTCAACGACACCCCACACAATGGGGTAAACGATGAAAAAAAAAATTCATCCCCACTTCTCATATAGGGGAGCTACCCTAAAAAAATATATTTTTCAAAATTTTATTTCAGCACTTTGTCGGCGTCATTTATTTACATACCTCCACAAAATTACAGCTTTCTAGTATTAACGGTCTCTTAGCAAAACCTCGGACAGACAGACAGACGGACATGACGAAACTATAAGGGTTCCTTGTCAGGACTACGGAACCCTAAAAATGCTTCAACGAATAAATAAAAATTAAAGAAAAACCCACTTTAGTCACAAGTTAAGTGTATTCAGCAAGTATGCAGTATAGAGTTTATAATTTTTATTTTGTAGTAATGTCTTTCGCAACCTTCGCTATACATTGTTTTATATCTCTCAGTTTAGCTTTTGACCACTATTTCGCCTGGTGGTAAGTGATGAAGTGGTCGAAGTTTGTGAACACGCTAGGCCTAGAAAGAACTGACTCTCAAGGGGTATATTAACTCTCAATAATAAAGCATCATAAAGTTTCGGTCACACACAGAGAGTTCTACACGAAAATTTCAACAGTCTGTTGATGCCCCAAATACAAATATTATATCGTGTCTTGTATTCTGAAGCGGCGCGCTGAGCGAAATGGCTAATCGCAGCGTTTCCCCTATCGGCCTGTCACACATAACGAATACTCGCTGCTATATGCTGCTATTAGACACTCGCAGCGAGTACCTACTCGCTATGTGTGACCGAAGCTTTAAATGACTTTAGATCTATTAAAGTTATCTATCGATTTCACCACTCAAGTACCAGATAATAAATAGCCAACTAGCCCACTGTACCAGATCAGTTCGTTGAATCCCGCCTACAACCGCTCTCACCATTGTCCTGCTTGTATTTACACTGTCAAGTTCAATAACCGTTTGAGAAATAAATAGTCTTATGTTGTGATTGATGGTTTGGGTTGCGTAGTCACTGTTGTCTGAATCTGTGGTAAGCATTTTAACATGATTACGAGAATTTTGACCTATTGGTGAAAGAGGCAGGTAGAGAATATATTTTTCGTTCGAAGATCTTTTTTAACCGACTTCATAAAAAAGAAGGAGATTCGCAATTTGACTGTTTTTTTTCTTTAAGTTTGTTATTTCAGAACTCCGTCAAATTGTGACCGATTTAAAAAAAAAATTGTTTGAGAGAATATGCCACCCGATTGGTCCCATTCAAATTTTATCGAGGTATGGCAATTACCTCCGGAGATATAGAGATAAACATCTCCAACACATTACATACCTTGACGTCCTTGACAACTACATTTTTAACCGACTTCACAAAAAAGGAGGAGGTTCTCAATTCGTCTGTATGTTTTTTTTTTTTTTTTTGTGTATGTTACGCGATTTCTCCATCAATTGTGAACGGATTCAAATGATTTTTTTTTAATAGGTAGGATACGTTTCCGAGGTGGTCCCATTTTAATTTTATCGAGATCTGATTAGTATCACCAGAGATATGGAGATAAATACCTCAAACATAGGAGAATGTACTAGTTTTAGTAGAAGAGTCCCAAGAAGATTATACACAATGGAGGTTGCTATTGCATATAAGATATTCTTACGGTAACTGTGAGCGAGATAGAAATAAAGGTGGGGATAATTTTTTTTTATATCTTATAGGCAAGCGTTTGAACACTATCTCACCTGTTGCTAAGTGATGATGCGGTCGAAGATAGAGAAGTGGACTAGAATGGGATTTGGCTCTCAAGGATAGCTGCCGGAACACATTAGATGTTTGGCGACAGATTTTCTGACTCGAGGGTGGTAGCTGGCCAGGCGGACACTAGATATGTTCTACCAACATGCGGGGGTTATTGGTTTCTTAACGATGTTTTCCTTCACCGGAGCGCCACTGTGAGAAGCGCACATATATTTTTCGATAGAAAAATTCATTGGTGCACGGCGGTTTGAACTCGGTACCACGGCATCAAAGCCGACCGTTCTCCCAATTACGCCACCGGGCCCTCAATAAATAATTATATATTAATAATTATAATCAATAATTATATATAAATATAAATAATTTGTCTTCACAGGAATGTTCTACCGGGCAAAGTCTTGTTACGGTGCAAACTTTTTTAAACATACCTAATATTTTTTGACATGACATGACATTTGGCGAAGATGACGGCCATTTCAGTCCCGCGACACTGCATACATAATTAAATAACTCAGAATTATGAACGTACTTTGTACCAATCAACACAGCAAAAAAAAATTATAAGCGTAAAACCACATATTATATAATAGTTACTACGTAAATAATACTTTCCGTTGTTAGGTTGGCTACACAGTGCTTTCATAATTCGGGTATACACACTGTAGGGAAGTGCCTCTTATAACGTAGTAGAGTGATTCAGTACTCTGTTGGCCATATGGCAGCAATTAATGTTAATAATCGCAAATAATACTTATTAATATTCATTTTGGAATACAACTAGTCCGTGTTATAAAAGTATTTGGAATTATTGTAATAAAATAGACAATTAATTATCGTGTGTGTCAGATGCTTTAATTGTACAGGGCCATTTTGGACATTGTCCTTTGATACCTTGATGACATCATTATTACTAGTGAATATTTTCACTTTAGCGCGGCATTTAAAGTCAATTTTTTTAGGATTCCGAACCCAAAGGCTACCAAATGAACACTTTCTGAGACTTTGTTGTCTGTTCGTCCGTCCGTCCGTCCGTCCATCCGTGTGTCTATATGTGCGCACTTTACAGATCTGTATCTTCTTAACCGTTATAGGTACATACTTGACATTTTCAAAAAGTATATATCCGTCAGTGTATAACGGCCCAGACACGAAATTTAATAGATGCATGTAATTTCTTTAAAACTTTTTTTGCACTAAAAAGTGTAAAATAAGTTATTTTTCAAAAAAAATAAAACCGACTTCATAACCACAAAAAGGCACTCAAAACGAAAAATAATTTACTTAAAATTATTATAAGCGTTACCCACTTCTCTATTTGAAGTCGGTGCCAGCCAAGTCTATTGGATATTAGATAGATACTATGTATGTAGTAGTAGTAAGTAGGTACATGTAGGTTAGTAAGTAGGTAGATACATGTAGGTATTATCTATCTACTACCTATTAGACTTGGCTGGCACCGACTTCAAATAGAGAAGTGGGTAACGCTTATAATAAGTTTAAGTAAATTATTTTTCGCTTTTGAGTGCCTTTTTGTGGTTATGAAGTCGGTTTTATTTTTTTTGAAAAATAACTTATTATACCTTGACGACATGTTACTACTGGCTGTTTTGACTATCGTGGCATGTGAAGCCGGTTTTTTTTTCGTTTGTCTTTTTGTTTCAAGGTGCGCGGTGAACAATTATTAGTTTTAAGTTATGCAAAAACGCACTCGCGAGTCCTACGGCTCATAGATAGAGCCACTAGTCTAAACTAACTAGTTAATATACAATTTAAATTTAATTAATTTATTATTTGACTAGAAATAGTAGCTCTATCAAAAGTACGGTGTTACACAACCCGTGTTACAAAATCCGACTTGCACTTATCCGATTTATTTAAAGTTTAATAAACTGCAATTTTAACATTATTATCTGTTCTGTGCCCCGACTCTAAATAGGGGTGTTATGTATAACTTTATAAGTTTGACGTGTGTATCTTGTGCCATCGTAGCGCCCAAACAAGGCTCAAACGGATGAACCGATCTTGATTTAGTTTTTGTTTTGTTTGATAGAGGTGACTTAATCGACTTTAGCTTTTATTCGTGAAATTCCACTCAGCTGTTTTAAGACATGAGCTCATTTCTAGTTCATGACACTATGATAGCAACTTTCATAGGTCTGATTAAATTTAATTTTATAGGTAAATTTAAATTAGGTATCAATAAAGAGTTTATTCTATTCTTCTATTATGATCAATCGGGGGTGGTTTTAAATTTTAAATTTAGGCATTATTATATGTATATTATAGGTTAGCGTTTCACCATTATTTATTTTATTTATTTATTATTGATAATTAGAACGGCAAAGAACCACTTACACTAATTAACACAATAGGTGAAAAAATATATGCAAACAAAATTTCACAATTTTACAAATACCTATGTCAAATTATAAAAGTCAAAAGGCTGAGTTAATACAATAAAATAAAGTCACAACTTCATTATCTCACTTGGTGGTAAACGATGATGTGGTCGAAGATGGTGAACACGCTAGGCCACGCTACTCTCAAGGAGTTGTTGCCGCCGGAACACCGTAAGGCTATCTCGGTTCTCAGTGCCTAGTGCGAATTTTATAGATTGGTTTACTAACTCGATTATCACGTTACAGTAAACGCAGATTTGTATGGAATTAAATCGCGCCATCTAGTGTGCGTAAGAGGTAACATTGTAATTTCCATACAAATCTGCGTTAACGTGATCGAGTGAGTAAATAAATCGCACTTCGCACTCTGAAAGCCTTTTAATTTCTACGTATTTCGATTGGAGTCTTCCACCATAAAACGAATCGTAACATTCTTGATTAGTAAGAATGAGTCAAAATTCGGGTAAGAACCTGAACATGTGGGTATATAGATCTATTTACATAATTCATTACCTGCTCGATTAGCATAATTCTTAGATTACAAAATTACGTTTTCCTCAACGATGTTGATGTTCCTACGAAACAAAGTACGTGTAAAACGTTGACAGAATTTTAAATTATAATGACGTAGGTATTATTTACCTATTTGACTGTATAATTATATGCGGGAAGTCGCCAGTCTGTCTAAATGTCTCTTTAGGCCTTCACGTGTGATTTTTGCTTAGACCTAACTATACTCAAGCGTATAATTCTACTCTTGAGCATAGATTGTAACCATTTGATTGGTTATCAATGAACTTAAATCTTTTGAAATAAAACCAAATTAACCATTGTGTTCGTGAATATGAAACCCTCTTATACCGATAACTCCCGGTTTCATAGATAAAAAAAGTTTGTTCCAGTTCACATACTTTTTTAGGGTTCTATAAAGTTTGTTGTTGTTGTATTTACAGTCATATAAACAGTCTGTCTTTCCGTCCGATTAAATTCCTTTCTAATGATATAATGATATAACTTTAAATTATACATTTTTTAACTTGTAACTATTTCTTTTCCAAATAAGATGTTTTATTTAAGTTTTAAATTTGGGGAATTACAATACTTACCTACGTATGTCCGCGTTACAAATGACATGTAAATTACATAAGTAAATAAGTCACTAGGTATATATACACTTTGATCTATAATTGATTTCACAATGCACAGGGGTTTTTTGAAGGTCGGTTTTAAGTCCTAACCATGATCTTATAATTCCAAAAGAGTACGAGGCCGTATGTGGAATTAACACATTTAAATAAAGAAGCCACCACAAAACGTGTGTTTAGAATTAGAGTTTGCACCGCAAGAGTAACCCATAGTAGAAATCGTTTAAATAGATAGTTTAAATAAACTGGCCAAGTGCGTGTCGGACGCGCACAAAATTTATCGAAAACCCGTGTTTTGTACATATTTGAAGGGAAAATACATAATTAAATAATTAATTAACCCCCCTTTAATTTTTTAATTTCATTTTTATTATTTTGTTCCTAAAGCAGCCATCGACATAGCCCAGCTTTGCACGGGTAGGGTAGAGCATAATGCCTGCATTTTTGCATCAATTTGTTGCGTCTGTAGTATTGTCTACTACTGGAGGACCAGGGACAACGTAATAACTCTTTACATAATGACAACTGTATATTAACTCTTCAAATTAAAAGTACCTCATTAAACAAATTAAACAATAAAAAAATAAACATTATGTACTTATCTTATATGTGTACATGTACAATCGCCTTCATTTGTGCGTATCCACCTTAAGGAATAATTTCCTGTGCACTCTTATTGAATTGGCATCTCGCCTCTGTCTATGTTGACATTGTTGACCAATGACAAGAAGGGTCAAAGTCAAAAATTAAGTTTTGTTTTTGATTTTGCCTCTTCTGATTGGTAAGATCATTTTTTTTTGGTTTTGGCTCTTCTGATTGGTTAGAAAAATTATCGAAACTTCCAACCGAAAATGTTTTGAAACTGGATACGCATAACTGTACGCGATGGTACACCCTAAACATCGAGTATGAATTAACGTCTTCAACAATGATCGTCATATTTCAAATAATTAAAATAAACCTTAATGATTTAGACACTTATACATACACCTTCCTTATGAATAATTTTGTCTATATATATATATATATATTTTATTTATAGGCCTTCGATCTATAGATCTATGTTATAGGTCAAAGATGGTAGCACGCTAGGCCAAGAAAGGGAACTGGCTCTCAAAGGATAGCTGCCGGAACACATTAGATGTTTGGCGACAGATATTCTAGCAGGGGTGAAGCTGGCCAGGTGGGCACTAGATAGTGTCTTACCACCATGCGGGGGTTGTTGGTTTCTTAACGATGTTTATCCTTCATCGGAGGGCCACTGTGAAATGCGCACATACAATTTTCGTTAGAAAAATCCATTGGTGCACGGCGGGGTTTGACCTTGGTACCTCTGGCATCAAAGCCGACCATTCTCCCACTTTTAACACCACCGGGCCTTCAGAATTATTGGTGAAATCCGCATGAAAATCCGTTCAGTATGGGCCCTGCGTAGCTATTTTTAATTTGCTAACAGACGCTTGATTTTGAATTCTGAATATTAATAAATTCTTTAACTTCGCGGAAATGTTTCCGATTAGAATCACTGATTTCTTCCACTTGAAATGTCATAGTCATAGCTTTCGATCGGAGCATTGTGGATAGCAAAGATCACTGCAAAGATCCGAGCCGAAGGAGACAGACACCTTTTGTAATCAAATTTGTTTTCGAATGCTTTGTGATATCAGATCGCCTTATAGTAAGCGATGATATGGTCGAAGATGGTAAACACGCTAGGCCTAGAATACTCTGACTCTCAAGGGCTGTGTGCTGCCGGAACACCGTAAGGTTATAGCGGCAGAGTTTCTCTTTGATGGTGGTAAGTTACGTTTTGGTAGCCAGTCAGGCGGAACATTGATATAATATGCTATTAGCACCTGTAGACCCCTGCTAGGATTTGAACCGGCAACTTCTCGCTTAGAAGTCAAACCGTCGTCCTTTACCTCAACGGGGCTCTTAAAATCTCTTTAATAGGCTAAACATTACAATTATGATATAACTAATAAGCTTTTTTTTTTTAATTAGCTTGAAACATTTGAAACCCGGTTCAAGGAACTTCGACTGTAAAGGTTTGTGAATTACAACAGGATTATAAATTTACAAATTATTCGTAAGACGTTTTGCTCTATTTTTAACTGACTTCACAAAAAGGAGGAGGTTCTCAATTCGTCGGAAACTTATTTTGTTTCAAAGGGTACCCTTCCCAGGTATTCCCATTTAAATTTTAATGAAATCAGATCAGCTGTTTTTAATATATCAACATTTATATTACGACGCATTTACTTATCTCGACGACTTACTCGTACTACTAACTACTGGCACAGATTATGTAATAGTTACTACGTCTACTGGCTACTTTGACTAGCGTGACGTTTGAAGTCGGTTCTCTTAGTTTTTAAACGATCTTATATTATATGAATTAAATAACAGGGCAACTATGACGCACGATGACGATTACTTTAAAACAAATACAGTGGCACGGACCCAACATTCTTGGCAGGCAGAAGTTCGCAAGTTAATGTTGCATTGCGATAACTAGATGTCAAATTTCACATGCCAAGTAATTTTACCTTGAATTTTTTTCTGTTTGAAGGACAAACTGTCCACAATTTACCCACCAAACCGACAAGCAAATTCACGGTTGAATAACTATTAAAGCGATGGTACTGGACGGACGGACGGACGGAAACCATACGGACTAGCAAAAGTACAACCAGAAAAAAAATGCGAAATGTAGATGATTTTTTAACCGACTTCACAAAAAAGGAGGAGGTTCTCAATTCGTCTGAATGTTTTTTATAAAAATAAAGAGCTATATGGAACCGTACCCAATGAGTACCAATTGTACCAACGGAAAACTGAGAACTATTACTATAACTTCGGTGTCCGTCCGTCAGTCCGTCTGTCACAGGGATGTATCTCCTCTTTGTATGGGCTGTGTCTCCTGTAACTTAAATAAATACATACTCGAAATTTAGACTGAATATGTATTACTATGGCCGCTATAACAACAAACAATATTTTTTGTAGTGGTGGAACTTCTGCTATTTCGCCTGGGGTGGTACCACCACTTTGCCAATTAATATTCAGCCGTGAAATAGCAGTGTTGTTCGGTTGAAATGGCAAGATGTCCAGTGAAATTACAGGACATGTGAGACTCAACATCTTTATGTCTTAAGGTAACAGGCACAGTGCAGTGACATGCAAAAATCTGGCAGTTCACCATTTTGCATGCCGCTGTATCTGTTATAGGTAGACGTCATCGCTTACCATCAGGCAAGCGTCGTGCTTGTCCTGTTACCTTTTACCATAAAAAACAATAAAAAACAAAGTAAAGTAAAATTTAGATATTAAGCACGCCCTTATATCTAAATTTTACTTTACTTTGTTTCCGGGGACCCCAATGTCCCCATAGAAAAAAACGTTGTTTTCGGCATTTTTTGCTGTATCTCATAAGTTATAACATATTGGTGTAAGGTGGTAAGAAATCCTTCGTATGGCTCACTTGGCAGTTTTATTAGTTTATATTAATGTATTTAAATTACTGTTGCCTGAATATCGTAACCAATTTACAATTAAACGAACAATTAACCGGACAATAAAATACCTATATATATATTTCAATGTGTAATGCCTAACAAAATATCATCGCAGTAAGTAAACGCATAGCACCGACCGGCATCTAACAATCAAGGGCAATGACCGACCTTGCAACGTCACCCGTGACGTCACCACGTAAGGCTCGCCTCGTGAGAGCCGCTGACCTATTTCGCACGGACATACAATGACCGTGTGGCCTAATGGATAAGGCGTCGGACTTCGGATCCGAAGATTGCAGGTTCGAGTCCTGTCACGGTCGACATAATCCTTTTGTTCGTAATGACTTAATTTTTGCCAAGGATTTTTATTAATGGAAATACCGGATTATTTTAACGTTATTTTACAGACTTGTTGTTTTGTTAATAACAGGCATCTTAGCCTGAAAACAGAAAAGTAACTTTCTTTACCGTCGGCGGACCAATTAGTGTCTTGTCTTTGATTGGTGGGTAGTTTAAGTCACAGCGGAGCAACCCCACTAGTGGTCATCCTTTTAGCAGTATTCATATCAGGAGCAGAATTATCACCGGAAGGTTAGCACAGACATGTACAGAAATTGAGAGTCAGACTTCAGAGTATTCTAGGCTTAGCGTGTTCACCATCTTCGACCACATCATCGCTTACCTCTAAGAGAGATAGTGGTCAAACGCTAGTCTATAAAGATATCAAAACAGAACCTCTCAAACTTAGTAGCAAAGTAGCATTGGTTGATATAGATGCGCTCCGCCCGCATCATCATCATCATCATTGTAATTAGTAGTGACAGTCCACAGCTGGACAAAGGCCACTCCCAAGATACGCGACTGAGTCCGATGTTCGGTTTTGCCCACGCCGCAGATTATATAATAGTTACCCCACGCGCCGTGTTAAAGTAGGTATTCTATGTCCTATTGTTTATCTATGTTCAAAATGTTAGCCAAATCAATCGAGCCGTGTCACTTGTACTATTCATTATTCTGTGGCCGTGTGACTGTGAAGAAGAAGAAGAGGTAACAAACCTACATATATATAATTTAAGATCGTTTAAAAAACTAAAAGAACCGAATTCAAACGTCGCGGTAGTCAAAGTAAACAGTAGACGTAGTAACTATTACATAATCTGTGCCAGTAGTTAGTAGGAAGTCGTCGAGATAAGTAAATGCGTCGTAATACAAATGTTGATATATTAAAAACGGCTCGGCCGATTTCGTTAAAATTTAAATGGGCCACCTGCGAGGGTACCCTTTGAAACAAAAAAAGAATATTCGAAATCGGTTCAGGCATCTCCGAGTAATCGGTGAAAATACATAAAAAATTAAAAAAGGTTCCGAAGAATTGAGAACCTCCTCCTTTTTTGTGAAGTCGGTTAAGACACTGACTTTCACATGTATTATATTGGTGCTAATTAGTGTTGGTTTGGAAGGAGTAAATATTTATAAATCCAAGATTGATTCTGAATCCTGATTCAACATAATCAATACTATAACTCAGTCGACGCCGCGAGGCACAATTAGCATAAATACTACAGATAAATAATTAGATATCAATTGACCTCAGCTAAATTTAACCGAAGGTCAATGATAGGAAATTGACAGATTATAATTTATTTTTAGATTATGTACTTCAATACATTTTTTGCGGACGCACTTCCTACGAGTCATGCTGACTTGTCGATTTTTTGTAGCTGTTTTTTAAGTCATTTTTAATTGACTGGTAATTTGTTTGTTTATTTATTTATTTTATATAAAAAGCATCACAGTAGCCTAATGTAAGTAATTAGGATAATTTAAAATCTAAAACAACCGACTTCCATGCCCCGTGAGTTAGTTTCAGTAGTCAGTTTGAGACGTTTATCGTCATATCTCTGTAGATACTCAACAAATCTCGATGAAATTACAATGGGACCACCTCGAAAGTGTATCCTACCGATTAAAAAAATAATCTTTAAAATCGGTTCAGAATTGATGGAGTAATCGTGTAACATACAGACAAAAAAAAAATTATATACAGACGAATTGAGAACCTCCTCCTTGTTTGAAGTCGGTTGAAAATTGAAGTGTGTAAACTACAACTGTAATTGTAGCTGGAACTGTAAACTGCTAGGCTATTCTGTAAGCTATCTCTACAGCGGAATCCGCGGTGAGATTCGAATTTCGTACTACGAAATTCAATCGTATCACGTTCGTAATACGGTTGAATTTCGTAATTAGAAATTCAAATCTTACCGCGGATTCCGCTTCCGAGATAGCTTACAGAATAGCCCTACTGTAGCCTCGTTTCCATCGAAGATGCGAGGTACCTACATAGCTAAATAGTGAGAGCCTGCTCTACTGAATATTTTCGGAGTATATGATCACGGTAACATATTACCGTGATATTAGATATGTGATATGTACCGCGTATCAAGTCGCTTACGATTTTATTAATTTATTATAATATACTAACTACGATCCGCGCCTTCGCTCGCGTTTAAAATAAATCAAAATGATTTGATGTCCGTTAGTCTTGCTAAAACTCCAGAGCGGATGGAACAATTTGGATAATTTTGGTTTTGAAATATTAATGGAAATCCGGAGAACGTTTAAATGGTGAGAAAATTGTAAGGATAGATTATAGGTGATACGAAGTTCACCTCACCGGGTCATCAAGTATTACATAAACAAAAGTCAGGTAACAGATCAACGACCTTTACACGTAATTCATACAAAAATATGCATGTGAATAAAATAATAAAATAGCTGATATTATTGGCGCCGCAAGGACCCTAGATAACCTGTAGGTTTTCCGGCCAAAGGAATATTCCCTGTATCTCGATGTTGTTTAAGTGTTATTTATACAACCAATAAGTATAATAATGTATCTGACATTTAAAATTTTAAATAACAATAATAATATGAGAAGGATGAATCTATACAATCACTAGTATGAGAGAGCGAGATATACAAGATTTTTTTCCTTCTCTGCATATGCGATTTTATTGTTTGGAGCCAGCTCTGGCTCCCAAATCTAGTGCACCCATTGGCTTTCACCCGCTGTCATGTATTACCTGGCCAAATTACGTTGTTCATTTTATCTTTTAGCTGGCATATGTATCACGTGTTCATCATTTTAGTCGGGTTATACCTATCTCTATAGCTATTTCATTTGCATACGCTAATGTTCTCTCTATTTAATTTTCCCTCTACGCGTATCATCGACAGTAATAGTGCAAGTGAGGGTTGTCTCAATTACATCAATACTATTCATATAGTTAGTTTAAAAAGAACGTAGTGGTAGGACTTCTGCTAGTCCGCCTGGGCCGATACCACCATTTTTCTAATTAATCAATTTTAAATTTAATTTAGAGGGCCTGGTGGCGTAATCGGGAGAACGGTCGGCTTTGATGCCAGAGGTACCAAGTTCATACCATTAAAAAAAAATTAGCCCATTATTATAATATATCATACGTACGTAACGGTCAAAATCATAACGCTCCTGTAGTCAGGTAAAAAACAGAATAAACTTACAAAGGTAAACTGAAAGAAGAAAAAAATATTAATAATGTTTGTATGCTAATCAATTAATCAGGGCGAGCGAATCGAGACCTAACACTATCCTACAACCTGAGCACTTTTGTGGTACACTTTACTGAAAAACTATCACGCCTATTGATTTGTGCTTTAACATAGTAATTTAAAGTCATATGTAGATGTGTTATCTGTAAAAAAAATATCATTTTATTACCATTAAAAAAAATTAAGATTAACAATTTTGTTTCTAGGATAGAATATTAGAAGATCAAAGTATTAACTTCGCTGCGAACATAATGTTTGGTTACTAACGCCATCTGTTGGAAATCTAAAGAATTTACATCTGTCATAAAATTTTACTAGCAGAAGCTGACGATTCCAAAAAGTGGCAGATTTCAAGGATCTTTATAAATTTTGTAATGTAAATAGAATTTTGTCAATTTTCTGTTTCTATTTAAAGTATAAAGTTTTTATTGCATTTAAATTAGTAAAAGTTTGAATAAATAAACTTTATTTTTATGCCTTTATTTATGCCATAATTCAATAATATGATGGCAAATTTTATGCATTTGTTGGAGTGGTTGGTGGTTTGGCAGTGTCGGGAAGATTCGCCATTTTATATAAAAAAAAACTGCCTTAAAAATTATTACCAGGCAGAAAACCTACGCGAGCCCTCACAAAGCTCGGCTTTTAGCTAGTTAATTTTTAAGAAACATGTTTTTTTGAATTAATTAATTTTCAAGAATCGTGTCTTTTATTAATTAATTAATTTTTAATAAACGGATTTTTTTATTAATTAATTAATTTTTAAGAAACGTGTTTTTTTATTAATTAATTAATTTTTAAGAAACATGTTTTTTCGGGAAATATTACTCAAGCTTTCTATTGTAATGTGGTACAGAACCCTCCGACTTCCACTTGACCATTTTATTTAAATATCTTCTCGAAGGTTCGACAACTATTCTACTCATTAATTAATTAATTAATCTTCTAATTAATCAAAAGAAACTAGACTAGACCAATCTTGATAAAGTCTCATAAACTAGCTTTAAATCAATCCTAGAGTAGACGGTTCTTTGAAATCCGTAATCTGACCTACAAGAGAATTTAATTAGAAGACTTTTCGTCCAATAATTAAGTAGGATCCAGATGACGGGTTTCCCCCTAACTAGGGCATATGTATGTCTATAGCACCATTTCGCGACATTTTATGGCTCTTTTCCACGCAGGTGTTGTTTTGCAAATGTATTACCTACTATTTGGTTTGGTTGGCTATTTGCGGTCAAAATAGGCACTGAAAAAATTATAACTATTTGGCGGCTTTAATATCGGATTAGTAGTAAAAATTGTTTGTGTTATTATACCTATATACAGTGTTTAACCTTTACCTATCTTTAAAGTCGCTTCCCGCGACTGTACGCTTAGATTTTTGAAACTGTGTTCTAGCAGCTATCCTTGAGTGCCAGTTCCTATTCTAGGCCTAGCGTGCTTACCATATTCGTCCGCATCATCACTTACCAACAGGTGAGATAGTGGTCAAACGCTAGCCTATAAGATATTAAAAAAACTACACAACGGATTTTATAGCAATTTTCATACAGAGTGATTTAAAGGGAATGTTTGTAATTAGCTTGTGTAGCGGGCGTAACTAGTGTACTCGTAGGTATACTTACTTAATCCTTACTTATATTATAAATGCGAAAGTAACTCTGTCTGTCTGTCTGTCTGTCTCACTTTCACGCCTAAACCACTGAACCGATTTAAATGAAATTTGGTACACAGATAGTCTAGAGCCTGAGAAAGGACAAAGGCTACTTTTAATGCGAAAGGAGAGTTGTAAGGAATTGAAAGGGGGGGGTAAAAAGTTGTATAGAAGTATCGTCATTTCTAAAGCTTGAAACTTATTTTTTAGGCTGTTGATTCGATATAAATAAATATGACATTCAAAGTTTGTACAGTTTTACCCTCAAGGGTGTAAAATAACAATAGGGGATAAAAGTTTGTTGGAAATATGTAAGGTTTATGTGAATGTTCTACTGAACCGATTTAAATGAAATTAAGTTCACAGATAGTCTTGAGCCTGAGAAAGGACACAGTTTTTTTTAATGAGAAAAGAGGGTTGTAAATGGTTGAAAGGGGGGATGAAAAGTTGTATGGAATTATCGTCATTTTTAAAGCTAGAAGCTTGAAAATTATTTTTTAGGATGTTAGGAGAAGGGGCCTCCCCTTCCCCTAACGTATGTGTCTTATTAGTTAATGCTGCCCAAACACACTTTTCCACGCGGACGCAGTCGCGGGCACAGTTAGTATCATATATGCGAGAGTAACTCTGTCTGTCTGTCTGTCTCACTTTCACGCGAAAACCACTGAGCCGAATTCAATGAAATTTGGTACACAGATAGTCTAGAGCCTGAGTAAGGACATAGGCTACTTTTTACTACTACTATTACTTTTAGGGTAGGGGGAGTGGAGGGGAGGGTAGGGGGGAGGGGGATTGGTGGGGGATGGGAGAGGGGAGGAGATGGAGAGGTGGAGGAGATGTGGAAGTGAAGGGAAGGGGGAGGGGGAGGGTAGGGTAAATTAGGAGAAGGGGAGGAGAGGGGCAGGGGTTACGGGGAGGCGAGGTGGGAGTGACGGGAGGGTAAGTGAGGGGAGGGGGAAGGGGGATTAGCGTGGCGTGGTACGGTGCGGTGTAGTTGGGATACGCATGTGTCTTGTTAGTTAATGCTACCCAAAGACACTATTCCACGCGGACGAAGTCGCGGGCACAGCTAGTAATATATAATGTATTGAAACTAAAAACCCGACTTAACATGCGACGCGAACGTTATGTATCTCGATGCACGCGAATCAGTTTCAGTAGCAAGTTTGAGATGATTATCGTCATTCGTCATTATATCTATCGAGGTATTTATCAGATCTTGATAAAATTTAAAAGGTGTTGTTCGCCTTGGAAAAGAACTGCACGTAAAAAATAAAGAATCGTTCAAATTGGTGCACAATTGGCGAAATAATCGGGTAACCAACAACAAAATAAACTGGCCAAGTGCAAGTCGGACTCGCACTAGTAGGGTCCCGTACCACACTACAGTATTTTATAAGATCGAGCAAAAAATACCACTATCATTTTTCGCCAGCAAAAAATAATAATTAATAAACATTTTATTTCTTACTAGCAGCCCGCCCCGGCTTCGCACGGGTAGAACATATATGATTACAAAATTTGCATCAGTTTGTTGCATCGAATATAAAATTTTAACATATTTAACAATCATCGTCATATTTCAACCAATTTACACAAAATCTTAATGAATTATGCACTTAAATCTTCCTCATAAACAATCGGGCTATTGGTAAAAACCGCATGATAATCCGTTCAGTAGCTATTGAGATTATTGCGAACAGACAGACAGACGCAGTGATGGACTTTGTTTTATAATACTTACGTAGTGATATTGGACGGCCCTTTGGCGTAAAGGATAGTTACCCTGATTCTGACCCGACGGTCGTTGGTTCTAATCCTAGCTATATACCTACCAATGAAAGTTTTATGTGCATTCATGAATCATGGGTTTTCGTACAGAGGTAGTGGGATCATTAAATCTACCAATAATTAAGATAGTTTAACTAAAACAACCGACTTCAATGCCCCGCGAGTCAACTTCAGTAGCAAGTTTGAGACGTATATCGGCATATCTCTGGAGATACTTATCACATCTTGATGAAATTACAATGGGACCACCTCGAAAACGTACCCTACCGATTACAAAAAGAATCATTCCAATTGGTACACAATTGGCGGAGTAATCACGTAACATACACACACAAAAAAAAACATACAGACGAATTGAGAACCTCCTTATTTTTGGAAGTCGGTTGAAAAATAGCTTACCACTAAGGTGAACATCTGCCGTCGTAACCTTAACGTAACGAAAAAAGTAGGGGTTTATACGTTTAACGTATGTATCTGTGTGTCTGTCTGTAGCATCTTAGCACCCAACTGGATGAACTGTTTTTGATTTTATTATTGATAGTTTTTTTTGTTTGATAGATATCTTCATCGAGAGTGTTCTTAGCTTTGATTTATGAAAATTCGTTCAATCGTTATAACACTATGAGCTTTTTTTTAGTTAATTGCGCTATGAAATCAACTTCCATAGGTCTGATCAATTCGAAAATCTTCTTCTTCAACGATATTGTAAGAACACGGAACATTGACCTGATGCTGGGACATCTCCTGGACTTTACAGAATAGGTACTCAAATCCTCACCAACTTACAGCTCAGATTGTAAATGACGTGTTTAGAGTCATTGTGATCGGTATTACTGTCGGTAGTATTGTGATCGGTGGGGATCTACAGAACAGCTAAGCTTTTAATATTTTCGCAGTAACTATGAACTAATCTGTGGTTACACCGCAAATATTTTATTAATTTTGCGACGCGTGTATGTGAAATTCGTGATATCTTCTAGAGTTTTCATTGGAATTATATACTGTAAAGGTCAATTTTAATCTATAATATGTGGCCAAGCTAATTAACGTAATTATTTGGATAAGGATTCATACTATATACTTGAAAATAGCCTTAAAAGTTATGTAATATTTTTTACAAAAAATTAAAGATTAAAATGGTTACTGTGAGTCAACCTTAAGACATAGACATATGCTGTTGCGGACTTTTTTGTAGGTCTTATTAAGTTGTACAACTCTTCCATAGAAAATATTCTTCCATCTATTTTCAAATGAGCAGTGTTCGTAAGAAACGTGTTTTTTCGACCGTTTTTTAGTCTACTTAGGTTGCAAATTAGGTCTCCACGAATGTATCTTTGATTTAAACGGGATAATGTATAGCCTATTTTCATTTCGAAAGTCTATTCTATATATAAGTGAAAGAATTTTTTAAATCAGTTCAGTAGTTTTTGAGCCAAATCATTACAAACACACAAAAATACAAATGTTCTCTCTTTATAATATTAGTATAGATAACTCCATCTAACGTCTAACAAAGGTGTTAGGGATAGACATTTCTATATAACGCCATCTATGGGACGTTTACCTAACTAAGCGTTTGCAGATGGTGTGAAATGCCGAAAAAAAACACGTTTCTTGTATGGGGAACCTCTATTATTTTAAACTTCATTCTGTTTTTAGTATTTATTGTTATAGCGGCAACAGAAATTGTCACATCATCTGTGAAAATTTCAACTGTCTAACTGTCACGGTTCATGAGATACAGCCTGGTGACAGACGGACAGACAGACAGACAGACAGACAGACTGACAGACAGACGGACAGCGGAGTCTTAGTAATAGGGTCCCATTTTACCCTTTGGGTACGGAACCCTAAAAAGTACATACAGACGAATTGAGAACCTCCTCTTTTTTGGAAGTCGGTTGAAAACTAAAATAATATTTTATTGGGACTTTGTTTTGTTGTAGTTGTCCCGTTAGTTATCCTTAAGGCGTCCATTACACGATAGCTTTTGCTGTCAGTTTGCTATCAGTCACGGCTGTAACTGATGGATAACTGATCATCTAATGGGGTGATTGACGGTGACTGACCGATACATTGTGACGGTGATTTACATACTTTTAATTGCTGCATCGGCAACTAAAAGTCATGACTGATGGGTTTTGTTTGAATGACGGATAACCTACCGTGTAAGGGACGCCTAATACATCCCTATTAAAAAATACCGTCTTCAATTACTGCGCGCCGTGTGAAATATCCGCTCACTAGTTCCGGTCAGCCCAGTTCCGTTCGCAGACAGCTTCGACATTCGTATTGCCGCTGATTTCCGGGACGCTGACGTCCCGGACACGTATCCCGGACCCGTTACGTAACGAAATTTACCAGGATAACATAACAAGCAAGAAGGGCGATACAGAGATAGACGGAAACCAAAATATGTGGGTAAGTCAGGTCAGGACCGCTTGGGAATCTACTTTGCAACTTTAAGTAGGCAGTGAGTTAGGATGTCGTTGGTAGTTGCATTGTTACCAACCATTTTATCGTTTTCTTTATTTAACTGAAAACGTGATAAAGCTTACTAGCTTCAAACTTTAAATTCGCACTCGCGCACGAAGGTTTCCGTACCATTATCTATAAAAACGGCAAAAATGTCATATCTTTTGTATGGGAACCCCCTTAAGTATTTGTTTCATTTTAATTTAATTATTTATTTTCTAAGTGAATATATAACTAATAAATAACTATATTCTGTAAATATTTCAAGCGTCTACATGTTGCCGTTATCAATATCCGTTATAAAAAAATCACGCTTGTTGTATGGGAGCCCCTTAAATATTTATTTTATTCTGTTTTTTAGTATTTGTTGTTCTAGCGGCAAACACCTCATCTGTGAAAATTTCAACCAGTCTAACTATCACGGTTCATGACATACGCTATCCCCTAGGGCTAGCATGGCAAGGGGACTATTTTGTCTTTCCACCTATCCGTGTTTTGTTTGGTGGAGAAGGCAAATTATAAGATAAGTTTATCGACAATTATAAACGCCCGCTGATTTCTAATCAATTATTTTTTAACTTTTTAATACGAAACAAAATCAAAACTCGGGGTTAAACTTCACCAAGCGTTTAAATTGTTTTGTTGATCTACTGTCAGTGGCGAAAAACAGGGAAATAATTTTGTCATTCCCCCGGGGATAAGGCCATGCTAGCCCTGCTGCTGGAGATACTATCAGGATCTCTATAAAATTAAAATGGGGCCAAATGGAAAGCATACTTCAGACAAAATAATAATTTTCCAAATTGACGGAGTTCTGAGACGAATTGAATTTCCTCTTTTTTGTGAAGTCGGTTAAAATGTATTTATAGCGCTATTTTAACAGATCTGATGTTTTCACACAGCAAATAGTTAGCAATAGCACAGCAAAAAACATTTAGTCTCTGTAATATTACTTGAAATAATTAGAATAAATCACGGAGAATCGCGATTGAGTAGTGGAGTAGTCGAGAAGTAGGAATATATTAACCTACCAAGTGTGAGTCCGGCTCGCACGCAAAGAGTTCCGTACCACCGTATAATCTATATAATAATCTAATACTATAAGAATCTTTGTCCTGACATACTGACTGACTGACTGACTGACTGACAACGCACAGCCTAAACCGCTGGTCGTTGAGACTTGAAATTTGGAGGATATATTTGTCTTGGTATGTAAGGGTGTACTAAGAAAGGATTTTCCAAAATTCACCCCTTTAAGGGATGATATGAGGGTTCAAAGTTTGTATGGAGAAACAAAATTAGATAGTCTTTTCTATTCGAAACCTCACACAAGTGCTTCAGTAAAAAAATAAGTAAATACGTTTTCCAGGCTTTTTTTAAATTCCACCCTTAAAAGGGTAAAACGGGGTAACAAAGTCTTAAAATCTATATTGTTTCGGATTGCGCTGAAATTTTGAATGCAGATATTTATTAAGACGTAGGTATCCGCTCAGAAAGGATTTTTATAAAATTCCTCCCGGATACGGAACGGGGATTCAAAGTTTGTATGGGATAGGTAATAAAGTGTGAAAATTTGGATTTTTCGGGTTTTATAAATATGAATCCCGATTTGCCTTAGTCACGCGATAACATGAAAACTAGAGAACCGATTTGGCTGACAAAAGAAAAGTTTCAAGTAAATAAAAGGAGTTTTTAACGCGGGCGAAGCCGCAAGGTTCTTCTAGTAATATGTATATAAAATCCAAAGTCCTGACTGACTTACTGACTGAGATATCAACCCATAGCCCAAACCGCTAGTCCTTATCGCATAAAATTTGGAGGGTGTGTTCTTTTAGGCATCCACTAAGCAAGAGTTTATCAAAATTCTACCCCTTAGAGGGTGAAATGGAGGGTTGAACTATATGAATCTTTTTATTCTCTGGGTCAACTGTCTCTAATATTGGTACACATACTATTCAATTTAAGTTATGAGTTACGTGTGTCACAGTTTTTCAAAAATCATCCCCAACGCATTTGTCGGAGTAATATATCAACGCATTGCCTAAACCGCTGGTCCTAAACGACACATGAAATTGGAGGGTGTGTTTTTTGTGAAGTGTAGGCATTCACTAAGAAAGAGTTTTTCGAAATTCCACCTTTAAGAGGGTGAAATTGAGTGTTGAACTTTCTATGAAACTTTTTATTCTCTGGAGCGCTCGATCGATTCAAAAATATGTAAGTACACAACCGTGTGCACACTCTTCAATTAAAGTTATGAGACACGCGTATCACATTTATTCCAATTACGCGTTTGTTAGACCAATATATCAACGCATTGCATAAACCGCTGATCATACTAGCATGACATTTGGAGGGTATGTTTTTTATTATTGTTATATACCGGCTGTAATTCACGTACCTTTAGTCGAATTTTCTCGACCTAGGTTTCGAGCGAGTCAGTCGGTATGTTTTTTGTTAAGTGTAGGCATCCACTAAGAAAGGGTTTTTCGAAATTACGGTGAAACTGAGGGTTGAACTCTCTTTGAAACATTTTATTCTCTGGGTTAATTGTCTCAAATATAGGTTCACATACGCTTTAATTAAAATTGTGAGTTACGTGTATCACCGTTTTTCCAAAATCATCCCTCTCGCGTTTGTCTAACTTACTGAATGATTGCCTGATATATCAACGCACTGCCTAATCCGCTGGTGTAAGAGACATAACATTATGATGGCATGTTCTTTGTAAAGCTATTTACTAAGAAAGGGTTTTTCGAAATTCCACTCATTAGAGGGTGTAAGTAATGAAAGGTTCAATTTTCTGTGAAAGGTTTTATTATCTGGGTTGATTGATCGACTTCAAAATTGGTATACACACTCTTTAATGAAAATTTTGAGACAGTTTTTCCAAAATTATCCCCCACGCCTTTGTATGATTGATGGACTGACTGATATATCAACGTACAGCAAGTCGCTGGTTCGAGACGAGAGACATGAAATTTAGAGGGTGCGTATTTTGTGAAGTGTAATTTCTATATACATAAAGTTTTTTGAAATTACTCTCTGATGAATGATGTAAAATGAGAGATATAATCGCGGGCAGAAGCTATCGTAAAAATATAGAGAAAAATAATTATAAACATGTTTGTTGTAAAACATGTTTCTTGTATGGGGACCACCTACCTTTTTATCTATGTTTTGAAAATCGGTCCACAATGCATCATCACCATTATCAGCCGCTATGTCCACAGTCCACTGCTGGACGTAGGCCTCCCCAAAGACACGCCACTGAGCCCGGTCTTCGGCTCTTTGTTTCCAGTCACTGCCCACCGCTTTGCGAATGTCGTCGCTCCGCCTAGTCACAGGGTGTCCTACTCTACGTTTACCGATTCGCGGTCTCCACTCTAGAATCAGTCTGCCGGCAGATATGACCAGCCCACTGCCACTTCAGTTTGCTAATTCGCTGAGCTATGTCGATCACTTTAGTTCTCTGGCGAATTACTTCGTTCCGGATTCGATCCTGCAGAGAAACATCGAGCATAGCTCTCTCCATAGCTCGCTGAGCGACTTTAAACTGGTGGACTAATCGAACCGTGAGTGTCCACGTCTCGGCTCCGTATGTCACTCATGACAGGTAGGACGCACTGATTAAAGACTTTTGTCTTTAGGCACTGTGGTATAGGCGACGAGAATACTCGACGGAGTTTCCCAAATGCTGCCCAGCCCAGCTAAATTCTTCTCTGGATTTCCTTCTCGAAGTTGTGTTTGCCTAGTTGGAGCGTTTGCCCTAGTTAAACATACTGCGTGACAACTTCGAGTGGGATTCCATCTACGGCAATCGGTTCAAGAACAACGTGCTCGTTGTACATGACTTTGGTTTTATCCAAATTCATCCGGAGACCGATGCGACGAGAAGAATCAGCTAGGTCATTCAACATCCTTTGTAGGTCCTGCAGCGTCTCTGCCATAATGACAATGTCATCTGCGAATCGTAAGTGAGAAATGTACTTGCCGTTAATGTTGATGCCACAATCTTTCCAGTCCAGTCAGTGCCTTAAACATATCCTCCAAGGCGGTTAGTGAACAGTTTTGGGGATATGACGTCCCCCTGTCTCACTCCTTGACGCAGGTGAATATGTTCACATTACATAACATTCGTTCACATTAAAAAAATATACAGACGAACTGAGAAACTCCTCCTTTATTAAGTCGGTACAAACAGCATCAAAATAGGTGATATCCGGGATTTGTGTGGGGTCGGGAAATCGGGATTAGAAACGGCATTGAAAGTTCGCGGAACGGAAAACACCAGGCTACCATAACATGTAAGAGTGTTTTATTATAGAAAATTCAATCCTATTGGTTCAGCATTAAAGACTATCATCACGTTTCATAGTCGGCAAGGGATGTCCACAAACCTTCAAAATCTGAAAAAAAAAATTGTATGCATCCTGATTTTTTTTTTCAAATATGAAAAGACTAATCAAATTTGAAACAAAAGCAGTACCAACTTATAGAAATTTTGTGAGAACATCTATTTGCATAAACGGAAGTGCTTCACTTTAAATGTATCCCTTTTCTATCCCGTATTTCTGCCTAATAATATGTATTTGACTCCATAATACAAAAGGACTACGCAAGGACAACAGAAATATGCAACCACGGATACTCCATAATCCTTAATTCAACCTGACCTACTTATTGGATCTAAACATCGGATAAGAAAACATAGACCAGATTGAACTTTAGTTTTAAGGCAATAAGTATTAAAATAGTTTGAAATTAAAATGAACTTCAGGCTTTCTCTTATATTCCTTGTCCTTTGCCTGGATAGTAACTTGCTCAGTACACTGGAGACTGGTCTTTACGGCTTTAACTATACAGAAGCATTTACCTTGCGACAAAATCTCACAAATTACATGGGATTTTATATTACCTTAAATTATTTCTCAAGAAGATTTTAATACCACTCAGTTTAAAGTCAAATACAGCTTCAGCAATAAAATAGGCTACCTGTTGCTTCAAAAGTTCGTTAAAGAACGAGGGAAAGATGAAGCTTTTATATTTTATGCTCCTATAGATTCCTGTTATCCTAGTACCGCGGTCATGCGTTGTCGTTCCGTGTTCATGGCCAGCAGGGGTCCGTCATTTAAATGATGGTAATTTGGTACACTGTCTTTAAGATAGATGGCACTGAAACGAACGACTCTTTGACGATGGGTAGAGGAGATGGCTACTTAATATTTCTGCTACCCTGGTACTGCAGTAACATGTTAGCGTTCCGTGTCTGCGGCCTAGTGCTGAAAACTAACGACTCTCTTGCGTATGGTATCGTTTTCGTCCGATCCGTGATAGCAATAATGCACCAGCGTAAACATGCGCCTAGCGCGGTTCCCATAGACAATGATAAAGTCGAACTAAAAAAAACTCCTTGGTCAATCAAAAGTAAAGAAATAAAAAAAAATAGGAAAAAACAGTAAAAACAGTAGTTTATGAAACTGCTGCATGATGACCGTATGTATTATACACACGAGTGTACTACATTTTTTTGGTAAGAAATCTGTATCATAATAAAACATTTTAATTTCAGTTATACATAGGCTGTCCTTTTTTTAACTATTTATTTTGCGCTACTATTTTTTTATTCATAATCAGGACTTTGCGATACCGAATGAATATAAATTATTATAATACATATTAACTAGCTTTGCTGAGCCGGCAAACTTCGTACCGCGAATATAAATAATCTGTCAAAGTGCGAGTCGGACGCAGGGTTCCGATTGACCATATTTGCCGGAAAATGCGTTTCTCGTTTGGGGACCCCCTTTCATATTTAATTTAATTTAGTTTTTATTATTTGATCATAAAGGAGCCATTGCAATACACACCTGGAGTAAATTTCAAGTCTTTATCTATTAAGGTTTGCAATATCGAGCATCAAAAGACTCAAAAACACGTTTCTTGTATGGGGATTAGCCCCCATTATTATTTTATTTTATTTTGTTTTTATCGGTTATAAAAGCTAGCTCCATGATTTGGAATCCACACGAAAAAGTTTACAGTCTCATGCTGGAAAAGGTGCAAAAACATTTTTTAAGATTTCTGTACAAAAAGAAACACGCATATTACCCATATCTGTACCTAACGAAGTGTCTACTGGGCACGCTGGGATTTCACTCTTTTGAAACTCGCAGATTACAAGACCGGCTAATGACTCTATACCGAGTTCTACATGGAATCATAGATTGTCCCAACGTTATGAGCGAAGCGAGCCGTCTCTATGTACCGGAGTAGCGGTGTAGGTTCCGTTGTGGACGAGTGCCACTATTCGCACCCACATCAGTACGTACCTCCGCTCGCCAGCACTCCCCCATCTGTCGTGCGCAACGTCACCTCAATTCAATGATCACCTCTGTCATGTACCACAATGTGATGTATTTGGGAATAAATGGTCACTGTTCTTCGAATGCTCACTAATGTATTGTGAACAATTATATATATAAGAAATTATTTTTATTGAAATTTATTATGATAAGTGTTGATGTTTTTTACTCGACTGCGCGACGCAAAGGAGAGGTAATGTGTTTATCAGTCTATATATTTATTTGTAGATATGTTTTTTGTTACGTGTTTTAAATATGTTAGAATAGATTATAATTGTTTTTGAAGTAATATAACTAAGTATAATATGTCAAATGCCGATACCATCAGAATGTAACGATTTAGATCTTTTATGTATCTGTTGTGTTACGTTCTTTTTTTTTTAGTGAATAAATTGAAATTGAATTGAATTAAACACAAATAGCGAATACCCATGTATGGAAGCGCCATAATGACAACCATCAAAATATGTCAATACAATGACCAAAAAGTCTGAACGAACCAACAACCTAGGACACAACCATCAACATTCAAAATATTAAAATTTAAATACCTACGCGATAATTCGAGTAATCTGGACATATTATGTTGTCGATTCAAAACCTTTAATTTATACGTGCTTCAAATTTCAATTGTGTGGAACAGAGTCTACCCTACCGAACCGAAGGGACAACCGTCAAATGTTAGACAGGAAAGTAGGTAGAACAGTTTATATGGGAAAAATAAAATTGTTGGTTTTACTATTTTCCTCGCAATTTTGCCAAATTTTCTCACCTTTTACCCTGGACAACAAAACAAACCAAAAATCAGCTAAATCAGCCCAACCGTTCTTAGTGAGCGTCAGCGAGTTTTAGCGAGACTAACGAACAGCAATTGATTTTTATGTAAAAGAAGAAGAAAGAAAGAAGAGGAAGATACCATACCATACAAATTCGTTAAGTGAATAACTACAACAATGTTTTTAAAAGGTTTATTTTTAGTAGTAAAAAGTGTCTTCAACATCTGTAGCATCTGTAACATTGCATTGCAGACAGTTGTTTTAAATTAACATTCCTTCAACTATTGACACTATTATCACATTTATCACAAGGTGACAATATCAGCTGTGTCGACATTACGTCATGTCGGGGGTCAATGACCCGATGGCATTCCACAGACCTGGACCATTGTACCACAGAATACTTTTTTTTTTATCTTATAGGCTAGCGTTTGACCACTATCTCACCTGTTGGTAAGTGATGATGCGGTCGACGATGGTAAGCACGCTAGGCCTAGAATGGGAACTGGCTCTCAAGGATAGCTGCCGGAACACATTAGATGTTTGGCGACAGATTTGATTACGCCACCGGGCCCCTTAAACTTGCATATACTTATTTTATTCTTATGTCATTAGGTCATGAGCTTACTCCAGATTATAACGAGTGTTTTGCTGGGATTGTGAAAATGTAAATACTGGTAATTAATTATTCTTAGTTAATTAAACACGAAAATGTATATTGGTTTGGTAGGTGAAAAATTATGCCACGGACACCACTCCTTGTTCGCTCGCTATTCAATCCGAAAACTAGAGGCAGGCAAACTTCGCAATACCAATTCACTAGTAACTGTTCTATGGTCTTCTAGCGGAATAACTGCTACTGGTCCACTGCATCGAAAAAAAAACAGCTATCATATTTTTATTATCACTCCGACCGCGAACATCCTTTGTAGGCTCGTCGATTTGTGGTTTTTAGATTCGTGAGAGGATCGTAGCTGTAGATCTTCGAGCATTTGGTGAATGCTCGAAGCTGTAGATCCAAGATTCGTCAGTTGTAAAGATGTAGGATATGTTTTGCAAAGTTCCTCCTTTGAACTTTTCTAGCATAAATTTGCACCAATTAACACGACACATTTTTGCTCTTCGGGTGGAGAATGAGGTATCCATCGCAAAGTAAGCTTCCTAAATTTAACGTGTTGTGAACAACACGTTAAATGACATCCGCATGAATGATGGATGGTAGAAACTGTCTGCGTTCCCTTTTTTTAACCCTCAAAAACCGCTACGCCCGTGGGACTAGTATAGACTGAATGCTGGGTTCATCATCATGAACCCCAGATACAGATAAGTGTCAATAGTTAATGGCTATGGCGTCGGCCTAGCGATTGAGAGGTCGTGAGTGAACTCACTCCAGACACAAGCACATATTTTAGCTTAGTTAGAAGGGTCAACAAGACTACTACCATAGATTATATAAAAGTTACTACGCAACTACTAGTGATGTGCAACACACGTTGCTAGTAAGCTTAGTAACCATTTTAAAACATATATTATACAGGTAAGCATTTGTATCTATTGATCGAAGCCGGCGAAAAATTTCTGCGAAAAACAGTACCTACTTGAGCTATTTCCTTGGAAAACCCATATTACATCACAGTCCACATACGTTATACTTAAGTACAAAGTAAGTAATTAAGTTTCCCGTAAGTATTAACATAATACTTAGAATCCGTAGAAACGGCCAACGAATTAGCTAAACAAATGGATATGTTACATAATCTAGTTAATTAAGGGTCGGTAGGTTCTTTGAAATGGGTAGGTAGACATGAAGGTCGGAGTTTTAGCAGCAACGTTAAAATATACGTATTGTACCTAATATTCGGGTAATACCTTCACAAAAGTGGAAGGAGCATATTACATCGATGTTCTACATAATTTGAAAAATAATTTTAAAAAGAAGCTTATCATCATTACAAAAAATGCTACTTTTTGGTAGCAAATCATTACCATCTTTAAGGAGAAAATCTGCCGCCATAACCTTACGGTGTTCCGACGGCACACAGCCCACGTTTGGGTGCAATTGGCACATACATACAAAGATCAAAACTTGGATTGACACATAAGTCACTTTTTATACGAAATGTTTACGCGGGCGACGTAGAGGCACTATTTACTACAATTATGTATACTAATTATACCAAAAAGTATCGGAGAATGTGTACAAGCGTAAATGTGTATTGAAACAGAACAAAGCATTATTCGTCTTTTGGGCAGTCAGGTCCTTCCAACAGCATGTTTATGTAAAATGTTGCCAAGACGAGACCATGCAGCTTGTATTCGTTAGTGCAAGAACCATTGTCTAATAGAAAAGTAATGAACAGTGAATACATTTTTTAACTTACTCCCATGCTTGCAAATTTAGAGCTTGTACAGTTAGGGCGCGTAGAGCTTGGCTCTACATGAGATCTGATAACTTTTTGATAGCGCAAGCTGCATGGTCAAGACCATGACTTCTATATATCTTCTTCATCTTGACAATAAATAATAAGACTTTATTTTTCTTTACTTGGAGTGTGTTTCTTGCACCTCAGAGGTGCCTCTGTTTCATAGCCTGTCTATCAATAACAAGGAGTGCCTATATCAATTTTCTGTCTGGAGGTCTGTCATCAAAATAAGTGGAAATGTCATACAAACTTCCATCCCCTAGTTAAAGGGATTGAGGGGTAAAAGTCTCAAGTTTCACAATTTTTTTGTTATTGGTGTACTTATGTGTACATTAAAAAAATCAATTCTAAAATCTTTCTAGGAGTTCAGGAAGTACCTTGAAAATTATTATCAGTAAGTGTGTGACGAAATCTGGTTTTTTTGACATCAATAAAATCTAACGTATAAGAGCTATGTAATTGAAACTTTATGTACTATTGACATCAGTTCCAATCATCCAAACCCAAGTCATGAGGAATCCAGAAAACGACAAAGCGCTTCGAGAAAAGTTAGGTAGTGCCCTTGAGCTTCGCTTAGCTCGTCTTGGCGGGGGCACTACCGTGCCCTCAGATACACAAGTTTAATAACAGCCCCTGTATGGTGGTAGGACACTATCTAGTGTCCACCTGGCCAGCTATCTATCACCTGTTGCCAAACATCAAATGAATTCTAGCAGCCTTGAGAGACAGTCATTTTAGGCCTAGCTTGCTACTATCCTCAACCGCATCTAAACTTACTAACAGGTAAGATAGTGATCAAACGCTAGCTTTTAAGGAAGAAATTAAAGCAAACAGGATATCATGTGAAACTAAACAAACCTGATTCATTCCAACTTCTGCCATTCAAACGGTAAGACGAACTGATTCCATACTTGGGGTAGACGTCCATTTAGGGTGCACGAAAACATTACTAATTGTTCCTAAAGCGTCCGTGTGATAGGAAGCTAATGAATCATTAATATTATAATCATTGCTATTCTTGACGCAACTACGACTTATTCGGATAAGGATGTCTTACGCCTTTGTTTTGGGTTTCAGGGTTAGGGACATTACCTACCCGGTGGTGAATAATGCTCTTCGAGACTTCGCTCTACGAAGTCGTGTGAAAGTGCTGGTAAGCGAAAGGTCGCAGGTACAAATCCTAGCAAGGATGTTCGTTCATAGGTGGTAAGAGCATTATATTGATGTCCCGCCTGACTTGCTTCCAAAAAGTAGATTTTCACCATCAAGAATAAAATCTACCGCCATAACGTTACAATGTCCTGGTAGCACACAGCCTTTGACGTCAGAGTATTCTAGGTTCAGCATGTTCACGATTTTTGACCACATCACCGCTTACCACCAGGCGAGATAGTGGTCAAACGCTAGCCTATATGATATAAAAAATGTATAAGCCATCTATCCCTTACGCCCACGAGCCGTCACATTTTCCGATCACACAGAGAATGGTCCCGTGTGGGGGACGTCGGGAGTATAGGAGGGTATTAGGCTATCCACGACCTTCGGTTTCGTTGATAGGCTCACTAATCACTAGATAAGTAAGTTATTCGACGACTATAGTGTATATCACTATCGCCATCTATATGAAAACGGCGGGAGTAAAGTGACATAATATGGCTCTATTAATGACATTCTTAAACGGCCGCTTACCATCATTCACGTTCCATCTAAGCTGGAACCAGTAGGGTGCTTCGTGATGATGGTAAGCGCCCGGATGGCATGACGCTAATCCCCTGGGAACGTGGGCGGGCCCTTCTATGGGATGCGACTTGTGTCGACACTCTGGCCCCGTCCGGTCTCAGTGGGACAGTGTCGAGAGCTGGAGCCGCGGCGGAAGCTGCCGAAGACACCAAGCGGCGTAAATATGCATCTTTATCTAGTAGCTACGTTTATGCCGCTTTGTGTTGAAACTTTTGGTCCATGGGGTCCAAGCACCAAAACTTTTCTCAAGAAAATTGCTCCACGCCTTGTCGATGCCACCGGTGACAAAAGGTCTGGCTCATTCCTAGCACAAAGAATCTCTTTTGCGATTCAACGCGGGAATACAGCCAGCGTTCTTGGCACTTTACCATACGGACATCCCTTAATTTTAAGTTAGTTCACTTTATAATTTTCAAATATTTTACTTCGCAATTTAATAAACATAATATAGAGGAAGATGCAAATTTAATATAGATGCATTTTGTGATTAAAATGTTACGAAAACATAAAAGAAGAGCTATTGCAATGTTTTTATTTTAAATCTATATATATAAAAGAAAGTCGTGTTAGTTACCACACTTATAACTCAAGAATGGCTGGGCCAATTTTTATGATTTTTGTATTCTTGGAATTGTCTTTGTCAGGAATAGGATAATAAGTATTAAAAACAATGAATTATTGACCTAAAAAAATTATATAAGAAAAAATATAAATGTTCCTGGGTTTAAAAACCAGTCTACTGAAGCTGCAGTACAAAAAAAAGATGAAAGGGAATGATATGAAAAGGGGGGCTCGTCCGATAGAAGTCTATATTCGTCTTACTCACTATTTCTTACTATCTCTTTCGTTTGGTTACCATCAAGTAGCATGATGTGAAGAAAAAGAAGTTACATCTCTACTTAGTCTGTGGCTAGCATGTATTTCTACTTAGTCTGTGGTAGCGTGTTAATCGGCTTCTTCAAAATAATTATTTTATTGTTTTATTTTGTGTTTTACAATAAATAACCTAGTGTGGACTATAGAAAGCATGCATTTAGCATGAATTTAAGGTGTTTGATTATTATCACCTTGCTTGTAAGTGATAATAAAACATAAATAGTGAAATATGCGGACTGCAAAGACTTACTCTACTAAACGTTATTTTATGGTAAGATTTCCACTTTATGAAGCTCAGTTAGTAGAATATCTTAAAATAATAGCCGATTACTGCTTCTTTAGGCCAAATATCTCAATATTTCATCAATTAACAATCTTTATAAACTCTTTGTGAAAAATAGTGCGGGGCGCATTGCGGTGCTTGTCGATATCGATAGTGTATATTATTATATAGTTATGATCAGTGATCGGAATAGAAGTGTAATTTCGCGAGATGTCATGACGATATTTTAATAGGGATAAACCATCAAAGTGATATTGAGTAATTTTAACCAACAATGTCCGCAAGCTCATACTCATCATCGGGCAATGATTTCGTCCTTCTGGTGATGAATACATGAAGACGAACTTCAAGCTACCGCAACTGGCACTATACCTAGACCCTTTCAGGCGTCCACTCATAACAATTTTGCTTCTGCAGACAACACTTATTATTCTATTTTCATTAGGTCAATGACGCTGAATAGCTGATTTATGGTTGAATCTGGCTAAGTTTACGTAAAAGTTTAACATGTGATAATATGATAACTCGCGATCCCAGTTATATACTGAGGAAAGGAAGACTTTGCTGGTAGACTATACATCAGGCTAGGCATGGCATGCACAGTTTAAGTATTAGTACACCCTTTTGTTTGAAGATACTGAAGATATTGAGGTCTATAGTCCCTATTAGGTGTAAAAAAATCAAGGTCCTGAGGCAACACGATAAAAAGATATGGGCAAATTTAGATTTTCCCAAAACTTGTAAATACCATAATTTACCTGAATGTTCAACTTCTTTTAATCTTCGGAAATTTTCCTTTACTTGTGCTGTAAGACCTTGCTTTTAACTAAAATGTACAATTATAGGTCAACGGGAAGTACCCTATAGGTTTTCGACCCAAAACCTATAGGGTACTTCCCGTTGATCTAGAATCACAAATTTTGGCAAGAAGCAAGGTCTTATAGCACAAATAAAGAACATTAAAAAAAATAAAAATGTAAGTTAAAGGGTGCTCCACATACATAGATTCGCCAATTAAGATAGGTCTCTGAGTTATATGAGCGCTCATACAATTTAGAGGTCTAGCTTAATTGGTACGCTTCAGAAGCCTCGATGAGCGAGTCCAACTCGACTTGGCCGGTTTTTTTAACCGAAATATCGTTGATGATTTAGATGTTTAAATTTTTTTTATTGTAGGGTGTGTGTAGGCCCCGGGGCTGCTGCCCCGGTTGCCCTCCCCTAAATCCGGCCCTGTATACAGCATGCCCCAGAATATAGTGTTAAGCGATAAACTAATAAGTCAATATTACATTACAGGTATATCGTTACCTTAAGCTGCTGATGCCGATGCCGAATGGGCGAACCCTACAGAGCATCATACTCCAAAAATAAAAAACTTGATAAAATTTAATATTTTGTTTTACTGCCTATCATTTTCTCAAACTGGTTTTGTCTTAGTGGTGGAGTTGTTAAACCAAAATAGGAAAAATATAACTTTCACAATCTAATCACTGAAACAAAATTAGTTAAGCACAAAATATAACTTTCTAAAGTATTCACCAAGCAACGGTAGTTCGATCGTTATCGATGTTTTTGCCGACACGGTACATCACTAGGTTTTTTTTTTGTTATGTTGGTCAATTAGCAGAAGATTTTTTCGCTGGTATTTTGGCTACTATAAAAGCCCTGTGTTTTGACATTTCGCTATTTGGTCAGTTTGCTCTATGGGAGTCCCGACTCTTCTTAACGTAGTGGTTATATTCTCTTTGTTAAAAACTGCCAATCATTTAATGTTCAATTGTTTATCCCGCCGTATTTTTTTTTGTATAATTATGGCTCCACACGATTAGTGTATTTAGCCAGTGCCAAGTATAAAAAATCTTTCCATGTGTGGATAGCATTACAATATTCGGATTATCGCGTTTTTTTTCGTATAATTATGGCTCCACACGATTAGTGTATTTAGCCCGTGTCAAGTAGTAAGTCAAGTAAAAATTCTTCAAGTTTTTGTGAATTCAATTCACAATTTTTTGTGAAATCAAGTTACGTAGATTTTAAAAATGTTAAATATTGTCAGTAATGATAATTTGTTTCACATATTTATTGATTGTCAAATATGCGTACGTTCAGAAATGTATGTTTACAAGCAATTTAAAAAAGTTTATATTTCCAAATATATTTCCAAACCATTTTTACCAATATTTATTCTAATATCTGTATTGCCATAATACATTAATAAACTTAATATCTCTTTTGTATTCATTTATTACGTTAATAAAAGCCTAAAACAAGTTCATCCAAAAGGTAACACGACATGTCTGTTAGGTGGTACGAAGTTCGCCGGGTCAGCTAGTCTATCTTCTATCTATCTATACTATAATAAAACGGTAACTAAGTGAAAACTGTACATTGAATATTTTTTTGAAATTTAAATTAGGGAAAGCTTTGTGAACACTATAGATGCCGAAAATATAATTTTTTAAATTTTTGTCTTTATGTATGTCCGTTTGAAAAATCATCACGCCGAAACTACTGGACGGATTTTAATGAAACTTAAAGTGAGCATAGCTTATAGTATGGAATAACTTTTAAAATATTGATTATCCTGAAAAACATAAAGGTTTTGGTGGGACACGGGAAAACAGGATATTTTTATGTAAATGTTATGCAATCTATTAGGTAAACACTTCTCAAATATGATACTTTGATCAAATGCATGTATAACAGATATAAGATTAAATAAAAGAAAAAAAAAACAAAACAGGATACGGGAATCGTTCCTGGTTCCGTAATTTGTCGTGCAGATTTACATTGCTATTCTTAAATTCGCCACACTTCATATGTAAATGATTGGGTCAGGTGGAACAGAGCTTGCTTTAAGAAGCGAAGGCTGTAGGTTCGAATCTCAACACGTGAGAAATTTCGTCGAAAATGTAATGGTTTTGCTAGTTATTTGTTAGTTATTTTGCGCTTATTCTCAATCATTCGAAAACATATTCGGATTCGGTTCTATTCTCGGTTTTATTCTTTTTTTGATCCCTGAGCTGTTTTGCGCGGAAATCTTTCCAATAAATCACTGACTTTTTCTAATTGAAATATCAAAATTAACCGATCGGAGCATTGTGAATTGCAAAGATCCAAGTCGAAGTAAAGGCAGTTTCCGAATTCGAATTTGCTTTCGAATGATTGAGAATAACCCTGCTTATAGGCTTAGCGTTTGACTACTATCTCGCCTGGTGCTAAGCGATGATGTCATCGAAAATAGTGAATCCGCTTGGCCTAAAATGATCCTGAATACCAAGGGCTTTTTTTTTTTTTTTTTTTTTATTCAACTTTTATTTAGGGACTTTTGGTTAAATATAGCTATGGCAGCGCCCCGTATTAGCTTACAAAGTAAAAATTTGTTACGACGAACGCTCTTCAACCACCCTGTGTACACATAGATAGAGCATTCTAGCCGCGTCTGGCTGGACACCGTAAGGATACGCCGGCAGATGTTCTCCTTGATGGTAAAAAGCTATTTTATGTCAACAAGTCAGGCGGAACATCGATATAATGCTCCTACTACGTGTGGCAAAAGGTGGTTTGAGTTGTGACTCGCACGAACCAGCCACCAATCGAATAAAAGCATGTCGCTAATCGATTCGCTCTCAAGAAATAACATTATTAAAGTAATAAATCTTTGAGAAAGATATTCGGATGATGGTGGCATACGCACTCTTTTTTGTTATCTTAAGTTTAAGGAGATCAGCTGAGTTCGGCAAACGACACTCGATCGTTCTTCTGCCGATGATGGATTAAACACAGGCCTCATTATTGGAATATAAGCGAAAGGAAACTAGCGCCCAACCATCTTTGAGTTACTCAAAGCCAACTTTGTATGAGAGCTAAGCGAAGCTAAGTAAGATAACCGAAGTAGATTTCCATTTGAAAAATGAGATGTAGATGACGAATTGCTATGCAAGTCGATGTTTTACTTTACATTACACATTATAACTGCACATATTAGAGGATCGTCGGGTTTCCCAGCTTCTGAATTCGTATCGCTGGCGTAGTTCTATTAGGTAGAAATGTGCAGTTTCGTACCATTTTAGATTCGTCATGTGTGTCCGTCTCTCTGTCCGTCCGTCTGTCCGTCCGTATGTCACAGCCATTTTATTCCGAAACTTTTAAGACTACACAGTTAAAATTTGGTAGGTAGATGTATTCTGTGAACAGCTTTACGAGTTTTATATGAAAATTAAAAAAAATAAAAAATTCAGGGGGGCTCCCCATACATGGAAACAGAAACTAAAAAAAAAATTATTAAACCTTTACGTGCGGTTTGTTTTTGGATAGGTCGTTGAAAATGACATTGAGGTTTTTAAAACAATTTTTTTTCATAAACATTAGTTTGAAAGTTTTACACTTCTAAAGTGGTAAAATGTGTGTCCCCCCATCTTACTTTTAATCAAAGAAAGTGAAAAATCTAAAAAAATATGCTGTAGATCTCAATAAAACTTAAACCGAAAATTTGTTTGAAGTCAGTTTTTGAGATTTAGCACATTTTTCCGAACCGCAAATATAAATTTTGATTTTCATAAAAACGCTAATGTTACGGAACCCTACGAGTGTGAGTCCGACTTGCTCTTAGCCAGTTAAGACTTTCTATTGTTCACTTTCTTTAGACTAATACCCGAAAAACTTAAAACATGCTTTAGACAAAGTAACAAATGTCGGTTAAAGTTGATCTAAAAACCACGCTATAGAATGCATTTTCATCGATAGTTTAGCTTCCCTGAAACTTTTATAGCTGGATAACTAATTGGAAAGTTTCTGAAATTTAAGTCATCAGATTACACCTGGAATGACCGACAGACAAACAAGAAAGTAACTTAGTATTTCGTGCTAAAAAAACATCATAATAATTTACAAAAAAAGAGTGAGTTAACTTTTATTATGAAGATGGTCAAAAATGTATCTATGAGTACTCTCCGTACACTAATTTAAATCGGATACATTCAAATTCATGGAAAGTGTAATTTAAAATTATATACATAATTATATTTCCATTTAGAATCCCTGATTTAACGAATTGCAATGCAAGTATCTCCGTTCCGATAATTGTGAATTGCAAAGATCTAATTCAAAGGGGAGGTAGTTTTTGAATCCGATTTTTTTTCGAATGATTGTGAATAGCCCGTCTGAAATTTAAAGGTGCCTTTTATTAAAGGTTATATATGAACGTTTTTAATAAGCCTATCCCCGGTTGTCGAATTTATTGGAGTCGTCGTTGATGAGTTCTGCTATCAATAGTTTTAAGCATCTACTTAGCTGGATTTTTTTATAACCATCAGCCATCGCTTTGATATAGATTAAACTGCTGTCCCGGGTGAAATATTGTCTTACTTTAGTCAAAACGCCAAGTGTCTGACTAAACTTTAAATTCAACTAGCGACCCGCCCCAGCTTCGCACATATGCCTAGGTAGAGCATATATGCCTGTATCTGTTTGCATCACTTTGTGGCGTCGAGTATGAATTAAAATTTACATAAAACCTTCACGAATTATACACATAAACCTTCCTTCATCACTCTATCTATTGGTGAAAACCGCAAATTCTGTAGTTTACCGCAAACTGACAGACAGACGCGGCAGGGGACTTTGTTTTATATTATGTAGTGATATAAAAGTAAAATAAAGAGTTGATGCTTAATGAGATGCCGAGAATATCAAAGCGATTAGTAATTGTCGTTATAGGTATATCTATAAATGTAGGAGATCAAACCTTGGACGAGCGCTTCTCTATAAGGCTGGATTGTTGTGCGGCTAGATACATTATAACGACGCTGTTATCTACATACCAAAGTACAATATTTGCCAAATTTTCGTTAGACAATATATGTAATAATATATGCAATTAAAAATTGTTTAAGTATTCCATTTAAAATACATTGTCATTAAAATTGTAACCCTATCTTCCAAACTAGGCAATGCAATAGTGCCCATATATTGATGGTTAGTGTGGATTATTTAAATTAAGACATGAACTGTTACATTAAAAAAAAAATTATAGGGTAGCAGATATAACTTCTAGACGAATAAAAAATTAAGTGTAGCCACACTAACGTTAAGGTATTGTTAAGTTTTTGTTGGAATCGCGAACGAAGTCGCGGGTACAGCTAGTAATAAATAAACAGGAAATTATATTTTGAAGTTATGTGAAATGGAACGCATATAAAGTATGAATTAAAAACCGACTTATTGCTGTATTTTTTTAAACGTCTATTCCCTTTAGCATGTATTTCTATAAAATGGAAGTAAAAATAAAAATATTGTATCTTTTTTACTATACTCACCAAAGACATTATGATACTCACCGATACCAGTGAATGCAAATAAAACATATTTCATATGCGTTCACTGCCCGATACATTAGTAACGTAAGTACCTGTTTAATCTACTCGTAATTCTAATTGGCAATAGGGGCGATTAGAACTGAGCCCTTATTTTACAGTTGATTATTGAATGAACCAAATAAAGTATATGACAGGGACGCAGGTTATATGCAGGCTGTATTATAGCTCGATATCTGTCATTTCGTTCATTTCAATGCTTATCCAATTCGTGATAAGCCTGCTGACGTCGCGTCCCGCTTAGGGTGTACGAGGCATTTCCCCCTGTCAGCGTCTACCTAAGTCATACCAGCTCCTTGACGAAGCGGAGCACGGCTTTAGATTGCTGGCACAACGCACAAGTAATTGTAATAATAATAAAATCACGTGTAACCTTTTCCCTGTCCTAAGTCTTTGTCCAATTCAGGTCAAGGCCCTTCCGGCTTGGACATTGACGTCTTTTATTGCATGTGATGGCACATTCGGTGACTAATGTAGGTAGGTAACATGTAGGTATGTTACCTACCTACAGTCACAGAATCTTCTGTATATATTAGGCAAAAGTTACTTATTGACTGATTGATTGTCTGATCGACTGACGGATCTAACAACACACAGCTCAAACCACTGAACGGATTGCGCTGAAATTCGGCACGCAGATAGTTGTTATGACGTAGGTACTATCCGCTAAGAGATGATTTTCCAAAATTCATTCTCTAAGGGGATGAAACAGGAGTCCAAAGTTTGTATGGGAAATAAGATTAGATAGTTTTTAATTAAATAAAATAATATTATATATATATAATAATATTGTTAAATAATAAAATTATAATTAAATAAAAAATATTTTTTAAGCGACTTCACAAAAAAGGAGGAGGTTCTCAATCCGATTGTTGTTTTTTTTTCTTTTTTTATGTTTGATACCTCAGAACTCTGTCAAATCTTAACCGATTTCAAGGTCCCATTCAAATTTTATCAAGCTATGACAATTATCTCCGGAGATATGGAGATAAGCAATATAAACATCCTCGAGAGCCAGTCTCCATTCTTGGCCTAGTAGCGTGCTCACACACTTTGACCGCATCATCACTTACCAACAGGTGAGATGGTGGTCAAACGCTAGCCTATAAAATATATTTAGAAAAAAATTGTATACTTAGATGACATGATTATAACTAGCCAGTACTTTGACTATCACGGCATGTGAAGTCGGTTTTTTCGTTTTGTACGATCATACAATATTTATTCGAATCTTCACATAAGTACTTCTGTAAACAAGTAAATACAAGTAAATAGGTTTTATAAAATTGAATCCCTATTTCCCTTAGTCACGCCATAGCTTAAACGGGTGGACCGATTTGGTTAAGTCTTGAAAGAAAATTATTTTTGTAAAAGAATGTTTTAAATAAATTAAAGTAGTTTTTAACGCGGAAGAAGTCGCGGGGCATAGCTAGTTAATAATAGTGGTAATAATAATATTTTTCAATCCGACAACCAGACGTACTGAAACACGCCACCGCTACATGATGAATATTCCGCTCAATCCGCACGAAGCGATTTGCTTCCACATTCATCATACGTACTGCCAGGGATTCGAACTCCTTGCCTAAGAGTGTTTCCGGAGAGGTACCATCTGGGGGCTTTCAAGTCGCGAGTGAATAGGTATCTTCTAGCCAAGCGTGCTACATCGTCGACCACATCATCAGGTGAGATAGTGGTAAAAAAAAATACCTACAGTCTAAAACTTTAGTCGTTTGAACACACACTTCCAATAAAAGGGAAGGTTCTTAATTCGTCTACTTCTACATTATGTTTTTTTGTACTAATGTTGTTCGCCGATTAGTACTCCGCTTGAAAAATCCTGTTTTATTTGAGAGAATTTGCTTCCCGTTTCGCCCCATTGTAATTTTTTCGAGATCTGATAAGTATCTCCAGAGTACCTGATTAGGTGCTTGAAAATAAATTTGCCTCAAACTTGGTACTGAAAATGACTTTGCCATTTAAGTATACCGCGATAAAGCGCGGCATTTAAAGTTGGTTTTATTCGTTAATACTCGTATACTAAGTACCTAGTATATATCCTATCTGTCTAGAAAAAATAATAAAGTAAATAAGTACTTTTCCAGAAAACCTTCTATTCCAATACTCTTATCGAGTGCCATAAAATTCCCGTGCCCATAAAATTAGGTACTCATTTGCTTTGATACCTATCCAGGGATCTGTTTTTGGAGTATGTGAACAAGCTCATCAAACAACATAAACCGCCACTTGGCTATTTAGTTACATTTTCAACCGACTTACAAACAGGAGGTTTTCAACAAAAATCATCTGTAAGTTTTATTTTTTGTATGTTTGTTACGCGATTACTTTGTGAATTGTAAGCCGATTCGAATTATTATGTTTGTCATCGGTATGGACATCATTGTGATCTCATTACATATTTCTGCAAATATATCAAAATATATATTAAATATATCGCCATCTGGCTCATTGTGAGCCCGTGAAACCGTGAACATTTAATTATTTGAACAAACTGTTCACGTACTACTGACTGGTTCCGCTGCATCGATCGTTTTCACTGCACAGAAAACATGTTACAAAACTATCTATGTCTCTGTCTAACAGCCTATGAGTAACAGAGCGGACAATTGTTTACAACATGTTTTCTGTGCAGTGAAAACGTACGGTGAGCAGAAGCACATCTTCCTTCATAATCAAAGGTATGCAAACATCGTAAACACTGATGAACTCCTGACCATGCCCTCACCTTGGACCCCATGGGGTGACGAGGTCCTGACCTCACTGATCAGCTTCAGATGAGGAACTCAGTACCACTTTCTTGGTTTATTGCGTGGAAAACTTACAAGGATCTCATGAAGTAGGTTAGAATAGCATTTCGTTTGATTTTACAACGTAGTTTAGAATTATTGACGATCGTGGCACATGAGTAAAGAAATTCTTTACTCATGTGATCGTGGTATACGTGCTGTTTTTTAACATACTTCAAAAAGGGGTCCAGTGTAATTACAGGGTATGTGAGACTCAACATCTTTATGTTTCAAGGTAACAGGCGCAGTGCAGTGACATGCAAACTTCTGACAGTCTAGAATTTTGCATGCCGATGTATCTGTTATAGGTAGACGTCATCGCTTACCATCAGGCGAGGGTCGCGCTTGTCCTGTACCTTTTACCACAAAAAAAAAGGGGATTCCCACTTTTTGGAAGTATGTTAAAAAACAGAACAAAATCATCTCAATTCGCCTGAATGTTTCTTTTGTGATTACTCAGCCAATTTTTTTTTTTTTGTAAGTCTAAGTTTAGAGGTGGTGCCATATAAATTTTATAGAAATTGATTAGCGCTGTTTATAAAAAATGAATATAAAATAGATTAGATACTTCAAAATTTTTACGAAATATGTATTATAACGGAAAATTTATTAGACATAATAAATAGTATATAGTTTAATATATTTTTAAAACTACCTAACTATTAAACAAAATAATAAACCACTACTTACACTTACTTTTAATTATCAACTTTTATTTAGGGGCTTTTGGATAAATATAGCTAATTAGTGGTGACAGCCCCGTATTAGCTTACAAAGTAAATAATTATTACCTATACCTAATAGACGAACGCTCGTCAAGCTTGTGAACACATAGATAGATCATTCTATCTGTGGGGGATTTAACAACATATATTTACTAAATATACAAAAGTCAACATTAATAAGATCGTTTAAAAAACTAAAAATTACCGACTTCAAACTTCAATGCCGCGCTATTAATTTTCAGTACCAATTTTGAGGTGTTTATCTCCATATCTCTGGAGATAATTGTCAGACCTCGATAAAATTACCATGGTACCTCCTTTCTTAGGATATCTCCTTTCCATCAAATTAAGAATAATTAAAATCGGTTCATAAACAACGAAGTTATCCGCGAACAAACATATATATATACGGTCCTCCTACTTTTATTGAAGTTGGTTAAAAAAGGTCACATTTTATTTGTTAATTCATACGACGTCATAATGAACATCGCTACAAAAATGATACAAATAATAGGGTAGATTTGTAACAGTTTTCACTGTATTGATGGTAAACAGAAAACACTGCTTCTTGCCGTACCCGTTTGCACCAAATGAAACACTTGCGTGTTTTAACGGTGTACATCCCCATCTATTGACAATTTAAAGAACTAAAATATACGTACGTACCGCATATTACGATATGTGGTACGAGATAACACTACTAAAATGAGGAGGTTCTCAATTCGACTGTTTTTTTATGTTTGTTACCTCAGAACAGTTCTTATTTTTAATAGACATAAACTGCGGCCAAATAAATTACAAATCTTCTAATGCTATAAGAATCTTTGTCCTGACATACTGACTGACTGACAGACTGACTCACTGACAGACAACGCACAGCCGAAACCGCTGGTCGTAGAGACTTGAAATTTGGAGGGTATATTTATCTTAGTACGTAGGGGTGTACTAAGAAAGGATTTTTCAAAATTCACCCCTTAAGGGTATGAAATGGGGGTTCAAAGTTTGTATGGAGAAACAAGATTAGATAGTCTTTTCTATCCGAAACTTCACACAAGTGCTTCAGTACAAAAATTAGTAAATACGTGTTTCAGGTTTTTTTGAAATTCCACCCCTAAGAGGGTGAAATGGGGTAACAAAGTCTGAAAATCAATATTTTTTCTGATTGCGCTGAAATTTGGCATGCAGATAGGTATTTTGACTTAGGTATCCGCTAAGAAAGAAGTTTTCAAAATTTACTCTTCAAGGGGATGAAGCGAGGGTTCAATGTTTGGACAGTCATTTTATTCGTCATTTCACACAAGTACTTTTGTAAATAAATAAGTAAATACGAGTTTTAGACTTTTTCAAAATGCCCTTCTAAGTGGATAAACTGGGGTAACAAAGTCTAAAAATCAATATTGTTTCGGATTGCGCTGAAGAAGCTTTAGAATGCAGATAGTTATTATGGCGTAGGTATCCGCTCAGAAAGGATTTTCTCAAAATTCCTCCCGGATACGGAACGGGGATTCAAAGTTTGTATGGCGAAACAAGATGAGATAAAGTACGTGTTGTAGGATTTTTCAAAATGGGGTAGGTAACAAAGTCTGAAAATTTGGGTGTTTCGGGTAAAATTATAAAAATTACCCCATTTATAATGAATCCCGAATTGCCTTTGTCACGCGATAACATGAAAACGGGTAAACTGATTTGGCTAATTCTTATTTGATGTCTTTAATGATAGAATCGTTTTTACAAAAGAAAAGTTTTAAGTAAATAAAAGAAGTTTTTAACGCGGGCGAAGCCGCGGGGCACTTCTAGTATAGGATAAAATGAAATTAAGAAAATTTGATAGTCGCATATATTACCAACATTCGCTTTTTGAAACGTGCGTGTGTGTAATTTTACTGGACACATTGACATTCAACAAACCGGGAGACATTTATATTTCACGGCGAAATTAATTGGCAATAGTGGTACCGCCTATTCATTATTCTGTGGTACCGCCCCAAGTCACAGATTATATAATAGTTACTCCCTAGTGGACTAGCAGAGGTCATATCACTACAAAATATGATGGACCAGAAGTTCAACCAAGGTAAGTTATGTTCTTCTAGTCTAGTCTCTCCCGGTTTGTTGAATGTCAATGTGTCCAGTAAAATTACACACACGCACGTTTCAAAAAGCGAATGTTGGTAATATATGCGACTATAAATTTTTCTTAATTTCATTTTATCCTATACTAGAAGTGCCCCGCGGCTTCGCCCGACCTATGTAGTAACTATAAACATCAATATTATCCATTACCTGTGGTTTAGACATATCTTTTTTGACATTCTTAAGGAATTTATTTAATTTTTAATTGTAATTTAATTTTATTCTAGCACCGAGTGCATTGACATAAAATCATCGGAACATTATATTGTAATGTTATTTTAATTATTATAATACTTTAAAATACCCTATCTATGTTTGTTTCAAGTTTAACAATGAAAAGCACCGTGTGTTTATTTAGTTTCATCACATATTTTATACAGTTGATTGATAACGCTGTACAATTTTGCAAGCCAGATTTTGGCGAAATATGCCGAACATCATTATATTATCGTCATCAATTTGTACCATGTTTCATGCAAAATAAAATATTTCATTTCATATTTCATTAGCCAAAATAACTGCACGTGCTTATTTAACCCTTAAGGTACTATTATTTATTCTGTGGTCCAATGTAAAATGCTAAATGTTATAAGTTTTATTTATGTGTTTGTATTTTAGTTCTATGGTAGAACTAGACTGATAGAAATTATTACAGAAATATGAATAATACTTATTATTCATATATATTAAACTTTGTAACGGCTATTATCACGTAAAAATAATATTTACCGGAAAATTAATTGTGTAATTCTTGACCAGTTTCGAACATTCTTGAAGTTCTTCATCTGGGAGTTTCCCCCCCCCCCCCCCCCCCTCTAACTTTTAAAGTAAGGGAATGAAAAATCTAGAAAAAATATATTCTGTAGATCTTAATAAAAACTAACAACGAAAATTGGTTTGAACGAGATACAGTCAGTAGTTTTAGAGATATGGCGACCGCAAAGATAACTTTGTTTTTCATACAAACACTATGAAAAACAAAGTTAATTTTGTAGTTGCGAAAAATTATAGTTATGGAATACTTAACTGTGTTACGGAACCCTACGAGTGCGAGTCCGACTTGCACTTGGCCAGTTTATTTTTTGTATAATTATGGCTCCACACGATTAGTGTATTTAGCCCGTGTCAAGTAGTAAGTCAAGTAAAAAATCTTCAAGTTTTAGTGAATTCAAGTCATATAGATTTTAAAAATGTCAAATATTGTCAGAAATATAATTGTTTGACATATTTATTGATTGTCATATATGCGTATGTTCATAAATGTATGCTTACAAGCAACTTAAAAAAGTTTATATTTCCAAAAACCATTTTTACCAATTATTTTCTATATCTGTATTGCCATAATACAATAATAAACTAAATATCTCTTTTGTATTCATTGTATTAGTTAATAAAAGCTTAAATTAAGTTCATCTAAAAGGTAACACGACATTTACTGTCTGCTAGGTGGTACGAAGTTCACCGGGCCAGCTAGTAATATTATATATTATAATATTACCGTGCCCACTACCGTGCTTACAAGCCCTTTCGCGATCACGGTAATATTATAATAATTTATTATATTACCGTGGTTTAGGCGATCTTCGTCTGCGCTCCAGATGATAGAAACTATACGGAATTGGCCTTTGTGAATCTGTGGTATCGTAGCTCCTAAACGGATGGACTGATTTGATTTTGTTTTTTTAACCTAAGACTTAAATTCAAATTAATTATGAAATTTTGTTTTAATTTTGTAAATATGTTTAATAATGGAAATAGAAAAATAAATGAATGAACATGGTAAAAAAATAATTACTTACATAAAGTTTGTACAAGTAACCAAAAATACTATAAATAAAATAAAGTTAAAAATGTAAGTGGGCCCTAAAAACGTGTTTTTGTCGGCGAACTATTGTAGACACTTGACCTTTTTAACCGACTTCACAAAAAAGGAGGAGGTTCTTAATTCATCGGAACCTTTTTTTTATGTATGTTAACCGATTACTCGAATATGCCTAAACAGATCCTTGAAAGTCAGAGTATTCTAGGCCTAGTTCACCATCTTCAACCACATCATCGTTTACCACCAGGCGAGATAGTGGTCAAACGCTAGCCAATAACATATAGGTAAAAAAGTCAGCTTGTCAGCGTTTTAGTCAGTTTTTCAGTATGTCAGCTTTTTTCAGTACTAGCGACCTGCCCCGGTTTCGCACGGACAGTATATAATAAATTTTTGCATTTTTTCCTACATTTTTGCATCAGCTTGTGTGTCGAGTATGAATGTTATGAATTTTTCAACAATCATCGTCATATTTAAATTAATTAACACAAAACCTTCATCATGTGTTTGTCAGTCCACTGCTGGACGTAGGCCTCTCCCAAGATGCGCCACTGAGCCCGATCTTCGGCTCTTCTCTTCCAGTCACTGCCCACCGCATTTCGTATGTTGTCGCTCCACCTGGTTACAGGACGTTCTACGCTACGTTTGCCGATTCGCGGTCTCCACTCTAGGACAAGTCTACCCCAACGGTTATCAGTCCTGCGGCAGATATGACCAGCCCACTACCGCTTCAACTTGCTAATCCGTTGAGCTATGTCGATAACTTGAGTTCTCAAGCGAATTACTTCACAATTAATTAATTACACATAACCTTAACAAGTTATAGACCTAAACCTTCCTAATAAATCACTCTGTCTATTGGCGAAACCGCATGAAACCCATTCAGTAGTTTTTAAGTACCTTTATATATAGATATGGTTTAAGCCCAGCATTGGGTGGAATAAGGCTGATAACGATAATGAGTTTTAGGTAGATACTTGCTTGGGTCAAAGACCAATGGACTACGGACACAGAATACTTAATAGTACTACGCTACGGATGCGTAATCCCCGAGCTATTCCCGTTAACGTGGGCGCATTCAATGCGATGAAATCATAATTTTATTTACTTTTTATAAAAGTGCAACGTACGGTCAGCAGATGAGATTTATTTATTTTATTTATTTATTTATGGTTCATTAACAGCTATTACATTGTTGCGTGCTTAAAAGTATAATTATCTTAAAGACAGATCGTGTTAAAATGCATACCCATTTATAAATGAACACCGCGTGCAATGATATTACGGACATTAAGCTTCATAAATAAGTATCTATTAAAATATATAAAATTAGTGGAACATGGGAAGAATACACCTTCCACTAAAATAATTATAGCTATCTGTTCTGAGTTGAAGACATGCTTCTACTCGTACAATTGAGGAACTCTAACAAATTCTTACGAAAACCACTAATCGAGTTCACAAAAATATCTGTAACGCTAGCACATTCATTCAAGAGCTTGCATAGCCTTGGAATAACCGAATTTCTACCTAAGACAGTGCGACGCACAGGTGGGACAAATAATTGTTTAATTGCTTTACGGGGGTATCTGTACGGTATTTTAATATTTAAGCAATCAAGTAAATCTGGACAGTCAGTGTAGTTTCTAATTAGTTTATAAGCAAATACAGCATCTAATAATTCTCTTCGAGTAAAAAGAGCAGACATGTTAAAATATTTCAGTCTTTGTGTATAAGACTTGATTCTGTTTTTGACACCGCTGGCAGATGCTAGATGCCAGAGGAACCTTTTTTGGATTCTTTCCAGTCTTAACATATGAGTCGCAAAATGTGGTCTCCAAATTATACTGCAATATTCTAAAATGCTACGAACTAGACTGTTATAAAGCATTTTCTTAGTCTTGATACTCTTTAGAACTCTAGCATTTCGCAAGACAAAGCCAAGCATACGAGAAGATTTACTGATAATATGGTCAAGATGTGGCACGAATGTTAGTTTTCTATCCAGAATAACACCTAAATCTTTAACTGAGCTGACTTCTTTTATTAAGTTTCCATTGAGAGTGTACTTTGATGCAAGTATATTGTGATTACGCGTGAATTTAATATGTAGACATTTGTCGTAGTTCAGTTTCATCTGATTGTGTTCACACCAGTCTACAAGTGTATTTAAATCCTTTTGAAGTAAGCTAACATCCTTATCATTACGTACTTCTTTCTTTAATTTTAAGTCATCGGCAAACATAAAAGGCACTGAGTTATGGAAGCGTTGGGGTAGATCATTAATAAATATATTAAATAAAATAGGACCTAAGTGGGACCCTTGAGGGACACCTGATGTAATTTTAAAACAACGTGACTCATGACCTCCTACTACCACATAAAACATGCGATCCTCCAAGTACGAGTCAAACCATTGCAACATAGCACCAGCAAATCCGTAATTTTTCAGTTTCCGCAAAAGCACAGAATGAGAAACTCTATCAAATGCTTTGCTAAAATCTGTATAGATTACGTCCACTTGTTTGCGATCATCTACAGACTTTAGTATGGATTCGGTAAATACTGCAAGGTTAGTTGTTGTTGATCTACCAATTACAAAACCATGCTGGTAGTGTGATAAATAGTTCCTTAAGTGAAATTGAACAAGGGGGCGTATCAAAGATTCAAACGTTTTTGCAAATATGGACAAAATTGATATCGGTCGGTAATTTTTAACATTCCGTTCATCGACGCTTTTGAAAATAGGAACAACTTTCGCAGTTTTCCATAGATAAGGGAAACATCCTGTTGATAAAGATTTGTTGAAAATTGAGCTTAGTGGTTCAGCCAGTTGATTAGCGCAGGTTTTAATAAAATGAGGGTGAATTTTGTCCGGTCCCATTCCTTTAGTCACATCTAAATATTTGAGTTTATTAAGAACAGCATGAGTTTCTATAAACGGTAGCCCAAAACAAGTATTGCAGCCTAAATCATTGTCAGAATATGTGTGTTGATCACCCTGTGCTTGCCCTGACTGTAAATTATTGTCACTGTATACTGATACAAAGTATTGTGCGAATATATTTGCAATATCTGGGCCATTGTTCGCAGTAATTTCATTGCAAGTCATCTCTGCTGGAATAGCGCAGGTTTCCGAACGCCTATCCTTAACGAAAGACCAGAAATGTTTTGGGTTTTTAGTTATCTTATACTCTAAGTGCGCTATGTAAGTGTTATAGCACTCAAGAGATAGTTTATCGCATCTATTATTAAGTATTTTAAGCTCGATTCCATCACGTTCATTATGATATTTATTGTATCGACGACGAATAGATTCTTTTTCTTTCAATCTGTTTATAAGGTTACGGCTAAACCATGCTGGATAGTTCTTAGATTTTGGTTTAATTAACGGTACGAATCTTTTTATGATACCATTTAAAATGTTATAGAAGCAATCTAACATTTCATTTACATTTTTACAAGGATAAAACTCTTCCGACCAAACAATATTATCTAAATAATTGATAATAGAATTATAATCTGCCTTGAAAATAAGGTCTGTCTCAAAATAAGGGGATTTTTGTCCAGTTTTTTCGTAAGCGTGAATGTGATAGATACTGTAATAGGTGGATGGTATTGGTCAACTTTACATAAAACATCGTTAGATTTAGAAACTGAACAATTAGGGATATTCGTAAGAACCAAATCAAGAACTTTATCCTTAAAATTAGGTATGTTATTACACTGGAACAAATTATTGAGGTTTACAAAATCAACAAACATAGTGCCTACGGCTGGGAGCGGTACTGAATTCAAGGTTTGGAGCGTGTGCCAATCGATACAGCTGAGGTTAAAATCCCCGATTATTGAACAGTAATCAAAGTTGTTCGTCTCAAATATTCCATTACAATGTGTGACATAATAGTCTACTATTTTAATATCTACAGGTGGAGGGAGATACACCGAACACAGAGCCATTTTTTTAGTAGTATTCTGAAATTCAATATCTAAAACGATCCACAAGTCTTCTATTTCACTTGATTTGAGATTGACGAAAAACATTGTCGAGGATGCTTCTTTCAATTGTTTTTTTTGTTCTTCCGTTACTCTTTTAATCGAGACTTCCTTGTAGGTAAGTATCGATGCTGTCGAGGATGGTAATCTAGGTCTTAACTGATCTGGTTGAAGATGGTAACACTACCATCTTCAACCAGATCATCGCTTACCACTAGGCGAGATAGTCGTCATACGATTAAATAAACTGGCCAAGTGCAAGTCGGACTCGCACTAATAGTATTTTATAAGATCGAGCAAAAAATACCACTATCATTTTTTGCCAGCAAAAAATAAAATAATAATTAATAAACAGTTCATTTCTTATAACGCCATCTAACGTCTAACAAAGGAGTTAGGGATCGACATTTTAATATAACGCCATCTATGGGACGTTTACCTAACTAAGCGTTCATAGATGGCGTGAAATGCCGAAAAGAACACGTTTCTTGTATGGGGACCCTCTATTATTTTTAACTTTATTCTGTTTTTAGTATTTGTTGTTATAGCGGCAATAGAAATACATCATCTGTGAAAATTTCAACTGTCTAACTATCACGGTTCATGAGATACAGCCTGGTGACAGACGGACAGACAGACAGACAGACAGACGGACAGCGGAGTCTTAGTAATAGGGTCCCGTTTTACCCTTTGGGTACGGAACCCTAAAAACAAGTGAATTATTTTAGAAACAAAAAACCCGACTTCGTTATAAATATTAAGTGATTACCACAGTCGATCTATTTTGAAAACATTAATTTATGTAAGTGTTATTGTTTGCTAATCCCAATTTGCAAGTTTGCGATACAAAAGACTTCAACGCCAGACTTGTTTTTCCTTCCAAATAGTCGAACCGCATGTTCGTCTCGTTATTTTGAGATTACTTTTTCGCGCTAAAAATCCAAAAATTAAAAATGTTGATAAACCCAGTGTCACTCTTACGACTAACACGAATCTATTGACACCACTCACATAAAAATACGACAAGACGTTTAGGTTCTAGGGCGTGCCAAAGAAATATACATACATACATGCATACATACATACACTCGAAAAACATAACCCTCCTTCTTTCGCAGTCCGGTAAAAATGGTAGCACGCTAGATCTATAACGGAAACTGGCTCTCAAGGACAGTTACTGGAACATATTACTCTCATCATATTTTTTATTACTTTTTGTGAGTATGTTACTCAATTTCTGCGCCTATTATCAAATTTGCGTTACTAATTAAGAAGTTATCTTTTTTATCTGATACGGGCAAGGGCTCAAGGGTCAAGGGCTGTGTGCGGCCGGATTTTGGTGGCAGATTTTCACTATGACTTCACAGAAAAGGAAAAGATTCTTAATTTGACTGTATTTTTTTGTTTGTTACCTTGTGACTCCGTCAAATCTTAACCGATTTAAAAATTTATTTTGTTAAAGATTATGCCTCCCGTTTGGTCCCATTCAAATTTGATCGAGATATGACGATTATCTCCGGAGATATGAAGATAAACAATACAAACAAAATTGATACCTTGGCGACATGATTATGACTAGTGGATATTTTCACTATGGCGGCAGTTGGTTTTGTAAACGTTTTAAAATTATCTACTTACATATTATATTCTGCAATTCCACCATGTTATATAACATGTTTGTGCTGAGATAGTGATAATGTTTTTATTCAATTAGTTTTTGCTAAACATAAGTTGTCCAAGAAGTCTGCGCAGTCTAGACTGAGGATAAACTTCACACATTGTGCTTGGCTGCAAGTTGCAACAGCTTGTAGCATAATTGTCTCTTATTTTAAGGATATATATCAAATTTTCTTCGAGAATTTCATACAAAGTTATCGTGTTTTTGTAGACTTTCCTTACAGTTTTGTTTTTCCGATCTTTCTGATTAGAATCACTGATTTTTTTAAATTGAAATATCAAATAAATAGATAAGAGCATTGTGAATTGCAAAGATCTGAGTCGAAGGAGATGCAGTTTTCGTATCCGAATTTGCTTCCGAATGATTATGAATAGCCCTGCTAATAAAGTTTCAGATAATTATATGACAAATAACGTCATACAAAAGTTGCAGTTTATCTGTTATATCAAATGTCCTAAACGTGTCGGAGTAATGTATAACAATATCATAAGAGGGAACGCGGGGTGCACTTTTCCAAACAAAGGTATTTCCCCGTTTCCTCCCTGCAGGGCTAGCATGGCCTTACCCCCGGGGGAAAGACGAAATTATTTCCCTCTGTTTTTCGCCACTGACAGGAGATCAACACAACAATTTAAACGCTTGGTGAAGTTTAACCTCGAGTTCTGATTTTGTTTCGTATTAAAAAGTTAAAAAAAAAGAATTGATTAAAAGTCAGCGGGCGTTTATAATTGTCGAAAAAATTTACATATAATTTGCCTTCTCTACCAAACAAAACACGGATAGGTGGAAAGACAAAATGTTTCACGTTTGACATGTGAGGTTGACGTATTCTTCCCTTTCAAAGCAAGAATAACCGAGAAATGGTAAAAATCTGTGATATTTGACCTGATATTGTCAAGGAGAAATTTATCACCGATCTTACGATGTGGGTTTAAATTTATCCACTACCGTATAGATCGCGCATGTGTATTGGAGTTTTATTTTCTTTTGATATTAGAACAATGTTGCCAGTCGTTTTTGCTTAAAAGTACTACAAATATAAGTTTTTAGGTTTTCATGCTCTATTAACATGGTAAATATCCCGTTAATAGTTCTACTAATAGTAATACAAATATGTCAAAGAATATTATTCATAAAGGTTAGGCAGCCATCCTTGAGAGCCAGTTCCCATTCTAGGCCTAGCATGCTTACCATCTTCGACCGCATCATCACTTACCAACAGGTGATATAGTGGTCAAACGCTAGCCTATAAAGTATAAAAAAAAAAAAAAAAAATATCAGGAAGTAAATTATAATAATATAATATGTTTTTTTTCTCGGAATTATTTTTACTAGTATAAAACAACAAAGCAACAAATAATAAAAAAGAACATATATATATCTACTTAATGTTAAATATTGTACGGTTTTATTTAATTATTATTCTCAATCAATATTAAAAATGTTATATTTTATCATTTATTCACATAGACAATCATTATTGTCAAGGGAAGTTCAAAGCGCGATTTAAAATTTGAACAAACTATTATAACATAGTACGGTACTTAATTGTACTCATTAGCACGGTCGAGTAACACAATAGTTGTGACAGCTACAAAAATGGCGGAAAGGATGAATGATCTTTTTTATCCCGGGATAAAATACTCCCCTTGCCATGCTAGCCCTGCTGGAAAATGCTTCTGGAGATAAATGTGTTTCTACAAAAAATCAAAGTCTGCTGTAGCTACGCCCTTATCATTTTCATTTTTTTTTAGCAACCAATTGCAAATAGAAATATGACCCTTCGAAAATCTTAAAGAGGAGATTAGAAGGCTTATATATTTCTTTATGTAATTGGTTAGTCAAAAAAAAAACAAATAATAGGGGCGAAGCTACAGCAGACCTTAATTATTGGGAGAAACAAGTTTTGCTCTAGAAGAAGGGAAAGGGAAGGAAACGGGGGAATACATTTGTACATACAAATGTATTCCCCCGTTAAGTGCACCCCGCGTTTACTCTAAACCCGTGTGTTCAGGGATTATTAAGAACCAAGTAATCTTGTCCTATGTCTACTAACATCACTACATATTATAGATCAAACTGATACAAAAAAATAATATAAGACATATACATATTATGCTCTACCCGTGCGAGGCCGGCGGGTTGCTAGTATCTTATAAATTCACTGAACGATTTGTGACATATTGTTTGATGTATTGTGTCATGATGTCCGTTTCCGAGGACCGCTTGTTTGATTTGAGTTTCCAAGATGTAGCGTGTCTGTTTATACAATCAACTTTGCTAATGCAACAAACATAATACGTTCCTATATTGGTTGCTATCAGAAGAATATTTAGTTTGTATGACTAATTACATACATACATATTATATAAAGATTTAGGGCCAGTTTTACCGGGTCCTGATAATGCATTAGATAGTTATCTGACACATGACGCCATTTAAAAGCTGTCAAAAATCTGTCAGATTTCTTCATATCAGCGCTATCAGGAACCGGTGAAAAAGGCCGTTAAAGTTCTTGTCTAACTTATTTAGGTTACTCATAGCTAAATTAATAAGAAGAAAAAATCCTCTTTAAACCGTCTTCCAAAAAGTACTTTCATAAGGTTCTCGATTCGTCTGTATATATGTTTTTAAACACAAACATTTTGTGAGACGTCGTTTTGTGTAATTATAATTAAGATAACTAAAAAACTAATAACTCAGTTTCAATAGCATGTTTCATGTGTTTATCTCCATATCTCTGGAGATACTTATCAGATCTCGGTAAAATGTGAAATGACAATGGGACCAAATGTAAAGCTACATGTACTACTCTCTTAAAATAAATCCAAATCGGTTTATACATAAGGTAACAAACATTAAAAAAAACAGTGGAATTTAGAACCTCCTTTTTGAAGTCGTTTAATAATAAGGAAAGTTAATATTATAGCATAAAAGGAAAAAGAGATGCAATTTGCTGTTTGTACTTTTAGTTACTACACCTAGAGTAATTATTATTTAGAAGATTTTATTTACATCAAATGTTTACAAATAGTAGGTATCTACATATTATTATATGCAACTTAAAAAAAAAACTATGCAAAAAACTATTTTAACTGGTAATAAATAGATACATACATAAAACACGCCTTTTTCCCGTTGGGGTAGGCATACACTAATGAAAAATTAAAAATGACATATAACAATAGTGTATGAGGATACGTATGACTCAAGCATTCTATTATTGCACGACGTGAAGATACGCCGTGCAATAATAGACAACCTAAGTCACGAGTGTCGTATATAATTTTATCTACACTAATGTTATAACATTCTACTTATGTTTCCAATACTTGACTTATAATTACTACTGTTATAGCGCAGATAACAAAACACTCAATTTAAGCAATTTCACATGATGGTATAATATCCACATCGATATCGTAAAATCTCATTATAACATCAATAAAACGCGACCAATTAACCTGGCGAGCCTTATGTCAAAATCCTCATACAAGTTGTATAAAATTTTGATATTAGGCTGGCTTTTGAAAACAGTTGGGTTATACGTGAAAACTTCGTCGAAACTACTAAACTTACATACACAAAACTCTTTGGTAAGATCTTGTGCCAATTAAATAAAAAAAGAACAGCGCGCGCTCGCTCCTGATTGGCCCTGCGCGCGCAGCTGCGCTCTCATTGGTTAGATTTTAATGGCGGCAAGTTCACTGACAATACACGTACGCGTGAATTTAATGTTTCGCAATGTGTTTTGTTTTTAAAATACAAATTAAAAGTTAAAAATGGATAGCGACGATGATATTTGTACGCCTCCGGATATTCTAGAATTGGCAACAAAAGTAACTCACAATCTTTTGCCAGAAAAATCTAGAAAATTATATGAAAAAGAATATAATAACTTTTTGGCATTTTAACTTTCAAAATTGTACCATCCAAAATTTGAACAATTATTATAAATAAACTATTGTCAGCTTTTACTCTTGTTGTTTGATTAATTGCATTAGTGAAGATAAAGTAGTGTATGCAACTGCATATAACACGGGTATTAAAACACTCGTTACTATGATGAAACTCGCTGCGCTCGTTTCATAAACTCACACTCGTGTTTTAATACCCTTCATTATATGACAGTTGCATAAACTACTATTATAGCTGTCAGTGTTACAATATAAACCCGCAATTTACGCTTGCTACGCTTTCCCGTCACATAGAAGATTATTGCACGGCGTGAAGGTAGCACCCGAGCGCAGCGAGGGTGCTAAACGTCGTGCTATAATCAACTATTTAACTCACGGAAAAGCGTGCGTAAAGTGCGGGTTTAGGTCACACTGTGCTATAAAATGACATAAATGAAAAATAGTAGAGTATGTATAAAATACTACGATAAAATACCTATGCAGGTGATACCATTTTACTAATAGTGTATTTAGCTGGTAAAAATAATGCACTGATACCTTTGTTTACATACAATAGGGACTATCTTACAATTTCAACCGCATTTCTATACTCTTACGAAATCTTTTTGCTATAAACCTACCTACTGCACGTTCGTTTACTTACAATGATTGTAACCGATTGTAGTACTATCGGAAACACGTAGGTATGGAATTTAAGCACAGTCAAAAAGTCTTTACCCAACTTCAAAAGGGATGTAATCGAAAATTACTCTGTAGGTATCAGTTTTTTTTTTGTGTTTGCTACTCGATTTTGACGCCTATCAATTTGAACTATTATTCTTGTCAGTTTATTTATTTTTTTCTCTTTAGTAAATTTTATCAAGATCTGACTCGTAGCACGTGGAAAGAAGTTATAGTCTTTGCTTACCTCAACGGGAAAAAGGCGTGATTTTATGTATGTATGTATGATCCAACTCAAAATTTGTTACTAATGATGTTTGAACCCTTTTCACCGCATTAATTTTAATTAAGACTAACTGTATCTCCGTAAAAAAAAATATGTTCGTTACAACAAAATACCACTGAAAATCTTCAGTAGAGTCCACATCTTTACTGAGTGTAGTATGACTTGGACTAGATGACTTGAACTTATTTTGAAATAGACTTTATTATCGAAATCATGAAATATTTCGACACTAACTAAATGCACTAATTGTGTAGACCCTCAATCTTCTTAATGAAAAATAACACGGTGTCATTTAAATTTTTATTTTAACGTGAATTATGTTCGACATGCTAAAGAAGAATACCTATACTAATAAGAAAGTTAGAATATACCTATCTCAAGGATGGTCTTTTGATAAAACTGTTATCAAGATCTGATGGATCATATCTTTGTAATACTACAAAGATATGGAGATATTTGCGAACCTCCTCTTTGAGGCACTCACTAATGTTGTCTATGGTAATTTATAACTAGGTAAAATACCTTCTTTATTAATAAGATACTTAGCTACTTTATAAATAATTTATTGTTTGCCTAAAATCTTAATTGGGCAAAAAAATACGTATTAAAGAAAACCTTCTAAGAATAGTAAGAATAACTCAATTAAGAAGGATTTTCCATGTCTTTATAAATAAAAAACATGAATCCTAAAGGGGAGATGACGTCATAATCAGTAAGCTACTCATTAAAACTTTACGCACAAATAAAATAAAAACATTAAGGCTTCATTCATTAATAAAATCATGAATTTATTAAGGAACTTTATTATCAACTTCAAAAGAGGAGGATCTTACTTATAGATTTAAAATCGGGAATTTATCGTGACTTACGCGATGTCGATATAGCAATCGACATATGTTTCGGCCTCATCCGGAGGTCATCTTCAGAATTTCGAGTAACAGACGCTCGCCGACGCATCTAGCCTCGCACTGAATGCAGCCGCAACATATGTCGATCGCTATATCGACATCGCGTCAGTCACGTCTTAAATCTATCAGGATCCTACTGTTTAGCTTTAACTTTTTTTTAAAGCTTACTAGCAATGTGGGTTGCACATTACTTAGTAGTCCTCTTAACCTTGGTTTATTTATTTGAGGTTAACCTAAGCTAACAAAACTAGCAGTGTTACTAAGCAAAGCTAGCAAACTAAGCTATCGTTTCGTGATTTTTTCATTGAGGGTGGTAGCTGGCCTGGCAGATACTACACATTGTCCTACCACCTAAAAATTATCATTAGCCTATCTCTGTTCACTGCTAGACATAGACCTCAACTGACTAGACTTGGCACGCCACTGAGCTCGATCTTCAGCTTTTTCTATCCAGTCGCTGCCAGCTAGCTAGCGTATATCATCGCTCCACTTAGCTGGAGGGCGCTCTACGCTACGTTTACCGAGCCATGATCTGCACTCTAGAACACGTCTACCCTAACGGTTATCGGTTGTATGACAGATGTGACCAGCCCAGACAGTGTGATCGGTATGCGTTTCTTTAAGATGTGTTTCACTGTTTCACTTTTTTATTTTTTTATATAAAAATTGTCTGAAGTATTGAAACACATGGTTGGTTTTAACGTACTTTAATATATTTTTTTCAATTCAAAGCGTTAAAATTCAGATTTTTCTATGTTTACTTGATAATTGGTTATGATTTATTTTATGATTTATGATTTTGACGAGTATATGTGCGTATTCGTTGCTTGACTTGTGCGATTCTTTGATTGACCACTGCCACATCTTGCTATACAAGGTGTAACATAAGGGTGTAGTAATATTGAAAGGTGTGTATGTATAGCATGTCACGAATCTTATACCTAAATATGAAACTTCAAATCGAAACTTTATTTCACCATACAAAGTTTAAAAATTAATTTTTCGCAATATTTTGGATAACCCTAACTGTTCTTTCGCCACTGGTCGCCGCCACTTTTCTTCTCTTCTTTTCTTTCGTGTTGCTATTGGCTGGCCGTATTTCAAGGACATGGCGCTCGTATTCGATTGGCCCGCGGTATTTCAAAGAAGTGATCGTTTCCGTACCCAATTGGCGAGCGGCATTCACAAAAAATGATTTATGGCTTGTCGGTTCCTTTGACCTAAATAATAAATTTTATTTTAAATTATTTTAGTCAATTAATAAGTTTACTACTTGTACTATTATTTATTCTGTGCGTTTACGTCTGCTAATCAGTTGACATTAGGGTTATAAATAGCGAAGTTTTTGGAAAAGTTTAACTTGTCATAACTCTGGATCCATGCTGCTGAGGAAAGCGAGACTTTGCAGGTAGATTATACATCAGGCTAGGTATACACAGTTTAAATATTACTACATCCTTATGTTACACCTTGTATATATTCCTTTGAGCTATGTCGATAACTTTGGTTCTCTGACGGATGACTTCATTTCGTAATAATAATCATATGAAAATGCTATTGATAAAAACTTGCGTATTCCGCACATAAATGCATACAGACAGAAAAGACTAGACGTGACCGGAGGCACTTTATATTACTGTTATTCACTATAGGATAGTAATTTACAAAGTTTTCCGCGTGATTTTCAAGAGTTGTGTAATATCATTACTCACCCACTTAGCTAGGATATAATTTAGGATAAATATAGGTACTTACTTACGGTACGTGACACTTAAACTGTAAGTACTAAGCTTAACAGGCCTTCGATGTGTTCTTACAACAACTGCAATATGAGACAGAATAGTCTAGTAGCGGATTTAAAAAAAAAAAATCATCGTTTTATATTTTGTTTATGAATCTATTATTAGATAGTACAATCTGTATCTGTGGTCACATAGTTTCTATAAGGAATAATTTTTATCGAATTTATTACTGAATAATTAATAAGATCGTTTAAAAAACTAAAAACCAACATCAATGCCGCGCTATTATTTTTCAGTACCAATTTTGAGGTGTTTATCTCAATATCTCTGGAGATACTCATCTAACCTCGATAAAATTACCATGGTACCACACTTAGAATATCTCCTTTCCAAAAAAAAATATATCAAAATCGGTTCATAAACGACGAAGTTATCCGCGAACAAACATAAAAAAAACATATATACGGTCGAATTGAACCTCCTCCTAATTTTGAAGTCGGTTAAAAAATAAAATAATGTTAGAGAAAAATTAAATTAATAAGCGTAACTCTTTAGTGGGATGTCCAAATTTGATAACTCTTTTACAGTGGATAGGTTATATATACGCCCCAATTGATCCAGTCTACATCTATATCTATACTAATATTATAAAGAGAGAACATTTGTATTTTAGTATTTTTGTATTTTTGTATTTTTGTATTTTTGTATTTTTGTATTTTTGTATTTTTGTATTTTTGTATTTTTGTATTTTTGTATTTTTGTATTTTTGTATTTTTGTATTTTTGTATTTTTGTATTTTTGTATTTTTGTATTTTTGTATTTTTGTATTTTTGTATTTTTGTATTTTTGTATTTTTGTATTTTTGTATTTTTGTATTTTTGTATTTTTGTAATTTTGTATTTTTGTATTTATGTGTTTTTGTATTTTAGTATTTTTGTATTTTTGTATTTTTATATTTTTATATTTTTATATTTTTATATTTTTATATTTTTATATTTTTATATTTTTATATTTTTATATTTTTATATTTTTATATTTTTATATTTTTATATTTTTATATTTTTATATTTTTATATTTTTATATTTTTATATTTTTATATTTTTATATTTTTATATTTTTATATTTTTATATTTTTATATTTTTATATTTTTATATTTTTATATTTTTATATTTTTATATTTTTATATTTTTATATTTTTATATTTTTATATTTTTATATTTTTATATTTTTATATTTTTATATTTTTATATTTTTATATTTTTATATTTTTATATTTTTATATTTTTATATTTTTATATTTTTATATTTTTATATTTTTATATTTTTATATTTTTATATTTTTATATTTTTATATTTTTATATTTTTATATTTTTATATTTTTATATTTTTATATTTTTATATTTTTATATTTTTATATTTTTATATTTTTATATTTTTATATTTTTATATTTTTATATTTTAATATTTTTGTATTTTTGTATGTTTGTAATGATTTGGCTCAAAAACTACTGGACCGATTTAAAAATTCTTTCACTACTATATAGAATAGACCTTCGGAATGAAAATAAGCTATATATTATCTCGTTTAAATCAAAGGTACATTCGTGGAGACCTAATTTGCAACCTAAGTCGACTAAAAAACGGTCGAAAAAACACGTTTCTTACGAACGCTCCTCAATTTAAAATAGATGGAAGAATACTTTCTATCCAAGAGTTGTACAACTTAATAAGACCTACAAAAAAGTCCGCGACAGCATATGTCTATCTCTTAAGGTTGACTCACAGTAACAATTTTAATCTTTAATTTTTTGTTAAAAAATGTTACATAACTTCCAAGGCTATTTTCAAGTATATAGTATTAATCTTTATCCAAATAATTACGTTAATTAGCTTGGTCACATATTATAGATCAAAATTGTCCTTTATTATTAAAATTGTCCTTTATATAATTAAAATGAAAACTCTAGAAGATATCACGGATTTCACATACACGCATCGCAAAATTAATAAAATATCTGCAGTGAAACCACAGATTAGGTCATAGTTACTAAGAAAATATTATTATAAGCTTAGCGATACTGTACCGATCACAATCAATTTGATATGATAGTCAATATAGTATAATAATATATTTTTACTGTATAAAATTCTATTGTATAATATAGTTATGATATATATATAAACCACCCCGACTGATCTATGTATAATTTTTTCAATAAAAGCATTACAATGACTCTAAACACGACATTTAAAATCTGAGCTGTAAGTTGGTGTGGATTTGAGTATTCTGTAGAGTACAGGAGATGTCCCAGCATCAGGTCAATGCTTCTATGTTCTTACAATATCGTTGAAGAAGAAGATTTTCGAATTGATCAGACTCAGACCTATGAAAGTTGATTTCATAGCGCAATTTACTAGAAAAAAGCTCATAGTTTTAAAACGATTGAACGAATTTTCATGAATCAAAGCTAAGAACACTCGATGAAGACATCTATCAAACAAAAAAAAATCAATAATAAAATCAAAATCGGTTCATCCGGTTGGGTGCTAAGATGCTACAGACAGACACAGATACACACGTAAAACGTATAATACCCCTTCTTTGATCCCATGATTTGATTCAATGATCCCACTACCTCTGCACGAAAACTCATGATTCGTGAATGCACATAAAGCTTTCATTTGTAGGTATATAGCTAGGATTAGAACCAATGACCGTCGGGTCAGAATCAGGGTAACTATCCTTTACGCCAAAGGGCCGTCCAATATCACTACGTAAGTATTATAAAACAAAGTCCATCACTGCGTCTGTCTGTCTGTTCGCAATAATCTTAATAGCTACTGAACGGATTATCATGCGGTTTTCACCAATAGCCAGAGTGTTTATGAGGAAGGTTTAGGTGCATAATTCGTTAAGGTTTTGTGTAAATTAGTTGAAATATGACGATGATTGTTAAATATGTTAATATTTTATATTTGATGAAACAAACTGATGCAAATTTTGTAGGCATATATGTTCTACCCGTGCGAAGCCGGGGCGGGCTGCTAGTTTAAAATAAAAATGAAATTCTAGCCATAATGGTAAAATACTAGATGATCAGATATATTCCGCACACTTTCTTTAAATTTTTTATCGATTTAGGTACAGTATCAATTTGGGTGAAACGAGATACTTCTAGAAGCTGGAAGCTAAAAGCTCTACGAAGCCGAAACTAGCCACTTAACTTCCTCTTTAGCTCAAAGTGCATTGTTTATATTGTCCACCGGGTAAATACTGTAACTATTTAGGGCAAAAAATTAAGAAACCTATATGAAATACCACAGATATATATATTCAATAGAAACGCAAATACGTGTACTTCCCGTGTCCGAACCCCGCCGAAACGTCCAGGTTGGCCACCTCTACTTAAAGTCCACGCGTGTCTGTTTTTGTAGCCGGGCGGTCGCGAAAACTATTAAAATTCATGATAATTCACTGCAATAGCCCAAAAATGTCGAGCCCTCAAAGGCAAGGATATATTTCTTAAAACTTTTTCCGTCACAACATTTCGGCTGTGCCGTCACAGAATGTATTGAAAAGTTGACACGCTTAGTTTCAATACAAATTGTGATACTTGCGTTATCTATTGTATATATCTGTGTGAAACACCATCTAAGTCTAAAGAACAGCATAGTTTGGGGTAAATATGCTCCAATTTTAAAATTATTTCGGTATTACGTTTGTGAGAAGTCAGAACGTGTCTAAAAAAGCACGACTGGCTGTAGATAAGGGAGTGTTGGTTCCCAGACTCATGTATGGTAGTGAATGCTGGGTATGGCAGAAGAAGCATGAAAGTAAAATGAATACTATAGAAAAGAGAAGTTTGAGAAGTATGATTGGAGTGACTCTGATGGATAAGGTGGAGAACAGCATGATAAGGGAATGTTGTGGTGTGGTAGAAGATGTGGTGACAAAGATTGAGAAAGGGATGCTTAGATGGTTTGGACATCTAGAGAGGATGGATGAAGAAAGACTGACGAAACAGATTTATGAGACGAGTGTGAATGGGGCAGCCGGTAGAGGCCGACCTAGGCGAACGTATCATGACCAGAACGTTTTAAAGAAAGGCCAAGTCAAAAGTACTTATAACCGGCGAGCATGTATGAAGGCGCTCATGAAAGTGGAAGAAGCGAAAGAGGTATGTTAGGATCGTAGCATGTGGAAAGAAGTAGTTTCTGCCTACGCCAACGGGAAAAAGGCGTGATTGTATGTATGTATGTATGTATTACGTTTGTATAGATAAGTAGTAGTAAGAAGGCCGGCCTCTTAAGTAATAGAATAAGTACTGCTATTATCGATTGGAACAACTTAAGTAATGAATAGTAATTTATTTAATTCAATATACAATTTAAGTGAAAAATCAGGTCAGTCACATAGTTTGCGCTGGTTACAAAATATCATCTAACTACTAAATGATATTATGTTTCATGAAGTGTTTCACACTAATTGATACTCAAATTCAAATTCTCGTCACCTATACCGCGGTGTCTAAAGACAAGTCTTTAACCAGTGCGTCCTACAATACCTGTAATGACATACGGAGCCGAGACGTAAGAATCAAGAATCAAGAATCAAAGCATTTATTCAGTATGTAGGCAGTATTAATATACGCACATATACACGTCAAAATCATAAATCATAACCAGAACCAGAAGCAGAATTTAACGCTTTGAATTAGAAAAAAAAAGTAATGAACCATTCAGCTGTCATCCAATCGTTTACGTCAAAATATTTTAAAAAAAAATTAAGTACGTTAAAACCAACCATACAAGTAACTGTGTGTTTCAGTACTTCAGACAATTTTTATATAAAAAAAATAAAAAAAGTGAATAGTGAAACACAACTTAGAGAAACGCATACCGATCACAGTACATATCATGATCCGAATGGAACTGATAGTCCGTCTGTCAGCTGCATAATATTGTTTAAATAAAAATAAAAATGGCAAGCCTAGAAAGAAAATCCGTAGACACTCACAGTTCGACTGGTCCACCAGTTTAAAGTCGCTCAGCGAGCGAGAGAGCTATGCTCGGTATTTCTCTGCAGGATAGAATCCGGAGCGAAGTAATTTGCCAGAGAACTAAAGTTATCGACATTGATTAGCTTCAATTCGTTCAATGATTAGCAAGCTGAAGTGGCAGTGGGCTGGTCACATCTGCCGCAGGGCTGATAACCGTTGGGGTAGACTTGTCCTAGAGTGGAGACTGCGAATCGGCAAACGTAGCGTAGGACGTCCTTTGACCAGGTGAAGCGACGACATACGCAAAGCGGTGGGCAGTGACTGGAAGAGAAGAGCCGAAGATCGGGCTCAGTGGCGCATCTTGGAAGAGGGCTACGTCCATCAGCGGACTGACACAGGCTAATGATGATGATGATGATACTCAAAACTTTTATGAAAACACCAGTAGCATCTACTACTGGGTTCGGTCGCGTAAATACAAATAAAGCTATATTGTCATACACTTTACCTCAACTAGGTGTCCATATACTTTCAGCTATGAAAAGATGACATACAAACAGACTTACTTACCTTCGCATTTATAATATTTAGTATTGATAAGGTAACACAGCCCTCTAGAGTAACATAATTAACATAGTTTAAAAACTATAAAACTGGCCAAGTGCAAGTCGGACTCGCACTCGTAGGGTTCCGTACCTCACTACAATATATTATAAGATAAGATAGACCTAATCACTATCATTTTTCGCCAGCAAAAAATCAACTTTGTTTTTCATAGTGTTTGTATTAATGACAAAGTTATATTTGCGGTTTTGAAAATGTGAATACGATAAAACTTTTAGTAAAAGTAAGTTTTTTATATAAAACACGATATATATTGAATAGTTTGTACATAGCGATCTCAGATAAGAATATTTACTTGTTTCATACATTTTAGAGAGTGATTTTTCAGTAGTCGGGTTTTAGTTTTTGAACTTATTTTGTATTTAAAGCAATTTGGGGTCTTTGGATAGATGTATACATGTCAAGATACTTACATACATACACAGCGACCAACAAACACATAACCCTCCCAACTGCTTTTTTGCGACGCCGTGGAGTAAAAATTAGTTTTCTTGCATTCGGCGGGATATATCTCGCCAACGCTACGCCCCACAAAAATATGATGTACTAAAACCTATCTTAATTTTAAAATCCCTATTCAACGATACCACACACGATGGGGTGGGGTGAATTTTTTTTTTTAGTTCTGGACTCCTTCGTCTCTAGCCGCCGCCACATTCAATTTGTTGTGACGTCACATAGCCTATAACCAGCAGACAAATAAGACGCGTCCAACGACACTACATTTGTTAAATTATGATAAGTAGCTTAGAAGTTATGAGGGAACAGATGAACATACATACAAACATACATACAAACATACATACATACTTACATACATACATACCCACATACCGGTCAAAAACATAACCCTCCTTTTTGCTTCGCCGTAGTCTGGTAAAAAGTTACCAACCAACAATAATACACTTCCGGCTTGTACTATTCATTATTCTGAGCTTCCGGTGACGTGTAACTGACGCTTTTTGGCATATTTATAATGGGAAGAAACGTCAAAAGAGACGATTAAACGTTAAACGTCACCGGGTATTTAAATATGCCAGTGAACCAGCCTCCATCAACATAGGCCCGTGTCAGTCCACTGCTGGACGTAGGCCTCTCCCAAGATGCCAATCCCAAGATGGAACCAGATTTAATCGCGCCGAGTTAACCAATCAAATGGCTGCACTCCGAGCCTTGAGCGCATCGATACTCGAGTATTTATCGTTTTAAAATACCTTCCTCAGACTTCATCTACTTCATCATCATCATCAGCCATCAGACATAAGCCTCGCCATGGCACACCATTGAGCTCGATCTTCAGCTCTCATCTCATCTACCTATATCATTCTTATTAGTAACTAAATACTCTATCTATGGAATAATCCAGAACATATTGGTCAACCGCATGTAATAATACCACAGAGTTTGTAATAGTACAAGCAATAATACTGAATAAACGCTGGTTGTGTCGTATTACGTGGCGAGAATGATTGCACAGTGGAAAATCCTTGCACTGTTAAGGCGTAGACGTTCTGAGTGAACATCTTGTCGCCTTGTCTACGTATTGATAAATTATAATAGGGAGCAACGTACCTACACAAAGTTTTAAAAAATTCGACTCCAAATTGTGCTTGTTTTCAACCGATTTCCAAAATGGAGTGCCTCAATTCACCTGTTCTTTATTTTTAACCGACTTAAAAAAAGAAGGAGGTTCACAATTCGTCGGAATCTCTTAAGTTTTTATGTATGTTCCCCGATTACTCAAAGACGCCTGAACCGATATAGACATTTTTTTTTTGGTTGAAAAGGTCTACTTTCCAAGTGGTCCTGTTTAATTTTCATTGAGATAATGTTCAGTAGCTCCAGAGATATGGAGGTGAACACCTCAAACTTGGTACTGAAAATGAATAACGCGGCATTTGAAGTCGGTTCTTTTAGTTTTTTAAACGATCTTAAATTATATATTTTAGACAAGACCGCCGATTGTAAAACCTTATTACATTATTGCTGTCTAGAAATTAAGTTTTAACAAATCAAACATCATAACCAAATTTATCATAAACGTGCGTCATCATAAACAAAAAAGTTACATTTCCAAAGTTACGTCGCCTTAAGGCTGAAAATTGTACTATCCACACAATGAAAGGTAAAGCATGTCGCCGCCCGTCATTAGTGCAGAAATTTTCCACCTTACCCGATTATGGGTTCTTGAACTTGCAAATACTGGGTTTTCACGAACTCACGTTGTTATAATTTTTGTAAGCAATTTTCGTCCTGTAGATTCTCCTGCAATGATGGAAAGTACCAAGTGATAATGTTATTATTTTATGACATATTTTTATTACAGTTTTTAGAACTTTTAGAAATATTTTTCATTCCATGTTTTCAAAACATAGTGATTGATTCCTCGATAAGTGCGAACGCCGAATGCCGAATTGCGTCAATCGGTCAGGAAACTATTAATGCAAAACTAAATCCTAATGTTTGTTGCTTTTCCTTTGTAGTTTGGTGTCAGAGTTTTTATTGTATGGCACATATTTATATAAGTTAATAATCACATTTTTTTTAAATTATATTTTTACCCCGAACTGGGTAGCACTTGATCACTATCTCACTTAATGTTATGTGATGATGCGATCGATGATGGAGCGTGCTTACCCAGAAGATACCTACTCACTCGCGATTTGAAGACCATATTGTACTTAACCGGAAACACAGACTCAGGCAGGGTATTCCATTCCTTGGCGGTTCGTATGATAAACGAAGATGCAAATCGTTTCGTTCGCATAAATGGTAAATAAATCCAAAACATTTTAAACCAACTTCACAAAAAAGAAGTAGGTTCTCAATTCGACTTTTTTATGTCTCCTCAGAACTCCGTCAAATCTTAACCGATTTGAAAAAAAAAAAAAATTGAGAAATTATGCCTCCCGTTTGGTCCCATTCAAATTTTATCGAAATCTGATTATCATCTTCGGCGATAATAATATGGCGATAAACAATATAAACAAATTTGTATACCTTGATGACATGATTATGGCTACTGGCTATTTTGACTATGCGAAGGCACGTGGAGTTGGTTTTTTCGTTTTGTACGATCATAAATAATTGAAAGATCATTTACTTACTTAAGTACCTATTATGATAATGTAGGCAACTATTACATCGATTATAAATCGATTTCAGCAATGGAAAGAAGATTAAAGATGACCCGGATACCTGTGCGGATATCAATATCTGTGCTACACGCGTCTAATAACAGCTGACTTGAATTTTACCACATGTATAAATTGAACTAGACCCAGACAAAAATGGTCTTAATCCACTTAGCCTAGATATCTACTAATGTTTTTTATAGTAGTCTGACAAGCACTTGGCCAATATCACGCTTGTTTTTAATCGACTTCAAAAAAAGGAGGTTTCTCAATTCGACCGTATCTTTATATATATAATTCTACTGTATGTGTGTATGTCACTGAACTCCTCCTAAACGGCTGCACCGATTTAGATGGATTTTGGTATGTGTGTTTGAGTTAGTCCGTAGATGGTTTAGATTTACAATTGGAATAGGTGGCGCTGTGAGACAACGTCTGCCGGGTCCGCTAGTATATATATATATATATATATATATATATATTTATTTATTTTATGTTTGTTCACACGTATAACTTCGTCGTTTATGAACCGATTTGGTGATTCTCTTTTTTGTTGGAAAGGAAATATCCCTAGAGAATAGTACCATAGTAATTTCATCGAGATCTGATAAGTATCTCCAGACATATGGAGATAAAAACCTCAAACTTGGTACTAACAATTAATAGCGCGGCATTTGAAGTCGGTTCTTTTATTTAGTTTTTTAAACGATCTTATTATATGACAGATATATATATATATATATATATATATATATACAGATATATAGACGTAAGACGAGAGATAAGATCTACCTAGATACAATAAAAACGCATCTCCGCCCCGTCCTCTTTGTTTATAGTGTCTGTGGCTTGTCCTTGCCGCGCCTTAAGGTACGGCCACACCGCGGCGTCCCGCGTCCGCGGGCGCGGGTGTGATAGATAGCACGGTAATATTGTGTACTTAGATAGTGCTGTAGTATTTGTACCGACTGGTTCAAACCAAATGCGATCTACGGCGATCAGTAAACGATTAAAAATCAGATCGCGCCCGCGTATGCGGACGTATGCGGACGTATGCGGACGTATGCGGACGCAGCACATCGCGGTGTGGTCGTAGCTTTACGTCGTTTCTCTCTGCAGACTTGCACCTAATATGTATTTCTGATAGATCGTATACAAAACAAAATAATTAAGATAGTTTAATAACTAAAACAACCGACTTCCATGCCCCGTTTGAGACGTTTATCGTCATATCTCTGGAGATACTTATCAGATCTCGAAAAATTGAATTAATGAAATTGTAATGAGACTATCTCGGAAATATACCCTACCGATTAAAAAAAGAATCATTCGAATCGGTTTACAATTGACGGACTAAGCGCGTAACATAGGTACATACAAAAAAAAGAAAAATAAGATCGTTTAAGAAACTAAAAACAACCGACTTCAATGCCGCGCTAATAATTTTCAGTACCAATTTTGAGGTTAGAAAAACATATATACGGTCGAATTGAGAAACCTCCTCCTTTTTTTGAAGTCGGTTAAAAACAAGTAGCAAGTTTGATGTGTTTTTGAAAATAGGCATACTTATCAGATCTCGATGAAATACTCGTAACAATGGGATCAAACGGGAAGTATAGCATACTACCCCTCAAATAAAAGAATAATTCAACTCAACACCAATATTATAAATGAGAATGTCAGTTTGTTCCGGTTTGGATTTGTACTTTTGGGACTTTTTGACGCTCAAACGCGTTAGACGCTGGACTAGCTGTGTCCCGCGGCTTCGCGTTAAAAGTATCATATAGCTTGTGTGCAAAGTTTCAGCCAAATCAGTTTAGCTTGTACACAACTAGTCGGTATAAATGACGGAGTTCTGAAGTAAGAAACATAATAAGCTGGCCAAGTGCAAGTCGGACTCGCACTAGTAGGGTTCCGTACCACACTACACTATTCTATAAGATCGAGCAAAAAGTGCCACTATCATTTTTCGCCAGCAAAAAATAAAGAGTTGTGAGCCGCGTGCTTATTAATCGCACTACCCATGGAAGAATGGCGCAAACACACTTGCGTCAATTTTTTTTATTTCACCCTTGGATAGAGGAAATGCTAACACATATACTCAATTTTTTTCAAAATTCGCACTACCCATGGAAAAATGGCGTAAGATTAAAACACCAACTTTTCAGGAGCGTCAAAAAACTGATTTGTACAGAAATGAGAAGTCCTAGACAATTAGTGTCTTCAGCAACATGGTAGTTAAAATTTTCATACAGATACCTATATACTTCATTTTATTAAATATACTCTGGATTTTGTAAAAATCTAAAAGTAGGTGGTTACTCCATTAATATATGGAATAATAATATGAAATTGAGAAACATCTAAAGTTACCGCTTTGTTGCTATGGACATTAGGCGAACTTTGTAGTTTTATTTCGAGTTACGCCTTTGTTCCAGCCCGCTTTTACAGAAAATTTGCACGTAAACAATTATGTTGTTTGCTTCCTTGAGAAAATATTAAGAAAACTTATAGTAACTTGCGAAGTGCTGTTATTAAGTGGGATAAAAATAACAAAAAAGTTGTATAACTTATAACTTACTTATTCTGTGGCTAAATCTTTACTTTGAAAGACGTATGTGGTAAATACGTAAAAAACCCTGCGTATATTTAATAACATAACTGAAGATACGCCACATGCTTCCACTTGTGTGGATATAAAAAAGCCTGTGTGCAGTTTGTGTTAATTAAATAGTTAGCCAGGGTGGCTATCTCTATTCCAATTTCATTCAAATTTGTTATTTATTATGCATAATACGTTTATGACAAACACACCAAACCGTTTGCAAATTAACGTTTGCGTGTACGGGACGACATCTGCTGTCAACGTCTTCAAAACCTTAAAAACCCTAGCAATCTATGCTTCAGATACTGATAGACACGGGCTTAGAAAAACTTCTCTACGCCTATGTATTTTGGCCGCACAATAAAGATCAGGATATGGCATACAGCCAATTGCTTGGACCTTCTGCTGGCAACTGATCCAGACCGCTATTCAGTGTCAGTATCATCACCGCTAGATTGTTCCAACCACTATCGGATGAAGTCTTCTCTCCGCCCAACCTTAGCTTAAGAGGTACTCGACTTGAGGCAATAATACGCAGCAGATTGGGATGAGTAGCGGTCGTTCCTTGCAATTTAACCTTAAGCGGCCCGTATGCTTTTCTTCCGAAAACCTTATGGTTTGTGTGAACGCTGTAATGAATTTGCTACTTCAGAGAATGGAAAACTATATTTTATTTTCCAAAGTTGTGATATTAAAGCTTAGCCTTGGTTCGGGGTTAAATGAGGCCTACTGCAGCGCCGAAGCATACAATTAACTTGGACTGGGTTGACGCTCGAAACCGCATAGCCAAAAATGTGTCAGCAAGGAAGAAAGCCTTTAACAACGCTGCCTACCTAATAGAGATATTGCCTGGGTCAAAAAATATTAATTCTAATTAGTCCGGCAGTTGACAAAGATAAAGAGCGTCAAAGTTCGGGTGTGGGGGCTCTTGACGTCACTAACCTTTAGATCTAGAAAGTAGTATACTTTTAGCGGTTTGTGACGTCACGCGCAATCTCAACGCTCTATATCTTCGTCATGTTTTGTTTAATTGGAAAAATAAACAATGCGTATCCAATATTTTTTGATAATGTACATGACGGGCTAAAATTTTTTTTAGCAAACTAGCCTATTCTGCAAGAATGTTTTACGGATGGCTTGATTTGACCACATAGCTTTGATTTATAATTTGACTCACTCTTTTGTCGGCACTCACTTCTTCCACTGCTGAAACTAGATGGGGCGCTGGCTCATAACACCAAAGAGAAAGCGAATTTGATTCTGTGCTTTTCTGTTCACGGAGTCTTTATTTCTTGACACTGCCCGTGAGACACTTTCCCGTCTCCTTGGATGCGTGAAACAAATGTCAGATATACCTATCCATCAGGCTAAGGTTAAAAAAACACTGCAAAATGTAGACGTGAACAAAGCCAGTAGCCCCGATGGTATTCCATCCATAATCCTGAGGACCTGTGTGCCTGATCTCGCTTGCTGACCCTGCCAACTTTTAGACACGTTAATACTCTGCAAGACTGTGAAACCTTTACTGAACAACCGGCTCATTGCATACATAGAACTTTGTCAGTGACCGAAAATACGGGTTTCAACGAAAGTGGGGGATCTTATAAGCAAGACCATCCATCCATCCATCCTACGGACTTCTACTGGTTTGTGTGTCTGAGTTTTGTATTTTCTTCTGAGTGACCTGTTGTTCAGAGTAATCATTGATGGCTGCTCTTCTAACCAATTGGCGTCTTTCAGGGATCATTGCTTTCTGCCACTCTTATCGTACTGCATATTAACGACTTGTTGATGCTCGATATCATTGGGAATGCAGACGACAGCACCGTTGTAGAGAGCTATACGTCCAGTGCACAGTCTAGCGTGACACAAATTCAATTTCATATAGTCAAGCGCATAAACTTGTCCGTACAGGCTGTCTTCGATTGGGGCGATGCCAATCTGGTCAAGTTCAATGCAGCTCTAAGTTCTAGGTTCTAGTAGGTAGTAGGTCTTCTAGGCGTAGCGTGTGCACCATCTTTTCTTCAGTGATCAAACGCTAGCCTATATGATGAAAAAAAACGAGTCCACAGTCCAATTAGCGTCGAAAAAGCTTGGTTTTATAGCCAAGCTCAGGCAGTAGTTTTGAGGGTCCGGTGGCGTAATCGGGAGAACGGTCGGCTTTGATGTCAGAAGTACCGAGTTCAATCCGCGCCGTGCACCAGTGGATTTTTCTATGGAAAAATGTATGTACGCTTTTCACAGTGGCCCTCTGGTGAAGGAAAAACATCGTTAACAAACCAACAAACCCCCATGGTGGTAGTACACTATCTTGTGTCCGCCTGGCCAGCTACCACCCTGAAGTTAGAAAATCTTTCGCCAAACATCTAATGTGTTCCGGCAGCTATCCTTAAGAGCCAGTTCCCATTCTAGGCCTAACGTGCTTACCATCTTCGACCGCATCATCACTTACCAACAGGTGAGATAGTGGTCAAACGCTAGCCTATAAGATATAAAAAAAGTACTTCACTCCGAGACAGTTGCTTAATTTATGTCAAACACAAGTCCGATCACGTACTGTTCGCAACTTAGAGATGATTGTACCAATTACAGACATCCTTTGTTTGGAGAAGAACGATATTATAGCATACAGCATGGTGCGCCGATTTAAATTAAAACAAAAGTAAAACAATAAAAGTTCCATGTTTCCTATCGGGTGCATTTCGGAGAGTACCTATGCCATCTGATTGCGCAAAGTAATACTACCCTGCCAGCCCTGCTTCGACCAGACTGGACCAGATGTGTGCCACCGCTATGTGGTCCATCTCCTTGCACCAAGCGTTATGCTTCATCTTTTATCATAGGTACTGCCAATGAATGGAATTCTTTGCCAGTGTCTGTGTTTCTCGAAAAGTATAATCTAGGGGTATTCAAGTCGTGAATGGTATGTGCCGCAAATCCAATGCGTTGCGTAGTCGCATGCACGAGTATGTCCCGCTCTCGTGTGTGGAAGAGTGTGCTGGAGCAGTTCTCGCTGTTCTATTCTCCGAACACTTACTATGCTATGAATCTTCGTTATATATAAATGACTTATGTTGACAGAGTTATTGTAATGGAAACTAAATATTTGACATCACATACATTATATACTGCTAACCAAGCATAGAAAAAGTAAGTATAATATTATGATAATTACAAAAAAAGTTATATTTTTATCACACTTAATCATAGTTATGCTAAAAAATATTCCTATGCTTGCCTGGAAGAAAACGGTTACATCATTTACGAATAAAAGACAAGCAAAATACTGCATAGAACAACTGCTTAATCATGCTTACTGATACTTTTTTTCTAAAAGTTCCGTGAAAAAAAGGCGTAACTGTATATACGCACATATAGCTGTAACATATCACGTGGAAAAAGTATGTAAGATCATTTATGCAACAAAAGTTTTTTAGGAAGACGTATAATAATTACGTAAGATTAATTAAGCTAATACTACAAGGCAACTTTTCAAATGTGATAAGAGTAACAAAACTTACATCATTTACATCATTACTATATTAATTTATAAAAAAAATATTTTCGTATTATTTTTTTATTCAAATTACTCCGTTATTTACTAGAATATAAATTTGAAAAAAATTGAATATATGTGTTAGCCTTTCCTCTATCGAATGGTGAAATAAAAAATTTGTGACACAAGTGTGTTTGCGCCATTCTTCCATGGGTATTGCGAATTAATTCCAGTAAATTACGGAGTAATTTGAATTTAAAAAATTAATACGAATTTTTTTTTTATAAATTCCCTAGTAAAATGATGTAAGTTCTGTTACTTTTATCACATTTACAGAGTTTCCATGTAGTATTAGCTTAATTAATCTTACGTTATTATTATACGTTTCCCTAAAATATGTTGTTGCATAAATGATCTTACATACTTTTTCCACGTGATATGTTACAGCTTTACGTGCGTATATACAGTTACGCATTTTTTTCCACGGTTTTTTTACAAAAAAAGTATGAATGAATGAATGAATGAATGAATGAATAAATGAATTAATTTATTCAGCTTGTGTCCCTAGGTTACAGAGTTGTTAGAGTTAAAATTACAAATTTAGTGTCACTAGGTCCTACTTTATCAGTATACAAGCATTAAAGTGTTAAGTACTATAATAATATAAATCCTTTTTACAAAATCATAGATATTAATTGCAACTTCAGCTTCGTATCAGTAAGCATAATTAAGCAGTTATTCTATGCAGTATTTTCTTGTCTTTTATTCGTAAATGAAGTAACTGATTTCTTCCAGGCAAGCATAGGAATATTTTTTAGCATAACTATGATTAAGTGTGGTAAAAATATAACTTTTTTTGTAAATAACATAATATACTTACTTTTTCTATGCTTAGTTAGCAGTATAAAATAAATGTGATGCAAAATATTTCGTTTCCCTTCCAATATCTCTGTCAATATAAGTCATTTATATATCACGAAGATTCATAGCATAGTAAGTGTTCGAAGAATAGAACAAAAGTGTGCGGCCAAAAGACAAAAGCGTAGAGACGTTTTTCTAAGCCTGTGTCTATCAGTATCTGAAGCATAGATTGCGAGAATCTTTAAGGTTTTGGAGACGTTGACAGCAGATGTCGTCCTGTATACGCAACCGTTAATTTGCAAACTGTTTGGTGTGTTGGGTAAAATCTTAAATCGAGTCACCTGAATTTACGGATGTGGAGGGAGGAAGGTGGGAGGGGTATATGTGAGGAACCCCCTCGCACCATTTGCCCCCGCGAGAAATGCATAGTTTAAATTCAGGCGACTCGTTTTAAGATCCCAGCCGGTGTGTTTGTCATAAACGTATTACGCATAAGAAATAACGAATTTGAATGAAATTAGAATAGAGCCACCCTGGCTAACTATTTAACGAACACAAATTGCACACAGGCTTTTTTATATCCACAACAGTGGAAGCATATGGCGTATCTTCAGTTATGTTATTAAATATACGCAGGATTTTTTACGTATTTACCACATACGTCTTTCAAAGTAAAGTTTTAGCCACAGAAGTTATAAGTGATACAACTTTTTTTTATTATTTTTATCCCACTTAATAACAGCACTTCGCAAGTTACTATAATTTTTCTTAATATTTTCTCATGGAAGAAAACAACATAATTGTTTACGTACAAATGTTCTGTAAAAGCGGGCTGGAATAAAGGCGTAACTCGAAATAAAACAACAAAGTTCGCCTAATTTCCATAGCAACAAAGCGGTAACTTTTGATGTTTCTCAATTTCATATTATTATTCCATATATTAATGGAGTAACCACCTTATTTAAGATTTTCGCAAAATCTAGAGCTTATTTTAAAAAATGAAGTATGTGTAAAAATGAAGTTGCTACCATGTTTCTAAAGACACTAATTGTCTAGGACTTCTCATTTCTTCACAAATCAGTTTTTTGACGTTCCTGAAAAGTTGTTGTTTTCATCTTACGCCATTTTTCCATGGGTAGTGCGAAATTTTCTTATAAGTGAAATTTAATACATAGGTGTTAGGGATCGACATTTCAATATAACGCCATCTATGGACGTTTACCTTAGCGTTTTAGTTATATTAGTTTTTTTGTGTTCACATTCGCTCTTTTCATATATTCGTTTTTATCATTAGTGTTTTGTGCATTATGTTATCTATTTATATTATTAGATATACGTATGTATTGTAATGCCTTTTGCTATTGTGTGTCTTTATTGTATGATGTTAGCCTTAAGGTGACGTCACTGACCGGCCCCACCGGAAGACCAGCGTTAATTCTGATACTAACATGCTGAGTTGGGGCCGATTGGTAACGTAGGTTACCAATAAACGTTTTTAATTTCATCTAAATATTTCCATAGATAGCGTTATATTAAAATGCCAAAAAAACACGTTTCTTCTATGGGAACTCCCTATAATTTTAACTTTATTCTGTTTTTTCGTATTTGTTGTAATAGTGGCAACAGTAATACATCATCTGTGAAAATTTAAACCGTCTAACTATCACGGTTCGTGAGATACAGCTTGGAGACAGACGGACAGACAGACAGACAGACAGACAGACAGAAGGACAGCGGAGTCTTACTAATAGGGTCCCGTTTTACCGTTTGGGTACGGAACCCCCGAAAAAAAAAGGAAAAATGCAATTTAGAATTGCATTTAAAAAGTCGGTTAAAAACTACGAATACTTTAGGTCGTAGTGAGTTTATACACAATCAGTTATCATAAATGTGACCAAACAATGATGCAGATTATAATATTATATGCCTGATGCAGCAATTACCACGCAACTTGAAATAACCAGTTACCAAGGAAGGTATGCATACTTAGCGAAAATGTACACTTGACTTTGTGTCGAATTACGTTCTCTATAGATAATTCGTTTTTTTTTTCCAGATTAAGGATCAGTTTAGACCGCGGCGCGACGCTATGAGACGCGGCGGGAAACTGATACAATAATATCGTTTAAAAACTAAAAAAGAACCGACTTCAATGCCGCGCTATTCATTTTCAGTACCAATTTTGAGATGTTTATCTCAATATCTCTGAAGATACTTATTAAACCTCAATAAAATCGCCATGGTACCACACTTGAGATATCTTCTTTCGAACAAAAAAAGAGTAATCAAAATCAGTTCATAAATGACGAAGTTATCCGCGAAAAAACATAAAATATATATATATATACGGTCGAATTGAGAAACCTCCTCCTTTTTTGAAGTTGGATAAAAATGAACATTATTTACTACGCAAAAAGACATAATTCGGCGGCTTCAGGCTGCGCCGCGCGGCGTCGCGCTGCACCGCGCGGCGCAGCGGGAAGCCACGTGATATGCAAATTTAACTTTATTAAATATACAATAAGACACACGTTTCATTGAGATAATTCGGCGGCGCCGCGCGTCTCGCTGCGTCGAGCTGCACCGCACCGCGCAGCCAGAAGCCGCGCGGCGCGATACCAGACGCATCGTCACGTCGCGTCGCGTCGCGGTGTGAACTCAACCTAACTGGGCAGGAACCTTGGCCAGGCGAGGTAATGCAGGTGGTAGAATATCAACCAAGATTTGTCATAATTTTGTAAGTATAAGGGCAGCCACACAGCTGGGCAGCCACATACATCCGGAATTCTGTTTTGAAATTTCGAACGCAGAAAATCTATCCAAAGATATAGGGATCTAGAGTAGACTTATATCACATACGTACACGGTTAGTTTCCCGTTTAAAGTTTTCTTTTCGAAGCGGAATTTTTAACGTATGTGGCCAGCCTAATTCATGTATTTATAAGAGTTTTTAAGTAATTATTTAGGATTTTTTTATTTTTTACCGACTTCAAAAAAAGGAGGAGGTTTCTCAATTCGACCGTATATTTTTTTTTTTTTTTAATGTTTGTTCGCGGATAACTTCGTCGTTTATGAACCGATTTTGATTATTCTTTTTTGTTCGAAAGGAGAGATCCCAAGTGTGGTACTATGGTAATTTTATCGAGGTCTGATAAGTATCTCCAGAGATATTGAGATAAACATCTCAAAATTGGTACTGAAAATGAATAGCGCGGCATTGAAGTCGGTTCTTTTTTAGTTTTTAAACGATATTATATTAGTCTAATTTATATTGTGATATTTGATAATAATTAAAGGCATTGCCTGAAATAAACGGATTTTATTTTTATTTATTTATTTTCCAGCCGACTTCCAAAAAGGAGGTTCTCAATTCGTCTGTATATGTTACGCGATTACTCCGTCAATTGTGAACGGATTCGAATGATTATTTAATCGGTAGGGTACGCTTTCGAGGTGGTCCCATTGTAATTTCGTCGAGATCTTATAAGTATCTCCGATCTTAATTATATTATAGAAGAAGAAAAACGCAACTTTGGACGTCCGGCAGCACAATGGGTTGGCGATGCTGTTAAGTTGGAACGAACGACTTGAATAAGGACAATGTAGGATCGTATATCGTGGTAAGAACGAAAAGTGGCCCAAACCCAGCAGTGGGTGGATTAAAGGCTGCAAATCTTAATGATGAAAGGTTTTGCCCACCGTTTTATGGTGGAAATTCCCTTCACCCACTCGCACGAAGCGATTCGCTTCTTCCATTGTCATACGTATCGCCAAGTAATGGAATGCCCTACCTGAGTCTGCGTTTTCGGTTAATAACAATTTACGGGTCTTCAAGTCGCGAGTGAATTGGTATCTTCTAGGCAAGCGCGCTACATCACATCGTCATTTAAGATCAGGTAAGATAATGGTCAAGCGCTAGCCTTTTAAGAATAAATAAACTGGCCAAGTGCAAGTCGGACTCGCACTCGTAGGGTTCCGTAACACAGTTAAGTATTCCCTAACTATGATTTTTCACAACTACAAAATTAACTTTGTTTTTCATAGTGCTTGTATGAAAAACAAAGTTATCTTTGCGGTCGCTATATCTTAAAAACTGCTGACTGTATCTCGTTCAAACCAATTTTCGTTGTTAGCTTTTAATGAGATCTACAGCATATATTTTTTTTAGATTTTTCACTCCCATACTTTAAAAGTTAGAGGGGGGGGGGGGACACAAATTTTACCACTTTAGACGCGCCTATCTTTCAAATGATTGACTTTGAGAAAAAATGATATTAGGAACCTCAATGTTATTTTTGAAGACCTATCCATAGGCACACCCCACACGTATAAGTTTGAAGAATTTTTGTTTGTTTCAGTTCCATGTATGGGATGCCCTCCTTAAACTTTTATATTTTTTATTTTTGTATAAAGATCGGAAAGCGGTTCACAGAATACATCTACAAGTTTCAATTCTGTAGTCCTAACAGTTTCGGAATAAAATGGCTGTGACATACGGACGGACAGACAGACAGACAGACAGACATGACGAATCTATAAGGGTTCCGTTTTTTGCCATTCGGCTACGGAACCCTAAAAAAACTGTTACACCTGTGTACAGTGTTGACTTAATGGTCGAAGATATAAGATACCGTAAAGTTACTACTATGCAGTAGACTAGTAGTATTGGTTGCATGATTCCACTAGCAAATAACCCCTACCACATGAGTAAAGAATTCCGTATCTTTACTCATCGCACAGAATTCCGTTCCGTTCCCCTACGGTCTTTGGGACTGAATTTGACACTATTGACTGTTTTTGCAAATGGCGGACGTAACTCACTAGTTAATTTCAGTTAGTTAGTCTCAGTGAACTGAAATTTATATGGATAAATTATCGTTTTTTTTTGTTGTTTCATAATGGCTACACACGATTATTGTATTTAGCCGTGGTATACAGGGTTCTGTAGGTACTAATATAATTCGATACTATAATACCTTTTCATCTCTCGTCTCTTGATCTTATCGATATCACCTATCATAGTAACAGGAATCTGAAGAACAATAAACTGTTACTAAGGGAACAAACCCGGTCTTTGTTCATTTGAGTCGAAGCCTCGTATTTCGTTCTCATCCATCGATGATGTCATGCGAGAATTATTTCATAAACTGGATATCAAGATTCGAGATCGAAAGGTGAGTATAGACAAGACTATTTACTTGTAACAGAACAACGAGCCCCTCTATGATATGTTCTAGTCACTAGAACATAGATTCATATTAATAACATATTATATTATATACTATAATATATATAATATATAATATATATAATAACATATTATATATAATAACATAGATTCACATAGATTCTAGTGTAATCACCCTTTCACGAACCAGACGTCGAGCTCGCACATGGAAATGCTTTGGAAACTGAGCTTTTACCTGTATTGTACTATTCGTAAGAACGTTACATTACATAGAAATACTCGAGAAAATGCTTTAGTCTTTACTCATACTCACCTTAATGTGATGAGTTGAATACTAAACTGTAAGAGAAATGGTTTTGAAGTTTCATCTATACTAATATTATAAAGAGAGGACATTTGTATTTTTGTATTTTCGTATTTTTGTATGTTTGTAATGATTTGGCTCAAAAACGAATGGACCGATTTAAAAAATTCTTTCCCTAATATATATAATAGACTTTCGGAATGAAAATAGGCTATATATTATCCCGTTTAAATTAAAGGTACATTCGTGGAGACCTAATTTGCAACCTAACTCGACTAAAAAACGGTCGAAAAAACACGTTTCTTACGAACGCTGCTCAATTGAATATAGATAGAAGAATATTTTCTATGCAAGAGTTGGACAACTTAATAAGACCAACAAAAAAGTCCGCGACAGCATATGTCTATCTCTTAAGGTTGACTCACAGTAACCATTATAATCTTTAATTTTTTGTTAAAAAATATAACATAACTTCCAGGGCTATTTTCAAGTATATAGTATTAATCCTTATCCAAATAATTAAGTTAATAAGCTTGGCCACATATTATAGATTAAAATTGTCCTTTACAGTATATAATTCAAATGAAAACTCTAGAAGATATCACGGATTTCACATACACACATCGCAAAATTAATAAAATATCTGCAGTGAAACCACAGATTAGGTCATAGTTACTCCGAAAATATTATTATAAGCTTAGCTATGCTGTAGATCCCCATCGATCACAATCAATTTGAAGTCAATATAGTATAATAATATATTTTTACTGTAAAATTTAAAATTCTATTGTATAATATAGTTATGATCTATATATAAACCACCCCGACTGATCTATGTATAATCTTTTCATTAAAAGCATTCGAATGACTCTAAACACGACATTTAAAATCTGAGCTGTAAGTTGGTGTGGATTTGTGTATTCTGTAGAGTACAGGAGATGTCCCAGCATCAGGTCAATGCTTCCATGTTCTTACAATATCGTTGAAGAAGAAGATTTTCGAATTGATCAGACCTATGAAAGTTGATTTCATAGCGCAATTAACTAGAAAAAAGCTCATAGTTTTATAACGATTAAACGAATTTTCATGAATCAAAGCTAAGAACACTCTCGATGAAGACATATATCAAACAAAAAAAAAATCAATAATAAAATCAAAATCGGTTCATCCGGTTGGGTGCTAAGATGCTCCAGACAGACACAGATACACACGTTAAACGTATAATACCCCTTCTTTGATCCCATGATTTGATTGATTTTGATTCCATGTTCCCGGTACCTCTGTACGAAAACCCATGATTCATGAATGCACATAAAACTTTCATTGGTAGGTATATAGCTAGGATTAGAACCAACGACCGTCGGGTCAGAATCAGGGTTACTATACTTTACGCCAAAGGACCGTCCAATATCACTACGTTAGTATTATAAAACAAAGTCCATCACTGCGTCTGTCTGTCTGTTCGCAATAATCTCAATAGCAACTGAACGGATTATCATGCGGTTTTCACCAATAGCCAGAGTGTTTAGGAGGAAGGTTTAGGTGCATAATTCGTTAAGGTTTTGTGTAAATTGGTTGAAATATGACGATGATTGTTAAATATGTTAATATTTTATATTTGATGCAACAAACTGATGCAAATTTTGTAGGCATATATGTTCTACCCGTGCGTAGCCGGAGCGGGCTGCTAGTACTTTATAAAACGAAACTCTTATCGGATCACATCGTTATGCGTGGCTGTTGGTCTGTTTGTTTATCTAACTGTCTGTGTGTCAATACCCTTGAATCGGAGAGCGTGGTGGTGTAAAGTTTATAATAATACTAGCTGTGCCCGCAACTTCGTCCGCGTGGAATAGTGTCTTTGGGTAGCATTTTTAAATATTTAGGCTAATTATTTTACAAATAAGACACATGCGTATCCCACCTACACTGCACCGTACCACGCCGCGCAACTCCCCCTCCCCCTCTCCCTCCCTTTATCCCTCCCCTCCCCTCTCCCTCTCTCTTCCCCCTACCACTTTCCCCTCACTTACCTCTCCCCCTCCCCTTTCCCCCCACTCCCGCCTACCCTCCCTTTACCTCTCTCTCCCCCCACTTTCCCCTCCCCTCCCCTACCCTTTCCCTCTTTCTTCCACCCACTCCCCTACCCTCACCTTCCCCTCACTTCCCTCTCCCCTTCCGTTTCCCCCCCAATTTCCCCCTCCCCTCCTCTGTCCCTCAACTTCCCTTTTCCTTTACGTGAAAGTGACACAGAAAGTCAGACAGACAGACAGAGTTACTTTCGCATTTATAATATTAGTTAGGAAGTTAGGATTCAATCTACCATAGATCCATACATACAATAGATCTACCATACACAGATCATTAACATAGAAAGTAACGATTTGCTCACGGCGAATGTTTATTTTTAGACATTTTCTCATTACGTGACGATTGCGCAATGAGCATTTTTCTGATTCTCTAAATGAGGAACATGTTAATTGAACATTCTTAGCAAATTATATAAATACTTACAGCCGGGCAGCCGTATAAACACTTTTATAAAGTGAAGTTGATTTCGTAATGTTTTTACGTTGTTTGAAAGAAAAACGATTCATTAAGAAAATTACGGAGTTAAATATACATACAACTCTATTAAAGCCCAGTGAATTGTTATAAAAAAACTTAATAAAAGCAATTCTAGAGATTGCGTTTACAACATTTCGTGTCCTGCCGACCTTTGAGGAGCTTCCTCGTCTGAAGCCAACTCTGGGTGTAAAATCAGATCATCATCGTTATAATCAGCCGGTGTTAGTCCACAGCTGGACGAAAGCCTTTCACAAGGCGCGCCACTTTTGACTCTTCTTTTCAATCACTGCCCATGGCTTAGCGTACCTATGTCGTCGCTTCACCTGGTCACAGAAAGTCCTACGCTACGTTTGCCAATTCGCGGTCTCCCCTTTAGGACAACTATACCCCAACGGTTATCAATCTTGCGATGATATTTTATGTGTTATTTATTATATTATGATATAGGTACTGTACCAGCGAGATACTATTTTACTTAAGTACAACTTTTTTTGAAATGTTGAAACAATGTTCCTGAATTATTGTAGGAAATAATGTTAGTGTGATACTGAAAATTAACCAAATCACAAACTCTATCCAAAATTTTGAAAGCTTTTTGAAAGTTATATTAAAAACATAACTTTCAAAAAGCTTTGTCTTAGTTGACACTTTATTGCATACAACAAATTACATCAAACTTAGAATAATAGGCATATCGTACAATAGTTGGTCTAAATTACTAGGACCGCTGCTATTTCTTCGAGACAACCCTTGTATGAATAGGGAAGGCAGATGTGTGAAGAGGGGTTAATTAAAAAAACACGAGAATCTTGGGTTAGTAATAATCTGAAATATCTACAACAAGCTCATCTTCACCTATGATCTTGACTGCAAATCACGTCTATACGTTTTCAAAATATTTGGGCAATGAAAATAGCCACATTCTTCAAAGCCAAGATAGAAGATTGATCTCCAAAACAATTGAAGTATTGGACTGATTGATTGTTTCAATAAACTGTATAAATACTCGCATCGAGGATCTTTATCTAAGATAGGTCTCGTCTAATAAATAGCATTAAATGTTTTGTGTCTGGGTCATTTGTCACAAATTCTTTATGTAACAATATTTGGCAATGTAATTTTTTTGCAGCCTTTCTAACGCTTTATTCCTATTTTCCCTGATGTTAGGTGACAGTACAGTGTAAGATAGAATCGTGCTTGTCTGAAAGGTGAGTGACACGAGGTGCTTGATAATTACTTTATTCCTAGCTTAAGAAGGTCCAACCACTAGACCGAAGACATCTCGATAAAGTATGACATTATATTCAACCAAGCCAATACATAGTTACACTACTCTCGCATGTTACGCTGTTACTGCCTAATGAGCTCTTAATATAATAATAAGTTAATGGACAGTGAAAGCGCTACATGCGAGAGTAGTGTAACAATATTTTGGTTTGGTTGAACGTAATTTCATACTTTGTTTAGAACTTCTCTGATCCAGTGGTTTAATTGCCTTGTTTTAGTCCCATTCTCATATGATGCAAATATCTCAAACCGTCTGTTGAGCTGAACTGAACGTCTGAATATCTTACTGGAATGCGGTGAATTGACTGGCAGCAACTCTTTTATGTTCACCAACGTCTATGGATGAATATGAAAATATAAAAACATGAAAATTACCTATTATACCTATATGTTATCTAATGATTACGAAGCACGCTGAATCATACACATTTTACTTTCATGAGTTTACTAGGAAAACAAGAAAATATAGCTTTTCAGACAAAATTCTCGTGCCATTTTTAGCTTGTTACTGACATATCTACCTTTATTACAACAAAATCATTGACTTGCAGTTTTAGAATCGTTTTACAGCCATCGATGCGATGTTTAATGGTAAAAAGATGGATGCGATAATATTGCCGTTTTGTAGTGGAATTTGCTGGTAAGAGTGACTGACGTCATTGCCTGTTGAAAACAAATTTGTATACGCTACCGGCTAAAGGAATAATACCTCAAGAAATCGTATGTCAACACCAATATTAAATGCGAAAATCAGTTTTATATGACTTCTTCACGGTCCAACGAAAAATAATTAAAAAAGAAGAAAAAAGACGGTCTTATCGCTTAGAGCGATTTATTCCAGACATCTCAACAGGTAAAGAAATAAAATACGAGACTATGAAGGACGGTGGTGTAGCAATATATATAAAAAAAAAATCAACAAATATGCTTATCTATACTAATATTATAAAGAGGAACATGTTGAATATTTGTTTGTTCCAATTTAATACAATAACTACTGGACCGATTTCAAAAATTCTTACACTAATGGACCGCATCATCACTTACAAAAATGTGAGATAGTGGTCAAACGCTAGCCTATAAGATATAAAAAAGCTACATTATCAGCGAGTAACATCCAGACTAATATTATAAAAACGTTTGTAATACTATCACTCTTTCTGTTTGTTACCTAATCACGCCTAAACGGACGATCCGATCTAACTGAAATTTAACAAGGAGATACTTTATAGCATGAGGATGAACATAGGTTACTAAATTCTTAGAGTACGTGAATGAAGTCGCGGGGCGGGTATCAGCTAGTAGGTTGTATTTCATCCCCATATTCTCACGGGAACGGGAACTTCGTTGGTGAAACCGCTACGCGCTGCTAGTAAATAATTAAACTATCCTAATATAGATATGTAATCTATATTAATAGGATATTTAAATACAATATTTATAAATACATTATGTGTAAATAATACATCTTATCTCTCAGTATGTATTTATAAATACATCTTATCTCCTCTTCTCTTTGCAATTTTTATAAACTCTATCTCCAATAATCTCACTTCTTCCTACCATCTCTACGCGGATGACCTTCAGCTATACTCCCAAGAATCTATGGATGAGCTGTCTGACGCGATAGCAGCCACAAACAATGACCTGAGCCGCATATCTGATTGGAGCAAGTCCTATGGCTTAAAAATAAATGCCCTGAAAACTCAGGTCATAATTGTGGGTAGCTCCCGTTATATCAGCCGAATCGACTGGAAGAGTCTTCCTAGTGTTGTATTCGAAGGTGTCAACATATCATTTAGCGAGAATGTAAGAAATCTGGGAATAACTATAGATCGCTGTCTATCATGGAGTCCTCAATTGATGGAAACCAGCCGCAAGATGTTCGCATCTGCAGGATCCTTGCGCAAATTGCGCAATTTCTTACCTATTACCACTAAGATTGCGCTTGCCCAGTCTCTCCTTCTCCCTATTTTAGATTACGCTGACGTCTGCTATCTCGATCTTTCTCAAGAGCAGCTAGATAAACTCTAACGCATGCAAAACTTTTGCATCAGGTTTATTTTCGGTCTGCGAAAGTATGACCACATTTATGAGTTTCGTGCTAGGCTCGAGTGGCTACCCATTCGTCCTCGTTGGGATGCACATATACTGTCACTCCTTTACTCAAAACTCTTTAATCCTTATCTTTATTATATATATTTCATATAGTTATTAGTATTAATAAGTCCATTAGTTTGTTATTCATTTTGCATTGTCACATTTTTATAAGCCACCGCCTTCCATATAATTGTTATCCTTTCCGTACATGGTTGTCTGGAAGAGATCGCTTAAAGCGATAAGACCGCCCATTGAGCCTATTAGTTTTATTTATCTAGTTCCTAAGTATTTTTCTGTTTTGTAAGTGGTGTTTCAATAAAGTGTATATCTATCTATCTATGTGGTACCCCTGTTAAAAGAACTTGTTTATCGTGCCAACGTCGGATCGTCCAACATAAAAAGGATTTCATATAACAGTCAAGCATTCACATGAGAGCAATGGGACTAAGCTAACAATTATCTAAAGCAATATGAAGCCCATCTGTTTGGGTTACAATTGACCCGTGGACTTCTTTCCAACATATTGCCTCCATTTTCAGGTTATTGCTCTGATCGGGTCAATGTTTTTATAGATTCTGTTTGAAACTTTATTTTTAACTGACTTCCAAAAAGAAGGAGGTTCTCAATTCATCTGTATGTTTATGTTTTGTATGTTACGCGATTACTCCGTCATTTGTCAACCGCTTGAATTATTATTTTTTTAATCGGTACGTTTCCGAGGTGGTCCCATTGTAATTTCATCGAGATTTGATAAGTATCTCCAGAGATATGACGACAAATAAACGTCTCAAATTTACTACTGAAATTGACTCGCGGGGCATGTAAGTCGGTTGTTTTATTATAAAAACTCACGTTCATTTTAAACTTATAGATTTAAAAACGGGAATTTAACGTGACTTACGCGATGTCGATATAGCAATCGACATATGTTTCGGCCTCATCCGGAGGCCTTCTTCAGGATCTTGAGTGCGGGGCGCTCGCCGACGCGTTCAACCTCGCACTGCGGGCCGCTGCTCGTGCAGCGCGGGCGGACGGAGCGGGCGGCGGCGGCGGCGGTGGTGGTGTTGGTGGGGGGTGATGATGCGGATCATCACCCCCGCGGAGACCCGCACTCAAGATCCTGAAGAAGGCCTCCGGATGAGGCCGAAACATATGTCGATCGCTATATCGACATCGCGTAAGTCACGTTAAATTCCCGTTTTTAAATCTATAAGTCGGTTGTTTTAGTTTTAAAACTAAATATCTTAATTATATTAAAAATGTATGTGCGCTTCTCTCAATGACCCTCCGGTGAAGGAGAAACACTGTTAAGAAATAGAAACCTACTACCCCCCGTATAGTGGTAGGACACTATCTAGTGTCCGCCTGGCCAGCTACCACCCTCATGTTAGAAAATCTGTTCGGCAGCTATCCTTGAGAGCCAGTTCCCATTCTAGGCCTAGCGTGCTTACCATCTTCGACGGTATCATCACTTACCAACAGGTGAGATAGTGGTCAAACGCTAGCCTATCAGATATATAAAAAAAACATTCTATCTATTGATAAAAACCGCATTCTACTTTACAATGTCAATTAGAAAGCTATATTCGATGTTATTTGCCACTAAAATCTCATTGGCAAAAAATCACGAATAACAATCGTTTGACGTCATACTCAAATTAATTAACAGCAACATTATTAATACGACTTACTAGTAAGATTAGTACAATTCTCTATATATGATTGGAAATTAATTACTTAGTGGGAATCTAGTTTTTAATTATATCACGCTTCAGAGCCTTGGGGATCGGCCTTTTAAGGTTTTTCAAACGACTTTCCAAAAAAGAAGGAGGTTCTGAATTCGTCTGTATGTTTTTTTTATGTATGTTTCGAGATTACTCTATCTATTGTGAACCGATTTGAATGATTCTTTTTTTAATCGATAGGGTTTGTTTTCGAGGTAGTTCCATTGTAATTTGATTGAGATCTAATAAGTATCTCTAGAGATATGACGATTAACGTCTCAAACTTGCTACTGAAATTGAATCGCGGGGCATGGAAGTTTTTAAACTATCCGGGGCGCTCGCCGACGCGTTCAACCTCGCACTGCGGGCCGCTGCTCGTGCAGCGCGGGCGGACGGAGCGGGCGGCGGCGGCGGCGGTGGTGGTGTTGGTGGGGGGTGATGATGCGGATCATCACCCCCCGCGGAGACCCGCACTCAAGATCCTGAAGAAGGCCTCCGGATGAGGCCGAAACATATGTCGATCGCTATATCGACATCGCGTAAGTCACGTTAAATTCCCGTTTTTAAATCTATAAGTCGGTTGTTTTAGTTTTAAAACTAAATATCTTAATTATATTAAAAATGTATGTGCGCTTCTCTCAATGACCCTCCGGTGAAGGAGAAACACTGTTAAGAAATAGAAACCTACTACCCCCCGTATAGTGGTAGGACACTATCTAGTGTCCGCCTGGCCAGCTACCACCCTCATGTTAGAAAATCTGTTCGGCAGCTATCCTTGAGAGCCAGTTCCCATTCTAGGCCTAGCGTGCTTACCATCTTCGACGGTATCATCACTTACCAACAGGTGAGATAGTGGTCAAACGCTAGCCTATCAGATATATAAAAAAAACATTCTATCTATTGATAAAAACCGCATTCTAGTTTACAATGTCAATTAGAAAGCTATATTCGATGTTATTTGCCACTAAAATCTCATTGGCAAAAAATCACGAATAACAATCGTTTGACGTCATACTCAAATTAATTAACAGCAACATTATTAATACGACTTACTAGTACAATTCTCGATATATGATTGGAAATTAATTACTTAGTGGGAATCTAGTTTTTAATTATATCACGCTTCAGAGCCTTGGGGATCGGCCTTTTAAGGTTTTTCAAACGACTTTCCAAAAAAGAAGGAGGTTCTGAATTCGTCTGTATGTTTTTTTTATGTATGTTTCGAGATTACTCTATCTATTGTGAACCGATTTGAATGATTCTTTTTTTAATCGATAGGGTTTGTTTTCGAGGTAGTTCCATTGTAATTTGATTGAGATCTAATAAGTATCTCTAGAGATATGACGATTAACGTCTCAAACTTGCTACTGAAATTGAATCGCGGGGCATGGAAGTTTTTAAACTATCCGGGGCGCTCGCCGACGCGTTCAACCTCGCACTGCGGGCCGCTGCTCGTGCAGCGCGGGCGGACGGAGCGGGCGGCGGCGGCGGCGGTGGTGGTGTTGGTGGGGGGTGATGATGCGGATCATCACCCCCCGCGGAGCCCCGCACTCAAGATCCTGAAGAAGGCCTCCGGATGAGGCCGAAACATATGTCGATCGCTATATCGACATCGCGTAAGTCACGTTAAATTCCCGTTTTTAAATCTATAAGTCGGTTGTTTTAGTTTTAAAACTAAATATCTTAATTATATTGTTACAAATTATATAGACGGCAGATGGCAATAGCATTATGAACACATTTATACATTATTATCACATGACAGGATTTTGAAATTTAAAAAAAAATCGTTAATTATAGATTAGGTACAATATTTTTTTATTTATTATATGCTAGCGTTTGACCACATTCTCGCCCAGTGGTAAGCGATTATTTGGTCGAAGGTGGTGAACACGCTAGGCCTAGAATACTCTGACTCTCAAGGGCTGAGTGCTGCCAGCACAATATTAGAGCCAGCAGATAAAATTTTAGATTGTATGTAACAAAATACAAAAATATAAAGTGTGTAACACTTCAAGAAACGTAATATTTGATTTAAGTATATAAAATACTAATGATTACTTATTAGTAGTAGGATTTGGTACTACTGAGTACTAGGCTGTCAAATGATCACAACCCCCGGCATGATGCTAGGGAAACCATCTAGTATTACTGCCAAAGGTTGTTAGTAAATAATTAGGATAGTTTAAAAACTAAAACAACCGACTTCCATGCCCCGCGATTCAATTTCAGTAGCAAGTTTGAGACGTTAATCGTCATATCTCTAGAGATACTTATTAGATCTCAATCAAATTACAATGGAACTACCTCGAAAACAAACCCTATCGATTAAAAAAAGAATCATTCAAATCGGTTCACAATAGATAGAGAAATCTCGAAACATACATAAAAAAAACATACAGACGAATTAAGAACCTCCTTCTTTTTTGGAAGGTCGTTTGAAAAACCTTAAAAGGCCGATCCCCAAGGCTCTGAAGCGTGATATAATTAAAAACTAGATTCCCACTAAGTAATTAATTTCCAATCATATATCGAGAATCGTACTAGTAAGTCGTATTAATAATGTTGCTGTTAATTAATTTGAGTATGACGTCAAACGATTGTTATTCGTGATTTTTTGCCAATGAGATTTTAGTGGCAAATAACATCGAATATAGCTTTCTAATTGACATTGTAAAGTAGAATGCGGTTTTTATCAATAGATAGAATGTTTTTTTTATATATCTGATAGGCTAGCGTTTGACCACTATCTCACCTGTTGGTAAGTGATGATGCCGTCGAAGATAGTAAGCACGCTAGGCCTAGAATGGGAACTGGCTCTCAAGGATAGCTGCCGGACAGATTTTCTAACATGAGGGTGGTAGCTGGCCAGGCGGACACTAGATAGTGTCCTACCACCATACGGGGGGTAGTAGGTTTCTATTTCTTAACGGTGTTTCTCCTTCACCGGAGGGTCATTGAGAGAAGCGCACATACATTTTTCGATAGAAAAATCCATAGGTGCACGGCGGGGTTTGAACTCGGTACCTCTGGCATCAAAGCCGACCGGTAGACCGATTTTCCTGAAATATTGCACAGGGATGGCCAGTGTTATGAACTTGGCTATAGGATACTTTTTACCGCGGGCGAAGCCGCGGGGCGCAGCTAGTTTGTTGATATATGACGATAATAGTTAAAGATGTCGGAAGGAATCAAGCGCATTGAGAACTTTCATAAAAAATGCTGTCTTATTATTTGAAATATACCTAACTAAATAGGTATTTAATGATGGCATTTTAATTCCACACAGAAACCACATTAGTATCTACATTGCACCCGTGCGAAGCCGGGCGGGTCGCTAGTAATGATTATTCAGCAATTATTATTAGCTTTTAACCTTACCTCTGCGGATAAAAAAATTGCCTAGATGCGAGTAAAATACTCAAGCTTTTATTAAAGCGTATCAACCTACGCTTTATTAAGCTCATTTGTTAAAATGATGCCAAAGGGACTAAGAAACTAAGAGTATCTACGTAGACAATTAATATACGATATAGCAAAACTATTACAGACACGACTTTGTTACTGTTCCACAAAGGTAAAGATAAGGAGGATCCAGTTTCCATTCTAAGCCTAGCGTGCTACCATCTTCGACCGCATCATCACTTACCAACAGGTATGATACTGGTCAAACGCTAGCCTATAAGATATAAAAAATCCTGTCTACTAATACTATAAGCGCGAAATTTGTGAAGATGAATGGATGACTGTTACTCCACCAGTAAATTGGCCAAACTATAACGATAAATGTCAATTGACCCTACAAAATCCTGCCAACTGAGAGATATTTTGGCGTGCGCTGCATAAAAGTTATCATCACTCGATGATGATGATGATTGATGATGATGAATGAGTATTATAGCCATCCGGCAGCCGCCCCGCAACCGCCTAGTCGCGGCGTCCACTAGTTGTCGATAAGTAGTCAACAGGTGGACGCCGTGTGGTGGTTTTGGTAGGTATTGTATAAAGAACATATTGCACATCTTTTACAGTAAGTAATTTGGCTAAATAGACTTTTTAAAATGGTCTGAGGCTTTAAAAGTTACCTAAAGCTTACCAGAATTGTGGGTTGCACCACATTACTAGTAGTCTTGTTAACCCCTCTAGCTAAGCTAAATATGCTTGTGTCTTGAGTGGGTTCTCGTCAACAGTGCAATGCACAGAACAGAATCTGTGTTCTGTGGTGCAATGTGTGGGGATTGAACTCACGACCTCTTGATCGCCAGGCCGATGCCTTAGCCATTGGGCTATTACCGCTTAGTTAAGTATATCAATCATCTTTATAGCAGAAAGTGTGAGTATGAGTGTCTGTGAGTCAGTGAGTTGCTTGGCAAGCGATACGTATCACAAAGTTTGCGACTCCAATTCGGGCAGATACGCGAGAGTATAGATATCACTGTCAGCAGAATAAAATAGGACATTTAAAACTTATTAAGGCAGACAAAGCCGCGGAACGTAATTAGTAAGAAATACACGTAGGAGGCTTTTCAGTTTACCAACTACTTAAGTAATTAGGCAAATACCCAGTGGTAATTTTAGCAAAAATTGTGTAGGCGTCGTAGGAAAATTTTAAACCTTAAGATGAGAAAAGATGGGTAAAAGCCAGATGATGAGTCTCTTAGGATTAGAGAGGAACAATTTTGAAAGACATATATTATAGCTGTCTAGTTTATTGAGATGAACTGTTCAAGACTCAAAAAACATCAAATACAAAATTGTTTTATTTCGTAAATCGGTTTCATCTTTATAACAAAATATCACCTAATAAATCGTGACAGCGAGCAACAGATGTTTTAAATGGTTTAGAAACCTCAAAATGGTCCGAGTTCGCATGTCTCACAAGTTATTTGATGTTTAGTTTTGAGATATTTGAAAATGGGAACGGATCTTAAACTCGTTCGAAAATAGAACTAATTACTTTTTGAAATAGAACTAATTGTTTTGTTTTATTTACCACCATCTTTTGTACTACATTTCTGCAATAAATTATTATGATTATGATTATTATTGTCGTATTTAATCTTTTTACTTAAGTCTAGGTTTTTTTACAATATAGATATCAAAACAACAATACAAAAATCATTATAAAATAAACAATACTATAAAAAAAAACCTAAACCTAGGGTGCTGCCGGTAGCTTGGGCTCTGCCCCGTGGTTAGGGCTGCAGAGAGAGGAACCTCCTGACGATGCCTGCCGTGTCAAGAAGTACTGCCTACTGTATCTGGCCCTTGATCCAGCCGTCTAGCGAGAGCCTCTTGAGATGTTGGTCGAGACTCTTCGCTATTAGGCCGTTCGCAGAGACTACTATTGCGACAATGATAGTCGAGTCAACATCCCACATGGCGGTAACCTCGTGGGCCAAGTCAAGGTACTTGCTAAGCTTGTCCTTCTCGGCCTTTACGAGGTTTTCGTCATGCGGGATGGTGATGTCGACTAACACTGTCCGCCGCTGGGACCGGTCGACTATCACGATATCAGGTTTATTGGCGACAATAGTCCTGTCTGTGATGACCGATCGGTTCCAATAGAGCAAAGCACGACCATTTTCAAGAACTGGCGCAGGTGCGTACTTATAGTACGGCACCTCAGACTCGACAAGGCCGTATTGAAGAGCAAGTTGCTGATGGATGATCCTGGCTACGAGGTTATGTCTTTGCAAGTACTCGCCGTTGGCAAGGTGAGAACAAACGGAAATAATATGCACGAGTGACTCTCCGGGACGGCGGCAAGCCCGACAAATGTCGACCGTACCGTTCTTCATGATATATTTCCGGTGGTTGCTCGTCTTGATAACTTCGTCTGCAATTGCACAAATAAAACCTTCGGTTTCCCCAAAGAGGTCCCCGAATCGTAACCAGTTCACAGATGCGAGCAGATCCACATCGGGTCCTGTTAAGGTCCGATAGAACCTGCCGTGCAGCACCTTGCTCTTCCATACGTCCTTGCGGTCTTTGGTGCTCAGCACCTGAGGTTTGCGCCAGTTATCTTTGCCTAAGGAGAGAGGCGTTAAGGTTCTGTCAACCGTCACCACATTGCGATGCATCCCACAATCGTTGTTAAAGAAATATTCCCGGAGACGGCATACTTCACGGTTATGGCGAGTTTTGGCATTTAAAAAGCCTCGACCGCCCCATTTCCGTGGAAAACACAGTCTCATAACAGACGAGCGTGGGTGGAGCATGCTAACGTCGAACCTTTTTGTCCAGGGCGTCTAACTCGGTCTGAGTCCACCTTAGTATGCCGAAGGTGTATATAAGTAGGGGCATATCCCATAACCCAGCCGTTGAAAGCACGCACAAAAGACAAAAGACTGTTAAGTACCTTTGTCAGGCGACCAAAGAAGCGCTCCTTCACTGACTGTTATATTTCCCCACTCTCTATACCCAACAATTCTGACATACCGAGGTATTTGTAGGTGTCGGCTTCGGAGAGAGATCTGAAAGTCATTGTGTCAGAAAGTTGTAAATTCATTGAACTTACAACTTTCCCCCGCGCACACCTCTCGACACACCTCTCGACACCCTAAGCTATCCACGCCAATTTCGCGCTCCGGTGCCAATATAATAGTCCACCTTTATGGGGGACCCACTCTGTGGATAGCAAGTCACCACCCGCCTAAATATTTTGAAATGAGACATAATTGACAGAACCGTACCTCATCCCATAGAGCAGTAAACAGACATCAAGCAGCACACATCAAAAATAAAAAAAGTGTACCATCAAGCTATGACAAAAATGTACCATCTTTTTATAGTTTTCATCTCTCCATCCACAAATCATAGAATTTAAATTTATCATTGTAAAGGGCCTCTTGACGTTGACTTTGGCTCCGTCAATGCCTTCCAAAAAACCAGGCGTTTTACGACCCATGATGTTAATGAAATAAATTATAATAATAAATAATAATCTAAATATCAAAATTCGATAGAATTCGTGACGCGGCACTAAAATAGCAACTATAATACCCGAGCAGTGCTCGTAGTCATCATTCATCATATCATTGTAAGTTTTTAAAACGACATTCCTAATTATCTTTTTAAAATCCTCTTCTCAGTACTCAGATATCTGTAAAGCAGTAAAAAATCTCATGTTAAGCCTCGTGACATCCCCGCGTGTCTTCTCACGTGTATCGATTTAGATCGATTGTATCGAATATCGCTGCGCTAATTGCTTTCTGAATGCACGCTAGTAATTTTTTTAAAGCCACTGGAAACAGGTTGAGATTGTTTTGGATGTTGAACCACGATGATATAAGTATTGTTTTGTATTATTTTTAAACAAGACAATTTTGGCCGTTGAAACGAGTTTTTTAGTGCAAATTAGCAAGCGTAGGGTAAAATATCTTTAGAATAGATTGGAGCGATGATCGTCGAAATATTGCTGACAAGAGCTGGGGCCTTATTCAGTATGACCAATGAGATAACGCGTTCCTTAACGCGCCACGTTACGTTATTGAAAAATTGTATTCTGTATGCCACACGATAGGTAAATTATAAAAAACGCGCGCGTTACACGTCCTCATATGTCACGATATTTTGACAGCTCAAGACGTGCTCATAACCTTACCCTACTGCGTTTTAATTGGCATAGAGAATACCATAACGCGGAGATAACGTAACACGGCACGTTAAGACTATAAAATGGTCATACTGAATAAGGCCCCTGGATGAAATTAGCCGAGAATTGTGCTCAATGGCGTGAAATCGTAGAGACAAACAATGAACTAACAAAGGCTGATAATTATGAAATATAGTTATTTTGTCTATAGTTCAACATTCGATCGTTTACAAAACAAACAAAAAAGCCGTGTAGTTATTTTCAGTACTAAGTTTGAGGTGTTTATCTTCATATCTCTCGGTACACTAATCAGATCTCGATGAAATTACAATGGGACTACCTTGGAAGTGTACCCTACCAATTAAAAAAATAATCATTCGAATTGGTTCATACCTAATTGACGGAGTAATCGTGTAACGTACATACAAAAAAAAAACACACGGACAAATGAGAACCTCCTCCTTTTTGGAAGTCAGAAAACACCTTCTTTAGTTCTTACGTCCATTTTCACTTCACGAAATTAGAAAATCTACCCTCAGATTTGTAATAAAGCTCGCTCATACCACTAACAGCAATAAGAAGTCTGAAACAAAAAGGGACGACAGGTCAAAAGAACAGGTTAAATACTTCCAATTTTTCAAAGGTTCTAAAATATATAAATCCTTTGAATAGAACAGTTAAAATAAGTTTTTAAATAGAAAATATCACAGATTACCCATTTATTCGTAGGATTACCTTGACTATTAAATGTAATTAAATAAGTATTAAATTTTGGGAACCAACTCATGTCCAAAGCTTTACGTTGCATACTTTGGTCACTTTGAAGGGTTTGCACCACAGAAATATTAATAATTTGTTCATATTTCTGTGGTTTGCACTGATAACTTGACACGAGGTTGCTACAATATTTTGTGGTTGCACTGATGACCTTTCCGCAATGTTGCACTGACGATATTTTAACATGGTTGCACTGATGACCCCTCTGCAATATTGCACTAACGATATTTTCACATGGTTGCACTGATGACCTTTCCGCAATGTTGCACTGACGATATTTTCACATGGTTGCACTGATGACCACTCCGCAATATTGCACTAACGATATTTTCACATGGTTGCACTGATGACCTTTCCGCAATGTTGCACTAACGATATTTTCACATGGTTGCACTGATGAACTTTCCGCAATGTTGCACTAACAATATTTTCACATGGTTGCACTGATGACCTTTCCGCAATGTTGCACTGACGACATTTTTACATGGTTGCACTGATGACCTTTTCGCAATGTTGCACTGACGATATTTTCACATGGTTGCGCTGATGATCTTTCCCCAGGGTTGCACCACTAATAACATTTTCGGGGGTTGCTTTGATGAATATCCGCGAGGTTGTACTAATGACTTTCGGGGCCGGACTCATGACCTCTCCGCCAGTTTTGTCTGTAAATTAGATTTTTAAACAAGCATCAGAGTCTCGCATATTACTTTTTAATTTATCTATGGTCCTTACTATGTTACTATAACATAGTTACAGACGGTTAACAGTTTATTGTGAATATTGTAATTAGATAGGTATTGTATTTATTATATGCAATTGTATCTCATAGTGTATGCAATAATTATAATCATTACCTATGTGGTTTAAGCGTAAATCATAGAATGTATAAAAATAATTTCAGACCGGTTCAGAACACTCCACGTGCTACAAAATATCATCAGCATGATTATCAGCCGGTGTCACTCCAATGCCGGACATAGACCTCTCCCAGGATGCGCCACTGAGCCCGATCTTCGGCTCTTCTTGACCAGTCACTGCCCACCGCTTTACGAATGTCGTCGATCCACCTACGCTACGTTTGCCGATTTGCGGTCAGATGGAGATATGCGCATGTATGATATTGCTTTTTGCCAAATTTATAGATTCTAGGTTACCTAACGGGAAGTATCTATCTAGTATCTATAGGTTCTAAGTATCTATAGGTATTGATTCCTTTGTGAAATAGCAAAATATGCGACATAAACGGTCATGTCTTTTCATCGCCTTGACGTACAAGCTTAATTTTTTCACAACATATTTTTAATTTTTTTGAAAGACGCCGTAGAGCCAAGTACGTGATATAAGTTTCAACTTGATACTTTTATGCGTTTCTGAGAAAAAGGGTCTTGACAGACAGACTGTAGGCCAACAGATGGACACCAAGTGATCCTATAAGGGTTCCTTTTTCTTTTTGAGGTATGGAACCTTAAAAAATACAGACAAACATAGGACCTCTTCTTTTATTCGGATGTTGGTTAACAACAAAATCGCCTGAAAACAAACGTGATTTTCAAACAATGTAAAACAAACCACACGTTGAGTAATAAAAATTGACATTTTAGGTCATGAGCTAGCATTTAAATAGGTTTGCTAAAGTTATAGCTGTGAATGAATGAATGAAATGTTGAGAGATATTATACCGATGTCTTTACAAGAATCATACTGTGGTTAGGGTTACCAACCGTTACGCTTTTATTAGGATAACAGAGGGTGCTACAAGTGTGTTTAGCGTCCATTGGCTTGGTCCCAAGGACAGGGCCGGTTTTAGCACTACCAGCGCCCTGGGCGAGTTTCATACGGCGCCCCCCTCCCACTTATTTTACTCGCGCCTTCTAACTGCAAACCCATTCGAAAAACCTGGCCAAGCACGAATTGCATTCGCACTCGAAGGGTTCCGTACCACAAAACTAAACAAAAAAAAACATTTTAAAATACTTACGTTATAGGCAGGCGAATACGATTATATCATCGAGGTAAGCAAATATTCATATATATACCCCCTATTCTTTCTTATAAGGGTTCCTTTTTTTCCTTTCGGGGTACGGAACCCTAAAAATGCAAAGGATATAATGAAATTACCATTTAGTAAAAGAAACAACCGTTTATTTAAAAAAAAAAAAAACTAATAAAATTTTACTTTTCTTGCCTTTTTATCGGCGAACTCTTTTATAAGGTCATCAAAGTCAACGTTTTCTGCAATTTCGTTTTCAATTGAAAAAGTGGCTAATTTGTTAACCTAGATTGGGCTATTATTGAGCGTAGATAGGTCTTTATCAACTTAAGCTTGGAAAAACTCCTCTCCCCACTAGCAACTGTTACAGGTATAGTTAGTAATATTCGCAATGCCATCCCTGAATTTGGATATAGTTCTTGTAAGTTGCGTTCTTTGATGAAATTTAAAACAAAAACAGGAGTAACTATATTCTGATCAGGCAAAAAATATTTCAGACTTAGAAGTTCATCGCACAACATACAAGCATCTATATCTGATTTAGAGTCCACACTTAATTTCAATTGGAGATCACCACAAAGTTTAATAAGGTCAGCTTTTTCCGGAACCTGTTTAATATTATACAAAAAGACCATGATTTTGATTACTCATTTAACTGTTCAAATCTTTAATTGATAGAAATTAGTGTAGAATCTAAAAGACAGATGAAAAATACAACCTCGATTTTTTTTTCTGGAGAAGTTATAGGCTCATCGCGCGAAGTTTGACCAGCTTGACGCTTAAAATTTCGAATTCTTTTTGAGTCTTTAAAAGACAGATTCAATTTCCTGTTCCTGAGCCAATTCTTTCGCTGTTAAAATAGCGCTTTTGAAGCCAGTATTTCTATATCCTTCCAAGAAATCACAGCATTTTTTCAACATTTCTGTGCATTTACCGAGATCCATGTCCGTTGATTGAAGAGATTTACTAACGATATTAATTTGAAAAAATATGTCATACCAAACAACCAATGAACCTATGAAGCTCAAATCTTTTAATTGAGTAGCCTCATGAGAGATTTGAACATCAGTTTTCGGAGTTTCAAGAGCCAAAGTAATTAATGCGTCATGGATGGCACTAATTTGATAACGGACTGCTTTAACACTACTTATTCTTGCTTCCCAACGTGTGTCACTGAGCTTTTTGGTAGTATACTAGAAGTGCCCCGCGGCTTCGCCCGCGTTATAAATACTTCTTTTATTTAATTAAAACTTTTATTTTGTAAAAACCTTTCTATCATAAAAGATATCAAAGAAGTAAAAGCAAAATTGGTTCAAACTTTTAATACCCGTTTCATCCCCGGAATGAATGTTGAAAAATCCTTTCATAGCGGATACCTACGTTATAATGACTATCTGCACTTCACCCTTTTAGAGGTAGCATTTCGAAAAAGTCTGAAACACGTATTTAACTTATTTATTTACTGAAGTACTTGTGCGAAGTTTCGAATAGAATCTAATCGAAATTTCATCCCATTTAGGGGTGAATTTTAGAAAATCATTTCTCAGAGGGAACTAACGTCATAATAACTATCTGCATGCCAAATTTCAGCGCAATCCGAAACAATATTTATGTTCAGACTTTGGTACCCCATTTCACCCTCTTAGGGGTGGAATTTAATAAAAGCCTGAAACACGTATTGACTTATTTTTTTATTGAAGCACTTCTGTGAAGTTTCGAATAGAAAATACTATCTAATCTTATTTCTCCATACAAACTTTGAAATCCCATTTCATACCCTAAAGGGGTGAATTTTGGAAAATCCTTTCTTAGTACACCTTTACGTACTAAGACAAATATACCCTCAAAATTTCAAGTCTCTACGACCAGCGGTTTAGGCTGTGCGTTGTCTGTCAGTCAGTCAGTCAGTATGTCCGGAAAAAGATTCTTATAGTATGAGATAATCCCAAGTGATCGGTTAGAATTTTCCATCGACGAACAGAAGCTGAAAATAATGAGAACAACCTCTGAAGGAACCCAAACAAAGTTACTGATTTTACTGATGATTTAGCTGCATCACATAGTACAAGATTGTAACTATGACAGCCACATAGTACATAAACAGCTAAGAGATTTAAGTCCAAAATTCTCCTTTGAACACTAATATTTTTTCCTTTTGTGTTTGCCCCGTTGTCATAATACTATATAATATAACTATACTATATAATATAACCCTGACCCCTAGAGTCGTTTAATTCTAGTCCGTATTTCACTATAATAACTTCAGTCAGTCTTTCACCAGTCGACTCATTGACAGGTATAAATTCTATAAAATGTTCTTTTACTGATATTTTATTGTTATCTGATGATAAATCAACAAATCTTAGTGTCAGTGAAAGTTGCTCTACATGACTAATGTCAGGAGTGCAGTCAGTTATAATGAATAATATTTCGATTTCTTTGCGCGCGATATAATTTCAGACTTAACTTTTTCGCCCATTAGCTGTATCAATTAATTTTGAATATCTTTACCGCAATAGTGGTCTGAAACATCACCCTTGGCCAATCGCAAGTGCTCCTGCATAACTGGATCAAATTTAGCTAGTAGTTGTACTAAATAATGTATGGAATTAAAATTTTATGGAATTTACGTATAAATATATAAACGGCGTTAACAACAAAAAGGGCCCTTTGTGCCCGGCGCCCTGGGCGGTCGCCCAACCGCGCCCTACCCTAACGCCGGCGCTGCCCAAGGAAGGAGGTTTCAACGTGCCATGTGATATGGCGTGACGTGTTGAGGGGGGAGGGGCGAAATCCTAACCCAACCAACCACCCCCCTCCTCCCCGAGAAGGGGTCCAAACACGGACGGACAAACGCCGTCGGGGCTGCGGTTGAATGCAAAAGCGACCCCTTAGCCTCGACACAAACCATCGAGACGGAGCACCTTGGGATTTTTGCCTTATTAAAGTAAAACTTTTACATCATCAAAATGTTTGTAAGGTAGTTTTATTATTATATATATATTGATCTCAAAAGATACGAATTTTAACAACTAATTTTATTATCTGTCATTCAATGTTATTTGTACGCCTTCATAGGCAAAACATGAATGTACATTATTATATTATACCAAATTGCATACATAATACTTTTGTATGCATACTCATGTTTTTGGAAAAATAAATTATCTTTATCACCTCAAACTGTTTCGTCCATCTATTGCATGTCGCATGACGGTCGTGACGTAGACGCTCGCCGGACGGCTAGCGGCCGCCCTGTCATGTCAATGCGAAAAAAAGTTTTAACTTTTACCGTGGTTTCATAAAACCACACAATAATTTTATTTGTATTTTTTTATTCAATCCCATTTATTTACAAATATTATGTTCTAAAATTGAAAATATATCTTTATTAAAAAAATATCCTTATTCAAGTCAAGTCTATGGCCACCGCAAGTTGTTAACCAACTTGTCTCGTTGATTTACTGAGCAGTAATCCAGAACAAGAGCAGATACATAAATTAGTGGTAAACAACAGAAAGGGGATAGATGGGAAATGGTGCGGAAATGTCTGTATAATGCTTACATTATAGTCTTTGGAAACTTGGAGTAAGTTTGCGAGTATCTGGTGCACGTATTGTCCTAATTTTAAACCCATTTTTCCATCGCAAAAAGGGATGTTATAAGTTTGACCACTATGTGTCTTGATTATAAACTACCGACTATTATACTCACTACTGTTTGATGTCGACTGTCTCGACCTAAGTTTCGTGGTTGTCTGATGCACTTCCACGAGAGCACGTAGCGAGATCGCGACGACCATCGATCTATGTGTCTGTGTGAAATTTCCAAAAGCTGAATTGACAAAAAAATCCATGTAATAAAATTATCGAATATTGTTCACAAAATGTCACGAGAATCGATTGAGAAATGCGACCTGAGAAAAAAGAACAGACATCCGGACAGACATAATGAAAGCATTTTTGCCCTAGCTGAAACGGAGATCATCGCTTTGCTGGGTCAGTAAGTTGAACTTTGAACTTTGAAGTACGTACAGCTGCATACGATTTCACAATCAGATCAGAACACACTCCCATGGGTTCAAGCTCCGATAGTGGCAGAATTTCTGATAGTCCACCATATGGTAACCGCCTGTTCACATCTGCTGTGTGTCCGATCACACTTTTAATCGGGCTGTCAAAACAAACGACAAAATCGGGCCGTCAAGTGTGAATAGCTTTATACAAAATGTTCTGCCACTGGAACATCCGATTAAAAATTAGATCCGACACACGACAGATCTGAACAGGCGGTAATACCACCACTTAGTCTGATATTTTATAGTCTTGGAACACAATCGCAGGGCTATTGAGAAACATTTATACTTAGCTAGGTAACTGGCGTAGTGCGGTGAGGCTCAAAATACTGTTAATCCAGAGATTTGCGTAGCACTGTTTCTTTTGTAGGCTTGCCGCACATACATTGAAGCGTAGCGTATTCTCCTCACCACGGGACAAGCGTGGTCAACTTGCCGTAGCCGCGCTTGCGGCCCGTCGTCCACGCGCTTATGTCTCTTTCCAGCAGCGCCAAGCCACATGAGTAAAGAAAATTACTCATGTGGCCAAGCTAAGAGATTGCATTTAAACAGGAGAGAGCTGAACAAACTTATTTTGCGGGCATTTTTTATTTTAAAAAAAGTTCAGGCAGCCGATAAACAAGGAGGAGATACTCATCAGATCTTAATAAAAATTCCTAAAGATCCACAACTACTCTACTACTCTCTTCTCTACTCTTCTACTCAAGAACAATTAATATCGTTTCGTTTTCAGTTTTGACAGGTTTGAGGTTTTTATCGCCATATCTCTGGAGATAAACATTAGATCATTATTAATTGTATAATAGGACCACTGTGAAAATGTATCCTAGCCTATATAAAAAAAGAATCATTCGAATCGGTTGACAATTGGCGAAGTAATCTCATAACAAATATATTAGTAAACAAAGTACAGACGAATTGAGATCCTCCTCCTTTTAAAAAGACAGTTGAAAATGTGCCGTACCAAACGTTCACTTTTCACACACAAAAAAACTTACAACCAAAACGGATAAAATAAAAAAATTGAATTTCATTGCATCCTTCTTTTGGGCAGTCTGTCAAATATCTTCATAAATATTGCAAGCTATAAAAAAGGTTTTCGTTATAACCGCCTCTAATGATGGCTGGCAAAAGTGGTTAGGCAACCGTTGCCCAAGTTTTCCACACACTGGTTAACCTAAGTATCGGAAAACGTGCAATGTTCCCCGAGGCCAAAAACCACGTTGAATTTGCTTTACCTAAGTTTGTTGTTGTGAAAATCAAAAACACAACGTGTTCCTTCTTAGTTGAAATTACAAGTAATATATTCCTTTGCCTAGACTTCGGTTGTTTATGCGAAAGTTTACTGTTTGTTGAGTTGGTAGCGTGATCATAAGTGAATCGTAATTTCGGTACATTTGATCAGAAAAGTGTACTTTCTAGGCATGTTATACATGGCCACAAAGTTGATCTTACCGTATAGTTTATCGGAAGATTTTATAGTCTATTCACTTCGACCACATCGTCGAAAAAGTTGAAAAACAACACGAACGCTGCTACCGTGAAATTCATTTGTTTGTGCTGCTTGTGTTTATGACGTTGGGAGATTATTGACCGAGCGTAGTAGCGAAGATCTCTGCTTCAGCAAGTCCAAAAATGCTTTCGTATGTCCGGCTGTTTTCCTCTACAAAGTCGCATTCCTCAACTTTCGATTCTCGTGAAATTTTATATCAGTGAGCAGGTTTGATAATTTTCTAGATTTTTTTAGTAGACTTATTTTTGGAAATTTTTCAAAATGGCGCTGATATGGGTGTTGTACACGTCTAAAATCAGATCTACATCATTTATTAACCGTTTTTTCTTTTTGTATGAGAGGTCCCATTGCAAATCTTATCGAGATCCGATGAGTATCTCCAGAGGTACCTATGGAGATATAAACCTCAAACTTGTAACGTAACAAAAAATGCTAAATATAATGATGTTACACGAATCACTAGGTTAGGTTATGTTTTAACTGTGACACTTAACTATCAGACATAATTTTTGCATCGTAAACATTTTTTGCATTTCTAAGCAGATTAAAATATCGATTGGTTTGATTTATCTTATGGTTCAGAGACCTTAGTTCATGCTACGCTACCTTGATATATCTGCTAACACAGAACAAAAAGTGCTAACTTTTTTCATAGGTAGGTACTAGATAAAGCGTTTGATCGCTGTCACATGTCATCATCACAGATGGCGCCACCAAGGCATAATTTCGTTAAAAATGCAATCCATTAATTTCGTCGTATCGATAGTATCGCACCGTGGCTTGAGAGCACCTGGGCATGTTTCTCAAGGGGTGTGGGTTCGAGTCCCGTCGCTAAGATGAAATTTTGGATTGTGTGTAACAATGTATCTCTACATGTTATTGTGTAACAATGTGATCGACGACCACCTTGGAATCACGCAGATTATAGTTTTAATGTACCTAGTAAAAAATAGATATAGATATCTACAGTACGCGGCGGTAAATAATACACTTCCGGCTAAGAAGGGAAATAATCGGCTAATTTCAGCTTCGTAGAGCGTCGTCTCGAAGTTTTTTTTATGGTATAAGGTAACAGGACAACACGCCGCACGCCTGCTGGTAAGCAATGACGTCTACCTATTACAGATACAGCTGCATGCAAAATTCTGGACTACCAGAATGCGCCTGTGACCATGAGACATAAAAATGTTGAACCTCACATGCCCTGTAATTTCACTGGACATCTTGCCATTTCAACCGATAATTCCTATTTCACGGCAGAAAATTAATTGGCAAAGTAGTACCGCCCCAGACGGACTAGCAGAAGTCCTACCACTACGAAAAGTATATTATTTACCGCCGGTTACTGTGATTTCTTGCCATTGCATCAGATGTTGCCGACCTCAGTCCGAAGGAATACAAAGTGTGAATAAAAGTAAGTACATAATAAAAATATTGTTGATACTATAATTAGATAATAACCTACATGCAGAAAACATAATTAAAACGATAGAATATTTTAGTTACATAAAGCTAAAAAAAAGCATGACTATAATTAAATCTAATCGCCATTCTTCTTCCTAACAAGCTATTGTTATAGCAACACTGTGGGTAGTCCTATTTCCGCTGATTGCGAAATTTTGTACTTCCCTCCATTAGCTCCAAGGACAGTGTGATGGATTACCGGAAGCGTTATGTGGAGTCAGTATCACCGGATACCGCTTAGTGGACTATTGAAGGGTTATGTATGCACTTTCATCGATGGAGTTTTTACACTGAGTCTTAGTTTTTATTACATCAAAGTTTTAATTTAATTTTTTGCGTATTTTTCAATGCTATTTACTTAAACGCACTATGAGATTGACTTAGCAATAAAAAAATATTTATCGATTAAGTAACTATGTATATGCATTTTATAAAGGTACGGACACACCGCGGCGTCCTGCGATTTGCGGGCGCGATCTCAGTACTTTTCAATTGTTTTCTGATCGCGGTTGGTGTGAACCAGTCAGTACAAATACTACTGCGCTATCTGATCGCCGCCTAGATCGCGCACGCAGGACGCTGCGGTGTGTCCGTACCTTAACAGTTCGATCGTGTGTGGAGTTCTGCTCTCACCACTGGCTTAGAAAATGCAACTGGGACGATTTCGCAAAATATCAACTTGAAACGCTGGAGGCTATTTCAAAAACAAATAATTAGCTAATATTATATCATTATTAGTAATGACATAAGCAAGAGGCCTCGAGCATCGCCGCAGAGTTGCTTGTCTATTTGTTTTTCATTCGGATACATTTTAAAGTGTGCTGCACGAAATAATTATTTATCATTAGTCTATCGGAGAACCAGACATACTGAGATGCGACACAGCTACATGGTGGATATTTCTTAAGCCAGGGATACACTAGGGGATAAATGTCCCACGGCATTGTGTGGGCGACATGTCAAGCGAAGCCTGACATATCTGGCGACATCGCGTGACTTATGTCCGTAGCGACGCCAGGCGACGTCACGCCACTTCACGATATAGTTGGCGACACGTGTCGCATGACATTTGTCTCCCAGTGTATCCCTGGCTTTATACGCACGAAACGCTTGCTTCCACATTCACCATACGCACTACCAAGGATTGGAATTTCTTGCCCTAATCTGTGCTTCCGATAACTAACATCTGGGTTACGTAGTAACTTTTATATAATCTGTGATCTGAAGGTTTGAATAGAATAGAAAAACTCTTTATGGATCACCACTGAAAACATTAAAAACTTCTAGTCGTGACTGAATAGGTATCTTCTAGGCAAGCTTGCTGCATCACGGGCGACATCGACACATAACATCAGGTCAGATAGTGTTCAATTGCTTACCTATTTGCAATATAAAAAAAATACTATTATAACTGTACAGTATCAAATTATGTCCATGCACGTAAAGACAAACTTTACGACCCAGTTTAAAAAAAAAAATTTTTGTTAACACTGCAACTGACAAGAAAAGGTGAAACTTAAACCTCTACAAGTAATAAATAAGGAAGCTCCATCCAAGAACAGTAAATAAATCCCGGCTCAATGTAGAATGTCACGCCGTAAAGAATTGCCGCAATTACACGCTGGTACGCTGATACTGCTGAAGGCTGGGACAAAGATCAAGTAAATTGAAGACAGAAGGGAAAACATTAAGCAAAAGAATATCTTTATTTTGCAATGAAGATAAAGGTTATCTTACTAACTATTGCTTAAAATATTTGTTTCGTGTAAGTGTGTATGTACACTTTATATTTGTACATTAATTTAGACAATCCAACATTTCACCGTCCAGCGGGACCCGAACTCGCGCCTCCTGGGTGTCATGGCCAAGCGCTGTAACCGACTTTGCTATAAAAATCTGAAATACAAGCAAGTTTATTCGTCAAACGATGTGTGTGCGCGAATGTTCTTTATCTAATAACAGAGTTTTGGACATTGGCTTTCCTTTATACTGGCGCCCCTCTGGTTTCGCTTTTTTTGGTGTTTTACATCTACCAGGCGTCCCGTGACGGCTCTTTTTTTCAACCGACTTCCCAAAAAGAAGGATGTTCTCAATTCGTCTGTATGTTTTTTTGTGTGTGTATGTTACAAGATTACTCCGTCAATTTTGAACCGATTTGAATAATTCTGTTTTTTATCGGTAGGGTTTGTTTCCGAGGTGGTCCCATTGTCATTTCATCTTGATCTGATAAGTATCTCTACAGATATGACGATAAACGTCTCAAACTTGCTACTGAAACTGACTCCCGGGACATGGAAGTCGGTGGTTTTAGTTTTAAAACGATCTTAATTAATATATTATTAAAGTGTTGACAAAGCTGACAACTACTGTGATGCGTGTTTCGAGGGCCTAGTGGTGCAGTGTGAGAATGGTTGACTTTGACGCCAGAGGTAGCGAGTTCAATCCCCGCCGTCTAACTTGAGGGTAGAAGCTGGCCAGGCGGATACTAAACAGTGTCTTAACACGGGGTTAGGGGGTTCCTCAGCGATGTTTTCCTTCACCGGAGGGCCTGAATTTTTCGATCCAAAAATGTATGTGCACATCTCCTGAATGTATTTAGTCGGATGTTTCTAATCTGTCCCAAACATCTAATGTGATCCCGCAGCAGTCCTTGAGAGTCAGTTCCCATTCTAGGCCTACCGTGCTACCAGGCTAAACCGCATCATCACTTACCAACCATGGTAAGATGGTCCAAATGCTAGCCTATTCGATAAAAAAAAACAGATCAAAAGGTATCCATCAATGTTATTGCCTATGTATATTCTATTTTAAATGCTTACTCTTTGCCGTCTGCAAGTAAATCGTTACAAATATTGGGGATACACTAGTGGCCTCGACTCCTACATAATAAAATTACACACGCTTATTGTTTGTTTCCATTTTCTAGGAAGGGTTAACAAAGAAGCTTAAGGTAGGAAGTACATAACAATCTTCTTAGGAGATTTTATAGAAAAATCAAAGGTTTTAAACTCTTTACCCGATAGGTTAGGATTACCTTATGATGAATGATGATGTACTCGTATCTCTACAATCAGTTGAAAATTCACGACGAAATTAAGTGAAATGTAAAAGAAACAAATAAAAGACGACGAATTGAGAACCTTCATCACATACCAACAGGTGAAATTAATGTTCTAACGCTAGCCTATAACGAAATAAAAAAAACTCCAGTTTTTTGAGTCGGTTAAAAAGAACATGAGAATGATCATTCTATTCTTAGTTCATAATGCAAAGTGCATTTTAGGATTCAATGTCAAAAGTTTTTCCAGGGCTCTTAAAGCTTTTCAAGGAGTGATAATAACTGTCTAGCCAGCAATATCTGAGTATAGAAAATTTGCAGTTCGGACAATGACTTTTCTGACCATCTTGAAATCAACATGATAATCTTTCTCTTGTAACCTAGTAGTGACCTGACCCTGACTTTTGTTACACAAAGTTGTTATACAAAAATACAAAAAATACAAAATCTTTATTGACATAGGTACTGTATAGTTTACACAATAAATTTTGAATCCATAATCCTGATTTGGACTTTGGAGGATTTTGCACCTCGCTTTGCTTCTTTAAACTTGTACAAAGTAATTATTTTAAAATTGGATTCCAAATTCGGCTCAAGCATTTTCATTTTCGTGTAAGTTTAGTTTAGCTTAATTTTTTTAAATATTTTTTTTATTTTTTAATGCGTAACGAAATTATATATTTTTTAATTATATATACGAACAAATGCAATTCACTAATTTCGTCGTAACGATACTTCGCACCGTGGCTTAATTGGCAAAGCACCGGAACATGTTATTCCGGAGGTTGCGGGTTCAAGTCCCGTCGGTACGATGAAATTTTGGATTGTGTTTAACAATTTACAAAAATATAAAGTGTGAAACACTTCAAAGAAACATAAAATCTTGAATTGTTCTTTGTCATTCTCAAATAAATACGTAACATGTGCTATAAGAAGAGACTACCTTTTATAACACAGGTATTTGTAGTTTGGAATCCAGAAATCTAACAGGTAGAATAAATTAAAAGTTTATATTATAATGATCAAGTCATCGTTAAACTGACTTATAAGGTTGTACAAATATACCTTATAAATAATTTATTCGTATCTAATGCAAAAAAAAAAAAAAGTTCATTAACAATATTAAAATATTTTTTTTAAGTCTGTTATAAAAACACACACATAATAAAACTTCCTGACCTAATAACCTACTTCTCACACTTGGCAATGTTTCCCCGTCCTCAATACATTGTGTACATTGTCCATACATCGTGGATCCCTCGTTAATGCTTACATTAAAAGGTAATAAAATCAAGGGATATTTACGATGTTCTCGCTGATTATGGAAAATTTCCAGAATGTTTATTCTTTGGTAATTATTGGATTGGATGTTGTTTGAGTGGAAAGGTACTGGATTTCTTTTTAAATCACCTGAGATTTAGTTAAATGCTTGTCTATCTATTTTGCAAACTTACCACGAGCCTGTGTGTAATGAGCCGCACTAAAAATACGAGAAAAGAAAAACCACTGTTTTCCCCAAAACACTATATAGACTGATACAATAAAAAAACAAGAATTTTGACAAATAAAGAAACACATAATATGTAAAATATCATAGAAACATAAATAAAATATAGAATCTTTATAAAATAGGTTTTGGTGGGCGCCAACAGTCAATATGAAAAACACAACAAAAAAAAAAATATTTAACAAAGGTTATCTGCATCAAATGTATTTAATATTGATAAAATTATTTCTAAAAAACATAAAAAAGTTTCGCGTACGTTTCGTACTTTCGTACTTTTTATGTAAAATGTTAAATTTTCTCTAAAATATCAGCTTTTAATTAATCACTGAATGCCAAAACCCTCTCAACTGTAAAATAAAATTTCTAATAATCTACATAATGAATTTATCAATGTACTATTAATTCCCTGCACTTTTGCCTAAACACGTCTCCATTTAAAAGAATACTCGTTTGCTATTCATGAACTCGGCAAATCGCTGTATCAATTTATTAGTGTCTTTCGGTCCGTCAAACTTTTACTGGCTTTACACGTACAAACAGACTTTCGGATTTATAATTTTGGTATTGATAAAAAAAACTTTGCCAATCTGGGTGTTTTTGACAGGCATTTTCTTATATTAGTATATTACGATACGTGTGATTTAAGTAGTCTATTATTGCACGGCGTGCAGTTAGCACCTTGGGTACTAAACGTCGTGCCATAATCGACTATTTAAGTCACAGAAAAGCGTGCGTAAAGTGCGGGTGTATGTCACACTGTGCTATAATATTATATTTTTGTTTTGACTTTTTATAATGATTTTGTACACCTAGCTATGCATTATAGTTATTCCATTATGTCCATTGCCACAAAATAAATAATAGTACGAGTACCATAGTATACTTAAACATTTTAATCGAATTATATAATGTATGTAATTACCACAGATAGAATAAATTACTTTAAATAAATGGTTACAAAGATATTGACATAAAAATTAGAAGCGCTATTTATGTGCCTACATTTTACGGGTAAAATAAATTGATAAGTAATTAAAAACAACTAATTAAACTAAAATATTAACTATGAATAATAATTAAAATAAAAACTACAAATAATAAATGGAATTTAGGTCGCTGTCTGCTGGTAGAGTACCCAAAAAGCTGGCGACATTACCTCTTTGAATCGCGAAACTAATGCGTTGCCTGAGGTAAGCGCCAGCTCTTAGGTCGTGGGAGACATCGATTAGGCGTCTAATAATTGATGAGTAGATTACTAATTAACAAGAGCCACTATGATGATACAACAACAAATGATACAGATGACCTCCAAGATCTACCGACAAGAAGAAATCTATGGCTGAAAAATAAAACAAATAATATGTTCTTATTTTTTAACAAAAAGTTGCTAAGTGTAAAATCTTGGGTGTACAAAGCGCGGTACACTGACTCATCTGTGGGTCGCTCACCTCAGAATTTAGGTAATTTATGGATACTCAATTAATATCTGGAAAGTTTTTATTCTTTGCCATCAATTTTGTATGGGCTACGTGTTTTTCCACTGTGCCTCTTTGAATTTAAATGCATCAGAGAAAAATAGCTGATATTAGTTAGGACCGATAAAAAAAAAAGAATAGATGTCAAATGCCGCGTTAATCATTTTCGGTAACAAGTTAAAGCTGTTTATCTCCATATCTCTGGAGATATGTATCAAATATCGATGAAATTTAGATGGGACAACCAGGAATGTATACATTTTAGAAGATAAGAATTTTCCATATCAGTCTAGGTCTTGGAGTTATCGGGGAACATACATAAAAAAAATATTCCGACGAATTGAAAACCTCCTCCGTTTTTGAAGTCGGTTAATAATGTGACTCATATAAGATGCAGGTGTATTTTAGATTTCGCATACCCCTAGCGAATGGAGTTCAATTACCTGTGTGTCTTTTAAGGTCTCGTGTATTACTGTAAAACCAATATTTAATGATTTTGTTTTTGATAAAAAATAGTTATTTATGGATATATAAACATGTAATGTTAAAAATAACCATAAAATAACAACATATAAATCTTTATTACAATCAAAAAATAAAATAAAAACATATATAGATACATAGAAAACCTCCTCCTTTTTGAAAGTCGGTTGAACACTAGCAACACGCCCCGGCTCCGCACGGGCAGAGCATATAAATGCCTATATTGATGCATCAGCTTGTTGTGTCGAGTATTAATTAACATCTTCAACAATCATAATAAAATATTTCAACCAATTTCTATAAAACCTTAAGAGGGAACGCGGGGAACATTTTTCCATACAAATTCCATACAAAGTATTCCCGTTTCCTTCCTGGAAAATGAAGAGCAAATTTTTTTTTTTTTAAATCAAATTCCGCTGCTACGCCCCTACAGTCATTTACTTTTTTTGACCAAACAATTGAAAAAAGAAATATGACCCTTCAAAAACTGAAAAACTACCTATTTAACGGCTACCAGACAAATTTGAAAGGGTTATTAGACAAAAAATGCAAAAAAAAAAAAGCACGAATGCACTCATCTACAAAAATGTTGCGCAAATTATAGTAGCACAAATGCGTGCATCTGCAAAAATATTGTGCAAAAATAATTTAAATGGGTCAGTTTTCGAGGAGAAAACAGGGGAATACGAAACCTTATTTAGTCAACATTTTGTAGTTAAAATGGTTCTGTGTTGCTGTTGTCGTTATCGCACTCTTGTTGGTTGTTTGGGCACTGCGCGACGGCGATAGTTTCTTTAAAATACATATTTTTCAAATTCCTAGCACCCGCGTTTCCTTCTAACGAGTTATACACCTAAACCTTCCTCATGAATCGCTCTGTCTATTAGTGAAAACACCATGAATTTCGTAACTCCTTGGATTCGGAATGACCTCTAGAAAAAAGGGGTTCGTAAGTTTTAACCGCACGTGAAAAATTGCGATTGTTTTCAAAATGATAACATTATTACCAGTTAAGTTGAAGATTCAGAAATGGATTAATATAAGCTGTCAAATATGTTGCAATTAAGATTATTAACAATAGTAACTAGTAACGTAAGATGTAATTATCAATACTAATATTCTAAGGTAGACTTACAAAGGTTTACCACATTGTTATACAGGTGTTTTGTAACAGAATACAATAAACAATAGCTCCGGAAGACCGCAGATGACAATTTACATATTATTCATCTATTGATTACGTAAATACCTATATTTTTTAGACATTTTATTGGTATAGACTAGCTGTTACCCGCGGCTTCGCCCGCGTTATTTGTGTCTTTATGACCATTGAGGTCTAGATCGATGATCTCTTAGGCCAAGTCACCATAGATGACCCTCAAAGTCGAAGTCAATATCCTCTATTGTTAAAGTCATTAATCATTTTGGTTAGGTATACGAAGTTGTGCTGTTTAAATGTTTGACTCAATACAACAGTTCCTGAAACATTTCTTACAAAGAAAATAAGGTGAATAGCTGCGCGAGCGTAGCGAGCGCTATTATTGGGCGAGTGAAATTTTTTTATGACTTTTTATAACTCTGACAGTTTAATGACCTAATGATCAAGTCAATATAGATGACTCTTAGGACGAACTCGATATCGTCTATTGTTAAAATCATTAATCATTACTTGGTACTTGGTAAACCTAACCTAGGTCATTATGATTATTGAAGATTGTATTGTTTCAATTTATGACTCGTTTTGATGGATGTGGCTATTAAAATACAAAAATGCTGAAATATTACCTACATTACAAAGTAGATAAAACAAAAGTTTGCGCGAGCGTAGCGAGCGCGAAACTTTGTACGTCTTTTTATGATCCTGACAGTTTTTATGACCTACTAAGACAACACCGATGGCCCTACGGAAAACTTGATATCCACTTATTTTAAGGTAAAAAATTATTATGATTATTAAAGGTTGAATTGTTCCAAATATAACTCGTTTTGATGAATGTGGCTATTAAAATACAAAAGTTCCTGAAATGTGTCCTACAAAGTAGATATAACAAATGCTTGCGCAACCAGAGCGAGCGCTATTACTGCGCGAGCGTAGCAAGCAACATCACTGCGCGAGCGAAGCGAGTGCGAAAATTTTTTACGACCTTTTATGACCCTGACAGTTTTTATGACCTACAAAGTTAACACTGATGACACAAAAGTTAAACTTGATATTCACTTATTTTAAGGTTAATAATCATTATGATTATTGAAGGTTGTACTGTTTCAATTTATAGCTTCGTTTTGATGGATGTGGCTATTAAAATACAAAAAATAATGAAATATTACCTGCAAAGTAGAAAAAACAAATGTTTGCGCGAGCGCAGCGAGCAGTATTACTGCGCGAGCGTAGCAAGCGCTATCACTGCGCGAGCAAAGCGAGCGCGAAAAATTTTTACGACCTTTCATGACCTTGACAGTTTTTATGACCCTGACAGTTTTTATGACTTACTAAGTCAAGACCGATGACCCTAAGGTTAAACTTGATATTAGATATTCACTTATTATAAGGTAAAAATCATTATGATTATTGAAGGTTCTACTGATTCAATTTATAAACTCGTTTTGATGCATGTGGCTATTAAAATACAAAAAATGCTGAAATATTACCTACAAAGTAGATAAAAACAAAGGATTGCGCGAGCATAGCGAGCGCTATCAATGCGCGAGCGAAGCGAGCCCGAAAATTCTTACGTCATTTTATGACCCTGGCAGTTTTTATGACCTATCTAAGTCAAGACCGATTACACTTAGGTTAAACTTGATATCCACTTATTTTAAGGTAAAAAATCATTATGATTATTGAAGGTTATACTGTTTCAATTTATAAACTCGTTTTGATGCATGTGGCTATTAAAATACAAAAAATGCTGAAATATTACCTACAAAGTAGATAAAACAAAGTATTGCGCGAGCGCAGCGAGCGCTATCAATGCGCGAGCGAAGCGAGCTCGAAAATTCTTACGTCATTTTATGACCCTGACAGTTTTTATGACCTGCTAATTCAACACCGATGACCCTAAGGTTAAACTTGATATCCACTTATTTTAATATAAAAAATCATTATGATTAATGATGATTAAGTTGTACTGTTCCAATTTATGACTCGTTTTGATGAATGTGGCCATTAAAATACAAAAATTGCAAGATATTACAAATGCTTGCGCGACCGGAGGGAGCGCTTTTACTGGGCGAACGTAGTAAGCGCTATCACTGCGAGAGCGAGGCGAGCGCGAAAATGTTTTTCGACCTTTTATGACCCTGACAGTTTTTATGACCTACTCAGTTAACACTGATGACACAAAGGTCAAACTTGATATCTACTTATTTTAAGATTAATAATCATTATGATTATTGAAGGTTGTACTGTTTCTATTTATGGCTTTGATTTGATGCATGTGGCTATTAAAATACATAAATGCTGAAATATTACCTGCAAAGTAGATAAAAGAAATATTAGCGCGAGCATGGCGAGCGCTATCGATGCGTGAGCGAAGCGAGCGCGAAAATTTTTTTCGTCGTTTTATGACCCTAAGGTCATACTTGATAACTACTTATTTTAAGGTAAAAATCATTATGATTATTGAAGGTTGTACTACTTCAATTTATAAACTCGTTTTGATGCAGGTGGCTATTAAAATACAAAATATGCTGAAATTTTACCTACAAAGTAGATTAAACCAATTTATGCGCGAGCGAAGCGAGCTCGAAAATGTTTACGTCAATTTATGACCCTGACAGTTTTTATGACCTGCTTATTCAACACCGATGACCCTAAAGTTAAACTTGATATCCACTAATTTTAAGGTAAAAAATCATTATGATTATTGATAGTTGTACTGTTCCAATTTATGGCTCGTTTTGATGAATGTGGCTATTAAAATACAAAAGTTGCTGAAATATTACCTACAAAGTAGATCAAACAAATTATTGCGCGAGCGCAGCGAGCGCTATCACTGAGCAAGCGATGTGAGCGCGAACATTTTTACGTTTTATGACCCTGACAGTTTTTATAACCTACTAAGTCAACACCGATGACCCTAAGGTTAAATGTGGCTGGTAAAACACGAATGTTTTTGAAATACTTCCCACAAAGCAGATAAAACACGTTGGGCAAGCAAAGCCATCGCGTAAATTTTGATGACTTTTAATGACCCTGACAGTTTTATGGCCTAATTAAGACACTTATTAAGTTTAGTCATTATAGATGAACCTAAGGTCAAACTTTTATGATTATGCAAACTCTATGTAAAGTTAACAAAAAATATAGGCACCCGCACTTAACTGCCGAAAAAAAGTATTAATTGCCCTTTTATGCCCTATTAAATGTCTTTGTACAACATTTCATCAGTATCGCTCAAGCCGTTTGGCCGAAAAGAGGCCACACATTAAGAAAATTCCATAATAGAAATATAGACAACCGAAATTTCCACCCAAAAAAAAGTATTCGTTGTCCTTTTGTCGTTTTGACTGTCTGTGCACAAAATTTCAGCTCAAATGGTCAACCCGTTTGACCGAGAGTAGGCCACACATTTACAACGTTCGCTTTAAAAATTCTGGACACCTGGACTCGGCTGCCAGAAAAAAGTATCCTATGTGATTCTATGCAAAATGAACTGTAATATGTATAAAATTTCAGCTGAATCGGTCAAGCTGTTGAGCTGATAAGAGGCCACACATTCACAAAATTCAATTTTAAAAATCTAAACACTCAGACTCGATAGCCAAAAAAACAGTATCCGATATCCTATTCTGCTCTATGAACTGTCTTAATACAACATTTCAGGCAAATCGGTCAAACCGTTTATTCGAGAAGAGGTCTTATATTTACAAAATTCAATTAAAAATATATTATGGACACCCTGACTCGATAGCCAAAAAAAAGCATCCTATATCCTATTCTGCCCTATGACATGTATTCATACAAAATTTCAGGCAAATCGGTCAAGCCGTTTATTCGAGAAGAAGTCTTATATTAACAAAATTCAATTAAAAATATCTGGACCCCCTGACTCGATAGCCAAAAAAAAAGTATCCTATATCCTATTCTACTCTATTGAACTGTCTTTATACAACATTTCAGGCAAACCGGTCAAGCCGTATATTCGAGAAGAGGTCTTATATTTACTAAATTCAATTAAAAATATCTGGACCCCTGATTCGATAGCCAGAAAAAAAGTATTCTGTATCCTATTCAGCCCTATGAATTGTCTTTGTACATGTCAGGCAAATCGTTTTAGCAGTTTATTTGAGAAGATATCTTATATTTACAAAATTCAATTAAAAATATCTGGACCCCCTGACTCGATAGCCAAAAAAAAGTATCCTATCTACTATTCTACCCCATGAACTGTCTTTATACAACATTTTAGGCAAATCGGTCAAGCCGTTTATTCGAGAAGAGATCTTATATTTACGAAATTCAATTAAAAATATTTGGACCCCCTGACTCGATAGCCAGAAAAAAAGTATTCTATATATTATTCTGCCTTATGAACTGTCTCTATACAACATTTCAGGCAAATCGGTCAAGCCGTTTATTCGAAAAGAGGTCCTTTAGTTACGAAATAGAATTAAAAATATCTGGACCCCCTGACTCGACAGCCAGAAAAAAAGTATCTTAATCCTATTCTGCCCTATGACATGTATTCATACAAAATTTCAGGCAAATCGGTCAAGCCGTTTATTCGAGAAGAAGTCTTATATTTACAAAATTCAATTAAAAATATCTGGACCCCCTGACTCGATAGCCAAAAGAAAAGTATCCTATATTCTATTCTGCCCTATGTACTATCTTTGTACAAAATTTCAGCCGAATCGTTCAAGCCGTTTGACCGTGAAGAAGTCCCAAACAAACAAACAAACAAACAAACTGACTTTCGCATTTATAATATTGGTGTTGATGTAACTGAAATAGTTTTATAGTTATGACGGTTTGAATATTTTTTTTTGTTTGATTTGTCACCATTTTTACAGGACTGCGTCAGAAGGAGGTTGGCAGGATGTTTTTCAAGTTTATGTATGTAGAAATATACATATGTTACTTATGTATCCAGAGCAATACTATAAAAACGTTTGTAACTGTCACTCTGTCTGTTTGTTTCCTAATCACGCATAAACGGACTATCCGATCGTACTGAAATTTAACAAGGAGATACTTTATAGCATGGCAAATAACATAACTCACAGAGCTTTACAATGACGAATTGTTTTTGATTCTTGGTGTACGTGAACATGTGACGTGAACGAAGTCGCCACCTAGTCTATATATATTTCTTTGGCAAGCTCTGTAGCCTAAAAGGCTTTATGAATTTAGCTTGACAGGTTTTGTTAGATTTGTCCTAATTGTGAGAGAGATACTGTTATCGGCGCCATACTTACTTATTAATATGTCCTATTTTTACAAGCTTTTATTTAACCTGCAATGTATGTATGTATGTACGAGTATGTCACTATGTATGTTCGGGTAGAATCTTGGATGCTAAATTAGACCCACTTCCCGATGTCTGATTGAACTCAAATTTGGTGTACTTATGTATCTTCGGTGACAGTACAATGATATGGTACCATGGAGCTGGTTTGATGGTGAAGACGGAAGGTGGCCACGGCATCTCTGTGATAAAACAACATAACCCCATCAAGTTTGGGCTTGATTGATTTGTCTTAAAGAGAACTTTATGCTTAGATGATATCCAGGGTCTGATGATGAAGCTGGAAGGTGGCCACGGCATCTCTGTGATAAATTAACATAACCCTACCGAGTTTGGGCTCGATTGATTCGTCTTGAAGATAACTTTTCACCTAGATGATATCCAGGGTTTGATGAATAAGGTGGAAGGTGGCCATGGTATCTCTGCGATAAATCAACATAACCCTACCGAGTTTAGGCTAGATTGATTCGTCTTGAAGAGAACTTTTCATCTAGATGATATCCAGGGTCTGATGATGATGCTGGAAGGTGGCCACGGCATCTTTGTGATAAATCAACGTAGCTCTACCGAGTTTGGGCTCGATTGATTAGTCTTGAAGAGCACTTTACCCATAATCACATAAAATATCCGTGGAATATTTTGAAACATCATGCCTTCTCTTAAATACTTAGGTAGTAGGTAGGTAGTCGGTATCTATACCTACCCACTAAAAAGTTAAAAATAAATTTTAAGTAAAAAATATTTTTAAAAACAAGTTTTTGTCTGGGTCCAATGAACTAAAATGTTAAGAATAAATTCTAGTAAGTATTTGGCGTGTAGGTACTTACCTATATTTTTAAAAGCTTGAGGCACTGAAGTATAGTAATTAACTAGCCTGAAAAACGGATAGTGTCGTGCTTCAAGCTTTTAAGAATATAGGTATATATAAAGATATATATATATATAAATAAGAATATAATATAAGTACCTACACGCCAAATACTTACTAGAATTTATTTTTAACAGTTTAGTTCATTGTCCCAGATAAGAGCTTGTTTTTAAAAATTTTACTTATATTTTATTTTCCCTCAACTCCTTATGACTGGGGTATCAATATAAAAGATTTTACAAATGGTTCGCAAAAATACACAGAACTTATATGTTTTTAAAGCGTAATTTGGAAATTCTAAAAACAATAAAATCTTCTATTTTCTCGCGGTCGGGTTTTTTTTACAAGCTTTTATTTAACTTGCAATGTATGTATGTATGTAACTATGTATGTTCGGGTGGAATCTTGGAAGCTAAATTAGACCCACTTCCCGATGTCCGATTGGACTCAAATTTGGTGTGCTTATGTATCTTCGGTGACAATACAATTATATGGTACCGTGGAGCTGGGCTGATGATGGAGACGGAAGGTGGCCACGGCATCTCTGTGATAAAACAACATAACCCTACCGAGTTTGGGCTCGATTGATTCGTCTTGAAGATAACTTTTCACCTAGATGATATCCAGGGTCTGATGATGAAGCTGGAAGGTGGCCACGGCATCTCTGTGATAAATCAACGTAACTCTACCGAGTTTGGGCTCGATTGATTTGTTATGAAGAGAACTTTACACATAGCTTCAAGCTTTTAAGAATATAGGTAAGTACCTACACGCCATATACTTATTAGAATTTATTTTTAACATTTTAGTTTATTGTCCCAGATAAATGCTTGTTTTTAAAAATATTTTTTACTTATAATTTATTTAATAATTCACTTTCTCTTCATTAGAGTTAGAACGGAACAACAAAAGTCTTAACGCTATTGGTTAGTTATCGTACATCGGAGCCAGCAACATTGCTGTACATAAATTATTTAAAAAAAACCGACTTCATAACCACAAACAGGCACTCAAAAGCGAAAAATAAATTACTTAATATAATTATTATAAGCGCTACCCACTTATCTATTTGAACTCGGTGCCAGCCGAGTCTATTGGATAGTAGATAGATACTATGTATGTAGTAGTAGTAAGTAGATAGATACATATAAGTAGTATCTATGTACTACCTATTAGACTTGGCTGGCACCGACTTCAAATAGATAAGTGGGAAGCCTGTCAAAAACCAAAATCAACGAGAAGAAAGATGTAAAAACATTATTCCAGGTCATATTTTTTAGTCTTCAAAAGTATATGAAATAGCAACCTCCATTGTGTATGTATAATCTTCTTGGGACTCTTCTTCTAAAACCATAACATTCTTCTACGTTTGAGGTTTTATCGCCATATCTCTGGAGATATTAATTAGATCTCGATGAAATTTCAATGGGCCAACCAGGATAACGTACCCTACCTATTAAAAAATAATTGTGTTCTCATGTAAGTTACTTTGTCTTAATGAGAATAAATATCTATAAACGTACTTGTTACTTTACTTGATTTGAATCAACGAGCTTGAAAACTCTTGTCAAAGTACTATAAAATTTTATTGCATAAAATAAATAACGCTAATTACCTCATAATTTGGTTGTTAAATAACAAAAATAATAGCATTTTATTTACCCATTAAATTACCTTACATTACCGTTTAATATCCATCAAATAAAATAAATGTTTTTCAAAGGTACAGTATCGGTCAAAATTGGAGAAGCAGTCTCCAAAAGCAATAGCAGACAGCAAAATATGCACATACGACCTTTTTCTATAAGACATTTCGAAAGTAACATAATGAAAGAGAAGATAGAAGAGATAGAAAGACCCATATATCGCACTCTCTCATTATGAATCCATTAGAAAGAGCGCATGTATTAATTGTAGAATAGCTAGACCAGTTTTGCTTCTTTTATTAGTTTTACAAATAATGAGGGTAGATTTGAAACAAAATGTATTGATGGCATAACATTGTCGGTTGGTGAACTTTGGTGGTGGTTGAAGTTTGGTTAATAAATAACTTAAGAAATCAAAATGCAAGCAAATATAATTATTAAAGACAGCAAATATTGAGGCATTGCATAGAAATGGACTAAATAAATTATATTATCTCAAATGTATAGTGAAAGCGGCATAAGTGTAAGTTATTGCTAAGTGATAAGTGTTGAGAAATCCTAGTTGTGAAAGTAAATTGTTAATAAAGTGTGTTAATAAGATTTGGTGTTTTCAGACGGATTTTATTCGCAATTATGGAATGTTGGCCGCGCACCTCATGGGCATAATATTATTTTCTATGCCATGGGGTTTAATAATGCAAAGATGAGCGCAAAACGAGAGATGTCTTGAGCAACTGTAGCACAGATTATATAATAGCTACTTGGCTGTAGTCCCCCTGGATCTAGTTTGGGGAAAATTTACGTGACAGACATAATATGTGCGAATATAGTGGATTACGAAGGCTTTGGATTGGTTGAATACTCAAAGGCTTCCTATCTGCATCGAAAACAATAGAAGTCACACGAAATATTAATTTAAAAGTATATAAAAACTAGGCGATGTGCCGGCTGTGATAATTTGTAATAAGTAATTGTGTAAGTTATGATTATAAAGGATTAAGCTTCAATCCTTTTTTCCTATAGAAAATGAATAATTAAGCTTATAACCTTAAATAATCAATAGGTAAGAGCAATTCTTAGATGCAACCAAACTAGTGTTATTTTGTCAAAGAATAAAATTGTCAATGAAGACAGTTTCAATTTAATATAATATTAAATAAAAATAGTAGTTTATGATATTTCGATATGTCGTAAATCAGTTTATTTAAAAACATTGTTGCTCTGTATTCATTTCCTCAAAAACTTAAGATAACATCACCGTGCACGCTATACCTAAAATGGGAACTGGCCCACAAGGATAGCTGCCGGAACACATTAGATGTTTGACGAAAGATTTTCTAACTTGAGGGTGGTAGCTGGCCAGGCGGACACTAGATAGTGTCCTACCACCATGCGGGGTTGTTGGTTTCTTAACGATGTTTTTCCTTCAAACAAAAAAAAACTTCAAAAGCGCACGTATATTTTTCGATGGAAAATCCATTGTTGCGCGGCGGTTTGAACTCGGTACCTCTGGCATCAAAGTTCAACCAAACGTTCTCGCGATTACGCCATCGAGCCCTCAAAATTATAACAAAATCATGCAATGCATGGAGATTTGAACTCGGGCCTCATGCTTCCTTATCAGTTCATTTTACCACTCAACCAATCTGCCATTTATGACTCATTCGAATTTAAGCATCCGTTACTTGTTGCCTAGCTTTCTCAACGTTATGTTAACTCAACAAAAAGAAAACTAGTATACAGTGGAATATTGTTATCTTTACCAAATGTATCTGACGCTACGATTCACCTTTTTATTCGTCTGTGGTCTGGGTAAGCATGCCATCTATGCCGTACTTACGTGTTATTGTTTGCGTTGGAACATTCGACAGAAATATCGTACCGGCTACTATGAACATTGAGGTGCTACTGGACTATTGTCCCTCGATAGTACCTACTAATTAAAGGGGCGGCAATTATAGCCCAATGGATAGGGTGTCAGACTGGCGATCGAGAGGTCGTGAGTTCGATCCCCACCCCATCCATTGCACTATTGACGTGAATGAACTCCAGACACAAGCATATTTAGCTTAGTTGGAGGGGTTTACAATAATACTAGTAATGTGCAACCCACGTTGCGAGTAATCTTAAAAAAAAAAATTACATTATTTATGAAGTTTGTTTATTTCGTAAATAAAACATTTTTGTAAACAAGGTAGTGAATAAAACTTAAAAAGGATAAAAATAAAATGACAACTTTAACTGTTTTTATTGTATTCAATTAACATTTTGATTCCTCACGGTAAACGGATTTGTTGTTGTTTTCGGATAATGCATTCAGATTTCGGTATAGTTTACGTAGTAACTATTATATAATCTGTGGTGTAGTGGCAAAACTTTTGTGTAGTAAGTAAGTAAAGTAAAATAAGTTATTTTAAACTGCGACTTGTTTAAGGATTGATGGCAGAAGATTATGTCGGATTGTCTCATGTTTTCTGAGAGATATGATTGATTATTTGATAATTTTTAATTGACCTTTTATTATGATTTAAAATGTTCTATTATAATTTAGTTGTAATATTCCTTAATTGTTCACCATATTCGAACCACATCATCGCCTACCACCAGGTGAGATATGGTCAAATGCTAGCATATGAGATTATAATAAAACAATACTTAATGAAGGAATTTGCTGAATTCGAGGTAAAATGAGCATTCGCTTGTTATGTGATAAAACGTGTTTCTATTTGAAAGTATGAACAATTGTAATAAAAATGTAAAATACATTATTTGATATGTTATAATAGAGATTGCAAAATGTAATCATCAGCATATACTTGTCCACTGCTGGACATAGGCCTCTCATTTGGCACGCCACTGAGCACGATCTTCAGCTACTCTCATCCAGCTCTTGCCAGCCACCTTGCGAACATCATCGCTCTACCTAGTCTGAGGACGTCCTACGCTACGTTTGCCGATTCGCGGTTTCCACTCAAGAACTCGTTACACCAGTGGTCGTTGGTAATTCGACTAATGTGGCCGGTCCATTGCCACATCAGCTCGCTAACTCGGTGAGCTATCTCGGTGACTTTGGTTCTGTGTCGGATCACCTCGTTACGAATTCGATTCTTCAGAGAAAAATGTAATAATTAATAAAAAAATATATATTAAAATAGTTAAAATGTAATAATAGTGGAAAATATGTCGGCATTAATGTGTTTTGTCAGCTGTCCTTGAGAGCCAGTTCCCAATCTAGGTCTAGCATAATACCATCCTCCACGGCATCGTCACTTACCAACATCTGAGATAGTGGTCAAACGATCTAGCCCTTATGGTATAAAAAAATATAATGGCAATATTTTAGCCCTTTTCCGTCATACATACCAGGATTCTGTCACCCAACGAGGTCAACGGTGCATCAACTGTAAGTTATTATAGGTCAAGAGCGGACGTTAGATTTTTTTCACCCTCGATGCAAAAATATGGCTGTGGATCTGTGCGCATATCTGTGGAGCATAATTGACATTTTCAGAATTATGCAAATCGCAGTGCAATCGATGAAGGTCACTTAGAAATTCTTCAGTGACAATATATATACATATATATATATATATATATTTAACAAAAGCTTACTAGCAATGTGTGATCACGAAATATAAAGTAAACTATATATGAGTAGAACCTAGCTATTCTCTATTAACAGTCCTACCGACCTTACTTTCTCTGGCAGTCAGTTCCCCAACTAAAACCATAAATGTCTAAATGATAGCCATCTTGTGTTAATCACCGTGGGTGGCAGAATGTTTCCGTGATGAAAATATAGCCCAGGCATTGATAAACATGAAGAAATTAATTAAAATTACCCATCTTGCATGGAGACTGCTGACCCTGGAATTGAAGCTTTAAGTGAATCTTGGCTGATGTAAATAATGTGATATTAAAAAATTCAAGATGCTTTCCTAGTAAGTGTAAAATTATTTATCTCCATCCATATCAAAAAGTTCTGATTATAAATACGAAAATAGTAGCGTAATGACAGACGTTATGCACGTAGAACTGAAATAAAAATTAAAAAGTTTTCGTTTCTTAACAAATACTGCTATAAAATAACTTTATCTATTCTGTCTAATATAATAAATACACTTTCGATCGACCAAGTTTTCAGTTCTATTTTATCATTGTTTATGGTGACCGCGCTAGGGCGCATGCGCGGTTGTCCGATGTTTACTCAGTAGGATAGGATAGGATAGCGACCCTCGAGTAACAATTACTAAAGTAAGTAATTGTTATTCTGAGTAGCGACCGTAGTCGCGATCTTGCTGCGTAAACTCCCGAGGAAGTGCGTCGAATATGCACGAAACCTAAGTCGAGACCAATAAGGTAGGTCACGACAGTCGAGAACAAAATAGTAGTGAGTATAATAGACTACTTTACTTTTCTTCGTAGTACTTTTATAATCAATAATTTAATAGTGTAGGTACAGAACAGTCTACAGAAAACTGATAATATCAAAATATATCAAAATCAAAATATATCTGGAACTAATTGCTTTTAACGAATAGACCGTTTGGTACTGTGGTTTGGTATTATTATATGCTACCATTTTTATATATATATGCAAAGTATTGTCGATTTATTACCTGACTATGGCGAAGCAAACAATAAGGGTTATGATTGTTGTCATTCTCACTTCACCAGATATTTACTGTCAATAGGTTTCACTCACAGAATAGCAACTAGGTATTTTTATAGCTTGTGGGCGTTTGACCAATATCTTGCCTAGTGGTAAACGATGATGTGGTCGAAGATGGTAAACACGCTAGGCCTAGAATACTCTGACTCTCAAGGGCTGAGTACTGCCGGAACACCATTAAAACCATTGAAACCATTTATTGCTATTAATTGTGGGACATGAGATCTTATTAACTATGCAAACAGACTCAATACAATTTACTCATACGAGTGTATAGCTAAACTTACTATTATGTAATAATCATGATGATGATATTTAGATTTTAAGAAATATTAATTTAAAAAGTTAATATAAACAAATAATTAAAATAACAAACATGTTGCATTTACAAATTCACAAAAAATATTATCAATAAATCATTTCAAGCAATTTATTTTACATAGTTAGATCACATGCTTACATTGTCTAATGTCATAAGAATTTAAAAAATATACTATGCTAAAGGTGGCGCTTCATTCATCAATAATATACTTAACTAATTCATCATAATGTCAAAAAAGAAAGGATAAAATATCATTGCATTAAATAAATAAAACTGGCCAAGTGCGAGTCAGACTTTTGTCCCGCACACGGAGGGTTCCGAATTTCCGAAGTCCGAACGCCACGAACTTCTAACACCAACTAAGTAAATATTAACACAAAGTAGACATGTGTAACTCAGGAGTGATTAACTAAAAAGAGTTATATCTGCTTAAACCAAAGATTATATCCGTATATCTTACATTTCACCACCATCTCTTTAACTCTTTTATATCTTCAATGCAACAACTCATTTCGCGGAGTTAGAGTAAGCGGGATGTAACCATATAACATACCATGCGTTAAAAAGAGAGCGTCACGGAGTTAGAATAAGGGAGATGTAAACATATAAAATTCTATGTGATAGAAAGGGAGCGTAGCGTCACAGAGTTATTAGGGTCATAGAGATATAAAAGATGTATATGTATATATCTTTTGTTCAAAATGATACGTATCTATCTTTTCTCTTTAAGGATATGGTTTGCACATGGCTGACACAAAGGTAATCAATATAATTAAATAATATATCTGGAAGACCGAGTGTTCGTACAACTTTCTTTCTACTGATTCTAGCTAAGCTGATTGAAGTTTTTCAAGTACTAAAATTGAAGATATATTATTCAATATACTGTACACTACATATAAATTATAAGTTAACCTTTACGTAGTAAACAAATCAACCGAGGCCCACAAATTTAACAAATGAAACGCTTGCGCGTGCTAATTTTTCTAGCTGCGTCAAGGTGAATTAATTTCGTATCGTATCGTAAAAAACACTTTTTTTATTTTAAACCCTTTAATTTTTAACTTTGTTCTGTTCTTAGTATTTGTTGTTATAGCGGCAACAGAAATACATCATCTGTGAAAATTTCAACCGTCTAACTATCACGGTTCATGAGATACAGCCTGGTGACAGACGGACAGACAGACAGACAGACAGACGGACAGCGGAGTCTCAGTAATAGGGTTCCGTTGGTACCCTTTGGGTTCGGTACCCTAAAAAATCCTTTAAGTCATAAAAACATTTGTTTAACAGCCACTTATGTAAAGATTTTCTTAATTTTGGTATTTGTAGCTGTGCTAGCTCTGGCAGCAGGTAGTTATCTTAACTGACATTGTAAAAAATACTTTTTGTGCTGCTAGGTAATCTAAAAGTTGGATTTTTAATTTTAAACTTAAAGCATTCACGTAATCTTTGACTGTGGGGCTCAGGCTTGTCCATAAAGTAGGTTCGATGGGTCTTAACAAATACACAAACGTCATAAATATACAAACAACACAGAGGCAATATTCTAAGCTGTTTAAACAACGGACGATAAGACACTGTTTGGTCACTAATGTTGCAAAGAGCCACCTTTTCTGTACTAGGAATACTGATTGAACTTCACACGAATTTCCCCAGAGAATTATGCCATAGCGGAGATTTGAACTGACGTAACCATGATAAGCCATTTTACCGGCGTCCAATGACAATTCTCCGCAATGCATACACGTATCTATTTAATTTTTAACCGACTTCAAAAACAGGAGGAGGTTTCTCAATTCGACCGTATATATATATATATATATATATTTTATGTTTGTTCGCGGATAACTTCGTCGTTTATGAACCGATTTTGATTATTCTTTTTTTGTTCGAAAGGAGATATCCCAAGTGTGGTACCATGGTAATTTTATCGAGGTCTGATAAGTATCTCCAGAGCTATTGAGAAAAACATCTCAAAATTGGTACTGAAAATGAATAGCGCGGCATTGAAGTCGGTTCTTTTTTAGTTTTTAAACGATATTCTCGTTTTGTACGATCATAAATTATAAACATAAGTGATCGCAACGCTCTCACCGTAATGTTATAGCGGCTGATTTTGTCCTTGATGGTGGTAAGATAATTTTTGGTAGCAAGTCAGACGGAACATCGATATAATATGCTCGAATATTCTGTGATTTCAGTAATATATCGGCAATCTACAAAGCGACAAACTTCATAGATTCTTTTCAGAGTTCAAAGTCTTAGAAAATGAGCAACTAGGGCAACTAGGTAAGTAAGTACTCGTAGTTACTAACTATTAGAACTAGGCAAGTACAAACAACCAGCCAAGTGCGAGTCGCGAACGAAGGGTTCCGTACCATTATCTATAAAAACGGCAAAAAATCATGTCTGTTGTATGTGATTCTCCTTAAATATTTGTTTTATTTTAATTTAATTATTTATTTTTAAAGTGAATAATTCACTAAATATTCTGTGAATATTTCAAGTGCCTACCTGTTGCCGTTATCAATATCGAGCAAAACGAGCAAAAAATTATGTCTGTTGTATGGGAGCCCCCTTAAATATTTATTTTATTCTGTTTTTTAGTATTTGTTGTTATAGCGGCAACAGAAACACATTACCTGTGAACATTTCAACTGTTTTACTATAACGTTTCATGAGATACCGCCTGGTGACAGACGGACAGATGGACGGACAGCGGAGTCTTAGTAATAGGGTCCCGTTTTACTCTTTAGGTACGGAACCCTAAAAAATACCTGAACAAAACTTAAGGATGATAGGCAGTGTCATCACGTTTTTCCCTCAGTTCCAATAACAATAGAACTGCAAATAGATACTCATAAAAAGTTAATGATTTCAATCTATTGTTAACTGGCTGTCATTGAAGTAGGTATTTAAATTAGTATGTTTAAATGAAACTAGTTGAAAACGCGGCATCTATCGTGTTTTTGAACTTTTTTGTTCTCCATTTGAAGAGAGGATAAATGACGGCGCTCGGAGAGGGGCGCGGTTCTTATTTATGTCCCTGGTAGACTTACCTGCTTACGGGGTTTATGCGTTAGGAAGTTACACAAAGAAGAAGAAGAAGAACAAGAAAAAATAGCTTACCAACATTAATCTTACGGTATTCTGGCAGCACACAGCCCTTGAGAGTCTATTCATGTTCACCATCTTCGACCACATCATCACTTACCACCAGGCGAGATATTGATCAAACGCTAGCCTATGTTAAAAAAAGAGATCTACAATGTATGTGTATATACGAAACTTACACATGCCAAATTAATTAAGTTAGTGTCCAGTTGTAAATGACTTTCAGGTCAACCATTCGAATTCTGAGGGTTGCAATGTCTGAAGATCGATGAGTACAATACTTCAGCTATGGGTTAAAAATACTCCTAATGTTTGTTGCGATTAGATAAGTCAAAACGCAACAAACATTGGGGGGTTTTTTATTGACATAAGTACACAGTACTGAACTCACAAAAGCACAAAAGTTTCTTTGAGACTTATTAGATTTTTTATACGCACTTGCTCTAAACACTGTCCTTATATAAAGACTGTTTTGATCCTGATAAATAACACGATTTTTTATTATAAAACTGATTCTGAAAATAGTAATTTCCAATGCCTACGAAATGAATTTAATGTAATGTGACTTTGACTTTCTTATCTTAGGTCACCCCGTTATTTCTCTATAGTATTTTTATACTTATTAGCAACATCAACACCAATATTATAAATGCGAAAGTCAGTTTGTTTATTTGTTTGTTTGTTTGTTTGTTTGGGACTTCTTCACGGTCAAACGGCTTGACCGATTTGGCTGAAATTTTGTACAAAGATAGTACATAAGGCAGAATAGGATATAAGATACTTTTTTTTGGCTATCAAGTCAGGGGGTCCAGATATTTTCATTTGAATTTTGTAAATATAAGACTTCTTCTCGAATAAACGGCTTGACCGATTTACCTGAATTTTTGTATGAATACATGTCATAGGGCAGAAAAGGATATAGGATACTTTTTTCTGGCTGTCGAGTCAGGGGGTCCAGATATTTTTAATTGAATTTCGTAAATAAAGGACCTCTTCTCGAATAAACGGCTTGGCCGATTTGCTTGAAATGTTGTATAAAGACAGTTCATAAGGCAGAATAGAGTATAGAATATTTTTTTTCTGGCTATCGAGTCAGGGGGTCCAAATATTTTTAATTGAATTAAGTAAATATAAGACCCCTTCTTGAATAAACGGCTTGACCGATTTGCCTAAAATGTTGTATACAGACAGTTCATAGGGTAGAATAGGATATAGAATACTTTTTTTTGGCTATCGAGTCAGGGGGTCCAGATATTTTTAATTGAATTTTGTTAATATAAGACTTCTTCACGAATAAACGGCTTGACCGATTTGCCTGAAATTTTGTATGAATACATGTCATAGGGCAAAATAAGATAAAGGATACTTTTTTTCTGGCTGTCGAGTCAGGGGGTCCAGATATTTTTAATTGAATTTTGTTAATTTAAGACCTCTTCTCGAATAAACGGCTTAACCGATTTGCTTGAAATGTTCTATAAAGACAGTTCATAAAGCAGAATAAAATATAGAATACTTTTTTTTTGGCTATCAAATCAGGGGGTCCAGATATTTTTAATTGAATTAAGTAAATATAAGACCTCTTCTCGAATAAATGGCTTGACCGATTTGCCTGAAATGTTGTATAAAGACAGTTCATAGGGTAGAATAGGATATAGGATACTTTGTTTTGGCTATCGAGTCAGGGGGTCCAGATATTTTTAATTGAATTTTGTTAATATAAGACTTCTTCTAGAATAAACGGCTTGACCGATTTGCCTGAAATTTTGTATGAATACATGTCATAGGGCGGAATAGGATATAGGATACTTTTTTTCTGGCTGTCGAGTCAGGGGGTCCAGATATTTTTAATTGAATTTTGTAAAAATAAGACCTCTTCTCGAATAAACGGCTTGACCGATTTGCCTGAAATTTTGTATGAATACATGTCATAGGGCAGAATAGTATATAGGATACTTTTTTTCTGGCTGTCGAGTCAGGGGGTCCAGATATTTTTAATTGAATTTTGTAAATATAAGACCTCTTCTCGAAAAAACGGCTTGACCGATTTGCTTGAAATGTTCTATAAAGACAGTTCATAAGGCAGAATAAAATATAGAATACTTTTTTTTTTGGCTATCGAGTCAGGGGGTCCAGATATTTTAAATTGAATTTTGTAAATATAAGACCTCTTCTAGAATAAACGGTTAGACCGATTTGCCTGAAATGTTGTATAAAGACAGTTCATAGGGCAGAATAGAATATCGGATACTTTTTTGAGCTATCGAGTGTGAGTGTTTAGATTTCTTTTATTGAATTTTGTGAATGTGTGGCCTCTTATCAGCTCAACAGCTTGACCGATTCAGCTGAAATTTCATACATATTACAGTTCATATTGCATAGAATCACATAAGATACTATTTTTCTGGCAGTCGAGTCCAGGTGTCCAGAATTTTTAAATTGAACTTTGTAAATGTGTGGCCAACTCTCGGTCAAACAGGTTGCACAGACAGTCAAAAAGACATAGAAGGACAACGAATACTTTTTTTTGGGTGGAAATTTCGGTTGTCTATATTTTTATTATGGAATTTTGTTAATGTGTGGCCTCTTTTCGGCCAAACGGCTTTCGACCGATTCTGATGAAATTTTGTACAAAGACATTTAATAGGGCAAAGAATACTTTTTTTCGGCAGTTAAATGCGGGTGCCTATATTTTTTGTTAACTTTACATAGAGTTTGCATAATCATAAAAGTTTGATCTTAGGTTCATCTATAATGACTAGACTTAATAAGTGCCTTAATTAGGCCATAAAACTGTCAGAGTCATTAAAAGTCATCAAAATTTACGCGATGGCTTTGCTTGCCCAACGTGTTTTATCTGCTTTATGGGAAGTATTTCAAAAACATTCGTGTTTTAACAGCCACATATAACCATAGGGTCATCGGTGTTGACTTAGTAGGTTACAAAAACTGTCAGGGTCATAAAACGTAAAAATGTTCGCGCTCACATCGCTCGCGCAGTGATAGCGCTCGCTGCGCTCGCGCAATAATTTGTTTACTATTTGTGTTTTATGTTATTTTGTAGGTAATATTTCAGCAACTTTTGGATTTTAATAGACACATTCATCAAAACGAGTCATAAATTGGAACAGTACAACTTTCAATAATCATAATGATTTTGTACCTTAAAATTAGTGGATATCAAGTTTAACCTTAGGGTCATTGGTGTTGAATAAGCAGGTCATAAAAATTGTCAGGGTCATAAAACGACGTAAAAATTTTCGAGCTCGCTTCGCTAGCGCATTGATAGCGCTCGCTGTGCTCGCGCAAAACTTTGTTTTATCTACTTTGTAGGTAATATTTCAGCATTTTTTGTATTTTAATAGCCACATGAATCAAAACGAATTTATAAATTGAAATAGTCCAAGCTTCAAATATACCTTAAAATAAGTGGATATCAAGTTTTACCTTAGGGTCATCGGTCTTGACTTAGAAGGTCATAAAAACTGTCAGGATCATAAAAAGACGTAAAAAATTTTCGCGTTCTTTTATCTACTTTGCAGGTAATATTTCAGCATTTTTGTATTTTTATAGCCACATGCATCAAATCGAAGCCATAAATTGAAACAGTACAACCTTCAATAATCATAATGATTAATAACCTTAAAATAAGTGGATATCAAGTTTAACTTTTGTGTCATCAGTGTTGACTTAGTAGGTCATTAAAACTGTCAGGGTCATAATAGGTCGTAACCTTTTTTTTGATTTGATGGCCCTCGCTACGCCCGCGCAAATATTTCTTTTATCTACTTTGCAAGTAATATTTGAGCATTTTTTGTATTTTGATAGCCACATGCATCAAAACGAAGCTATAAATTGAAACAGTACAACCTTCAATAATCATAATGATTAATAACCTTAAAATAGGTACATATCAAGTTTAACCTCAGGGTCATCGGTTTTGACTTAGGTAGGGCATAAAAACTGTCAGGGTCATAAAAGGTCGTAAAAAATTTTCGCGCTCGCTACGCTCACGCAGTAATATTGCTTGCTACGCTCGCGAAGTAATAGCGCTCGCTGTGGTCGCGCAAACATTTGTTTTATCTACTTTGCAGGTAATATTACAGCATTTTTTGTATTTTAATAGCCACATGCATCAAAACGAGTTTATAAATTGAAACAGTACAACCTTCAATAATCATAATAATTATTAACCTTAAAACGAGTGGATATCAAGTTTAACCTTTGTGTCATCGGTCTTGACTTAGTAGGTCATAAAAACTGTCAGGGTCATAAAAGGTCGTAAAAATTTTTCGCGCTCGCTTTGCTCGCGCAGTGATATCGCTTACTACGCTCGCGCAGTAATATTGCTCGCTACGCTCGCGCAAATATTTGTTTTATCTACTTTGCAGGTAATATTTCAGCATTTTTTGTATTTTAATAGCCACATGCATCAAAACGAGTTTATAGATTGAAACAGTACAACCTTCAATAATAATAATTATTTTTTACCTTAAAATAAGTGGATACCAAGTTTAACCTAAGGGTCATCGGTCTTGACTTAGGTAGGTCATAAAAACTGTCAGGGTCATAAAAAGACATACAAATTTTTCGCGCTCGCTTCGCTCGCACATTGATAGCGCTCGCTACGCTCGCGCAAAAATTTGTCATCAGTGTTAACTTAGCAGGTTATAAAAACTGTCAGGGTCATGAAAGGTCGTAAAATAGTCGTAGTCGTGTAATAGTCGGTATTTTATGATCAAGGTCGTAAAAATGTTTCACACTCGCTTTGCTCGCGCAGTGATAGCGCTTACTACGCTCGCGCAGTAATATTGATTGCAACGCTCGCGCAAACATTTGTTTTATCTACTTTGCAGGTAATATTTCAGCATTTTTTGTATTTTAATAGCCACATGCAAATGCAAATGCAAAACATGCAAAGCATGCAAAACGAAGCCATAAATTGAAACAGTACAACCTTAAATAATCATAATGATTAATAACCTTACAATTAGTGAATATCAAGTTTAACTTTTGTGTTTGCAGTGTTAACATAGTAGGTCATAAAAACTGTCAGGATCATAAAAGGTCGTAGAAATGTTTCAGGAATGTTGTTGTGTTGAGTCAAAAATTTAAACAGCACAACTTCGTATACCTAACTAAAATGATTAATGACTTTACCAATAGAGGATATTGAGTTCGACTTTGAGGGTCATCTATGGAGACTTGGCCTAAGAAATCATCGATCTAGACCTCAATGGTCATAAAGACACAAATAACGCGGGCGAAGCCGCGGGTAACAGCTAGTAATCGATAAACATAAAAAATAGTTTTAATCACAACTGCTGTATTTTGGTTTTCATTAAAATCTGCTTTGAGAACGAGTAGCCAAATCCTACTTACTTGAATATTTCTCTATACATAGATTATCTTAATGAAATTGTACTTACTTACTTTTCCATTTATTTTTAAACTAGCTGTGCTCGCGACTTCGTCCGCGTAGATTAGTGTCTATGGGTAGCACTAACTAATAAAACACATACGTATCCTAAATACACCGCACCGCACCACGCCACGCTAATCCTCCTTCCCCCTCCCCTCACGTACCCTCCCCTCCCCTTCCCCTCCCCTGTCCTTCCCCCCTCCCCTCCCCCTCACTTCCCCTCCCCTCCCCTCACTTCCCCTCTCCTCCCCTCCCCAATGTAATGAAACGTGAAAGTGAGACAGACAAACAGATACTTTCGCATTTAACAGTAATGACAAATGAAATTATTCGCCGCGATATTGAAACTGATGCACTCACTTGCTTCGTGATTAAACATCTCAAAAGTTGAACTCGTTTAAAAACGTTTTCTCTTTATAATATTAGTCTGGATCTGGATTAATATTAGGGGTCAGCTCAGACCACGACGCGACGCGGCGCGCGAGCGTTAAGAGAGTGATACAATAACTGGCCAAGTGCAAGTCGGACTCGCACTCGTAGGGTTCCGTAACACAGTTATATATTCCATTACTATGATTTTTCGCAACTACAAAATTAACTTTGTTTTTCATAGTGTTTGTATGAAAAACAAAGTTATCTTTGCGGTCGCCATATCTCTAAAACTGCTGACTGTATCTCGTTCAAACCAATTTTCGTTGTTAGTTTTTATTGAGATCTACAGCATATATTTTTTTTAGATTTTTCACTCCCATACTTTAAAAGTTAGAGGGGGGGGGAAGACACACATTTTACCACTTTAGACGCGCCTATCTTTCAAATGATTGACTTTGAGAAAAAATGATTTTAGGAACCTCAATGTCATTTTTAAAGATCTATCTGTAGACACCCCACACGTATAGGTTAGAAGATTATTTTTTTTTGTTTTAGTTCCATGTATGGGATGCCCCCCCTTAAACTTTTATATTTTTTATTTTTGTATATAAATCGGACAGCGGTTCACAGAATACATCTACTTACCAAGTTTCAATTCTGTAGTCCTAACAGTTTCGGAATAAAATGGCTGTGACATACGGACGGACAGACAGACAGATAGACAGACAGACAGACAGACAGACAGACATGACGAATCTATAAGGGTTCCGTTTTTTGCCATTCGGCTACGGAACCCTAAAAAGTAACTATAGTTACTGCATACAAAGATACACATTTCATTGAGTTACTTCGGCGGCTTCAGGCTGCGTCGCGCGGCGTCTCGCTGCGCCGCGCGGCTTATGGGTGCGCTGCGCGGCGCAGCGGGAAGCCGTGATAAACAATTGAACTTTATGAACTACACAATAAGCACACATTGCATTGAGATAATTTGGTGGCGTCGCACGGTTTGCTGCGCCGCGCTAAACCAAAAGAATCGTCACGTCGCGTCGCGTTGCGGTGTGAACTGACCCTAACTGTCATTTAAAACAACTAACACACAATTTGTTTCAAGTAAATTTTGATTGATTACACGCAGAGAAAAACATCTTTTCAATTTTATTTTTTTGCATATTATTCATATTGATTATTTACATTGTCAATATATTCGCTACAAAACACATGTTATTTAGAAAAATAATTAAATGGTAATTAATGCCCATAGATGTGTGAAACGCGTTTTATTTTAATCCTGGCAACTTTTTGTAGGTAGATATATCGTGGAAAATACCCGTTTATTTTCAAATCATTAATGTCAATAAACTTGAACTGTGACTTTAGATAATTAATGGCACAGAATAGTAGAAAACTACTATTATACTATTCTGTGATTATTAGATATAGACACTTTGTGGCGATTGCGTCTGTATTCTCTTAACGGTACTACTAAAGTGGTGGTGGTATGAAAGACGGGTTGGGATATTTGCGTTGCATGAATTGTACTAAAATCAGTTGTCCAGTGCCCCGTCTCACTGCCATACTAATTCCATACAAGCACGATTCTATTTTAGACCGCATCATTACTTAACATCAGATGAGATAGTAATCATGTTTATGTTTGTCTAACATAAAGAAGTGAGAGAATAGAACATTTTTCTTGACCATTCTTGCCATTAATTACCTATGAAGATAGGGATGGGAAGAAGTATAAAGTTCGATTTACACGAGTGACATAGGCAATACGAGTCGTTACGCACACATAATCCGTACATCAAAATCATCGACATCCCAATCCTATCCTAATCCTAAACTAGGTTAGGATGACAATGATCAAAATAAATGTGCGCCTCTAGAAAAAACACAATTCCCGTGCGCGTATGCCAAACTATCGACGTCACGCCGTACATAACTTCAAATGTATGGCAATGACCATTTTGTTTTTCTACAAGTAATTTAATTGTTTTCAACCGACTTCCCAAAAAGAAGGAGGTTCGCAATTCGTCTGTATGTTTTTTTGTATGTATGTTACGCGATTACTCCGTCAATTGTGAACCGCACAGATATTATATATATATATATATATATATATGTGGTGAACCGATTTGAATGATTCTTTTTTTAATCGGTAGGGTACGTTTTTGAGGTGGTCCCATTGTGATTTTATCGATATCTGATTAGTATTTCCAGAGATATGACGATAAATGTTTCAAACTTGGTACTGACATTGAGTCGCGGGGCATGGATGTAAGTCGGTTGTTTAAGTTTTTAAACTATCTTAATTATTTTTATATCATATAGGCTAGCGTTTGAATACTATTTCACTTGTTGGTAAGAGATGATGCGGGCGAGGATGGTAACACGTTACGTCTAGACTGGGAACTGGCTCTCAAGGATAGCTGCCGGAACGCATTTGATGCTTGGCGACAGATTTTGTACTTGAGGGTGGTAGCTGGCCAGGCGGCCACTAGATAGAAATTTTCCATTCAGTTTGAAGTTGCATTTGGCGTGAACCCTAACAAGATTGAATTTTGTCTAGCGTGTAGATCCGAGATGAATCAATGCGACACAAAGCTGTTATGAATTCCAACATATACAAAACAATTAAATAGGTAACAACACTTTGTAAAAACCCAAGGCTATGTCATACGACAGGCCACAGTTCAGCTCATAGTTCTCATTAACACGTTATCAGTAGTGGGTACTATTTACAAGCCGTTATCAGCGTGAATGGCGTGACGTAGAGCCGTGCCCCCTCTTATCACAACACAGACTTGATGAAATATTCACTCCGAATATCTTGACTTGTTTGGCTTTGATTTTAGTTGATATTACACGGCGTCAAGCAAAACATGTGGTTTCATTTTCACTCTGCTTAATATTGTGCTTTACTCTGCGTTATCACTTAAACAGCTTTGTCTCCATTCACTTTGTTGACACCAAGCAAATTTAGTTGTTCAACTTCCTAGGTATGTACTGTCCTTTAAATTCTGAGTAATTTTAGTATCGATACTTTGGAACCGACATCAAGTAAGTGTCGGTTAAAAGTACCTACTCGTATCGTTACTCAATAATGTGACTCGAGAGAACATTTAAGTTGGTATTATAAAGCAAGCTATTTGAAGGGATAATCAAGCGCAATTTATTCGATAGAAAAGTATCGAATAAGTTCTTGTGTTTACTCGTAACGTACATCTCTATGCAGTTGAACAACTAAATTCGTTTGGTGTAAACTCGGTATTATGGTCCAATCACCGATGATTATGAAACCCGTCGTCAAATCATCATAACATAGAACAATAACCGGCCAAGTGCGTGTCAGGCCACGCACAGTGTAGACGGAACCCTACACTGTGTAAGAGATGATGCGGGCGAGGATGGTAACACGTTACGTCTAGGCTGGGAACTGGCTCTCAAGGATAGCTGCCGGAACGCATTTGATGCTTGGCGACAGATTTTGTACTTGAGGGTGGTAGCTGGCCAGGCGGCCACTAGATAGAAATTTTCCATTCAATCACCGATGATTTTGAAACCTGTCGTCAAATCATCATAACATAGAACAATAACCGGCCAAGTGCGTGTCAGGCCACGCACAGTGTAGAGTTCCGTAGTAGCCTGTTATTCAATGCAAGTCTTTACCCGTTATAAACAAGCAACTAGGTACTCGGTCTTTGTCACTTTAAAGGATTTATTCTAAGGATTTTGTATTAGGTACAAAATTATCCAACACCCAAGTTCAACGACTATTACTGCTAAACTAATAAAGTTATCTTAACCGCTATAATTTTCCTTTAAAGTTCATGAAATGCTGAATTATCACGATTTTTTCATGATTTTTCAAACCAGCAGTTTAGCTTTTAGAGGGGGGGGGGGGACGCCCTACTGGAACAAAAATTTGCACTTTAAAGTTTAATATTTCGTAAATTTGCATTCAATCGAAAAATGGTATGAGCAACCCTTAAGTCATTTCAAAAGACCTATTCAACGATATCCCACACGATGGGGTAGACGATGAAAAAAAAATGCATCCCCACTTCTCATATAGGGGAGCTACCCTAAACAAAAATATTTTTCACAATTTTATTTCAGCACTTTGTCGGCGTAATTTATATACATACCCCCACAAAATTACAGGTTTCTAGTATTAACGGTCTCTTAGCAAAACCTCGGACAGACAGACAGACAGACGGAAATGACGAAACCATAAGGGTTCCTTGTCAGAACTACGGAACCCTAAAAATTGAAGTCCCGATTAAAATGTAAAATGTTAACCTATAAAATGCAACAGTCCTTGCCCTTACATTCCATCCATTAAATAAACCTGCTAATTGGATTAAATTAAAGTTAAAACTCTCAAAGTATTATTTATCGCCCAATAAATAAAGCATAATTCACACTATGCCAAAAGTAAGCGGTCGATTTTGTGACTTATTGCTCTACATCAGTATAAATTTTAATTATTTAACCCACACCGAGGTCATACATTTACCTCTTGAATGTATACCTTTATGAGTTCTTTTTGTACTTAAAATAAAATAAATATATGCAATGCATTGACTAACCACTTGGTCTAGTCTAGCGGTAACTATGCATGCAATGTTGGATGCTTTTTAGGCACGACAAATCGTAACTATGCAAATTGTTGAAATCTAAAACAACCTACAGATATTCTCAACGCCTCAAGCTTGTGCACGTCTGATTGACAAATGAGAACCAAACCACATTTAACTTTGTCCAAACGAACTAGCAAGCTGAAGTGGTAATGGGCCGGCCATATTAGCCGAAAGACCGATAACTGTTGAGGGAAACGAGTTCGACCGCAAATCAACTAAACGTGTATAGGAAGCTCTCCAACTAGTTGGTGTGATGGTTTTTGCATTGTATCTTGCAAAAGATGTATGAGAGTAGCCGAAGATTGTGCTTACTAAATTGCAATGGGAAAGGTCTATAATTATAATATACAATCCAAAATTTCGCTATCCAGTGGGACTCAAACCCGCGACTCCTGTGTAACATTAGCATTATGATCTGTTCTGTGACATTAGATAAAATGGAATCCAGAAGTTTCGTTGCTCCGGTAGGAGTCATCTACATCTATAGCATAACATAAAAAAAAGCTACTTTGGTTATAGCGCTTGGGTGTGTTACCCAATAACCAAACTCACTCAAAATAACAAAACAATACGAAGTTTGCAATCCAATATTTAGGCTTCATTAAACAGATACAAAACCCTACGAATAAATAATAAGTGAAGAAAAGTAACTGCGTTATAAAATGACCCAACAAAAGTCGCGTCCAAGCAGGCGGGGTTAAAACTCGTGTCCAGCGCGTCATTAGTCGGACATTTGTCTTGTTTGACTCAACTGTCATATCAGACATTGCAGCACATGCATGAACCAATCCTTGCTTTCGTTCCGAATTTAAATCAATCTCTCAATCGCCGTGTAACTTTGAAAGTGTTTCTTATTTTGAATCTACGTCGTTTTGGTTTGAAGGAGGGCTAATTTTTGTGTGGAATTTGTTCTGAATTAGACTTCCTGACTTATTATTTATTCGTAGACAAAACCTTGGTGATTTTCATTTAAGTACTGTCAATGCCTAACTAATGTACAATTCTGTTTTCGCACGTAAATTGAAACAGTCACTTAATTACCTCATTATATGTGTTTATTTTTTATTATTGTGATATTCCACATTCATTCCACATGTTTTCTTTTAAATGAAAGAAACAATAGTTAGATTACGTCTTACATGTTTTCAAGGAAGTGCGTCAATTATAAGATTCTGTCAAAATAAAGGTACGGCCACACCGCGGCATCCTGCGATCTGCGGGCGCGATCTCAGTACATTTCAATTGTTTTCTGATCGCGTTTGGTGTGAACCAGTCGGTACAAATACTACTGCGCTATCTGATCGCCGTCTAGATCGCGCACGCAGGACGCTGCGGTGTGTCCATACCCTAACACTTTTCAGCTACTGCTATGTAAGCCGTGGTTTTCTCGTGACTGTCGTTTAATTAGTAATACCTACATATTCATAGAATGGTATACATATTGGTTATTATAAGTACCCACAATACAAGGTGTGGTTTTGCATAATCGCCATATTTGCAGTGGTAGGTAGGTGCTATACTCCATGTATAGAACAAGAATGAGTAAAAAAAAAATATTAAAAAAAAATCATTTTAAAGATCGAGCCAGCTAATACAGCGGCGGCGGTACACGTCACTGACCGCCACAGCCACAGCTGACCGCTCTATCAGTGTCATAACATCATCTACGTATGTGTCTACGCGCCTGCGCAGTTTACATGGCGTTTTTCTGATATTACTCGGAGATGATTCTGAAAATCACAAAATTGTTTTATCAAATATCCGGGTATTAATTCACGGGCGAACTTATAATAATATTAGAGGTACCCGTTACAATCGACTATGCAAATAATTATGGCGAGAATGCAAAACCACACCCTATATAATGAAATTCTACTTAACTATTACTAACCCAAAGGTGATAATTATCTTATGAATGGAATGGTTTTTGTGCGTAGGTATGAGTTAATCGTCCAAAATAACTTCTAATATTGTTGATGTTCAGATTCTTTTATGTAAATTAAATAATCATGTTTTGGGCAAAGTCTGTAATCCTATTAATAAATCTGTTCAGACTATCATAAAAAAAAGGTAGATGTTCTGAGTAAAGCGGCTAATGAATTCTAATCTATTTTTAGTATAGAATATACCCAATAGTATAAATTATTGCGATTGTATACTTATATTAGTTTTTATATTTTGGATGCCCGTTGGCGTAACGGATAGATAGCTTGCCTTCGAACCGGTAGGTCGCCGGTTCGATACCTAGCCTTGCACCAATGTATTTTTCTATATATATTCATGGGTGTGGACGGACCACTTGAGCTACAATGCCAATTATATAAACACAGTTATACACACGTCAAACGTGATACAACCGTGTTTTTGCGTCGGGGTTAAAAAGCTACATTAACTCATTCTTCATAAATGAAGTAGTTCCGAAAGTAGGTAAATTAACTACTTAATTGTTTATTTTTATATTATTGACGATTTTAAAACATGTTTTTAAAATCTTGTTCCAGCATATTTAACAAAATTGGGCCTCTATCAAGCAAGCAACCGGTTGATAATAAGCATTTATCAACGCGTTTCTGAATTTAGGGTTGGCGCACATTACATCGAAACGTCATCTCGCCTCAGGATCACTAACCGCAAGCAACGCGCGGTCAACTCGCCGTAGCCGCGCTTACGGCCAGTCGTCTACGAGCGGTAGAATTTTGCGAGACGCGGCAGACGGCAGCGGCAGACGGCCGACATACAAATAAATTCACGACATGACGCGCGGCAGTTGGAGTAGTATGTCGGAATTTGTCTTATACAAATTATTGCAGTAATGCCGTTTTCCGTCGCGGCACATGCCATCGCCGTCTGCCGCTGCCGTCTGTAGTCTGCTGCCTGATGTCTGCCGCGTCCTGCGGAATCCCACCTTTACGTCTTTCCCCAGAGGTGCCAAACCAAAAGGTTAAATTAAAGCAGGAAAAAGCTGTACTAACTTATTTTGCAGGCTAATAATATTTCTTAAAACATTGGCATAAAGTTTTTAATGTTGAAAATACGCTGCCATATACCCAGGTAACACGTTGCTGTAAGCGCGGCGACGTCATGCCGTAAGCGTGGCGTCACCTAGCCGTAGCCGTGGCGATGTGCCTTGTTGCTATGGTGACGTTCTGTTTCTTAAATCGTATAGTATTTTATGTCTCAAGGAAAGAGAGTCAATAAAATAGACTCGCGAGTTCTACAGCTCACAGAGCCACTAGTAAGTAATTGAGGAAAACTTATTATTATTACTTAAATATAACATCATAGACACAACTATTATATCATGCGATTTTACATAGTTTAACTGCAAACATTTTGCTTGAAATCACTATTTTTTTAGTCAGCAGTTTGGAGTGGTTTGGTTGTATTAGGTATATAGTTACCTATATGATTAGGTAATATAGGTGTAACAATTAGGCACTGGTTTCCCTCAAATATTTTATTTTTTTTATAGCTACTATCATTTGGCTTTAAACTTATGACCTACTTCTTATTTATCACACGACAGACACGATCTGACCTTAGTCTCTACATGCATAGCGATGAATTTCGAGCGATAATCGTCGATACGAAAAGAGATGCAGATAACAACTGTCTAGCTGCATCTCATTCTAGTAGAGGTTTGCGATGACAAAACGCATTGCTATCAATGTAGAGACTACCACCCCTGGTGGAACTCAAGATGGTCAAAAAAGAACATTGCATTCTACACTATGTCTTGCTTTATTGTGGTATCGTAAATACAATACAATACAATACGATACAATACGATATAAGGAACCTTTAAGGTACGGCCACACAGCGGCGTCCTCCGATCTGCGGGCGCTATCTCAGTACTTTTCAATTGTTTTCTGATCGCGTTTGGTGTGAACCAGTCGGTTCAAATACTACTGCGCTATCTGATCGCCGCCTAAATCGCACACGCAGGACGCTGCGGTGTTTCCGTACCTTTATAGGATCACATTGTTATCCGTCTGTCTATCTGTCCGTCTGTCTGTCTATCCGTCTGTTAAGACCCTTTTTCTCAAGAACGCGTAGAAATATCAAATTAAAACTCACTTAGCCACAGAATAATGTAGTACAGTACAAGGCTACGGTATCTTTCAGCTGTGGAAAAATTAAGCTTCTGCGTTAACGCGATCAAAAGATAGTATGGTATGACCATTTACGTCACATATTTTGCAATTTCACAAGGGAATCAAAACCTAAAGGGTAGTTACTTATACCTATAACTTAGAAACATACAATTTGGCAAGAAGCAAGGCCTTGCAGCACTTATAAAGGAAACAATCTGAAAACTTTATATTTTTTGTAAATAGTTAAACACAATCCAAAATTTCATCGTACCAACGGGCCTTGAACCCGCAACACTTCAAAGAAACATAATATTTGATTTACGCAGTGCAACATCTCTCGTCGGATTAGAAAACTGTAATGATTTCTTCCGAATGATTAACTTACGTAATAAGCAGTCATACATGGCGCCACCAATGCATAATTGGGTTAACAAAATGCAATCCACTAATTTCGCCGTAACGATACTTCGCACCGTGGCTTAATTGGCAAAGCACCGGAACATGTCATTCCGGAGGTTGCGGGTTCTAGTCCCGTCGGTACGATGAAATTTTGGATTGTGTTTAACAATTTAATCTGAAAACTGTACTTAATTGTATTTACCACGTTAAGTCGTTTTACCATACTAAAGAGTATTCTTTAGAAGTATAAATATAAAACATTGCGCAATATTATACAAGTTATCACCTTGATTAAGTTCATGGTTACAATAAATTATATCTTTATTTGATTTGTTTAAAGTCGGTAAACTCGTTTATCACGCATGTGCCATGTGGTTAAGACATTTGGTACAGTCAAGGCCAAATTTCGCTATGGCTTATGTTTTACAATATTTAAAATTACCACCTTCTTTGTGTAAACTTTTAGGTTATAAATGTATGTGCGCTTCGCTATGGCTTATGTTTTACAATATTTAAAATTACCACCTTCTTTGTGTAAACTTTTAGGTTATAAATGTATGTGCGCTTTTTATCTAAATCCGTTTAGACGTTTCTGCGTGATTGATTTAATATAAAAACATACATACAAACTTTCATGTTTATTATGTTCACAGAAGTCTTAATAATAAGATACCTTAATAAGATACCGACTTCTGTGATAATGTTAGTAGGATTAGTAAAATTAGATATTCCGCCATATTATCTTTCAGCCGTGAAACAGGAATATTTTTCGGTTGAAATGGCAAGGTGTCCAGTGAAATTACAGGGCATGTGAGACTCAACATCTTTATGTCTCGAGGTAACAGACGCAGTGCAGTCACATGCAAAATTCTTGACTGCCAGCATTTTGCATGCCGCTGTATCTGTAATAGGTAGACGTCATCGCTTACCATTATGCGAGCGTCGTGTTTTCCTGTAACATTTTACCATAAAATATATATATATATATATATATATATTAGTAATTATTTGCTTATTTTAACGCTTTATACACAATGTTTCATACATTTTTATATTCTCAAATAAATTATGCCACCCAATTCCATTTTGATTTTATTTTAATCAGTGAACATTCTTCGTGAATAATCCAATGCAGGCGCCATTTATTTATATCTTGTAATTGGCAGTTTTGAATCTTACTAGAAACTGACTGACTTCTGGACTGGTTGTCCCTTAAAAGTGAGCTATAGGATGTACCAATTTAAAGCCATCGTTAGTGTCCCTGTATCTAATGCCGACTAGCAGCATCGTTACTTTCTTTTGTTTCAGGCCACTTGTACTGCTGCATTTACATGTACTGCGCTACAGAGCCACAAATTGCGATAGTTAATTATCTTCACTATTGGGCCCAGTGGTGTAGTGGGAGAATGGTTGGTGTTGACGTCAGAGGTACCGAGTTCAATCCCCGCCGTGCACTAATGGATTTTTCTTTCGAAAAATTGTGTGCGCTTTTCACAGTGGCCCTCTAGTGATGGAAAAACATCTTTAAGAAACCCCCAACCCTCGCATGGTGGTAGGACACTATATAGTCTGCCTGGCCAGCTCTTACCTTCAAATTGGAAAATCTGTCGCCAAACGTTTAGTGTGTTTCTGTTGTAGTCCTTCAGAGCCAGTTCCCATTCTAGGCCTAGCGAGCTACCATCCTAGACCGCATCATCACTTACCAACCACGGTGAAATAGTGGTCAAACGCTAGCATATACCATACTTTCGTATGGTATATGCTAGCTATGGATATTTCGTAAAGAAAAAGTTCCATTATAGGTCCCATTATAATTTTATCGAGATCTGATAATCATCATCTCGAAAATAACTACCTACTTCAAATGCCACGCTAAGTAGTATTTTTCTTAAATCTGAAATTTAAAAAAAAGTTTTCCCGATAACAAACATAGTAATAAAAATAGATGAATTGAAAATGTAGAATCAGTCAGTGATTCTAGTCGAAGGGTTACTGCAACCAATTTAGTTGCAGTATACACGTATATAGCTCACAGATTAATTAAACATTAAAAATTAGTCGTATAAATTCGGGTGCGATATATTATATCTGATATCCAATTTCTATATGACACTGTCATGTGGAAATTTATACAATTTTCTTATATAATCACCATAACAGCCTTATTCGAAATTTTAGGCAGTACTTAAGTTCTAGCATTCTACCATTCTAGGCCTATTATAGCGTGTTCACTATCTTTAATCACTCATCTTCAGCTACCTACAGCGAGATAGTGTTTAAATGATAATCAATCAGATATTTAAATAATTAAGATTTCAGTAGCAAGTTTGAGACGTTTATCGTCTTATCTCTGGAGATGCTTATCAGATCTCAATGAAATTACAATGAGACCACCTTGAAAACCTACCCTGCCGATAACAAAAATAATCATTCGAATCGGTTCAGAATTGACGGAGAAATCGCGTAACATACACACACAAAAAAAACATACTGACGAATTGAACGAGAATCTCTTGTGTTTTTTTTAATTCGGTTTAAAAATTAACATTATAATAAAACCATACATCGGTTCAGCCATTTTCAAGCGATGCGCATACCAACGAACAGCATTTGATTTTTAGGAGTGGTGGTAACTTCAAAATTGATTTGGACAAAATAATAGGTACAGTGCCACAAGTATAACTTGGCGGTGGTGGTGGTGGTGTAATTCTTTTAATTGAAACTGTGAGTTTGACGTTTGAGAGATTACCGCGTCATAATTGTTGACAAATCTGCTACATTAAAATAGTTCAATAATGCCAAAAGTAATTAAAAGTGGTTTAAGAGAAACTGTTATCAAAGTACGAAGTAAAAGCACAGTGGCGCACAGGCACGCCAAGTTATACTTGCCGGACTGTATATGTTAGTTTAATTATTTACGATAAATATGTATATATCCCTTTCATTTCATGTCTTCTATTCTTAACCGACTTCAACAAAGTATTTTTCCTTCTTTGAAGTCGGTTAAGAATAGGAGTCATGAAATGAAAGGAATTTATACATATTTATCGTATATATTCAGATATATATATACGGTCGAATTGAGAAAAATCCATTTTTGGAGTCGGTTAAGAATAGGAGAAATGAAATTAACGGTATTTATAAACATTTATCGTATTTTATATATCTGATATATTATCTATCATTTATATATCTGAATATACATATTTTGGTTTTTCGCGGATAACTTCATCTTTTATGAACTGATTTTGGTGATTACTTTTTGTTGGAAAGCAGATATCCCAAGGCCATCCTTGGGATATCTGCTTTCCAACAAAAAATAATGGTAGCATAGTAATCGAGATCTGATAAAATCTCCAGAGATATGGAGATTATCACCTCAAACTTTGTACTGAAAATTAATAGCGCGGCATTTGAAGTCGGTTATTATAGTTTTTTAAACGATTTTATCTTTATTTCTGTCCGGATGTCTGTTCTCCTCTACAAGTCTCAATTCTCAACCGATTCTCGTGAAATTTTGCTGGTCTGGCCTGCGGGGATTAATTACCCCATCAACTTGAATAAGTAAGCGAGTGAATGAATAACGTTTATTTTACTAGGTGCGGGTAAATGCGAAGAGGATGAAGATATTTCGCTCCGCTTGTACTGCAATATTTTTTTACAAAACAATAATTTATTATTAGCATGTGTTTAAAACATGTTTTAAACATTTTTAAAACAAATAATTTAAAACATTTCATTAAAATTGATTTAGAACACGTTTTTATTGTTTGTTGAATAAAACATGATGCTTTGTTCTTTTAAAAAAAACTGTTCTTTTTCCAACCCTGATCTTTTTGTAACGAAGCTCCAACTCTTCGCGTTTCTTTTTTACGAGTGCTTTCTAGCGAAGCTTTGCGTCTAAAGTCTTGCCTAAGTACTTGGCTCTATTTTCGTATGGTACTGCCTGTCCATTTATCAACACCGGGGGTAGCGTTGTTTTTTATTAGTAAAATCAATGTGGATTTCGTTTCATTGAGTTTTATCCTCATTTTTTTCGTCCAGTCAAAGATAGTATTGACAGCCGCTTGAATTTGGTTTACTGCTTCCTCGTGATTGGGTCCTATAGCCATAATAGCTGTATGATCCGCAAAGGTGGTAATGATGTTATTCCCTAATTTTGGTATATCACAAGTGTATAATAAGAACAGGACCGGACCCATTACGCTTCCTTGTGGTACCCCAGCTTTAATTTGCTATAATTGCGAGTATGCATCTTCTTGTCTTACTCTAAAAGTTCTATCTGATAAATAGGATTTCAAGATGTCAGCAAACTGTTTGGGAAGCATTTGTCTTAGCTTATATATTAGGCCTTCGTACCAAACTTTATCGAATGCCTGCGCTACATCAAGAAAAACTGTAGTAGACTGTAGTAGACTGTAGTGTACACACTTTCTTTTCTTCTAAAGCACGAGATTTTTTTAGTTATTTTGAAAATTTTCGTAATGTCACTATAATCTTTTTTTAGGCAGAGATTTACTGCTATAACATGGCCCGCCCCTCCAAATTACTGTTTTAATGTGTATACATACACAGTCACAGTCAAAGTCATGTGTCTACATAGTCACATCCTTACGAAAGAGTTTGTATGTAGTTGTAATTATTCGTAGCAGGCCGGCAGTACCAGTGCACACATGCGTGGTGGTGCGTTGTAAATACTTTCACAAATACTTTCAAACGTTTTGAATTTTGTAGGGGCGGGCTACGAAGAAAATATAAGGGGGCGGGTCATGTTATCGTAGTAAATCTCTACGTATTAAGACAGTTTTTTGACTGCACAACTTTTTCGTCTGAACAACTTTTTCATCTCATAAACTTAAAACTAAAAACGTTATAACTACAGACTCGTGAGTCTATGGGCGTTTTCACACTGGACGATAACTGAAACCACACGATATCGGTCCGATATCGTCAGACTGGTAGTTTAATACAATCTGTCGACGACACAGGACACACAGTGTGAAAGCATTTCGTAGTGATTGTATCAAACTACCAGTCCAGTGATATCGGACCGATATCGTGTAGTTACAATTATCGTCCAGTGTGAAAACTCCCAATAGCTCACAATAGCTCACAGAGATACTAGTATAATGTATATGTTGTATAAGTATATTTACTTACATAAATACGCATTTATGTTCATAAACATGTTTATATTATGGTAAGCTGTAATGTTGCCGTTACAATTCAATTATCTCGTTGATAATAATTATTTTATTTTATGTGTTTACTAGTTACTCTACTATGAATGGAATATAGTATTTACTTACTTACGAGGAAATTATTTTGGCACAAAGATACATAATATGTTGTCAGTGGGAGAATGGTCGGCTTTTGGCGCCAGAGGTAACGGGTTCAAATCCTCGTTGTACACCAATATTATTCCATCAAAAAATGTGTGTTCACATTTTACAGCAGACTGACCCGCATTTAAGAAAATATTTTTCGCCAAAACATATAAGAAATTCCGACGGCTAAAATGGAAAGAAGGACTTCTTTTCATTTCAGTAATTTCTTATCCCAGGCCTAGCGTGCTACCATCCTTCACTACATCATCACGAATATTATAAATAATAGTAAAGTAGCACGCTAGAATACATTAGAATTTTGGCCTAGACAAAGTATATTAAAATAGACTTGTCCTTAAAATAATAATAATATATGAAAAAGATAAAACTATACAATCACTAGCATGAGAGAGCGAGATGAACAACAATTTTTTATCCTTCTCTGCGTATGCGATTTTACAAACTGCCTCCAGCAGTGGCTCCAAGTTCTAGTACACCCATTGGCTTTCACCCGCTGTCATGTATGACCCGACCAAATTACGTTGTTCATTTTATCTTATAGCTGGCATTAAGTGTTCATTATTTTAGTCGAGTTATATCTCTATAGCTATTTCATTCGCATACGCTAATGTTCTCTCTATATAATATATACTTTCTGTATGATGTTTGGTGACAGATTTGCAAACTTAAAGGTTGTAGCTGGCCAGGCGGACACTAGACACTATGTAGACTAGTTCCCTAGCTCCATGCAGGGGCCGTCACTAGTTTTATTCAAGCTTGACTTCTTTAGTAAGAATAACCTTTTCGTGAGTGTTATATATGATAATGAGCTCCCTATCAGTGATCATCTTTTGGGCATAGGAGATTGGGAAAGCCTATAAAAAGTATCAAGTCTTAAAGTTATAAGGTGGGGTGAACCCCAACGTAATTCAAGTTATTAACCTATACCTTCTATATTTATTTGTGAAAAAATTACAATACTTACCCAGCTTTATATAATGCTAAATGCATTTTGAGACTCTCCTTTGATGCTCTACGAAGCCGAAACTAGCCGATAATATTTCTCTTTACCTTGAATTGCATTATTTTTACTGCCGGATTCTGTATATACATATTACCTAATCTTAGTACCTTTTATAGCTGTCAGTGTGACATAAACCCGCACTTTACGCTTTTCCGTCAAATACGTTACGTTTAGCACCCTCGCTGCGCTCGGGTGCCAACTTCACGTCGTGCAATAATCGACTATTTAAGTCACGGAAAAGCGTGCGTAAAGTGCGGGTTTAGGTCACACTGTGCTATAAATACATTAACGAATAAGCGTATAAACGCTACCTCATCCCTACTGTAAGCTCTCAAAATTATCATCCTATATTATTAGACAAAAGGTATAATACGAAAATTAAAATTTTACTAGAAAAATGTAAGAAGTTCAATTGAATCCACGCTCGTTAGATTATAATAAATTACTTAAGTACGCAGAACTTATCATTCAGGTATATTCCACGACACTAATGACTGTTTACCGTGCTACATAATAGGAAGACGGAGTAAGGCGAGAGATTAACTAGCAGTATGTTCGTGTGGTAAACAAAAGCTAAATGATTCAGTATTTAGCTGAAGTGTGATGATAATTATAATTGCTGGATCCTCTTTTAATGGAATTTGCTACAGCGATATTTTAGGGTTCCGTAAACAAAAGCTACCGATGGAACCCTATCACTGTGACTTCGCTGTCCGTCAGTTCATCCATCTGTCCGTCTGTCAGAGGGCTGTATCTTCTTAACCGTAATAGGCAGATAGTGAAAATATTTACAAATTTCGTTATTCTGTCTTGTGCACGAAAATTCTATCGAATAATTGAAAAACGTAAACTGATGGACTGTACAATGTGACATCTGTAACCAGAATGCATAGTGGTAGGACACTATCTAGTGTCCGCCTGGCCAGCTACAAACCTCAAGTTAGAAAATATGTCGCCAAACATCTAATGTGTCCTAGCAGCTATCTTTGAGAGCCAGTTCCCATTCTAGGCCTAGCGTGCTTACCATCTTCGACAGCATCATCACTTACCAACAGGTGAGATAGTGGTGAAACGCTAGCCTATATGATATACAAAAAAAACTAAAAAATCCTTATATAGCCTAAATAAAGCTTCAAGCACTAAACATAAACCTTTCCCAATATCACACGGAATTATATTGATGTCACAGATTTTTACAGATAATCATTTTTGTACAAAAGGTTGAGCATCCCTGAAGGGTGTAAGGTTTTTCATGTAAACAATATTAGCTTTCAAATGTAGATAAAAGCTTTTACGTTGGATATAGTCTAGGCCTCAAATCGGGCCTCAAATACTTAGCTAAGTGAGGCAGTGGTACTTGGAAATAATCTTTGACGGAGTGGTGGCCAAGAATAGCTAGAAGAAATATTGGTCGCCCGACTGTAAGATTGGTTGATGACATACGGGCACATGAGTAAAGAAGGTCATGTGATACGGGGGTCAAACACCGCGGCGTCCTGCGATCTGTGGGCGCGTTCTCAGTACTTTTCAATTGTTTTGTGATCGCGTTTGGTGTGAAAAAGTCGGTACAAATACTACTGCGCTATCAGATCGCTGCCTAGATCACGCACGCAGGATGCTGCGGTGTGTCCGTACCTTAAACGATTTTAGAAATTAAATAAACGAATGATGTAGAAACCTGGTTATATTTTAAATGCTTTTAGAAGAAGTCTCCGTCCCTTTCTAAATAAAGTCGCATGCGACGGAACTATTAAATTAAGCAGTAGGTCTACTCTTTTCAGGGGATCTTTTCTACGTCTTTTTATCAAGCTTTTATTAAACTTCACCTGTATGTTTGTAACCGACTTCTTTGGACTTGATTACGACCCACTTTTAAACGGACAGATTTAAATCGGTGACAATGGGTTGCTCGATACGAAAAATATGGCACAAAGCGCCCCCACGCCTTTTTTCACAATAATACTAGTATTTTTCGTTCATTATTATTTTCAGCTTATATTTAGAATTATTTTTCACTTTATAGTTTGATGGGCTATAAAAGCGTATTTTTTTAACTCTATTTATTTAAACGCAGCCATGTCTTCTTCAGGATTTACAAAACGAATTCTTCTAAATGTACGTACACACCACAGCGTCCTGCGTGCGCGATCTAGGCGGCGATAAGATAGCGCAGTAGTATTTTTATCGACCATGGTTCACACCAAGCTCAATCATAATACAATTGAAAAGTACTTAGATTGCACCCGCAGATCGCAGATCGCAGCGGTGTGGCCGTACCTTAAGTCTATCTTTTATTTTTAGAAATAATAACAGAACAAGGTGCCAGGTCGTGACTGTAAGTAGGATCACTCACTAACTCCACACCAACGATGGACAAATATTCGATAGACCGTCTGGCAGAGTGAGCTGGAGCGTTGTCTTGGTGGAAGAGGATCCTGCTTCTTCGGCGCTGCTGTCTAACATTTTCAAAGACAACTAGCAAACAAAGACTGACATACCAATCTACATTAACAGTCTTTTTATTTTCTAGGATAATTGTAGCGAAATGACCCGTCCGTGCAAAGAAAAAAGCAATCATGTCTTTTCCTTGACTTCTGCCCTTCTTTACTTTTAAACCGACTTCACAAAAAAGGAGGAGGTTCTCAATTCAACGGCTATATTTTACGTTTGTTACCGCAGAACCTCGTCAAATTCTTTTTTGGCTTGAGAGATTAATGCTTTTCGTTTGGTCCCATTCAAATTTTATTGAGATTTGATAATCATCTCCGAAGATATGGGGAGATTACCAATATAAACAAATTTGTATACCTTGATGACATATGATACCGGCTACTGGCTACTTTGACTATCACGGCATGTGAAGTTGGTTTTTAGGGTTCCGTACCCAAAGGGTAAAACGGGACCCTATTACTAAGACTCCGCTGTCTGTCTGTCTGTATGTCAGTCTGTCACCAGGCTGTATCTCATGAACCGTGATAGTTAGACAGTTGAAATTTTCACAGATGATCTATTTCTGTTGCCGCTATAACAACAAATACTAAAAACAGAATAAAGTTAAAAATAATAGAGGGTCCCCATACAAGAAACGTGTTTTTTTCGGCATTTCACGCCATCTATGAACGCTTAGTTAGGTAAACGTCCCATAGATGGCGTTATATTGAAATGTCAACCCCGAACACCTTTGTTAGACGTTAGATGGCGTTATAAGAAATAAAATGTTTATTAATTATTATTTTTTGCTGGCGAAAAATGATAGTGGTATTTTTTGCTCGATCTTATAAAATACTGTAGTGTAGTACGGAACCCTACTAAAGCGAGTCCAACTTGCACTTGGCCAGTTTATTTTGTTTTGTGTGATCATAAATTATGTCAGAAAATCTTCGAATGGAAACATCTATTGGGCAGATTATCTTTCGGGTTCGGGTTCGCAACAATATTTTACCGGCTTTACTGAAACTCTCTAAATTTTACCGGCTTTACTGAAACTCTCTAAATTTTACCGGCTTTACTGAAACTCTCTAAATTTTACCGCCTTTACTGAAACTCTCTAAATTTCCTCCTTTCTAAAATAGTATTAAAAATACTAAGTTTCAATACTTCCATTCAATCACGCACTCTCTACATGCTTTGACACGACAAAGGCTATCGTGCGTGATACAAATACAAATGAACACGCTGAAACGTTGTATTGTTTGATTCTATTATCAAAATAATCTGTACTCTCATCATGAGTTGGTAATAAAATAAAAAAAAATGGTTCATTTTCCACCCGAAGCTTATAGGTACTGTTATTTATTCTGTGCCGCAGCGGGTGATTTTAATCTGCACGTGACCTGAGGGTAGATAGATAAATAGAGTTAGTTATTGATAAATAAAGATAGTTAGATAAACACTATATTATTATATTATATTTTTATGTCTTACAGACAAGCATTTGACCGCTATCTCACGCGATGTTAAGTGACGATAAGGTCTTGATGGAATTAGAAGACGCTTGCGCTGGACAACTGACTTTGATTCAATCCACAAATCTCAGTTTTTGCATCCCATCTTCTATACACCGAAAGTCATGCCAGAACTCAGTAAACCGATTGACGACATGTCTTTTTCTGGTGGGTGGTTCGAACAATAGCCGAAATCTACTACCAGTGGTCATCAATTTAGCAACACCCAGGAACTACGGCACATCTTTGATCTCCACTTAGAATAACAGTTTATTTCGTAAAATTCGCTTATGTTAGAAAGTATGTGGTAGGTACTCACAGAAGTCTAAATAATAAAGTACTATTATTTAGATTTCTATGTTAGTACAACTTAGTACTGATCTTCTATTTTGGCTATCCCAGTGCAAAATTTCATTCAAATCAGTTGAGCCGTTTATCCTTGAAAAGAAAACAATAAAACATTGATGTAAACAATGACTCGTCATCATCATCAGCCTATGTTAGTCCACTGTTGGACATAGGCCTCTCCAACTGCACGCCACTGAGCACCATCCTCGGCTACTCTCATCCAGCTCTTACCAGCCACCTTGCGAACATCATCGCTCCACCTAGTCTGAGGACTTCCTATAATAATATAACAATATGACTATCGCATTTATATTTATGGTGGTCATTTGGTAAGTTTCAATAAAAATGTAAGAACTTATAGTCCCCGTCACGAGAAGCTATAAATTATGTAAACAAACATCTTTTACTAAGTAAACATTTTATACTGCGAGATAATAATAAATAGACCATATTCAATCGACATGAAATATAGACGGGTTATATGAAAGTAACAACCTATTTAATTTAGTCGGATCATATTTTAACGACGCAAAGCGCTATCGTTTGTGTTTCTTGGTACCGGACGCAGGGATTGTAAACTATCGGGACGCCATTTTGAAATAAACGCGTCATTCGAGTTTCCAATGCGTTCGAGTACGAAATTCATTTTTTTTGTTGGTCCAAATATTGTGAACTCCTGAACACTTGTTTACATAATTTATAGTTTCTCGTGACGGGGACTTTACTAAAGTACGATACATTAAAATCATATAGATGGGGAACTATTACTCCCCTCCGACCTTTCCTCGATTTAGCGAATTACATCATCGACAAATCTCATAACTCATCGTTATAGTAATAGACCATGATACCATTACTGCTAAATATTAATTTAATTAATGGCAGCGTATTTGTAAAATCTTTATTTTGCCGGTGGGTCAAGGTTGACGATTTATCTTGTAATGATAAGGCTCTATTTACACTGAAGTGGCAGTGGCAGTGGGTCGGTGGCAGACAGCACTTATTATTATGTAGTAAAGGTAGTTGTGAATAAGTTAATAGAAATATTTGCAGCACTGGATCGCAATTAGAACAGAACCAGCGCCATGGTTTAATCATTATTTTAATGAACTTGGGTTCGAATCCCGTCGATACGATGAAATTTTGGATTCTGTGTAACAATGTACAAAAATATAAAGTGTGTAATACTGAAAAGGTAACATAATATTTGATTTATTATAGTAAGTTTGTTACAATAGCTTTGTTGAATATTTCCTTGAACATGTCAATGTCATTAGTTTATTGGATTCCAGAGCTTATAGTATATATTATGAAGTAGGTTTATTTAAACAGGCCAGGCAAGTTTCATGTGTTATAGCCACAAAAAGAATCGTTTTGGTGATCCTGGTTAATATCTATGTTTTTGCTGTTTAAGAAAATACTGATATGAATCGAGAATTAGTGTGGAGTCAAAATCACTCCAAATAGTGTGTTTTACTGCACATATCGAGCAACTGGTAATTTTTTTCTGCAGAGATCTAAAGATGTATTTTTCTGTTTCATATCATTGCCAACACGTTAACGAACGCAGCAAAATCAACACAATAATTTATGCTCTAGCGAAATTAAACAATTAGTAGGCAGAAAATTGCTCCGTTACTACGGCGGCAGTACGTGATCTCCTACTACCGAGTACCGTCCCAATGTGAATCAGCCCTAATGATTTTCTGGAAGGGAACCTATTTAGTAAGGCCGGCGATGGCGGTGCCTGGGTAAAAGATTAAATGAATACTGATGGCGCAATGTTTTGATAAGATATAGGTTATAATAATAAATATCTTGTTTGGAAATTGGATGAAGGATTTTAAAGGAGTTCAGGGTTGTATGTCATAGAATTAATTATAATCTGTACATTTGTTTGATTTATTTAAATTATTAACTTCTGTTGGTCTTCGTCCGTCCGTGATACAAAATCATTTTTGCCTAAGCTGAAACTTTCACTTTGCTTGGCCAATTAGTCTTTTTCGCACTCGTTAACGTCTAACTATAAGTCACTGCAAAGTTTGTTTGGTAGGTAACAGCTTCGTAACATATAGCATGCAGGGCAGCCAAAATGTAAACAACATTTTGTAAGACAAAACACATCTTCAAATTAAATTCATTGCTCCAACCAAAGCCCTTGCTAAGCAACAGCTGTGTTGTTTCTTTACTCGATTTTCTTTTAGCATCCAAGCCACCTGCATTAACTAGAGTGCAAGGCAGACAATACAACATTGTTCTAAGGTTGATACAGTCCGACTTGGTTTAATTTACATAACAAAAATGCGCTTATAGGCCGCAGTTTAACACCCGTAATCACAAATAATACTGTGTGGTCTCACAATGCATTCATAAGAAATCCATCACTTTGCGTTTTTTAAAACCTTATTTTTAATATGGATGTGATTAATCATTAAGAAACCCCCAACCCCCACATGGTGGTAGGACACTATCTAGTGTCCGCCTAGCCAGCTACCCTCAATTTAGAGAATCTGTCGTCGAACATCTAATGTGTTCCGGCAGATATCCTTGAGAGCCAGTTCCTATTCTAGGCCTATCATGCTACCATCCTCGACCGCATCATCAATTAACAACAGGTAAGATAGTAGTCAAACTAACTAACTAGCCTATATGATATAAAAAAAGATTAGGTACTCGATGCGATTTCCGTACATATCCAGGGTACCCATACGGGAAGAGAATAAGGTAAAGAGTGTTTTTCAAAATGAAAAATATTGTCACTATAGAAACGAGAAACCGGCATTCCTGGGGTGGAAGTCTCTACATTGATAGCGATGCGTCTTGTCATCGCAAACGTCCGCTAGAATGAGATGCAGCTAGACAGTTGTTATCTGCAGAGATGCAGATCGATTCGTATCGACGATTATCGCTCGAAATTCATCGCTATGCATGTAGTGACTACCAGCCCTGGGGTGGAAGTCTCTACATTGATATTGATGCGTCCTGTCATCGCAAACGTCTAGTAGAGGGAGATGCAGCTAGACAGTTGTATACTAGCATTCTGTTCATAACGACAATCATCGGTCGAAATTCATCGCTATTTATGTAGAGACTACCGGCCCTGTAAAGTTATCGTAACCTAACGTCGACTTATAAGTCGAAATGCCATTGTTATCTTTACGTCTTTGAAACAATGTCAAGTATTATTCCTTGTACTATTCATTATTCTGTGGTATTATTCATACAATTATCGTACTGCGGTTATCATAAGATTCCACTGCAGATTTTGCGAATCATAAACGTCTTATCTACCTACCTACTTCATGTCTCAGCTGCCATTCAAATTATTCTGATTATAAACTTTCCTACAATAAAAATGCCATGGTCTTGTCCATAATCATACACGTGATTTAAGATAGAACGCGGGTGCACTTTAAATAAATGTATACCCACGTTTCCTTCCCTAGAAAGTGCTTTTGGAGAAAAAAATGGTTCTACAAAAAATCAAGGTCTGATGTCGCGACTATAGAAATATAACCCTTCAAAAATCTAAAATACCATATGACCGAGTCAAGCAGTGCTGGAAACGTAAAAAAATTAATGCGGCTGAGCGGATCAACGGCGGTGCCAGTACATCTATTTTACAAGCTTTTATTTAACTTGCAATGTGTGTATGTAACTACGTATGTTTGGGTGGAATCTTAGAATCTTAATTAGACCCACATGCCGATGTCCGATCGGACTCAAACTTGGTGAACTTATGTGTCTTCGGTGACAATACAATGTTATAGTACCATGGAGCTGGTACCATGAAGGAGACGGAAGATGGCCATAGAACCTTCTAAACTAAACAAGATCATCATCATTATCATCATCAGCCGGTGTCAGTCTACTGCTGGGCGTAGGCCTCTCCCAAGATGTGCCACTGAGCCCGATCTTCGGCTCTTTTTTTCCAGTCACTGCTCACCGCTTTGCGTATTTTGTCGCTCCACCTGGTTACAGGACGGCCTACGCTACGTTTGCCGATTCGCGGTCTCCACTCTAGGACAAGTCTACCCCAACGGTTATCAGTGGGCTGGTCATATCAGCAGATATGACCAGCCCACTGCCACTTCAGTGTACTAATTTGTGAAATGATGTCGATAACTTTAGTTCTCTGGCGAATTACTTCGTTCCGGATTCGATCCCGCAGAGAAATACCGAGCATCTCCATAGCTCGCTGAGTGACTTGAAATTGGTGGACCAGTCCGATTGTGAGTGTCCACGTCTTGGCTGCGTATGTCATCACAGATAGGTGGTTAAAGACCTAGTTTGTCTGCGGTATAGGCGACGAGAAGACTCGACGGATTTTTCCGAAAAATGCCCAGCCTAGCTAAATTTTTCTCTGGATTTCCTTCTCGAAGTTGTGTTATCCTGGTTGAAGCGTATGCTCTAGGTAAACATACTGCATAACAACTTCAAGTGGGATTTCATCTACAGCAATCGGTTCCGGAACAACGTGCTCGTTGTACATGACTTTGGTTTTATCCAAATTCATCCGGAGACCGATGTGACGAGAAGAATCAGCTAGGCCATTCAACAACCTTTGTAGGTCTGGCAGCGTCTCTGGCATGATGACGATGTCATCTGCGAATCGTAAGTGAGAGATGTACTTGCCGTTGATGTTATTGCCACAATCTTACCAGTTCAGCGTCTTAAACGTATCCTCGAAGGCGTTAGTGGACTGTTTCGGGGATATGACGTCCCCCTGTCTCACTCCTCGACGCAGGTGGACATGTTTAGATAGCTGGTTCTGTACTTGTACAGTCATCGTTGCGGCATTATACAGACATCTCATCACTTCGATATATCGCCAGTCGACTTGGCAACGCTGCACCGGTCCGGTCCGGTCAGGCTCAGTGGCGCATCTTGGGAGAGGCCTACGTCCAGCAATGGACTGATACAGGCTGACGATGATGATGATGAAGCACCCCCGGCTTTTAAAAGCTCTGTAAACTAAACAATATATATTACTATCCTTGAGTTCCCATTCTAGGCCTAGCGTGCTTACCATCTTCAATCGCATCATCACTTACCACCAGGTGAGATAGTGGTCAAACGCTAGCCTATAAGATATATAAAAAAAATAAAAATAATAAAAGATAAACCCATCGAGTTTGGTACGCTTAGAAAATATCCAGAGTCTGATGATGAAGCTGGAAGGTGGCCACGGCATCTATGTAATAATATAACGTAACCCCACCGAGTTTGGTCTCGATTGATTTGTCTTGAGGAGCAATTTACACTTAAACGATATCCAGGATCTGATGATGAAGCTGGAAGGTGGCCATGGCATTTCTGTAATAAAACGAGAAAACCTCACCGAGTTTGTGATCGATTGATTTTCCTTTAAGAGCACTTTACCTATAATTACACCATAGTATCCGTAGAATATTTTAAAACGTCACGTCTACTCTAAAATACTCAGGTTTTAAAAATATAAAAATAAAGTATAAGTAAAATATATTTTTTAAAACAAGCTTTTATCTGGAACAATGAACTAAAAAGTTAAAAATAAATTCTAGTTAGTATTTTGCGTGTAGGTACTCACATATATTCTTAGAAGCTTGAGGTACTACCCGTTTTACAGGTTAGACTCACTACACTTCTGTGAAACATATTTTTTACATATAATTTATTATAATAGAAAATATCAGCTATAACGAGACGTATTCACGTACAAATAAACTGGCCAAGTGCAAGTCGTACTCGCACTTGTAGGGTTCCGTAACACAGTAGAGTATTCTATAACTATGATTTTCGCAACTACAAAAATTGAAATGAAAATGATATAGCGACCGCAAGTATAACTTTGTTTTTCATACAAACACTATGAAAAACAAAGTTATACTTGCGGTCGTTATATCATTTTCATTTTTTCATTTTCATCTCAAAAACTGCTGACTGTATCTCGTTTAAACCAATTTTCGTTGAAAGTTTTTATTGAGATCTACAGAATATATTTTTTCTAGATTTTTCACTCCCTTACTTTAGAAGTTAGAGGGGGTGGGCGTGGGACACACATTTTACCACTTTAGACGCGCCTATCTTTTAAATGATTGACTTTGACAAAAAATAATTTGAGGAACCTCAATGTCATTTTTAAAGACCTACCCATAGACATCCCACACGTATAGGTTTAAAGAAAAAAAAATTTTGTTCCAGTTTTATGTATGGGATGCCCCGCCCCCCCTTAAACTTTTATATTTTTTATTTTTGTATAAAAATCGGAAAGCGGTTTACAGAATACATCTACTTACCAAGTTTCAATTCTGTAGTCTTAATAGATTCGGAATAAAATGGCTGTGACATACGGACGGACAGACAGACAGACAGACATTACGTATCTATATGGTTTCCGTTTTTTGCCATTCGGCTACGGAACCCTAAAAACGGCCGTGTCTATGACGCAGCCACACCACTTTTTAGCACCATATCGACCCCTCTGGGATGAAACGTAGTAAAAGCCATATGGCCATTTTTCAGTACAGCCGAAAAACAAAAATGGTAAAGTGTATTTTTGGTATATCTTTTGATTTACTTAATCTGTAATGAACCACTACAGCTCATTAAGCTTAGGTTTTTGAGTAGTTTGCTAAGTAGAAACTCAAAATAACCTACATTAATTAGTTCCAGAGATGGCATGGCTTTTACTACAACAATAAAAGTTGTAAATGACTTCTACGACATTTTTCTTCTGCTTGGCAACTGTAACCTTTTTTTATTAAGTGGTATAAGCCGTCAAAATTTGTTTTATCAAAGGGATTATCGAATTAAAAGACATTTGTAACAAGAAGAAAGTGTAATTTAGTGTAGTAAATGCAGAAAACATTTATGACCAAAATCATATAATTTAAATGTTTTTCATTATATAAAAGTAATATTGTACTTTTCTGACAAACACTAATAAAAATATCAAACTAAAATCAAAATAACCTCTAAACTATGCAAAATATGCAGTAAATAGAACATAGTAGTAAAAATATTCTAATTTTCTGTTTTATTATATACTGTATAGTTTATATATGTATAGTATTATTCCACAATTTTATTATAGAATAATGTGTGGCCTCTTAGTGGCAATCGTTTTGACCGATTCAGCTCAAATGTTGTACAAATACAGTTAATAAGGCATAGAACGACAAAGGAGATTTTATTTAACAGTTGAATTTGAGTAACAATTTTTTTAAAATTGAATTTAAACATGTGTCCTCTTCTCGTTTAAACGAGTTGACCGATTGAGCTAAAATTGTACAGAGACAGTCAATAAAACATAGACCAAGAGTAGAGTCTATTATCCGAGCACATTAGTTACTTTTTTTACAATCGAGTCCGGTTGTCAGTTTTTTATTGTTGAATTTTATTAATGTGTGGCCTCTTTTCAGCCAAAAGGCTTGACCGATTCTCATGACATTTTGTACAAAGACATTTAATAGGGCATAAAAAGGCAAAGAATACTTTTTTTCGGCAGTTAAGTGTGGGTGCCTATATTTTTTGTTAATTTTACATAGTGTTAACATAATCATAAAAGTTTGACCTTAGGTTCGTCTATAATGACTTAATTAGTGTCTCGAATAGGCCATAAAACTGTCAGGATCATTAGAAGTCATCAAAATTTACGCGCTGGCTGTGCTTGCCCAACGTGTTCATCTGCTTTGTGGGAAGTATTTCAAAAACTTTCGTGTTTTAACAGCCAGATTTAACCTTAGGGTAATCGGTGTTGACTTAGTAGGTCATAAAACCTGTCAGGGTCATTAAAACACGTAACATATTTTCGCGCTCGCTTCGCTCGCATAGTTATAGCACTCGTTTAAATTGTTGTGTTGATCTCCTGTCAGTAGCGAAAAACAGGGAAATAATTTTGTCTTTCCCCCAGGGATACGGCCATGCTAGCCCTGCAGTATCCTTTCTCTCTTTTAATCCGTTGACATTTGACAATCTCGCTAAGACTTGACTTACTTCGGCCATATTGTTTTGTTTCATTTGTTTGTAAATAATACAAGTTCTTTCAAAGTTTGTCGTGGGTTTTCGTAATATGATATATCTTTCAAATAAGAGTTTCTACTATGACAGCACGGCAGCGACCTTAAGAAAAAAATAAAAATAAATGTATTATATTGTATTAAAAATGAATATATTATATCTGATGAAGACTTCTTATTTGTCTCTGCCTACATTTCAATCCGACGCTGTGTTAGTACCAACTATGCAACTTCATGGGTGCTCCTAATACAACTAGTTAACGTATAATTTTATGAGTACCCAGCCCGTGTTTTCGATAAAATATATCGATATCGATAAAATGTTATATTATATGTAGCCGCACTAATTATTCAGTCTGTAAGGTTGGCAGACACTAGCTAGTCCACAGATAACTAAAGTCAATAACTGTCTGTATGTTGGCATTATAGTAACTGCCAAATGAATCTTATTGGCTTGTTATTGGCTAGTACTGAGTCCCGTCTCTTAACGTAGTATTATATTCTCTTTGGTATCAGATTGTTTTGGCATTGTCAAACTGACGAATTAATATTATCAAATTCGTTTCCGTGTCCGTGCATGTTATATATTTTTGTGTTTTGAATCGTGAATTTCGAATATTATATTGTAGGCCAAGGAATTAAAATATTTATAAATTTAAACAGTACAGCCTTCAGTAATCATAACTATTATTAACCTTAAAATAAGTGGATATCACGTTTAACCTCAGTGTCATCGGTGTTGACTTAGTAGGTCATAAAAACTGTCAGGGTCATAAAAAGTCGTAAAAAATTTTCGCGCTCACTTTGCTTGCACGGTGATAACGCTCGCTACGCTCGCGCAAGCATTTGTTTTATCTACTTTGTAGGAAATATTTAAGCAACTTTTGAATTTTAATAGCCACATGCATCAAAACTAATCATAAATTGAAACAGTACAACCTTCAATAATCATAATGATTATTAGCCTTAAAATAAGTGGATATCACGTTTAACCTGAGTATAATTGTTGTTGACTTAGTAGGTCATAAAAACTGCCAGGGTCATAAATAGTCGTAAACATTTTTTGCTCTCGCTACGCCCGCGTAGTTATTTGTTTTATCTACTTTAAAGGTAATATTTCATCAAATTTTGTATTTTTATAGACACATGCATCAAAACCAGTCATAAATTAAAACAGTACAACCTTCAATAACCTCAAAGATTATTAACCTCAAAATAAGTGATTATCGACTTTAACCTGAGTGTCATCAGTGTTGACTTAAAAATGATTCGCGCTCGCTTCGCTCGCGCAGTGATAACACTCGCGACGCTCGCGCAAGCATTTGTTTTATCTACTTTGTAGGAAATATTTAAGCAACTTTTGAATTTTAATAGCCACATGCATTAAAACGAATCATAAATTGAAACAGAACAACCTTCAATAATCATAATGATTATTAACCTTAAATTAAGTGAATATCAAATTTATACCTAGTACTGTTATAAAAAATTCTCGGACTTCTCTCACATCACCCCTCAAGCACATTTTCAATCTATGCCTCTCCGAAGGTGTTTTCCCGAGTGCCTTCAAAAAGGCTATTGTCCACCCTATCTTCAAGAGTGGGGACAGAGGCAGTGTTTCTAACTACAGACCTATTCCGTTCTTACAGCGCTCTCCAAATGATTAGAAAAAATCCTAAACAAACACTTACTAAGTTTTCTAGACAAAAATAAAATTCTCTCTCCTAATTAATTTGGATTTAGGAAAGCAAAATCTACAGAAGATGCGGTCATGGAACTTTCAAACGAAATAGTTTTAAATTTAGACAAAAAACAAAAAACGATTGGCATTTTCCTTGACTTATCCAAGGCATTTGACACTGTCTCCGTCCCACTCCTTCTTGAGAAGATGGATAAAATTGGTGTCAGAGGTCTCCCGCTTAAATTGTTTTCGGAATACTTAACAAATCGCTCACAGGCTGTTAAAATTAGAGATATTATAAGTGATGACGTTGATTTGGCTGGTTTTGGCGTACCACAGGGCAGTGTTCTGGGTCCAACATTATTTCTAATTTACATTAACAACCTCTGTAATATTAAAATCCCCGAATGTAAAATTGTATCATATGCCGACGACACAGCCTTTTTAGTAAAAGGCAAAACTTAGGCTAATGCCCACTCAAATGCTGAAATTGCACTAAAAATTGTATTGTCTTGGTTTTCCAATAATTTGTTGACACTTAACATAAACAAAACGAAATATCTGACTTTTTCACTCTGTAATTCTTCACAACCACAATTATCATCCCTGAAAACCCACCAATGTTATCCACCCAAAACTGAACTAAGCTGCAACTGTCTGACTCTTGAACGGGTCCAGTATATAAAATATCTTGGCATATACATCGACCAAACTCTAAGCTGGTGGCAGCATATTGAGACTCTCACCGGACGAGTGCGCAAACTTATAGTTATTTTTAAAAAACTCAGGTCATCAGCTGATCTTTCAATTCTAAAGACTGTCTACACAGCTCTAGCTCAGTCCATCTTGAGCTATTGCGTTACAGCGTGGGGCGGCACATACCAGACGAGCATGCTCACTCTGGAACGGGCACAAAGAGCGGTCTTAAAAGTTATGCTCAAAAAGCCATTCTTCTACCCCACTATAGACCTTTATAAGATAGCTGAAGTCCTGACAGTTAGACAGATTTTTGTGCTCAACATCATACTGAGGCAGCACTCATCCCTCCCATACGATCTTGAAAAACAGAAACTGAAAAGAAGACAGGATAGAATATATCAGTTGGTGTCATGTAGAACTCATGTAGCTGAGCGTCACTTCATAGCACTTGGTCCACGCTTATATAATCACATTAGCAAAACAATTGAAATCTATTCCTTGATACGAAAACAATGCAAACACAAAGTCCAAAGTTGGTTCATGGAAAAATCGTACAGAGAGACTGAAAACCTATTTGTTATTTTAAAGTAGTTTAACAATTTCACAATCTTTTTAAAATTATGATACGAAAATTCTACCTACACATACAAACATGCGCAGATACCCTCGCACACACACACACACACGCACACACACACACACACACACACACACACACACACACACACACACACTCACGCACATACTCACCAACACACACACTCACTCACCAACACACACACACCAACACACACACACACACTTTATTAATATTATAAAATATTAAAATGTACTTGTGCATTTCATTATTTTAATTATAAAATACTAGTATTCATAAAATATCAACAATGCAAATTATGTCAACAATACGGGAAAGCTCTGACCCTGTAACACAGTTTTTAACTAGTACGGGGTTCAGATGTTCACACTTTGAGATGTAAAATTCTTGTTAAGTTAATGCTTACATAAGATAATATTAATTTAGCTGTAATCTTGCTGTAAACACTGAGATATGAATAAATAATACTTTAAATACTTTGACCCTAATGTCATCAGTGTTGACTTAATAGGACATAAAAACTATCAGGGTCTAAAAAGACGTAAAAAATTTTCGCGCTCACTACGCTTGCGCGAGTATTAGTTTTATCTACTTTGAAGATAATATTTTGGCAAATTTTGTATTTTAATAGACACATGCATCAAAACGAGTCATAAATTGAAACAGTACAGCCTTCAATAATCATAATGATTATTAACCTCGATATAAGTGGATATCAAGTTTAACCTTAATGTCATGCGTGTTGACTTAGTAGGTCATAAAAACTGTCAGGGTCATAAACAGTCGTATAAAATTTTTCCCGCTCGCTTTGCTCGCGCAGTGATAGCGCTGCTCGCTACGCTCGCGCAGGCACTTGTTTTATCTACGTTGAAGGTTTTATATTAGCAACTTTTGTAAATTAATAACCATATGCATCAAAACGAGTCATAAATTAAAACAGTACAACCTTCAATAATCATAATGATTATTAACCTTAAAATTAAGTGGATATCACGTTTAACCTGAGTGTCATCGGTGTTCACTTAGTAGGTCATAAAAATTGTCAGGGTCATAAAAGTCGTAAAATTTTTTCGCAGTAATTTCGCAGCGTGTTTCAACAGCCTCATACATTAGACTAACTTATATACTTAAACAGCAAAACTTGGTAAAACTTGGTTAGGTTTACCAAGTAATTATTAATGACTTTAACAATAGACGATATCGAGTTCGACCTAAGGAGTCATCTATTGTGAGTTGATTATTAGGTCGTAAATTTGTCAGGGTCATAAAAAGTCATAAAAAATGTTCGCTCATGCAATGATAGCTCTCGCTGCGCTCGCGCGCCTATTCACCTTAATTTCTTTATAAGAAATGTTTTTGGAACTTTTGTGTTGAGTCAAACATTTAAACAGCACAACTTTCGTTCTAACCTAACCAAAATGATTAATGACTTTAACAATAGAGGATATTGAGTTCGACTTTAGGCTCATCTATGGTGACTTGGCCTAAGAGATCATCGATCTTGACCTCAAAGGTCATAAAGACTCAAATAACGCGGGCGAAGCCGCGGGTAACAGCTAGTTATATCATAATTGGAACAAGCCAGTTTCCTTGTAAATTACTGAGTTTTACTTCTTAAGCCTCTTACATTCTGATAAAATATCTGTAGTGAACCAAATTTTATTTATTAAAGGACAAGATTGTCATGCATATAATGTAAATATATATCTAAGCTAACTTATTAATACAGTTTATATCCTTAATATACTTATATTCTTATTCATCCGTCGATCTAGCCGCGACAAGCACAACGATAAGTATAAACAGTATAACTATTACTATAATTATCATCGCTATCTGCCTTAGCACTGCCAGCACCATCGGGCACACAAACTCATCCACAGCTTGCAAGGCTTGGCAGCGGCTGGAAACAAAGAACTAAAGATCGACCTCAGTTGCGTGCCATAGGTGAGACCTATGTCCAGCAGCAGACAGAGATAGGCTGATGATAATTTTGATGATTTTATTAAGACATTGATTTGTTTTAAGCTATGTTATTGTTAAATACTTACCCGTTTTCGTGTGTGCACAATGCGCAGTTTTATCTCGTACTATAATGAAGCAGAAGATTAGAAGATTTTCATTACTAGGTTCAATTTACTGCCTATTTGGCATAGTTTAGAGGTTGTGTTGATTTTATTTTGATAATTTTATTAGTGTTTGTCAGAAAAATTACAACATTACTATTATGTAATGAAAAATATTAAAATATATGATTTAGGTCATTAATGTGTTCCTCATTTACAACACTAAATTACACTTTCCTCTTATTACAATTTTCTTTTAATTCGATATTCCCTTTGATAAAACAAATTATCAAGTCTTATACAACATAATAAAAAAAAGGTTACAGTTACCAAGCTGAAGAAAAATGTCGTAGAAGCCATTTACAACATTTTTTTTATAGGAAAAGCCATGCAATCTCTGGAACTAATGAATGTAGGTTATTTTAAGTATTTATTTAGTAAACTACTTAAAAAACCTTAATGAGATATAGTGGTTTATTATAGATTAAGTAAATCAAAATAATATATACAAGAAATAAACCTTACCATTTTTGTTTTTCTGCCGTACTGAAAAAAGGCCTTTTGTTACAACGTTTAATCCTGAAGGGGTCGATATAATGTCTTTTACACTTTCATGCAGATTAAATATTTGTATACATCACCTGAGATAAATATGTATAGTATAGTGTATAGTCTCTTAGTAATAAAATGGTCGTACAAGCCATATTTTTAAGTCGTGGATTTTACGACGTAAATTGACATCGTTTATTTCTAATTTTTTACTTCAAAAATTGACGTAAAAGCCTTATTTGATAATCTCGTGTCTTTTATTACAAAAAGTTAAAAAGTATTACTTTCTTACATTGTATTATATTATGTCGTATTAACCATGAAACGAAAAAATGTGTCTCTTACTTCATACATTTGAATTTTTTTTTTTTAATTGCTCATTACGACATTTTAAAACAAGAAACCCGGGTTTAGAGAGAACTTTGTAGCGTGTTGTAAAAGACATTATTTTGCGAATTTGAACAATTTAAGTATACAGATCGATCGCGATTCTGACTAAGAAACCGTTGAAAACAGATTTTTGTCAAAATGGCTTTTACGACGTTTCATCCTGGAGGGGTCGATATAGGCATCAAATGTTAAATTAAAGCAAACGTTTTGGTTACCCAAAATTGACGATCTGATCGCAGAATCCTTGCCAAAAAATACCCATCCTTTACGCACGAAATAACATTTCTTATGAATCAGAAGCAAGAATTGTGTGGAAATATATCAAATAACCAATAAGTAATCAAAACATAAGGAAAAACGTATCAAGGATATTCTTCCCCGCCCGTTAGTCTCCTCCGAAAGATTTTAATCTATCCCTTTAAGGATGTTACTCATAAGGACATTTTCCATTGTAACATCGCATGCCAATGTATTGAGTCATTAACCATGGAAAGTATTACCAATATATGACTATTCATTAGGTACTAGGTACCTAGTTCCGATAGAATACCTACATAAAAGATTAGGAGTCAGCGCAAGGAATTCTAAACCGCTACATGTATCCTATTTATAAAAGGAGGTTCTTAATTCTACTGTATTTATTATTTTTTTGTGTGCGTGTTATTCAATTTTTATTGAATTCACTAATTGTGTGTGGTGAATACCACGTGTTCACCTTCTTCGACCACATCATCTCATAACACCAGGCGAAATAGTAGTTAAACGCTAGCATATAAGATACAAAATAAACTGGCCAAGTGCAAGTCGGACTCGCACTAGTAGGGTTCCGTACCACACTATTTAAGTCACGGAAAAGCGAGCGTAAAGTGCGGGTTTAAGTAACACAGTGCTATAAAAGATTTTTTTAAATCGGTTAAGATTTGACGGATTTCTGAGGTAACAAACATAAAATAAACTGGCCAAGTGCAAGTCGGACTCGCACTAGTAGGGTTCCGTACCACACTACAGTATTTTATAAGATCGAGCAAAAAATACCACTATCATTTTCGCCAGCAAAAAATAATAATTAATAAACATTTTATTTCTTATAACGCCATCTAACGTCTAACAAAGGTGTTAGGGATCGACATTTCAATATAACGCCATCTTTGGGACGTTTACCTAACTAAGCGTTCATAGATGGCGTGAAATGCCGAAAAAAACACGTTTCTTGTATGGAGACCCTCTATTATTTTTAACTTTATTCTGTTTTTAGTATTTGTTGTTAAAGCGGCAACAGAAATACATCATCTGTGAAAATTTCAACTGTCTAACTATCACGGTTCATGAGATAAAGCCTGGTGAAAGACGGACAGACAGACAGACAGACATACAGACAGATAGACAGACAGCCAGACAGACAGACAGACAGACGGACAGCAGAGTCTTAGTATTAGGGTCCCGTTTTACCCTTTGGGTACGGAACCCTAAAAACCAGTCGAATTGAGTACCTCCTCCTTTTCAACCGACTTCCAAAAAGAAGGAGGTTTTCAATTCGTCTGAATGTTTTTTTTTTTTTTTTTTTTTTGTGTGTATGTTACGCGATTACTCCGTCAATTGTCAGTCGATTTGAATGATTATTTTTTAATCGGTAGGGTACATCAAAGAGAATATAAATACTTGGGGTACGTTTCCGAGATGGTCCAATTTTAATTTCATCGAGATCTGATAATTATCTCCAGAGATATGACGATAAATGTTTCAAACTTGCTACTGAAATTGACTTGAAATTCACGCGGGGCATGGAAGTCGGTTGTTTTAGTTTTTAAACCATCTTAATTATTTGTGAAGTTGATTAATAAACAACTTACAAAGTGGTATCGCTCCAGGAGGGCTAGTCCTACCACTATTATAGTAGTCAGTAATGATTATTCATGATTTCTTGACATCTTCCATACTAAATGAGCCGATTACTGATAATAGTCATCGCAGGTGGTCTTTCGGTGTATAATTTAAATGTATAAACCAATTCTGTTAATTGTTGTCCTATATACACTTATTTATCTCCATATCTCTGGAGATACTGAACATATCTCGATTAAATTTAAATTGGACTATTTGGAATGTATACCTTTTTAAACAAAACCTTTTTTTTTTAATCGGTCCAGGCGTATTTGAGTAATTGAGCATACATACAAATATAAGATTCTGACGAACTGAGAACCTCCTTTTTTTGAAGTCGGTTAATAAATAGCCGATCAAGTCTACATTTCTCCAACAAATACACACATGCTTTGAAATATTCCCAATAACTCTTACTTTATTATTATTTCTGTGTCTTACTCGTATGTCTAACGTTTCCAAGAATCCGTATTACTTGTCTCATAATTGTTGAGACAATAGAACTATACTTCAAATATTAATCTATAAATGTATCATCTCTGACGACCTATTTTAGGGAATTCTCATGCCACTGAGGAAAAACCCAAGATAGTTGCCATGTTGTACGTGTCTTCTAAATTTGTTTAAAACTATCTTTATTTATCTTTCGGTAGGTACCTACTTGCCTAACGGCCTTTTACAAATCTAACTTACTTTTCAACCGACTTCAAAAAAGGAGGTTCTCAATTCGGCTGTACTTTTTTTTGTGCGTATGGCATATGTTACGTGATTACTTCGTAAATAGTAAACTGATCCAAATGATTTTTAATCGGTAGGGTACGCTTCCGAGGTGGTCCCATTGTAATTTCATTGAGATCTGATAAGTATCTTCAGAGATATGACGATAAACGTCTCAAACTTGGCTGTGACATACGGACGGACAGACAGACAGACATGACGAATCTATAAGGGTTCCGTTTTTTGCCATTCGGCTACGGAACCCTAAAAACGAATAACAGTGATAACTGGCAATAACTTGGTACCAACTGAAAATGACTAGCGCGGCATTTCGAGTCACTTTTTAGGGTTCCGTAGCCGAATGGCAAAAAACGGAACCCTTATAGATTCGCCATATCTGTCTGTCCGTCCGTATGTCGCAGCCATTTTATTCCGAAACTGTTAGGACTAAAAGAACAGAATCGAAACTTGGTAGGTAGATGTATTCTGTAAACCGCTTTTCGATTATTGAACAAAAATAAAAATATAAAAGTTTAAGGGGGGGGCATCCCTTACATAAAACCGGAACAAATTTTTTTTTTCTTTAAACCTATACGTGTGGGGTGTCTATGGATAGGTCTTTAAAAATGACATTGAGGTTCCTAAAATCATTTTTTCTCAAAGTCAATCATTTAAAAGATAGGCGCGTCTAAAGTGGTAAAATGTGTGTCCCCCCCCCCCTCTAACTTCTAAAGTATGGAAGTGAAAAATCTAGAAAAAATATATTCTGTAGATCTCAATAAAGACTTTCAATAAAAATTGGTTTGAACGAGACAGTCAGCAGTTGTTGAGATATAGCGACCGCAAGTATAACTTTGTTTTTCATACAAACATTATGAATAAAACTGGCCAAGTGCGGGTTAGACTTTTGTCCCGCACACGGAGGGTTCCGAATTTCTGAAGTCCGAACGCCACGAACTTCTAACACCAACTAAGTAAATATTAACACAAAGGTAATTAATATAATTAAATATCTGGAAGACCGAGTGTTCGTACGACTAACTTTCTACTGATTCTAGCTAGCTAATTGATGCTCTTTAAGTACTAAAATTGAAGATATATTATTCAATACTGTACACTACACCAACTAAGTAAACAAATCGACCGAGGCCCACAAATTTAACAAATGAAACGCTTGCGCGTGCTAATTTTTCCTGTGCTGCCATCTAGCTTCGTCGAGGTGAATTAATTTCGTATCGTATCGTTTCGTAAAAAACACGTTTTTTGTTTCAAACCCTTTAATTTTTAACTTTGTTCTGTTCTTAGTATTTGTTGTTATAGCGACAACAGAAATATATCATCTGTGAAAATTTCAACCGTATAACTATCACGGTTCATGAGATACAGCCTGGTGACAGACGGACAGACAGACAGACAGACAGACAGACAGACGGACAGCGGAGTCTCAGTAATAGGGTTCCGTTGGTACCCTTGGGCTTCGGAACCCTAAAAACAAAGTTATTTCTGTAGTTGCGAAAAATCATAGTTATAGAATACTCTACTGTGTTACGGAACCCTACGAGACCGAGTACGACGTGTTCCACTCGCACTTGGCGAGTTTTTTTCGTTTTGTAAACAATAACAATTTTTTTTTTAATCTAGTGAATCGTGGTAATTTTTACTTATCTTACTTTTATTCAAAATAAACTTTATAATCATGAACTTTATGAATTTTCAGAGTAGATATAGATTTTGCATTTTTGTTCCAGTCCTTACAACGTACGCAGGTATTATAAATTAACTATTAAATACTAATACCCAACGTGCGTTGTAAATTTTAACATAGCAGATTAAACCAGAGTTTTTATCTCATTTTATTGCGCTCTGTATTTACATCGTGTTTATTGTTTTAGTTATAATCTTGGGTAACAAACGACACAAACACAACTGTGGTCACAGTAAAGATAGTAGATAGAAATAGTCCTACGACTGTGTGGTCTATCTCTCTTTCTCTTTCTCTCTATATATAAACGAGTATATATATATATATAGAGGGTGAATTTTCCAAGTGGGCATGGATGGCCAAATCCGAAACTATGAGGAAAAGCGAAAAATGTCTATATTATTACACCATTCGATAGTGTCGCTATTCAGGAACGAATTATGGAAAATAATGACATTTATAACATTTTAATTTTAACTTTTTAACGAAAAAATTAAACCGCCGGAAAACCTGAAAATCAAAAAATAATTAAACTTTTTTATTTAACCTTAATAACGGAGTTTATAAACTACTGTTAGTATACATAAGTATATTTTTGTAATTGTTTTGAGTTTTTAACTAAACATAATAACTAAGTTCTTAAACTAATGTAAGTAATTTTGAGTCGGCGCCAAAAAAGCAAATTAATTAATTACGTAAAGCGTGATGCGCGGCCGAGGCATAGTGCGACACGCCAGTTCGCTGGAAAATGCCGAGTGTTGGCACAGAATAATGAATAGTACAAGTGTTGGCGAAGTTATTGTCAACGAGAGTGCAACCCGAACGGGCACCACATATGGTAATCTGTGACGGGACGGCCCGTGACGTGCACATGTCGTTGCGAGTGGTCGTGCATCTCTATTTAGTCTGTGGGTCGTGTGTAAGCGCATTTTTTGAAATGTTTATGTACATCGCTGGAGATTACACGTTGCATTTTAAATTTGATTTTATTATTTCTTTAAATTTAAGAGGTTATTTAGTGATCTTTGCTTATTGATTATTTGGCGCCGACTCAAAATTACTTAGGTATACATACTTACATTAGTTTAAGAACTTAGTTATTACTTTAGTTAAAAACTCAAAACAATTACAAAAATATAAGCTTATGTTTACTAACAGTAGTTACTTCGTTATTAAGGTTAAATAAAAAAGGTTAACTATTTTTTGCTTTTCAGTTTTTTCGGCGGTTTAATTTTTTTGTTAAAACGTTTTATTTTATAATTTTTTGTGGCCATAATCTACTATGTTAAAAGCAGGCATCATTGCTTACCTCTGGCCTAGACAAACGTTATATAGAACATTTATGTTCTATAATAATAATAAATTATAAGTAAAAAATATTTTTAAAAACATGCTTTTATATGGGACAATGAACTAATTTTATGAAATAAACTATGAATGAAATAAACTAAATTTTAACATTTAAAAATAAATTCTAGTAAGTATTTGGCCCATACGCACCAATGCCATCTTCTTCGGCATTTCTTTCTCTCCAAGTCTGGCATTAAAGTCTCCCATTATAACAGTATATTTGGTATTTACTGTATCGTAGAACTTTCTAAGGTCTTCATAGAATTCTTCTACTACTTCATCTGGGTAATCAGACGTTGGTGCGTAGACTTGTATAACTTTTATTTTATGCATTTTGTTGAGCCTTAGGACTATATACGCTAGGCGATCTGATATGCTGTTTTTTTACTTCGGCCACTTGCTGCTTTATGACTTTGTTCACTATGAAGCCTATTCCTCCAATGCCGAGTTTTGGACCTTCGCGAAAGTAGAAAAGGTGTTCTGACTTCAGGGTTATCAGCTCTTCTCTAGTTCGTCGTATTTCACATAGTCCGAGTATGTCCCAGTTGATCTTCTCCAGCTTCGCTTCTAGTTCTACGAGCCTGTCATCAGATGACAACGACTAGATGTTATAGGTTAGTAGTTTCATGTTATAGCAGTTAGTCAACTCCCAGGGATTACTTGTCGCGCCCCTGCTCCGTGTCACCTGGCCACTGCTTTAACCAGGAATTGACGGTGCGCTGGGAACTTGGGGTTGATGTTCTCTTGTGTCAATCATGTTGGGGGGGGGGAAGGGTTTTAGCCATAATCACCACGCCAGCCACGGCAGGTTGGTGATCGCAGTGCTGCAGCCGGTTGTGATGGTATCCATGAGATCCGCCCTCCTAGATACTGGCAGGCTACTTCCCTCTGCCAGGGCAACACTTATTTGTTGGCGGTGCTGGCTCGCCATGTCGTAAGGTCGTCATCGGGACTTCTGTGTCTTTTTCTGGGAGTACCCGTGCCACCGAATACTCCAACACTCCCTCCTATACTTACCGGCTTGGGCTTGGAAATCCTAGAGAGAAAATGCTCCTAAACTTCTTACATGCCAACGGCTTCTATGCAATGAACACATTTTTCCAAAAAAGACAACACCAAAAGTGGACTTGGAGACATCCAGATGGTATACATAAAAATCAATACGACTACATCATTGCAAATCATAAGCCCATGGTAGAGGATGTCAATGTCTTAAACAGATTCACTACCGGCAGTGACCACCGTCTGGTAAGAGCCAACATCTATATTAATTTAAAATCCCTCAGAAGAAATCTGATTGTAAAAGACCATATGTGTAGTGATATTAAAATTGAAGTACTACGTGCTAATAAAGACCTGTATCAAGATGCTGTGAATGAAAAACTGAGCCAGCAAAACGTTTCCGATATGACAGTGGACCAAATTAATAATACCCTAACAACAGCTATGACCTCTAGCATGGATCAGATTACACCCCCTAATATCCCCAAAACCCCAAGTAAACTCACACCCGAAACACTTAAGTTGATTGACCAAAGAAGAACATTGAGTAGTCAAGGAAAAGTGGACTATCCCGAATTTAAACAAATACAAAAACAAATACGATCTAATGTACGCGCAAACCTAGCGGAATACAATATTCGACAAATTAAAGCAGCAATTGAAAAAAACGGCAGCCATCGGTCACTCAAATTAAAACTTTCTGAATGAAGAAAACACATTTTCAAACTACTCGACATCAATGGTAGTGTGGTCACAGATCTAAACCAGATTGTAAAGATTACCCAGGAATTCTACGAAACTCTCTACAAAACCAAATCTACTAACATTAATACGACGCCACAAAACCAAACCAAGCGTGTCTATTCAAAACGGATTCAAAAAGGATCTGAGGAAATTCCTGATGTAATTCCAGATGAAATAATACTAGCTATTCAACAATTAAAGAACAGGAGAGCACCCGGTGAAGATGGCATCATACCGGAAATGCTTAAGATCAATAGCAATAGACTATGCCAAGTATTAGCTACATTATTTACAAAATGCATCCTGGAGACCAAAGTGACAGCAGAATGGAATAATGCCGTTATCACTCTAATCCATAAAAAAGGGGATATTAAGAAATTAGACAACTATAGACCTATCAGCCTACTATCACATGTATACAAACTATTCTCCAGAGTCTTAGTCAACAGACTTCAGAAGAAATTAGACTTTTATCAACCACGCGAACAAACTGGCTTTCGGTCAGGATTCAGCACCAACGACCACCTACAAACCCTTAAGACTATTATCGAAAAATGCAATGAATACAGGAAGCCAATTATACTAACCTTTGTTGACTACGAAAAAGCATTCTATTCTGTAGAATGGTGGGTAGTAGAAAAAGCACTTCCCAAATGCAGAATAGATGAGAGATATATTCGAATCCTCAATTATCTTTTTCATTCAGATTGGAAAGAGGTGTCAGACAGGGTGACACTATCTCCCCCAAACTGTTTACGCTGGCATTGGAATACATATTTCAACAGATAAACTGGGTCGGAAAAGGGTTGATAATTGATGGAGCAAGATTATTAAATCTCAGGTTCGCAGACGATTTGGTACTCGTGGCTGACAATATAGAAGATATGCTCTCCATGTTAAGGAGCTTAAAGGTGGAATCTGAAAAGACAGGTCTCAAAATGAATACCGCAAAGACTAAGATCTTAACTAATATCTCTGACGTCACGGGCTACCATCTTCCCGTGGAAAGGGTGTCAGAATACGTATGCTTGGGACATAAAATTACACTGGGTTTTGAAAACCAAACAGCTGAAGTCGAAAGAAGAATTGCACAAGCCTGGGCCGCATTTGGAGCCAACAAAGAGATATTACGTGGCAGCTTACCACCTTAAAGTCCAAGTCTTCGAGCAGTGTGTCCTGCCAGTACTCACCTACGGCTCAGAAACCATGGCCTTAACAAAGAAGTCTGCCGAGAAGTTCAGAGTGGCGCAGAGAGGAATGGAGAGAGCAATGCTCGGTATCACTCTGCGCGACCGCAAGCGCAACGAATGGATCCGAAGCATAACTAAAGTTAAAGATGTTGTGGCAACTATAGCGAAGAAAAAGTGGGTATGGGCAGGACACATCGCACGAATGGATGCGAGTCGTTGGGTGAGACGTGTCCTTGAGTGGAGACCCAGGGCCGATACTAGAGGTCGAGGACGTCCACCACAGCGCTGGGTGGACGATATCAGAAGACACGCAGGACGGGACTGGATGAGTCGGGCTCAAGATCGCCAGGAATGGAGAAGAGGGGAAGAGGCCTATATCCAGGAATGGATCACGAACAGGCCGACATGATGATGATGATGATGAAGTATTTGGCGTTTAGATACCTATATTCTTAAAAACTTGAAGCACTACCCGTTTTTCAGGCTAGGTAATTACTATACTTCAGTGGCTCGAGCTTTTAAAAATATAGATAAGTACCTACACGCCAAATACTTACTGAAATTTATTTTTGACATTTTAGTTCATTGTCCCAAATAAAAGCTTGTTTTTAAAAATATTTTTTGCTTATAATTTATTTTTAACTTTTTAGTAGATAGGTATATCGACTACCTACCTACTAACTAAGTATTTAAGAGAAGGCATGATGCTTTAAAATATTCCACGGATATTTGATGTGATTATGGGTAAAGTGCTCTTTAAGGAAAACCAATCGACTCGGTGGGGCTATGTTGCTTTATAACAGAAATGCCATGGCCACCTTACAGCTTCATCATCAGATCCTGGCTATCATTTAAGTGTAAAGTGCTCCTCAAGACAAATCATTTGAGCCCGAATTTACTGGCGTTACGTTATTTTATCACAGAGATGCCGTGGCCACCTTCCAGCTTAATCACCAGTCGCTAAATATCATCTAGGTGTAAAGTTCTCTTCAAGACGAATCAATCGAGCTCAAACTCGGTAGGGTTATGTTGGGTTATCACAGAGATGCCGTGGCCACCTTCCAGCTTCATCATCAGACCCTGGGTATAATTTAGGCGTAAAGTTATCTTCAAGACAAATCAATCAAGCTCAATCTTGGTGGGGTTATGTTGTTTTATCACAGAGATGCCGTGGCCACCTTCCGTCTCCATCATCAGACCAGCTCCATGGTACCATATGATTGTATTGTCACCAAAGATACATAAGCACACCAAAAATTGAGTCCAATCGGACATCGGGAAGTGGGTCTAATTTAGCTTCCAAGATTCCACCCGAACATACATAGTGACATAAATACATACATACATTGCAAGTTAAATAAAAGCTTGTAAAAAAAACAGCTCAAAAGCTAATCGAGTTGAAGTGGCAGTGGGCCTATCATACTAGGAACCCATAACCGATGTGGTCGACGAGTACTGGAGTGACGACCGCGGATCAGCAATCAGCGTAGAACGCTTCTTAGTAACTATAAGTTACCCTTTAGTTACTATAACACTACATAACCTACGATAACGATAAAAAATTGTACTAAATTTTAGTACGAGTTTTTATCGTAAACGCTCTCGTTTTGATGGATCTAGTATAGTTTTCGACTTATTCTGGCTGCCTGATTGGTCTAAATTTAGTGAAGTGTAGTAACCACTAGAGGCGCTGTACTGTTTGTCATACAAAAGTTGTTCGATATAGGATATCGAGTTTGGTATGAAAACTCTTACTAAGGGTACAGACTAGGTGGAGCGACAATCTTCACGAGGTGGCTGGCATGAGCTGGATAGATGTAGCTACGAATGGTATCCAGTGACGTATAACTGCAGAGGTCTATGTCCAGCAGTAGACTATTATCGACTGACGATGATATTTATGTATAGTACCTATATTATTTGTATTTGCAGAGTAGTGTTTGTGTATTTACTTATTTATTTTAGTTAGGTATTTACCACCATAGTTACCATGCCATGTACAATTATACAAATCCTTATCACCCAAAGGTTGTCTGGAAGAGATTGCTCTCAGCGATAACACCGCCTCTCAGCCTGCCTCAGCGTCCTGCGTGCGCGATCTAGGCGGCGATCAGATAGCGCAGTAGTATTTGTACCGACTGGTTCACACCAAAAGCGATCAGAAAACAATTGAAAAGTACTGAAATCGCGCCCGCAGATCGCAGGACGCCGCGGTGTGGCCGTACCATTACGGAGTATAGTGCTAGTAAGAAAATCACATACCTTGCGAGTCAGAACTCTGAAGGTATGTGATTTTCTCCGTGGTAGTGGTAAGCTACTTTTTGGTAGCAAGTCAGGCTAAATATCTGTATAATACTCCTATCACCTGTGTGTGTCTATTATTTTCTAAGCAGTCCTTACCTATCTTATCTATGAGGGTGATGATATATTTAACTTTAATACGCGCGTGATTTGTCAAAACTTACATTTGTTACTTACTACTTTACTTACGTACTTTCTACGTTACGTTACTATTTAATGGAAATTGTGTGCGTGGAAATCTACGCATGTATTGTATTAGATTACGTCATCACCTTTATAAAGTGTCCCGGAGACGGTCATTCATAATTGTCAATTTTCAAATAATTGATGGACCAAATGATCGTCTACAGGGGCATTTGAAGCCATTGTCATTCGCAACTAGGAGGTAAAAAGCGAATGATGTTAATATTGATAAGCCCATTGACAATTTTGAATGACCGTCTTCAGGGCACTTACACAGATCTACTGTCATAATAAGTTTCTTTTTTGAACAGTAGGTAAATAGTGCAATTATTAATGTACCTATTGCTTAGCAGTACCCTAACCAAATACGATTGCGAAAGTACGATTGCGTAGGTATATTCTAGACTAGCAATTTCTGTAAGAGTTTCATTTGATCAGCTTGGATCTGCGAACTGAACGGTGTATGGCTTAGCTGCCTTCTAATTTCATAAGGTAAGGATTTATAAGGTAAGGACGGTAAGGTGATGTATTTATCGTTTAAATCGCTCATATTTCATGCAGAGATGCATCTACCCTACCTATTATCACAGGTATGTAGTGTTATAATAATTTTGATCCAACTAGCTGCAGACACAGAATAAATAATAGTTGCTTCAGAGCAACCTTCATATCTCTGGTTGAATCAGCCTCTAAGATAACTTGCGGTTACAAACCAGTCTCTATTAGGGGTTACTCAGCAATAAAACGACGATAATCATTTCACTTCGATACGAATTTAATATCTTTTAATACACGTAGTTATTTATCAGGTAATAAAACGGTCCCGCTCAGCGGAAAGGTACATGGACACATTAATAAATTAACTTAATACTAAATCAGTCTAACGGTCGCGCCGAGCGCGGTGCGGCTTAGCCTAGTATCACAGATGAGTAGAGCGGTGGGTCTCGCGAAGTGTACGCGAGGGGGCGGGCGCGTCGGCCCGCAGGGGAGCGACGGTCACTCGTCCGACGCCGAGGACAGCTGCGTGCTGCCCCCGGAGCTGAAGGAGCTGCGGCACGCCGCCCCCTCACTCGCGTTTCCCGGCGCGGCCGTCTCCGCCCCGCTGCCCGGTGTCAGCGTGCGCAACAGCTCCAACGCTGCTCGCGCGCGCTGACCGTCAGCGGCTGCGGACGATGCCTGCCCTCGCTCCCACGCACTCTTTTCGGGAAGCAGCAACCTCCGCGCTTCCCGCTGCACTCGGCGCGAACGCAGCGCGAATAGGAACGGCGATGCAGCCGACGCCAGTAGCAGTAGCGCCAACGACGGTGTCCGCGCGTACTCCGCCAACCCGGGAGATACCGCCGATACTACCGCCGTCACCGCGTGCGGTAGGTGGAGCAACACCAACGCTCCCGTTAAAAGTCCGACGCGAGCGGCCCGAGATTCTTCTCTGTATCGAAATAGCGAAGCGTTTGAGATTCTGCATCGTATCGACGTTATTCTCGATCCGTTGTGTGAGGGTTGTGGGGAAGGTCTCTGGACTGCTAGCAGTGGAGCCACCAGCAGCGGCGCCGAGCTTACCGCAGGAAGACCTTTTCTCAGATCCTCATTCGATTTGGTATCTTTTTTAGAGTTTCGAAGACTGGCGACGGACGGGCAGCGCATCGGCCTGTCCGGTGGAAGCAGGAAAGGCCCAAATTTGCGATCAGCTTCAACTATTGCGCTCTCTGGTCCGTCTATTCTTAGCGTAAGCCCCTCGCCCTCCTCGATGAGATCCGGGAGTGCAGGAGGTTCATGTAGCTGCAGTGCGCTGGCTCCGTGTGCGCGCGCTCGCAGGCCGGACGAGCGTGCCGCGCTGTAGATCCTCGCGTACATGAAGCAGACAATTGCCGTGGGAGCGATAACTCCCATGATTAAGTATACGACGTTGAAGGCGATTTCGACTACCCGGACTGCGGGCTCGAACGGATAGAAGTGACGAACGAAGGCGATGGCAGCGCGAATGGCAGCGGCCGAGAGGGCTGCAATCCAGGTCCCCATACATAAAGTAGCGGGCCGGCGCTGCAGTAGGCGAGTGTGGCAGCGCAACGGATCTGTCACCGCGTGATGCTGGTCGAGAGCAATTAGCATGACGGCCAACAGCGCGGCCAGGCTGCAAGCAGACGCCGCAGCGTCGCCGGCTTCCATCCACGAATGCACCTGGTCCTCCCTTGCTGAGTGCTCGCCGAACAGAGCGGGCGCCAGCAGAGAGGTCGTCAACAAATTCGTCGCCAGCAGGTTGATGACGAACCTGAAACAACGGAAAACACACATAAGTATTCGAACACACCTTCGACAATATTGACATAGGGCATGTGTATCGAGTATGCAAACACTGGCGGCATTAACTCAAGGTTGTTTACCACCCCTCGCATATTTATTATACCTATCGCATTTGTTTGGTAAGTTACGCCTGATTTATTCGCCACTAATTTGATTTATAGGACGGAAAGCCAAACAACTTCCGAATCCAAAACTAAATCCACGATTTGTATTGTAATTCTGTTAAGAAAACATGAATATATGGGTGGTAAAACTTGATGTTTACAAACTACATCTTCCAATCCATAATCAACACAGAATGAAAACATTTGAGATTTGAGGTCGTGACTCGGAACATTCTCGACAATCTCTATCCTTCCTGTCACTTGAGGCTTGAGGCGGATCCAAATATGTCAGCAGTTCCTAACAAAATATTGACTCGCGTTTTTCTGATTTTGCCAATATTTGAGAGATTATTGACATTTCTTATTTTATTTTACCTATCTAGACTTTGTAACTACCCCAGTTTGGTGTCGCAAGAGAGATGTCTTTTCTTTTCAGATACTGAACAAAAAACCGAGAGGTGCAAGGACTTTCGTAAGCCTACTGCTCAACGTGACCGAGTTACATTTCAAATGCTATTTCATATCATTTGTAATTACAATTACCCTTTATTGAGTGACTTTGTTTCCGAAGAATACATAAAAACATTACAGACAGGTTATGTTTCCGATTACAACGATAACATAGCATTGCGACACGAATCGTGACGGTAATTGCTCCTTTGCAACGATTTTGAAATTATTGCATTAGATTTTATTGCATCTTAAAATTAACGAAGATAAAAATGAAAGTAACATCAGTTGGCCCCACAACAATTGATTTTGTTTGTTAATTATATTTAATATAATATATTTAATATTATATTTAATATTATATATAATAATATGATGTGTTGTAACCTTAAAACCTTAAATCAAATGTCAGGGTTTATAGAAATAACACATCATTCGGACCCATTAAAGTGAGACAATGGCCAGAAGAAATAAAACCATGCATACACAAAATCAAGTTCTATATCATAAACTTTTTTCTCAAAATGAATTAAGTAAATGTTTTTGATTGAGTTTACTTTCTAAGCGTCTTTGATCCATTTGCAAACCCATAATTGCTCATCAACATAAATAAACAAGTCAAATTGTCGATTAAGTCAAAAGATGATTCGGAAGTAAAACCGGTTAAAAGGTCAAATTGTTCTATGATTATGCAAACAGTGAATTCGTTTCCTTCATTTGCTTTCGACAAATGATTTCCTCAAAATTTGTTATTATAGCAATAACGAGATGTTCAAACTTCACGGTCGTTTTATTTTGATTTTGATTTAGCGTCCTTGTCAAATTTGTGTATCCTTTCATATCATCAAACACCTTTACTGATTTTCCATTATTTATTTTTTGGATGGAATTAGAACAGGTGATTTCTTTTTATAATCTTCGTATGTGAGATTTCAAGGCAAGGCCGGTAATATACACCGTTGGTGTGAAGTGACAAAGACTGGTGAACCTGCGCTTTGATTGCAGTTAACTACTATTTAACTGTTCTTCGGTTATTTATTACTTTTTTATTTGGTGAGAATTGAAGAAGGTCTATGTCAAGTATTTGTGGCGTCTTTGGTATGTCATACATCTGTGTGTTTATTTTCATGACTGTATTTTCAAGAACGTTCATAAATATTTTACAATTTAATTTTAAGCCTTTTGGTTTATTTTAATTTAAACGCTGTTTAGCTACTACTGGATATGACACGCAGTAATATCTTACTGATAGCCAATAATAATAGTAAGTGAATTAATACAGGATTTCTTGAAGGATTCTTATGCAACAATCTATGTACAGCCTGTTACCTTTTACATCCCATCTGTATTAAACAACTTCTTCCAGATTGTTCCTGCATCTCCATTTGTACCCTTGACGATAGCTTCTATAAAATGACCTTGGCTTTCCTACGACCTTATAGAATAAAAGATGGGCATTTGAAAATCAAATGGTCACATTTAAAATGGCATTTATGCATGATTTTATGCATTTTTCTCAATAGGCGGAATCGTTTCACAAATAGTATGTATTGATGAATAAGACTGTACATTTATATACAATATATTAGCTTTCATTTGTGTATCATGTTTGTTTTAACGAGTTACAAGGTTCTTGAACGAGGAGCCTTCTATTATTATTCTAACAATAGTATTTTTCTGCATTCTGCATCTGATTTGTTTGAAATGAAATGTATTTTTAATATGTTAAACAATAGATATGTTATGTTTTATATTGATTTGTTTTTGATAAGATGTATCAATGTCATCAATGCGCAAGCTCGTTTATGATCTTTTGAAATAATTTTAAATTGATTAATCTGTTTTTAATTTCTACAGGATGGCTTCTAAATAGGTTTTGTAAAAGCAAGCGACATGCAAATTAATATTTTTTTAATTTTAGTAATGTAGGCAAATACCCATGCAGTTTGTTTCCTAAAAATAGATGTTCAAGGATCTTAGGAGACTCGTTCATGGGCTCGTTAGTCTGTTCACCATCTAACAAAGCAACACAAATGGCAATTATTGCAAAACTGTGTCAGGGCTGCCCACGTCCAAAGTCATCAGTACAATGTCTTTTGACTTTTACAGGAAGGATATAACTTCATTAACTGTTTTCGGCGAAGCGTTATCTCTGGTTTTTGTTTCATCTCAATTATGGTATTCTTTAAAGGCAAGTATACAATCAATTTTTTTTTTATTACTTATAGGCTAGCGTTTGACCATTATCACACCTGTTGGTAAGTGATGATGCGGTCGAAGATGTTAAGCACGCTAGGCCTAGAATGGGAACTGGCTCTCAAGGATAGCTACCGGAACACATTAGATGTTTTGGCGACAGATTTTCTAACTTGAGGGTGGTAGCTGGCCAGGCGGACACTAGATAGTATCCTACCACCATGCAAATTAATACCTTAATAATTACCTGCCTTTTTCTTAGAATTAATAAACTTCAGACTCATTCATGTTCAGAATTCAATTTGATAAAAATATCTTTTCCGGAAATATAAGGAATGTGTAATTATATTCTTCCCTCATTTTACATATTTTTTTGTAACTAACATTAGTTTTAGTATTCATTTCGCCTTAAAAATACTTAATATACGTATCCATATCATGCATATTTTACAGATTTATAAAGAAAAGCTCAGATATTTATTTACAAAATTTTACACAAAAACTTCTGTTTAGAAAGTAGGGTCACCAAAAACATTTCTCCACAATGTCACTCCTCCAGGATTCTATTTTAGAATTGAGGAAAAGTCCATGAAAAATGTAATTTTTTTCGCCCAAAAGTATCTTGTACTCTGTGAACATTTTACATAAAGAAAATCATCACATTCCAAGGTTGCGGAAATGAGTTGTGGCAAATTGAACTCTTAACAAATCATCGAAACATAAAAAGTTTGTCGGAAATATTATTTCTTGACACTGATATTTGTTTTTCTTTTAAAATTTCCAGATTTATGAATTGAAAGAAAAATATTGTAATCTACTCGGCTCAGTCTTTAATACAAGACAAGGTCCGAATAACCTGAAATCTGTCACGTGTCTCACATTATAGTCATGCTGTTGTTATTTTACTCTCATTACATCTGTAAACCCTCGCCACAGATTTTACGATCAACCTGTAGTGCAGAACTATGCCAAATTTAAACTTCAATACCAAAATTACTATGTATAAAAAAAGGTCAGTGAGTCATTAGGTCAGTGTACAGGTATATCCGGTCAAAGATTCAATTACTAGTTATGATTTCAAATTGGCAAGCCCATGGGTATATCAGGAAGTTATATCTTTCCACTAGGTAGGGTTGGCAAAAGGATGGAGCGCATTTGTCTACATCCTAGTCGTTTTAGCAGCAATTGCTCGCACGCAGTTCGCATGTGCCCGAGCTGCCCTATTTGGATCAATCTGTACGGTTAAGATATAACTTAGTACGCTGATATAATATTGTACTCAAGGGTCCTATTCTGGATTAAGGAATGAAAACGTATAATGTTTTTTTGTTTATCAATCAATAACGTTTTGCCATATCGATAAAGGTAAAAGTAGTGAACGGTTCTCGTGCTAATGATATCGAGTTTTAATTGATCTCATTTGAATTTTTGACTGAAATACGAAGATTGATTAAGATGACAATTCTCTTAACGCTGGTGCACATATCTGTGAAAAGAATTCAGCTTTCATATTTTATAATGGCATTAATTTAGACATAATTAGAACAGAATCTGCTAGCCTCGACACTCATACGTCGCACAGCTGCGATCATGATTGATATTAAAATTAGCGGATAACCGATGATCATGTAGAGAGAGACCAAGAATTTAGTAGCCTATGTTCATCCTCATGCTATAAAGAATATCCTAGTTAATTTTCAGTTCGATCGGATCGTACGCTTATGCGTGATTATGTAACAGACAGAGACAGAGCTACAAACGTTTTTATAATATAGGTCTGGATTTGAGTTAGGATAAACATCTATTCGCTAAAACATTAAAAAACTTATGTGTATAATACAAATATAAGTAATATCAATCGATGTTCTTGCTCATAGAGACAGCATGGCCTTGATTTTTATTTATTTCGGCAGTGATAGCTATTTGAAGATGCCAATGTGATGCCAGTGGTAATACTTACTAATTTTGTGGACTAATTTAAAGTAAGCAACCCAACGTAAAAACCAATGATGTGGAAATTACTCACAAAATAAACTTACGAAATTGATGGACTTGCGGGTTTTCTATACTTGCCAGCTTATTTTATCTAATCAATATACACATAGGTAAATCGATCGAGTTTAAAATACTTAAAGCATTGTTTGCTTAGTACTGGCGAATTGGTTTATAATGTTCAACTATGACGGGGTTTCCCCGACCTTGCATGAGTTTTGCAATACATTAGCCTTTCACTTACATAAATAATAACTAAGTATGTATTAAAAAAACCATTGTGCAGCGTACACAAACGAAATTATCTAAATTGTTATCGTACCGTTATTTTCGGTTATTTTAAACAACGGAGCAAACCAACGATTTCAACAGACCATCTTCCTTAAGGTTAAATTGCATAAGAACAATTTGTTTATTAATGATAGATCTTTTTATAGTATCGAAAACTTGAGCATCGAACAAAATGAGTCAGCTTCGGATATTCAATGATATGATAATAAAAATAAAGTGGCCAAGGGAATCATAGAGGCTACCAAGAATCTAAAACATTTTTATTCCAGTATTGATATGCTGGAGAGAGGAAAATGCTACTATAATGACCATGTAGCAACAAACTCTCACTTCTGATAAGTGTAGCAATATTGAAATAAGAATGTTTCAGACCTTGAGGTAATATAGACTCACAGCTCATAAAAATAAGTTCCATGATATTTGTGAAAATATTATTGAAGAACTATATATTATTTTAGAACGATTCCCGGATGTGATGTGTATTTGCAAAATAAGATATTGATGTTATTATTTTTCAAACCATAAATCATTTTGATCTGATGATACAAAATCGTCGAAGATCAATCGATAGATTTGATGATTTGTACTTCCGTATTGTTTTGATGCAAATCTTTATCTGCAAGAAATAATTCAATAAGAACATCAAATTTCCTTATATACCGTTATGTCTCTGGTATAAGCATGTACCTTATTATGATTTACAAATTGACACACTCGCAATTAACTTCATCGCAACAGAATCAGTTACATTAAAAACATATTTGGCGATTTTATATCAATGACATATCAATAATTCCAAACAGAGGTATTGCAATTATTTCACACAAACATGATAAACAAAATGGTCTTCAATTAGTTTCAAAATTCAAAACTATTGGTCTAACAAACTCCTATTCCGAGGTTTTTTAGAATCGAAACGTGTTTGTTTCACTGCTGCAGTTCCAAAAGGCTTTTAGCTTTTTAAATCTTGCTCTCTACGGACTTGCACATTTCACCAAAGTAGGTCACCTCTAGGCCTTCACACTTGACCGTGTTGACATAGCAGCGTTTCACGTGAATGGGCAACCCATACTCATAAACTTAAGTGGTAATTTACTAACGGCTCGTTAATTTGCGATACTGTTTAACTATTAATCTGTAGTTTACTGGCGTATCAATCAATGACATCATGAGCAAGGCGGTGGTTGTGATCGTTGTTAACAGTATTAAGTGTGCTTTGGTAGCTTATGTTATTTCTTTGTTAAGTATCCTCTTGTTTTACTTATCTGTTGATCCTCTTTATCACTTCTGTGATGTGATTTTGCGGTTTAATTGATATTAATATCAAGTACCTATCAGGACAAGTGTTTTTATGAAAACAACATCGTATTACATATATCAGCGACTGTAGAAAGTTTAGCGCGTCATTGCACAGATTTTTTAAATTTAGACAAAAAGTACTTTGAGAATACTTTCTGACTGTCATATATGACTTCTAATTACCACCTCTGATTTAACTACTTAATTATTTTAGCCATTCAAGCTGAAACAATAGAATTTCTTCACAGTTTTTAAATTTTGATTTATATCTTAATTTTGTATTTTCATTTTATTTTCTGTATGGATTTTATTTTATGATTCAGTTTTGAACGGTTTTTTTTTTGTGAATATTAAAAGGTTGAAGTTAAACGAGTATTGTGCAATCGAACCAGTTGCTATGACAACAACCAGGTATTGTTAGTAAACACGCATAATGTATTCTTGATGTGTCATTCTTGCTGTACAGGCAAAGAATTTGAAACATGCATGTTTAAGTTCTTATGTTTGTAATTTATTATCATCTATTATTTCCTTTGTGTACAGAATGTGGGTCTAAACTTTAAATCTAGAGTCATTAAGAACTTTCATCCCTGCTCTTTCTGAATCAGCATTGTTGTAAATTTCACACGGAACCGCAGGTTTATAGAATGGAAATGGGATTTTATTTCTAATGTAATTAAGCGCATGTAAAACTAAAGTAGGTCACCATTTCGGACATTGACCAGGATGTATCCCACTCTGCCTTGCATATTGTATACTTTACTTACACGCTTACTTTTACGGTTGGGATAAATTAAGACTACTTACCTACACATCTTAATTGTTAATTGTATATTGCCTCTAGTAACAAAAGTAGCTTACTTTGGGTTTGTTTCTTTTTTATGTTGGTGTACAATATCCGGTTAAATTCAGCTAAAGATTTGTGGCGTCTGTGTCTTTTTTAAACAACTACATAGAAAAGAAGGAAGGTCTCAATTCCCTATATATTGTTTTAGTGTTATCTTAGAACGCAGTCATTTATTAACCGATTTCGTTTTTTTTGTGAGAGTATACTTTCCTTTGGATCTCATTGTAATTTTATCGAGAAAGAATATCTCCAGAGATTTGGAGATAAACTTGGTACTGAAAATGACTAGCGTGGCATTGAGATAGGTTTTTCTTTTCTTTTTCCAAACAACCATAAATTTTTTAATAATTTATAGATAAACGTTCAGGATTAATTAAGATGTCTAGTAAAAAATATATACCTATGTTATGAGGTATGTATGTATTGTGAAACATGTATTGTTATCTGAAAAGTATTTCATGATTGCTCCAAAATGTTAAAACATAATTTTTATTACCTACTTTTCGTATCGTGGCTCATTCGCACGGTTCACACATCATGCCAGCGTTTAATTGCGAAACCTTGTTGATTTCAAATTCTTCACATATTCTGCCGGAACCAACTCTATGCCTACAGTAATTAAGTTGGATTTTATGTCCACATGAAAATAGGTCTCCTAGACCTAGCTAGGTACCAAACAGGAAGTGTTAAAGGACGAGTTGCCTTACCAGTTAAATAATCAATTAAGAAACAATAGGATTTATTAACAATGTAAACCGGTTAATTAATAATGAATGTATCGTTTAATATCTCTGTTTATCGCAGTTTGCGGTTTTAGGGCTTCCCCGTTTGTTTCCGGTTTGAGAGATTTTACGTTGACTATTAATAATATTAATAGGTAAGTCGTTTCATATCTCCGCTTTCCATTTCAAGGATTGTAGGATTATCCTGTCAACGCTATAAATAACCTTGTCATTTACATACATAATTTGTAGTTAAATATCTCGTCCTCTCTTATTGCATTTTAAATAAAAAATAACGCAGAATTTGGCAATGTTCCATTATTCCGAATTTTACGGTATAATAAATAATATTTGATACCTTTGTCAAATCAATATATCAATGAACTGGCACCAAATTTTAAATGAGTGTATGTCGAAAAAGCGAACAAAAGACAATGGGCTTGAAAACAAAATGTCCGATCCGACACCCAAAATGGCTGCACAAAAGAGCGCGAACAATTCCGCCAGCCCATTACAAATAAGCTGTTAAGGCTAATGGGCTATTCTACACACTAATTTGACACGACGTCGTTCCATGGAAAGTTTTCATACAAACCACAATAGTGTTAATTATTATGCATGTTAATAATCATTTGTAAGAAATAGATGAATCAAAAAAAATTAAGAAAAGTTTATGGAATAACTAGCAGAGTTGTTTGAACTGTTTTATTTACATCTTGCAATTTTTTGTGCAATAAAATATTGCTGGCAGGATGTGACTCAAAAAGAAGCAATATTTAGTAATGCCTCCTAGGTAGGTAAATTTCAGAAAAACTTATTTATTTTTAGTTCCAATTCATACCTCAATGTTCCAATCGCAATCAACCGTAAAAATTGTATATAAATCGTTAACCATATTGTAATATAATTGCGTTCTACAATTTTTTATTGTTTTATTTTTGTGGCCAGTAGCAGAGGCATAAGTGAGCTTAGGTGGGCCTAGGCATGTGACCAGTTTGGAATCCTGCGCCACTAGTTTGCTATAGATAGAAATTGTACTCTCTCTCGACTTGGCGCCAGACAATGGCGGCCTTACTAATAAAGTTTTTTTCACTCTGTACACACGTTGTATACCACAAAAGCTGACCAATAAAAATATTTTTGACGTAAGCCTTGGATAAAGTTGGTATACAGATGTGCCATTATCAAAGGAGGCTGTCCATTTCTTAAACAGCCTGGGACCCTAGTTTAGCGAGTGTGTTAAGGATTAAAATGGCGGATTTCTCTATTATCAGCTGATTGAAATCATGTCTAGAAATAGTAACTATTATTGAATCTCTGTCTAGTATTCTGTAAAAAAACGTTTTGATTCTTCAAACTTCAAAAAGTATGCTGTCATTTGAGGATCGTTTGCATGTGTTAGATTTGTTCTCATTGAAATGGATTACATAAATTATTTCGACATATTTGACCATTGGGAGATAGAAGAGGCAAATAAAAAAATCGAAAACATTATGAAGACCGTGCAGATCCATTATTTTGAACAATTCAGATTTTCCATTTTAAATACAAATAACGGGTTTACGAAAAGCTATGCGGAAGAAACTAAACGCAGTGATTACATTCTCTTTGCAAATTGACAGTTTATTCAAATATGGCTACAATCATGTTTATATTGTAGCCATGGAGACCGCTAGTCTCCATGGCTACAATGTCAACAGCGTAGACAGAGGACAACAGTCAATTTGAGTGTTTCGTTCTAAAATTTGTTTTAATTCTTTCACTCCTACTAAAAGAAAATATTTTCTATTATGTCAACTAATTTCAATAAAAAGTTCCAAAAACAACGGAGTTTGATTAATATTGCATTCCTAAAATAAAATTTCATGACTAATATTAATAATTAGTAAACTTTATGAAATAATAATTTACGGAACTATTTAAGACGTAAACCAGTTTCTAAACGAATTGACTAATAGTTGCCAGATGAAAAATAAAAAAGTGTTAAACGTCTATGTAGATACCCACCTCCTATTCAACGTTTATTAGTCAAACAATAGATTGACGCGTGTTTAGCGCTTATTCCTTGTGCAACTGCACAACCGTTTAACAGACGTATAGGCAAATTTTTATTAGTAAGGCCGTGGATATATAATTCAAACGACACTATTATACAATATCTTAATGACATTACATGTGGATTAATTAACTCTTACATAGAGGAAGAAAAGGGAAGTTTGTTTCGCGTATAGGGCAAGTAATGCAGAAAAAAGGACACTACTGCATATGATATGCTACAAATTATATATAATAGAATTTAATCTTTAGTAAGTACCTATTAAATATTTGTAAAATGTTGTAAATTACAGATGTTCAATTACTTTGTTTATGATTCTGCTATCCTATAGCTTTATGTTGTTTCATTATACTTAGCCGATTTGTATAATTAAAATTGTAGTTCTGACCTGCTAGTAAAGCTAAAGGACATTGGTTACATTTTAACCCATACTATATCGACTTACTACATCGACTAGTATCACATAAATGAACTTATGTTTTGGTTGTACAAATGATTTAGAAAGCTTGCACGGATCTGACATTGACATTAGAAGTTTCACAACTGTGAACTACGATTTATGTCGACATTTTCGATATGTTCTTACTTACCGTTGGTAATGAATATTAGCTTAAAAATTTTAACGGCAGTAATAAAATTAAAATTTTATCTAAATACAAGAAATATTGGATGTGTCACCGCTAAAACTGACATACCTACTTAACTACTTATCTATTATTACTAATTACAATTTCGATACTTAAAAAATGCGGAAAATGTTTTGGCAAGTAACAGTCAAATAGTTATGGAAAAATTTCAATTTATATTATTGACATCATTTAGCAACTTTAAATCTCTGACGTAAACAACTATCAATACAGGAAATTGGCATACTTTCGTTCTGCCAACGGAAAACGATTATAAACCCTTTTCCGCGTGTTTTAAACGTTGACGAAAGCGTATAGGAATGCTTTCTTTGTTCATACAACTTGTTACCGGAACTGTTTCAACTTCTGAATATGGAAAAGTGTTGAAAATAAATTCCTATTTAAGCATAGAAAGATAATGTCGAAATAGAGCAATCGAAACATTGTCGATACCTACCGACAATGTTGTTTTAATTTATCAAAGAATGCGACCGTAATCGTTTTTTCTTCATTCTTTGTAAAAAATTGAAATTGTATTAACAATTTCTAATTTCTGAAATAACAAGACTACGTTAAGTTAAACTACGTTAATCAATGAATTATTGTCGACTTATATTTTTTGGTTATTACAAAAGATATTGTATTAAAGTATCAATATTTAACATTATACATCCTGCAATAGAGTTCCACGTTAGCATTTAGCAGACATAGCCAATTTAAAAGCATTATTTTCTTAAATATGTATTAAGCAGTAGCAGAAACTATTGTCCAATATCTAATCAATCATCATAGCTTGAAATTAATATTGTCACAGATAACAAATTGGAAGCACGTAGGCATTTGTTCAGTTAAGTAACAGTTCCATTATTCAATACTGAGCATCGAGAAGGCCGTACCGGGGTACGAGGGTATTTTTTTTGAATTTGTATTCTGTATATGGTTCTTATTATAAGGGAAGGAATGATGTACGATAAGACCTTTATAGAGGGCTTCCGTGCTTTAAGTCTAATGATTTCAAATACTCTTTGGTTAAATTTTAACCCTTCACTGAATCTCTGATTTTTTAAACTAAGTATCTTACGTTTTTGAAGAAATAAAGCTCAACGCAGTGATCGATAAATACGCATAATTTCACTCTCTACTTTTATACGTTTACAAATCTTTTTTAATACCTATGTACCTACTAAAACAGTCTGTGAAAATGTATAAATATGTAATTGATATTATATATTCTATACCCACCGGTTTAGTTTGTATATTATCAGTCAGATAATGACCAGGAACTATATTTTCTCCACATAAGACCATGATGATTATTTATAGCTTTTCAATTGTTTCACAATGGCAGCCTCAGACTATCATATAGTCAGAGATGGCAGCTAACTGATGCTGTTTATTGCTGTAGACTACATACAGTTATTGAACGTGAGTACTAAATACTTTTCTAGAAAATATTTATCTAGATACGATAGGTATTTTGAGACATTTGCATATACTCATCACTTTTTCACTCGATAATTTGCTATACTTGGTGAATTTTTTTTTTTGCAAGTCGTGAAGAAATAAGAAAGTATATTTTTTTGTAAAAAAAAAAATATATATTTTAAAATTTAGCTTTTGAACAAAAGGCATTTGCAAAACTAATTTCTGGTAGGTACCTACTGTATTAAATATAACACGAATTATAAGTTTTGAATGAATGACACTTGAACTTTTCACAATTATGCAACAGTCGTTTTTACCCAGTTGCCAAGTCAAAATATGACATCATTATTCAAATTGACTTAACAAAAGAGCGATTCTTTTTCCTCCCATTGTTAGTTTCAGGCACCCTAAATAATGACCTAGCTTTAAATATTATCATTTAAATGCAGACATCCGAAAATAGATCTTTTTTACTGTCTTCGGGTAATTTTTGATTTAATAATGAGAATTTTCACACCGAAAACACAAATTAAACGTATCTACCGCAATTATGTAATACATCATATTATAATAAAACATGTTATGTTATTAAATTAGGTATGTAATACATACAGAGTACCTACTAAATTATGAAAAGGTATACAAATTACTAAATTAACTACTTATATTACATTTCAGTAAGAAATATGATATTTACATTAAAATTGAACATAAAAACCTTGAAATTGCATTCAATAATAAGTCAATATCAATAATATATAAGATGTTTGTCACTGCAACTCTTTATTTTTACCTATATAAGGTGTCACCCGAGAATCAAAAAGCATACGAGAAACTACCTCCAAATCTGGTATCATAATGCGAGAAAATCAAACAAAAAATACTATGTAACCTTACAGTTAACTAAAATGAATGGCGGAAGCATGCCTTTAGCAATGGTTATTATAATTATAACGAATAGTGAAAGGGCAAATAGCTAATGTATCGAAATATCGATTTAACTGTCAAGCCAGTGACACGGTTTTTATTGTGGCTTATTGCGTTTATTGCATTTTCCATTTGTTTTTAATGTTATTTAGTATAAATTATTGTGGATATTATTAAAACTTATGCAGAGGATGTCCCGAAAAGCGCCAGCGGAACGACAAAGTGTTTTACAGCAGATAGTAAAGTAGAAAAAAAACATCTAGTCTAATTCAGTTTTATAGGTATACTTAGGTATCTTGGCATCTTATCGTGTAAGTATTTGAAGGCTGAGGTACTATTTACAAACATCGTATTAGTCATTATTCGAAAGTATGTTTTCTAAGAATCGATTAGTTAAACTGTTAAACAGATTATTTTACTTAGCAACGTGTTTGTAATGACACTAATTACTGCAAAGCAATACCTAACAACAATAAAATTCCTTTCTATATGATTTTTTAATCACAGATTATAAACTACTCGAGACGAGGTAACACACATTTATCATCTTATCTTGTATCAAATACTTAGACATTATGAACACAGATTAACTTTTCCCCTGACATACAGTAACCTGCAGTAACCACTCATCTAAAGACGTCACTGTAATATCACTTGAGCATTCCTTGGGTGAATGCTTCATATGATAACCAAAACACTTGACTTGGCTTCACAATAGCACATTGTTACAAGGAAGTTTCATTGTTATGAAAACAAAATGGCATCGGTAAAAAGTTCGGCGAAGTGACATTTTGAAAATAGAAATAGGTCAACCTGTTTGACTCGGCGAGAATGATAGTGAGGAGACAACATGATCTTTGCGGCCATGACAGTTCAGTGATCTATTGATCTCTATAATTCTTTTGAGTTGTGAAAGGATTTTGAAAATATTAAGTACCGATACTTTATTTATAATAATTAGGTATATTTTATAAGAATATTTTGTAATTATCTCCTCCATTTGCAGTGAACTCATCAGATTATATCAACAGCATATTTTTCCAAGAAGTGGGTAAACGAGCCTCCGTTTCAAGCTACTAATGCACCGACCTTAACCTGAAAGCATGAATACCTGGGCTTGAGAGACATAGTGACCTAATTCTGAAGGCTGTACTGATATTTCAGATAAAGAGTACTTAATAATAAAGTAATTAATTACTAACATCATTTCAAGTAAAATTTTCTTATCGATTATTAAGCTTTTTTCTTCGTTATGAAATTAATTTTTTTACAACATTTAAAATACATTATAAAACATGTAATGTTAAATAGCACTTAACGTAAAAGGCATTTTTATTCCCTAATTACTGCATTTTCTTCGAAGTTCTGAAGTTATCTGTTTACGACACCTAATTTAAATAGCAGATTTAAAACATATCTTGACCTAATATTAAATTCATAAATTATGCGGTCTCTAAACGTTATCTTCTGTATAAATAATTATCTCGGGTAATTAATTATGGTTTTTTATATGCAATATTTTTTTTAAACGTAGAGTTCGTAAACGTACAAAAAAGTAGAATTTAAAAAATAGCGTTGAAAACTTTGATATCCTTCAAAAATTATACAGTGAAAATAATTAGAAGTTAGTCTTCAAAAAGTGAAAATAATTTACTATTTACCTTTTATAGTCGTAGACAAAACGATATCTTCAGAATAATCAACCCGAAAGTAACCTTTCTGATCCTTTTAACCCTTTGAAAATCTTTGAGATCTAACCAGTCTTCGCGGATGGTAAATTTAATGCACCAAACCACTCTAACTAAATAGGTCAATGGAGTAAAATACCCTGCCACCAAGGTTTACCTTTCGAGGCCATGCAATTACTATAAATCTTGTCAATCGATACCGGATGAGTTAAATTACTCTAAAACAGTAAAAAGTAACATTGAAAATTTAAATCTTCCTTTCCATAATATATAAATTACAGTGAAAGTAAACCTATTAGTTATTTACTTCATTAATTTGATTTATCTGCAAATTAATTAGCGAAAAATATAATTGCTCCATATACCTATTTGAAGGCAGTAAATAATTATCTCACGAAATGAAGGAACGATTGTTCAGAAAGCGTATCACAATAAATCATACGCGATTTCTTCAATCGCTTCGTTATCAATATTTAGTTCAACGAATTATATTTTGGTTGGTACATTGAAATTGACCAATGTCGTTCCTATCATTTGGGGACCGACCTTCACTTAAGCTGAGACTTACGCGCCTTCGTAGTACAAACAACAGTAATATTATAATAGTACCTTTATGTGAAGTTGCCTTTATTCGTGGCCATTCGTATAATTGTTTCGACTATTGCTTTCGTTGCCTTTGTGGTCAGTGGCCTTATTGTACTTAACTACACAGTGCTACTTCACTCACATACATAATTAAACCAATTTTGTATAATTCAAATGTACTGCAATGCTACCGTAAACGTGTAATATACAATTAAGCATTTAATCACGTCTTTGTATTTCCTAGTTATTTTTGCGTCAGTTGTGTGATTAGCCTTGTAAAAGTTATTATCTATGTATTTTAAATATAAAATATTTCATTTATCTTTAAAAATGTTTTATGTGTATTATTTGAATCACATTATTTTGATGTGTTACTTTTTTCCTACATTTGAAGTTTGTATTGGAACATCACTATTATGAAAAATGCGATGATCTAAAATAATATTCTTTTTTCAATCATTTCAAAACTTTATTAAATTGATCAATTGTGTGAAACCTTAATGAAACTAAAACAAAAAATATATATATAACGACAAATAATTATTTCAATAAGTAAATCGGAATAAATTATTAATTACTCATGTCACAGAATAATGAATAGTACAACTTATGTAGTCATATAAAGAAAAATAAAGATAGATAGACCAATCGAGTAGGAACTCTATAACTTTATACCTCGAAGCAACATTATTTCAACCGTATAACATCATGTTAACATTGCAATTTGTAATCTAGTGCTGCAATCATATCAAAATTCGCGTCTTATTGTTTTTTTATTTAATCCGTGAGAATGTAAGACAAAGGGTTGGCTGTCAATCCAGTTCTGATATTATTACGATTAATAGTGTCATTAGAGTTATTAAAAACAATTGAAGTCACGTGTTTTGGCAAAGAATTTTAATTATGAATTAAGATGATTTTATTTTAACGTCTTTCATTTGTATGAAAGCATGGCTTCGTTCAAATATGTTTAAATTTTGTAACCTAAATGATTTTTTTTTCTACATCAAAAATTGGTTTTTAAGTTGCTAAATAAATATAATACTCATTGCAGCGTTATATTTATTTAGTAACTTTACGTTGAATTATAGTTTGATGCACAATAGTTATATTAGTAGTACAAAAATTATATTAGCCTTCTTGCTACCTTATCTAGACTGAACCAAAAGATTGGTTGGTTATAAAGTCGATTTATGTATCAAAAACCAAACATTTTACTAGAAACCATGTATTTACAAGTTGAATGCAAAATATTAACATCCCACAAACTTTTCCAAATACATTAACATCTGTATAAGCTAGATAGCGCTGCAAATCTTTATATTTGAACAGTATGACGTAAAACAGTAAAATACTCATAAAACCTCCATAAATCAAATCTATTGTGTCTGAATCGGAAATTTCTTGGAATCCTTCAAAAATATACAAGCTTAGTGTCAAATCGTGGATGTCATTGATTTATTACTAGAAATCTAACAGTGAGGTTACACGCAAGACTTTTGGTATAGAAAGGTAACGTGGAAAAATTTTACTACTATTTTATAGCAAGGAATGTTAAAGCTTGTTCAGTAAAAGTTGCAATATTCAATGTAACAGGGTCTTGATGCTCAGTGGAAAATTTCCAAGTTCCTATGTTTATTATTATATGTACACACGACTTCAGTGTCTTTTGGTAGACATTTTTATACAGGTTCTATTGATATTTTTTATACATATGAATTGAAACATTAATAAGTGAAACCTAACATTACATACATACAACAGAATATACGTAGATACAAGTAAATAAATTAACTATAAAGTGAACCCCAAAACAGGAGCTTAGTACCATTTACAGTTTCGGAACAATGTAAATAGTGACAGAAGTATCAAATATTACAGAACTTATGTAACAGTTAGTAAATAATAGGCACTGAATGAAACAATGAAATGGATACTGAATAGAAACAAAAGGTACAAATAGTTACGTAATAAAAATAAAGGGACTAGCAACAGTATTTAATCCAAGCCACTGGGTTTCTTACTGACGTCTTAAGCAATGGCATATGAAAGAATATTTTCTTGCAAATGATAAACAAGACTATCGCGATCGTCTAAATACCTATCTGTTATGAAATTGTTCAATATTATAATACTAGCTTTTAAGTAAAATACTAATTGCCATAAATATAAGTGCAAAGTATTAAAATCAATAAAATTATATCAATGATTAATACTGTAAATTCTAAATCTGAAAAAAAAACACTTGATATAGTACTTATCTACTTAATTAAAGTATCTTAGTACTTACTTCATAAATCTCCTATAAATAGAGCGCTCAAAATTGCATCAAAATCGAAACTTCATTAGAAAGTAAGTTCTATCTCGTTAAGCAAACAACCTACCGAGCCAAAATATTAAAAAAAAACTTATAAAGACTCTTTCGACAGCACCTACTAGTACAATAACTGGCGCGAAGTTACTTTTTCGAAAATATCTTCAAGGCTACAAGTCTAGGTAAAATGTTTATAGTAAATGTACATGTTATTAACTTTAATAATATTACTTTGTACCTGCAAGTTAATTACATCTACAAAATAGCTATTGAGTTAGTTAAAATTACGGTTCAGCCTGCGGGGTCAAAATAAAAAGTTAAATTCTATATATATAGGATATATAGGATAGCTAAAATATATTTTTTATGACTTCCAATTAAAACCTTTTGCTCGAACATTCCGAGAGCAAAATTTCAATATATTGAAATCCAGTTCGAACTGCTTAATTAATCGCTCGATTTATATTTACTAAACAGGTTTCCGAAATAGTAAGATGTGAGTCATACAAGACCGTCATCTGATATCAGAAAATCTTGGCCGAATGCCTATTGAGCTATGATCGTAGACTGTGCAATAAAAAATATAGGACAGCTGCTGTCAAAGAAGGTATTGGGCCTTTAGGCTTTATAGTATCTTAATAAATTGTTCGCGATTTGAAAATAGAACATAGGGAATAGGGATTAACATTTACATCAAATAATATTTTAAGTAAAGTAGTAAAAAAACAAATTGTATTTATTTACAAAAAAAAAACAGTTATTTTATTTTAGATTTATAGTTATCGTGTCGTCGAAAACAATTATTAGTGAAATATTAAGTTTCTTTGAAGTGTCACACACTTTATATTTTTGTAAATTGTTAAACACAACCCAAAATTTATCGATGTATCGATGGATCGATGGATCGAACCGTGGCTTAATTGGCAGAGCACCTGGACGTGTAATCCGGGGGGTGCGGGTTCGAGTCCCGTCGGTACGATGAAATTTTGGATTGTGTTTAACAATTTACAATTATTAGTGAGTTTAATAGTCGGTAATTTATAATCAGTTATTTTATTGCCTAACTTTTATTATACATTACAAAATATTTTGATAGCTATACATAAAAGTTAGTCTATAGCGAAAAAACTTAGAGTATTATCAAAAGATTACATCAATTTATTTTTTGTTGGTAAGCGAAACAGATGGCTTTAAAAATAATGCAATAAGTAAGTACTCGTAAATGGTTTGACGTTAATGTAACAAATCTCATGTTTTCTTTTCATTCGATTTCGGTTGATGTCTAAACCGCTTTTATATTCCCTATGTTTTTAACATTTTCAATTTTAACATTAATGAAATGTAATGATGCCGCGTTTATTTTTTGTCATTCGATTTTCAAACTTTTGGGTTTCGGGTTTTTATTTATTTAAAATGAGGATTGTGACAAAGTAATTAAAAAACGGTGTCATTCGTGACGCACATTGGCAAAGGAGTTAGGACAACTCGTTTTCAATCATGCGTTCCTTTTTCTTTGACAGGAAGTGTTTGTTACATGCTGTCATGTTAGGTCAGAGTGTAGTGCCAAAACGTAAGTGATATTTTATTTAATAACTGAAATAAAATGTGTAAGTACTATGTGTGTGTAGTACTGTGTAATGTCTTTAAAAATAATAATTTTGTCTCGTAATATTTATTTTAAGTATAATATCTCAATTAATTTGCCTCTACTTATTACTTTGTAAATACTAATTAATATTCTTAGCACTAAATTTCATTCCATTGAACATCAAACATTTTTATAATTTTGAACAAAACAAATCTAACACATTAGAATAAAGTAAACAAATAACTATTATCAACACCTATTTACACACAATTACTGACATCCTACTACATACACAAATACCGCTCCAGTTTCTTAATGTCAAATGAGTTTTAAACAAAGAGGTGTCAAGGAGTATAACTCATTAAGGCTGGTTGAGCAATACGACGCGAGCCACGGACCTTGATGAGTGACCGTTTTTTACTGGCCGTTGATAAAATAGTTTTCGTATCTGTGGAGTTCGGTGGCAAAACATAAGAATATCCTAAAACGTTCAATGAAAAAACATAATTTTTGACTTTGGCTAAATACACTAATTTTGTGAAGCCTTAATAAAAACTCAAACTAAAATTGTTGAACTGTATGTAATTCTAAATTTTGAGGATTGCAATGTTGGGCACATTTGGGCAGATATATATGAATGACTCTCGTTGGCTTTTTTCTGCACAAAATATACTAGTGATATTTGCCAAACACACTAGGAGACTATAAAAGCAAAGACACAAAACTAAGATAGAGCCGACTTTCATGCAAACACTAAGTGACTACATCTGCCCAATATGTCAAATGTCATAAAATTACAAATTCAAATCGAATAGAATATGGCTTTTGGATCAATACAAGGGAACGTCGATCGTAAATCTTGAATCGTTTGGTCTAAATTTGAAAACATTTGGTTTGTTTCAACACTTTTTTAGAAGTAGGCTGTCTAGTCTGATATGTTTTCGCCATTTTTTTTTTTACTGAAGTATGTGGGCTTCTCTTGCAGTTATAACCTGAATAAGTAATTTTGGAGCTATAAAGAATATTAATGGTAGGTAATAAATATTAACTTTCCTCATGCACAACAACTAACTATTATAGTGTCTTAAAACACTAAAAATAATTATTGTAAATAAAAATATCAAATTATTTATTTTGTAGCCTACACCATGCCTGGACACTTGCCATCGCGATGAATAAACAGTCATTATAATTTTTAAATTAAGAATAGGTAAGTATAATGTGATGTGATTTTTTTATAGTTATCAAAACCATAAATACCATATAAACCATAGCGTTTATTATCACTGAAAAGTAAAGAAATAAATAAGAGCGCTAAATTATAGATACAAAAAAATATATATATATACGCGTCAACTTGATAACCTCCTTCGTTTTTTTTCGTCGGTTTGTTTTTCGTCGGCCATCAATGTAAGGATAAAAATCGATAAAAAGATCATGCGTCTAATAGATTGTGAACAAATTAATGAGGAAATCTTTAGTATAACAAATTTTACCGAACCTAATGCGTGGACGTATGATCTGATTTTTAATGACTCGAGTCATGTAAGGGCATCGGGATATTTTTAAATAGCCGTTCGATGATTAATGAACAGCCATGACGTGATACACAAATAGATCATGAAGCTGGAATCGACGTAGGTGTCGTTTATCGATCAACTGAACAAAGACCACAGATTTTATCTCGATAATAAATTACTTATGTAATTGCAGCTATAATTCAAGATCCGGTAGGAGACATGCTGTTTCGACAAATTAAATGATGCCAAAGCTTTCTTTGGGTACAATCGCTGCAACTTTCCATCGTAACATTACATACCGATCGCATCTAGTTTCACGATCGATCAAAGTCTGTATTTGCGAAGCCGTTGAGTAATCATTGAAAAAAAATAAGTCGGATAATAAATTTGAAAATCGAACTGTTTGTCAACACGTGTGAAGCGTTCTACTTTTTTAATGGGAAAACATTAACATACCGTTTCCAGCCAGTAGGTATATCACTTGCGTTCCGTTCCACGCTACACTCATTTAGATAGTAGTGAAATGTCTTAGAAAGTTACTTAGATAGTGTTATAGGTTGCACAACGTAACGGCTGCACTTAAGCTGTTTACATAGGTTTTACGGGTTCGTAACACGTTATTTGCATTTAAGTGATCGATGTTATCGGGTGAATTTCCATTGCTAATAGTTTCTGATATTTGAAATCCATAATCATTAGTATTCTGAATGGGATTTAAGGCGCAGTGTTTTAATGTGATTTAAGCCCTACGAATTGAACGATTTTAAGTAGTTAACGAAATCTACGAAGGTGATTTCCTCTAAGAATAGTTCTGTCTATAAATTATTATAAAATAAATTTAAGAGTCTAAAAAGAAAATTCAAACAATATCGCAAAAGATAACAAACAGTCTGTTTTTCATATCTCATTTAATTTTTATATTATTTTGGCATAATGTTCATTATCACTTTTGTCAAAGAAACGGATTAACTAAATACTATTGTTCATAACTCTAACTTTTTTGTTTTATTATCTGCGTTCTACAGCGCAAAGACTTATTAATCCTCTGCGATTAGTTACCATATAATCGTTAATGTCTAGACAATTATTTTAATTCCATCTACTTTTTAACCGACTTCAAAAAAAGGAGGAGGTTTCTCAATTCGACCGTATATATATATATATATATATATATATATATATATATATATATATATATATATATTTTTATGTTTGTTCACGGATAACTTCGTCGTTTATGAACCGATTTCGATTATTCTTTTTTTGTTCGAAAGGAGATATCCCAAGTGTGGTACCATGGTAATTTTATCGAGGTATGATAAGTATCTCCAGAGATATTGAGATAAACATCTCAAAATTGGTACTGAAAATGAATAGCGCGGCATTGAAGTCGGTTGTTTTTTAGTTTTTAAACGATATTATTTGGTGAGTGTTAAGGACTGAAACGCCTCAACAGAAGTTCGACGTAGCATCTGGAGCCGGTTTTAAAATGTGATGTTATTGTTCATCATCATAATCATCACGTACTAGTCCACAGCTGGACATAGGCCTTACCAAATGTACGCCACTGAGCACAATCCTTACTTTAATCCAGCTCTTGCCAGCCATTTTGCGAATATCATCGCTGTACTTATACTTTTATTTATTCTGTAGCTCTACTTAGTCTGAGGGCACTATCGACGTCCTAGCAAACGTCGATGGAGGGCACCCGACACTGCGTTCGCTAGTTACTAGGTATTTATCAATAACGCAGAAATAATGATAAAGTCATGAATATTTATAATAATAATGTTCCATCGTCTGACACAGTTGTTCAGTACCAATCACCGAGGACTGTGCAATGTCAAGAAATTAGGATAAACAGCGTTATCTTCGTTTTGTTTGGCTATAAGTAATTTGTAGTTCTGATGCCCTAATTTCGAAGATGCATACAAATTTCATGTAGGTATTTAAGGTAGATCAACGACCGTCTAAAATCAGTGTATTGTTATATTTGCATCAATATAATGTAATAAACTAATCGGCATATCTTGAAAAGAGTTTAATAGCTACGTCCTGTGACTTTGCTTGCGTTTAATTTGTCATATTCCACTCTAAAGGCTAGCTACACAAAATTTGAATTTGTTCGACGGAGTTTGATTGTAAAGACCTTTCACATTTTTGTTAAAGTTATGCACATGTCACACTAGGTACATACCACGATTTTTTACAAAACGGTATTTGACTTGAGAAGACATTTCTAAAAATACAAATGTCAAAATCGAACAAATATTTTCTTGTAAGGATAAGGTAATGAATTCTCCAACAGCTTTTACATTTAAAAATAAACAGTCATGATGTCACCTGTCCACCTGGTCGAAAACATAAAAACGAATTGGCTAGAAAGTGGCTTTTAGGACGAAATCGATTTAGCAGATAATAAACACGATTATGTCGCCCACTCTACGTAAAAACGTTACCAAATGATCTTAGTATGAATATAGAAACATACTAAAAGGTACCTAGTGTATCTATGTGGTTGTCTGAAAGAGATCACTCAAGCGATAAGACCGCCCCTTGATACTGTGTATTAGATTTAATTTATTTAGTTCCTTTAGTACTTTCTGTGTTATCTCTCTATATTTAATACTTAACTTATTCTGAAGTATGATCAGAGATTATTGATTACCGTCCGATTTTTACCTTGACTTTTGTTTGACCAACTATGTCGCCTGGTAGTAAGGCTAGGTAGGCTAAGGTAGTAAGGCTCTCGCTAGGCTTAGAGTTCTAACTCTGAAGGGCTGTGCCAAAGAGTAATAATTACTTAAAGTACTTTAGTAATTATTGCTCTTTTGGCTGTGCTGCCAGTTTTGGCAGCAGATTTTTTCCTTAATGGTGGTACGCTACTTTGGTAGCATGTCAGGTGAAAAATTGATATTAACGCTCCTACCACCTGTTGAAAGTAGGTAGTTGATAAGATGATCAAGATCACACAGCGACCAAATCGCAATGTAATGTTTGTTGTAACGTTTTCTTGTAACTTAATTTGTACTTGACAAGATTTTGACAATATTATCAATGGTGATTTTAATATTAAACCAGTCCATTCTAGCCTAATGAACGCTTTGACAATACTTCGAGACTGCTTGACGACATTTTACATTTCTAATAAAACCATTTAGATGTTTATTGCTCAATAACTATTAAATTAGCATTACGTAATTTATTTTATTGTTTATAGCTTTATATACCATTGGAATTCTTGCAATGGTTTATTATTACGGATTAACATTTTCAGTTTTTTATTACATTGTTATATATAATATGATTTTTATAATTTTTGATAAAATTGGCCGGACTCTTATTTAAATTTAAAACATGTGATAAACGTGCTATACGCGGTGCTATTGGAGGTACATACAAATCAAAGAAATATTTTCATTGTAATGTATCAGTTAATTATTTATAATTAATTAAGTACTTCAAAACAAAAACAGAGATTGGTGAGTCTAGAGTCACCGTTATTTTTTTTTTACGGAAGGCGGTGCGTTGCTTATCACATTTTATTTATAGTGCCAAGTTACTAAACCACAAGCAATAGTTTTAAAGCAATACTCATTTGACCAAGTCAAATATTTATGATAAAATGTTTCTTAATCATAACACCAAACATTAAAGTATTTTTAACGCAATAACCTATATTATATAAAAATATTTATATTTGTAATATGTTTGTAAGTTTTTGTGACACATATTTATGTTTGTAATAATATAAATATATTACACGAAAACAATGCAATTGCATTTATTATTTGAGATAAAAGCATTCCACATTATATTTATCTAAATGCACGGAAAGGTACCGATGCGAAATTCTTCTTCGATTTTATTTATATAAATCTGTTATTTAAGCCTGCTATACAACATTCAATTTGATCGGCCAATTTATGATTTAAAGCCGGAGGAAATGAACAAAATGACAGACATAGTTCGATATAAGAAGGCAAAATAGAGAGATGTGTCTTTATGACTGTATAGCTTCTTCTCGTACAGTCAGTTGCCGATAAAATTGTCGTACAAAAAAGAATGCTGTGGCAGGCCGTTTATATTGCTGGATATATATATATATATACACACAGATTATAACATAGTGACCTCCTGGTTTCTTCCACGCGATAACATGAGGGTTATCCTTTGCGTATGTATTATTTACGTTGAGAATCTACAATAACTGACTCACAGAAACCAGAATTGAATGATTTATTTTTAAACATAAGTGTTATTGTTTTAGAATGAATGGAATTCAAATATTTGGGGTTAACGTCTATTCATTGATGCGTGGAATTTTGAGTGCGGATGAAATCAATTTAGTTAGAGCTATATAGATATAAATCGGAATATTTGTATTTGTGCATTTTTCAGGAGATCGATTTTATGCCGATTATTTTTTCTTTATAAATAATTCTTAAGATAATTTATTACACCTAAAATAATACATAATAAAACATAAAATAATATATATATATTCTATGTGAGTACATATTATGCAAAACCTGGTTTGTTAAAATGAAACGTGATTACCGATACTTATCAACATTATATTATATTTTAATGATTATCTCGTCATTAACTATCAACATCAAGATCAATTCATCACATTTTTTATTCTGTAGTTAAAATAAAATGTGTTGAAAAATACAAACATTGATAGGTGTATGTTAGATAAATATTTGTTGATAAAAATAATTATTTTAAAAGATATATACCTACTTACTTATATAATTTTATTTTTACAATAAAATCGTAATTATGCCATTAAGATTAGATAGTATGTATTTGGCGCATTCTTTGTAATATTGCACTTTTACTTGATACATTTTGCATTAATGTTATTGCAATTTTTATTAATATAAACGGTGTTATTAATAATTTTAAAGTAAAATTGTTATTATAACCGCTGACACATTTTAATAACTATATGCATGAATTAAATATACTATGTATAATGATTATAATCATCAAAATTTAAAAACAAAAAAATAAATGTTGTATTGTATTGTATTAGTATATAGATAGGCAATAATTTGACCACTATCTCACCGGATGGAAAGGGATGATGTAATCAAGAGTTTAGCATGCTTGCCTGGACTGGAATACAACTAAACTCACCTGACATAAAGATTGAAATTTGATTGCTTGAAAACATATTACTTATTATTTATTATTAGAACAAAAACTGAGATATTCTTATTTATTTTAATAGTATAATTACATAGATACAAAATCGTCCATAGTCATAATAACAGAAATAATAACGAAATAGCATGACAATGCGCCATTACTTGGCATTACAAAAAATTACTTAAGTACGTTTAAACACCTTCATTATGCTGTAAAATATTTGTCTTTTTTTTTAAATTAAATTGAGTTATTTAAAACCCTATTGTTTTGTTTTAATATTATAATCGTGAATTTGTTACATTACTTGTAGGTATTATTATTTATTCTGTGCCATTAATAAGAGCGAAGGCCTCGCTTGAAACGTAGATCGAGAAAATTCGTCTAGTGTACTTAAAGTACATAATATACATACTTATCTATTATTATTTATAGACTAAAATGTACGCTAACGTGAATTTTAGGCTATATATTTATGTTTTTAATGAGAATATAGTGTAATTAATGGCGTTGTACAAGATTCAACATTAATTTTATTAACTTAACGACTATTAGATTAACGACTAGATTTTCCCCTTTAACGCATACATGTTACATAAGTAGCGTAGCTTTCTGAAAGCTTTTTTACTATTATCATCTCAAAGAAATTCTTCAAATTATTTTAGTTATGTAACTCTTAATAACCTTGAAAATAAAGAGCATAAATGAACGATAGCAACCAAAATACAATAATATTTTAGCAATTTCCCTTTATCTATTCTATTATCTGATAAGTTCGTTAACTTGCAATATGATATCACAGTGCCGTATTGCTATTTGATCATAGACTCATTTCAGGATTTGATATAATATTGTATCATTATTATATCAAATACATTCTGAAACATGAGAATCGTGAAAGAAAATTTGTCACGGAGATTTTTTAGCTTAGCTCGTAAGTCATAACAATGTTATTTGTGACTTAAGTTATTGGTAGATATCATATAATAATGTTCATGATGATCACCAACCACGCTTTCTTTTTTAATAATACGATTTATTACGAGTCATGAACCTATCTAATTACCTGTAATCAATGCCTAGACATGATTTATCGCAAACTTTTTATACGAAGAAGCTGATATCAAGATTAAAAAGTCTGAAAACTTAGTCAGAAAATTTCGATAGACGCATTCTTATCCCCTTCTTTTTTACAACTGCATTGCTCAAACGCAATTTAAATAATTCTCATTAATATCTCATTTTGTAAGAAGAATAACTAAATTATGTACATCGACTTCAAACTTTAAACGCGATGGATTTCGCGTAACAAAATACATGCACCTGCAATACAACACCTCACTAAGAAACTCGTATATAGAGAACCTTGTGCAGTCCTGCGCTTAGCAACTCTAGCCTATAGCAACAAAATTATTATTATAGATGCCAGTGGTACAAACAATATCTAAAGTTACACGGACATCAACAATTGCACCGCAGGGGTCAGGATTGGATGATTCATGACATGAGAAACGTTATCAAACCGAGAATGCCACTGGAGAAATAAAAATAAACAATTATGGGTCAGAAACCTTAGCTGACATAGATATGGCCACGCATTTTAAAATATCACTTGAAAACGAAGTTGTAATGCATTTCTTATTGTTTTGACATGTCGCCAAATATCAAGCCGATATTGAAGCTGACGTTTAGGATGGATGATTTTATTCTACGGTCATTGTAAGTTTTGGCTTTCGATTTTTGGCAGTTTGTAGAGTAATATACTATGCATAATGCAGATGTAAGTGTTCCTTCCTTTTTAACTTTAGGGATGTGTCTGTACCTTAAAGTTTTGTTTTGACACCACCCGTATTATTTGCTATCAATCGCTACAACTTTACTGTGTACAATGAGAACTCTTTGGCTTTATATTTTTAGTTCAAACTTGTGCATCCAATATTAAACTTTCTGAAAATTTCATTTCAAAAGTAATCTTCAGTCTCTTAACATCTGTGTGTGTCACTCTGTGATGTAGTACAAGTAAACTTGTGATCTAATTCTGATGATAGTTAATCTCTTGGGCGGACTGGTTTAATTTCTGATAATCTTTTTTCGAGACTGAGATCAAGACTTCTTGGTAATTTTCCGCTAGATTCTTGATTAAGAGTCATGATAGTGCCATGAGGCTTAGAATGAATTCTCAGGGATATTGAGGTCTCTTAAACTTTAGATTTAGTAGTATTACTAAATAATTGTACTGCTGAGATGCGAAACCATTTGCGATATTTTTGATGTCAATTCCTATCGGTTATCACCAAGCAAAATAGTGTTCAAACTCTAGCTTATCAGATATTTAAAAAATAAACCATGAAATGATTTCACAGTTATGTTTTTTACCTTTGCTAAATACGCATTTTTACCATTTAATATTTTGGCCTGAAACAGCTTACAAGTTTCTACATTATAATATCTCAGCAGAATAAGTGTCTTCTAACATTCCAATAACTACAATCAAGTAATAAGTGTTCCACAAGCTTAACTATTGAATCGCTTGCACTTATAGTCGGGTATCCGTAATGGTTTCTCAGGAAACATTCATTTGTTTAATTACTTTAAATTAGTCGAGTCATTTTCTCGCAATGGGAGTTAGGACGTTTCATCATCATGGCTATTTCTATGGATTGAACAATCGCCGTGGGATTATTTTTTCTTTAGCTACCTTAATGCCAATGTGAAGTTTAACTTCGTGAAAAACGTTGCCAATAAAGTAAAAAAGAAAAATAATTATTAATTTAAAAACTTTATACAAGGTTGTTGATGGATCATTCAACAATAAAATTAATCCAAATAAGAAAGTCGTCAAAATAAACAACAATGTTTGAGCAATAATCATGTATTTGCCCAGTAAATCAAACCAATCTATTAAAATTCTTCCTCACTAAATTCTACTAGTCACGATGACTTACACTTTGAAAAATCGGAACAGGCCTAATGGATATAAGACTTGAAATTGTTAGTACTTTTCACTTTAATCGCGTTTGAAGTCCTGTGATTTGCGCTCAAGTGGCCATTGAGGTTAGGAAACCAACCCAAATTTTAATGAGATCATACAAACAAGAAATTTTAGCAATCGACAGAATGGTTCCCGTTAAAATTACTGCCATGAGGCAGACAAAGTTGTTTTGACAGCAGTGTTGTTTCATAATTGAACTTTAATATTAAGTATCGAATTTGGCGTATAATATTATAATAGCTTGCAAATAGAACGAATAGTCTAATTGACATTAAATATATGTGTCTTTGGCCACAAAGATATAGGAAATAATCTGACCAATTAAATATCCTGTTGTCAATGACGTCCAAATAATTCTACAAAGTAATCACGGACAAATTACAGTAAGTAATATCGATGTTCACAAATATATTGATAGAACTATATTATTTTTTCCCAAAACTCAATTAAAATATCGTTTGTTTGTTGCAGTAAATATTTGCAAACAGATAAACAAAAGCAATTAGAATGCTGTAAGTGAATTGTTTTTAATAGCCTCAAGCGGAACTGGTAAGGTCGACTGGAAAATCATCGGTTCAGTCAATTCAGGTTTCGAGACGGTCTGATAAATTGATTGATTACATTTTAATTATTTTAGTAGTATAAAAGTTTAGATAGATTGATGATTCGTAGATGGAACCAAATTGATCAATTGAAATTTGAAATCAGTGTCAATTTAGACCATTTAGCGTCGCCCAAACGCAAATTAAGTGTGGTTTATTTTTGGTGTCACTCCTCAATTCTCATCAAGATAGTAATAATGGAGGTCGTTTCAGTATTTGATATTTGACAAGCTTTTGAACCAAAGACGTCATGCTTGTTTTTAAGAATGCTGAACATAATGATGGCATAAACACGCGATATGTTTTGGATAAAACTGAGTAGTTAATCAAGACAATGATAAGGTTATTGAATTGTGTCGAGGATGTTTTATACACTATTTTCTGTATTAAATTCGCTTGCGTTGAGTGAATGAAGTCTTGTGAATAAAACGTTGTTCTTTAGCATCTCCTTGACAAGATTACGGGTTCATTATACCGGGATGCTCGTCGCTGGAATTATTATGATTAACGTTTGTGGTCTTTGGCACCTGGAGCTGGTTAAAACAGTTCGAGGTCGTTTGGACTCTAAACATTTAAAATAAAACACATATTCTTAGAACTTACTGGCGTCAACTAAACGACTAGATGTTAAATTGTAGGTATGAGTTTTATGAAAAATGTGATAAATTACGTGCAAATAATTTTATTAGGTCACTGTATATTTGGAAGAGTTCTTAGAAAGAAAGTGATTTAGGACGAAAATTGTGATTTGTCAAGTGTTCTTATTCAAGAAAAAAGGCCTATTTGCTGCTTTGTGAAGATAAATGCTGATGATTAAATTTTTATCTTTGGCTACGAATTTACCTGAAAAAAAATGGCAAAAACATCGCAAAGGAGGTGAAGACAAAAACAACTGTTCAAGCAGTTAGTAGCAAACCTTAACAGAATATGTGTGAATTTTATTTGACATGAAATACACAATGTGTAGAGGTTCTATCTGGTAGGTTTTAAGTGTGACGCGGTTTTATTCAAGGTGTCATAAAAGAACCGTTACAATGTTCGCTGATTCTTTTGACGTTTCGTGTTCAGCAAAACGGTCGGTGCTGTTGGTGGGTGTGACCTCCGGTTCACGAAACCACTTAAAATCAACGTGGGAACATTTTTAATTGGTAGAGTAAAGACTTGGGTACGAGTCTGACTACAGAACTAAACGAAGATGAAATGTTATATATAATGTATAATTCTCGTGGTCGTTAATTACTTTGAAATTGATAAAAATCGTTAATCTTCAAAAAGCTATTTGTTTCTCAAATATCGTGCATGATTTCGCAATTAATTTTGAAATATTAGAGATAATAAATCAAAGATTGCAGAAACCATTGAAAACAAACATACGAGCTCAGGTAGACGGTACGGTCGACCGGTACTAATTGTCTAATAATACTGTGTGTTTTGGCATCCACCCAACTAAGGGATGTTCCGGACCAAAAGTTTGAACTATTTGCTTATCAATTTTACTTGATACTGTTATGTTTAACTATAACAAACTCTTTTGTTGTGGTCTAAAAAATATTTTATCGACTTTTGAACATACATTTTAAATTTTTGCCATCTTAAAAGTTTAAATATGTAAATTTAATGTTTTGAAACATATTCAACCCTAAAACGTCTACATCATTATTCTCAGTGTGTTAGCTGTCGAAAGTTATTTCATTCATATATTACTCTCACTTTTATTACTAAGTAGCTCAATGTTTGTGTCAAAGTAACATTAAGTGTTTCCACTCTCTCCGCAAAATTTATCGAATTGTTCTTTCGAAACATCTTCCAATTTATCACTCGTTGCCTTTGCATTAATTTCGAAACATGTTAGCCTTGAAGTTTCGTACAATTATATCCTGACGTTAACAGTAAAAATTAAAGTACCAGGCAATTATTGAGTAGAAGCAACTTACCGGTTAGAGATAGTTCTGAGTCCGGGTCGTCGGCAGAATACCAGCAACGCCAAGGAATTGGCCGCCGTCGAAACGAGGAACAAAGCTAGGAGTACGATCTCCTCCACGAGTCGATCTCTCGGTTCCATGCCCTCTGACATTAACGTTTGTCCAGGAGGTGCGAGAGACGATCGTTCCATTTGCATATCATCACTAACACAACTCAACACTCTCAGTCCAATGTTTATTTCACTGCAGTTGTTAGTCGCGTAAAGTTTTTGAGAACACGCTGGTCGAAGCGGCCGCGTCTTTCTCGTATCGCTGTCGTATGACAACTGGCTGCCTGGCTGGCTCGACGACTCGACGACTCTCAAGCGGAGCGATCGCGTGGCGCTGCCTCGCAGACTGTGTAGGTATTATAATAGGTACCTCCCTATGTATACCTATCGCTATGCGAAATATAAAACCTTTATGTCGGTCAACATCTTGTAGGTTTTGGTTTTTAATTCACTTCTAAACTTGCTATGAAACGATTTCAGAAATAGCGTCGGGTACATTATTTTTGTTAATAATTTATGACCGGACATTACGCTAGAAGAAGTACAAAATAAGTGTCTACGTATTGATTATATTTTTTGTTAAATGTCTTATATAGACACAAAAAGTTAAAAGTTGCCGTCATCGCTGACATTTTAGCTGTGATAAACCTTGTTTGAAATACAATTGGTGACAAAGAGCCGGTTGATAAGCTAAGGTATGCAAAGATAATATATTTTAATTATTTCAGTTACCACGTAAACTTAAGTATTTTTAACCACACGACGTAAAATGTGACGTAGGTACCTAAACACAGGGATTTTATAAGTTTAACGTGTGTCTATCTGTGTATCTCCCAGATGGATGACAGCAGATTTGAGCAGATGAACCAATTTTTTTGTTTGAAAGTGAGTGTAGTGGAACTATTTTACAAGCTTTTATTTAACTTGCAATGTATGTATGTATGTAACTATGTATGTTCGGGTGGAATCTTGGAAGCTAAATTAGACCCACTTCCCGATGTCCGATTGGACTCAAATTTGGTGTACTTATGTATCTTCGGTGACAATACAATGATATGGTACCATGGAGCTAGTCTGATGATGGAGACGGAAAGTGGCCACGGAATCTCTGTGATAAAACAACATAACCCCACCGAGTATGGGCTCGATTGATTTGTCTTGAAGATAACTTTTCACCCAGATGATATCCAGGGTATGATGATGAAGCTGGAAGGTGGCCACGGCATCTCTGTGATAAATCAACAAAACCCTACCGAGTTTGGGCTCGATTGATTCGTCTTGAAGAGAACTTTTCACCTAGATGATATCCAGGGTCTGATGATGAAGCTGGAAGGTAGCCACGGCATCTCTGTGATAAATCAACGTAACTCTACCGAGTTTGGGCTCGATTCATTCGTCTTGAAGAGAACTTTACACCTAGATGATATTAAGCGACTGGTGATGAAGCTGGAAGGTGGCCACGGCATCTCTGTGATAAAATAACGTAACCCCAGTGAATTTGGGCTCAAATGATTTGTCTTGAGGAGCACTTTACACTTAAATAATAGCCAGGATCTGATGATGAAGCTGTAAGGTGGCCATGGCATTTCTGTTATAAAGCAACATAGCCCCACCGAGTCGATTGATTTTCCTTGAAGAGCATTTTACCTATAATCACATCAAATATCCGTGGAATATTTTAAAATATCATGCATTCTCTTAAATACTAAGGTAGTTGGTAGTTAGTTGGTATCTATACCTACCTACTAAAAAGTTAAAAATAAATAATAAGAAAAAATATTTTTTTAAAACAACCTTTTATCTGGGACCTGACCTGACCTGAAAAACGGGTAGTGCTTCAAGCTTTTAAGAATATAGGTAAGTACCTACACGCCAAATACTTACTAGAATTTATTTTTAACATTTTAGTTCATTGTCCCAGGTAAAAGCTTGTTTTTAAAAATCTTTTTTGCTTATCATTTATTTTTAAATGAAAACGGCATATACATGATATACGTCTTCTAACGTTTCTTTATGATGCTATCAAGTGGCATTTGGGCTCGGGTTGGTAGGGTTTCACATATAATAAATAAAGATTGGTCAGGTATACGATTAATTATTTATGCTATATTTATTTTTAATTGTTATAAAATTTGGAATCTGTGTTTTTCCTATGAAATTCCGAAACTTAATACAATATGACATCATTTATATTTTATTATCTACATCTGGATTATTTGAATTATATTTATCTTACTGATTCATTTATAAATTCCCTAATGTAAAACCTTATTTTTAGGTTATTTTTTTAATATATCTTATAGGCTAGCGTTTAACCACTATCTCACCTGTTGTTAAGTGATGATGCGCTCGAAGATGGTAAGGTAAGGTAAGGTACTTACTTAGGTTACACTTTAAGTATAAAAATCCCCATTTTTGTACTTTTGAATTCGCGGCGACTTAAACTTGCTGTTAAAGTTTATGAAATCCAATTTTATGAACACAGTTTTCAATTATTGTTTGTTTTAGCTGTGGGAGACACCGCCATCTTTCCACACATAAGGCGAGAAAGATGGCGGCCATCTCACAGCTGATGCGAAATCTACATTACGTTGCGCCCAGCCTTAACTCGATGTGTCGAACCACGATAATATTATCTAAAATAATATTCTAAAGAGGAAATATATGATTTTTTGTTTGATTGTTTGTTACGATTTAACTAAAATACTACTGGAAAGATTTCAAAAATTCTTTCACTAATGGAAAGCTACATTATCTGCTAGTAACAGTAGGCTATATTTTATCCCCGTATTCTCACGGGTACGGAAATAAGTAATCGGCAAAATCACGAACTCTCGAAGGCTGATCTCGATCAGGCTAGTTCAAAGATTCGCCCACGAAAAATAACGTGGGTAACTATGGTACGCTTAATAGATTGGACTAAATCTAAAGACAATTTTCGTGCGCTTAGTCTTACTGCCGTCTTCTATATCTAACAATCACGATTTCTTCATCTTAGACCACATTGTCATTTAACAATAACGATTTCTTCATCTTAGACCACATCATCATCTAACTTTAGGCGGGATGAGTAGTAGTCAACAGAAAATAACTTAAGTAGTGGTCAACGAAAAATAATGTGGGTCACTATGATACGTAGTATATTGGACTTAAGACAGTTGTCGTGCGCTTCCACTTACTGCCGTTTTTATTTTAATCACGATTTCTTCATCTTAGACCACATCGTCATTTAACTTTAGGTGGGATGAGTAGTAGTCAACAGAAAATAACTTGGGCTAGTATGATACGAAGTAGATTGGACTAAAGACAGTTATCGTGCCCTTAGTCTTACTGCCGTGTTCTATATCTAACTATAACGATTTTTTCATCTTCGACCACATCGTCATCTTACTTTAGGTGGGATAAGTAGTGGTCAACAAAAATAACGTGTGTCACTATGATACGAAGTAGATTGGACTGAAGACAGCTGTCGTGCGCTTCTTCTTAATGCCGTCTTCTATATCTAACAATCACGATTTCTTCATCTCAGACCACATCGTCATCTAACAATAACGATTTCGTAATCTTAAACCACACCGTCTTCTAAAAATAACGATTTCTTCATCTTAGACGACATTGTCATCTAACTTTAGGTATAAGTAGTAATTTCATATTATGTAATATGTACATGTATATATATATGTACATGTACATGTTTATGTAATATAAGTATGGGTATAAGTAGTGGTCAAGAGTTGTCTGTCAAGAATAGAATGTATGTATATTTATATCCTGAGTCATCCACTCGTGTAGAGGTAAAAATCTTTATGGTCATGGACTGCCGTTAACTCACCTAAAAGGGAAGCCACTAAAACCACTCTTAAATAGTGTGGTTTCACGTGAAGGCGATTATACAACAAGTCACTCTGTGAACGTCGTTGGATAGATAACGTCTTTTTAAAATCTAATTTAAAAAAAAAACTGAATTTGAACATCCTTTTTAAGTCGGTTAAAATGCTATCTATAATTATAGGAACCGGTTATATGGGTGCCGCACGCGGATTTTCGGATCGGCTTTTGAACACAGAGCGTCGCTTAAACGCGGTTTCTGTATTCTGAGAATAGAACATATTTATTGTGAAAGCTGTGTTCAAGGGTCATAAAATATACAATATGCCTCAACAATTTGTTCATCCCGAACATACAATATTAGGTTGTAGAACTGAAATAATGTGAATAGTAATACTATTCTAAAAATAAATAATTCTTACTATCTTTTTGTGTAAATAAGTCTAAATGTGTTAAAATTATTTATATATTTTCTAAGCTTTAAGTATAAAAGCAAGCAGGACCGCCAACAGGAAAAATCAAAACAAACAAAAAAATGAACTTCTTAGAACTTTTGCGTCAGGGTTCAAAATATCACAATATTTATTGACCTAACTTGGTCATCACGCGTCATTTACTCAACATACAATTTTGTTTAATAACAAGTTATAGTAAAAAATTATTGACGTTTGTGTAAAGACGCTATTAATAGCATTTGGCATTATTCATTCTATGTTTGGTCATGACGTTGTTTCCGAATTGGTCCGATTCGGATCGGACCGTATGTACGAACGGGGATTTGGTTTGCATTATTATCTTTATCTTCTTATTTATTTCAATTTATCATACTTGTAATTTACAGCCGCCTGTCGCTGAATAAAGTTTCTACAAACTACAAACCTTTACTATATTATCTTTTTAAAGTTTAATACCCAATGACATAACTATCGATGTATATGATCTATCTCGATGGATATGATACTTTTTGACCGAGAATAAGTTCGTTTAAAAAACTAAAAGAACCGACTTAAAATGCCGCGCTATTAATTTTCAGTACTAAGTTTGATGTGTTTATCTCTATATCTCTGGAGATACTTATTTAATCTAGATGAAATTACTATGGTACCACCATAGAAAAGATAATAATACACTCTTGGGAGTTCTTTTTTCCCTTTCCAACGAAAAAATAATAATCAAAATCGGTTCATAAACGACGATACATATATAATATACTAACATAAAGTTATCCGCAAACAAACATAAAAAAATATATTATATACGGTAGAATTGAGAAACCTCCTTTTTTTGGAAGTTGGTTAAAAACGAAGGTTTCGTTTTAGCTAGGGCAAAACTGCTTTGTCTGTCCGGATGTCTGTTCTCTTCTGCAGGTCGCATTTCTCAACTGATTCTCGTGAAATTTAGTGAACAGGGTCGATAATTATACCGTTGTTTTTATTTATTTATTTTTTCAAAATGGCGGAGATATGAGGGTTATATGGGGATATTGAAATCTTTATTTTTAGGGTTCCATACCCAAAGGGTAAAACGGGACCCTATTACTAAGACTCCGCTGTCCGTCTGTATGTCTGTCTGTCTGTCTGTCCGTCTGTCACCAGGCTGTATCTCATGAACCGTGATAGTTAGACAGTTGAAATTTTCACAGATGATGTATTTATGTTGCCGCTATAACAAAAAATACTAAAAACATAATAAAGTTAAAAATAATAGAGGGTTCCCATACAAGAAATGTGTTTTTTTGGCATTTTAATGTAACGCCATCTATGAACGCTTAGTTAGGTAAACGTCGCATAGATGGCGTTATATTGAAATGCCGATCCCTAACACCTTTGTTAGACGTTAGATGGCGTTATAAGAAATAAAATGTTTATTAATTATGATTTTTTGCTGGCAAAAAGTGATAGTGGTATTTTTTGCTCGATCTTATAAAATACTGTAGTGTAGTGCTGTATATACTGTAGTGTGGTACGGAACCCTACGAGTGCGAGTCCGACTTGCACTTGGCCAGTTTTTTTTTTTTTTCATTTAGAAAAATGATCAAAAATGTCATAAAACTTTTGTGTTACCCTTATTAAGACATAAGTTTTTTTATCCAAACAATTTTTTATCCGATAAACTTCAAGGGGTCACAATGTCTTGTTTCCATTTGGTTTGCCGAATCATCATTCAACATCATCATCATAATTAGCACACGTCAGTCCACAGCTGGACATATGCACTCTCAATGCACGCAACTGACTAAGCTCTATCTTCAGCTCTTTTCTTCCAGTCACTGCTAGCTGCGTATATCATCGCTCCATGTTGTCAAACGGAGTCTCACACTACTTACAATAGGGAATATGCATGTAGCTCAGATTTATTTGAAATATTTTATTTTTCGAATCTTTGTTGTCCTGGAGTTATATGTAAACCTTTTTGTCATCCCATCTATTCGAAAAGTGATGGTTTGGTCCTCGATAAGTGCGCGCAAAATAGGTCTTTTCCGCCCTAGGGCGGGATTAATTAAATTAAAAAAAAATGCGGCAACATCATATAGCGGGGAAACAAATAAAAAAAAAATAAGCGCGCTAAGTGGCACAATACACATATATTGTGGTGACCAAGAAGAAGAAAAAAAAATGGCGCTAGAATTATTAGCATTTTTAGTCTGTGGTCACAGACTCTCATAAAATAACACATGGAGGTGCCGCGATACATTTGCTTGTATGGATATAACTAAAAAAAAAAGTGCCTAGAAGTCATAATGTAACCTAAAATGACTGCTATTCATTGTCCACTGGTCTATTGATGACCTTGATTTACACAATCCTAGCAATGGACCAATGTCCTTCATCATAATCAGCCGGTATCAGTCCACTGCTGGACATAGGCCTCTCCCAAGTCATGCCACTGAGCCCGATCTTCGGCTCTTTGTTTCCAGACACTGCCCACCGCTTTGCGAATGTCGTCGCTCCACCTGGTAACAGGGCGTCCTACGCTACGTTTACCGATTCGCGGTCTCCACTCTAGAACCAGTCTACCCCAACGGTTATCGGTCCTACGGCAGATATGAACAGCCCACTGCCACTTCAGCTTGCTAATCCGATGAGCTATGTCGATCACTTTAGTTCTCTGGCGAATTACTTCATTCCGGATTCGATCCCGCACAGAAACACCGAGCATAGCTCTTTCCATAGCTCGCTGAGCGACTTTAAATTGGTGGACCAGTTGAACCGTGAGTGTCCACGTCTCGGCTCCGTATGTCAAGACGGGTACGACGCACTGATTAAAGACTTTTGTCTTTAGGCACTGTGGTATATGCGACGAGAAGACTCGATGGAGTTTTCCAAATGCTGCCCAGCCCAGCTGAATTCTTCTCTGGATTTCCTTTTCGAAGTTATGTTTGCCTAGTTGGAGCGTCTGCCCTAGGTAAACATACTTAGTGACAACTTCGAGTGGGATTCCATATACGGCAATCGGTTCCGGAACAACGTGCTCGTTGTACATGACTTTGGTTTTATCCAAATTCATCCGGAGACCGATGCGACGAGAAGAATCAGCTAGGTCATTCAACATCCTCTGTAGGTCCTGCAGCGTCTCTGCCATAATGACGATGTCATCTGCGAATCGTAAGTGAGAGATGTACTTGCCGTTAATGTTGATGCCACAATTTTTCCAGTCCAGCGTTTTAAACATATCCTACAAGGCGTTAGTGAACAGTTTCGGGGATATGACGTCCCCCTGTCTCACTCCTCGACGCAGGTGGATATGATTAGTACGCTGGTTCTGTACTTGTACACTCATCGTTGCGGCATTATACAGACATCTCATCACTTTGATATATTGCCAGTCGACTTGGCAACGCTGCAAGGACTCCAGAACAGACCAGGTTTCAATTGAGTCGAAGGCCTTCTCATAGTCCACAAACGCTAAGCACAGGGGCCGATTGTACTCTTCGGTCTTCTGTACAATCTGCCGCACTGTGTGGATGTGGTCCATGGTGCTGTAACCGCTTCGAAATCCGGCCTGTTCCGGAGGTTGGAACTCGTCGAGTCTTCGCGCAAGACGGTTCGTGATGACCCTTGAAAACAGTTTGTAGACATGGCTCAGAAGCGAAATCGGGCGGTAGTTTTTCAAGAGGGTTTTGTCTCCTTTTTTGAAAAACAAAACCACCATGCTCCTGTTCCATGCCTGTGGAGTTCTCCCAGTGAAGAGAACAGAATTGAAGAGCTGTTGCAGCTGGCTTACAGCTGGGGCTCCTCCAGCTTTTAGAAGCTCCGTTGTGATTCCGTCTTCACCTGGGGCCTTTCCATTTTTGAGCTGTTTAAGGGCCATCACGATCTCATCTCGGCTGACTTCGGGCAGGTCTTCTGTGAAGTGGCGGGTCAAGGTGGCTCTACAATCCTCAGTATCGGGTACGGGCCTTGAAGCATGCGATGCGTAGAGCTTGCCGTAGAAGTCTTCAACTTCTGACAGAATCTCCGACTTGGATGCGACGACGTTCCCCGTTGACGTTATCAGCTTTGTGAGGTGGCTTCTACCCAGAGGCTGGGCAAACACTTTCGACCCCCGATTCTGCTCAATTGATTCTTTAATCAAGAGCGTGTTAGAGGATCGGAGGTCTTGTCGTACCAGCTTCTTAATGGTTTTGTTGCGCACCTGATTAATTGACAAAGCTGACAAAGGGTCTGTTCGTCTCTCTTCCATTAGTCGAAGTGTTTCTGCCGAAAGTTTGGACTTTTTGCCCGTACGCTTGCTCTCGCAAAACTTCGTCCCTTCATCCCTGAGGATTTCCACCACTTCTTCGAGTTTCTGGTCTACGTCATCTGTGGTTTCCAAGGCAGCGAATCGATTTTCCAATTTTAATTGGAATGTTTCAGACCCAACAACGGTTTGGAGTAGGTTTGGTCGGAGTGTGGACTTCATCAATCGGAATCTCTCAGCTTTGAAGTCGATATCCAGAGTGCCTCGTACAAGTCGGTGATCACTTCCAGTATTGAACCTACTGATCACTGAGACGTCTCTGAATATGCGCCGTTTGTCCGTAATGATGAAGTCGATCTCATTTTTTGTCACAGTGTCGGGGCTTTGCCACGTCCACTTCCTTTGGGGCTGTTTCTTGAAGAACGAGTTCATCAAGAAAAGCCCCTCTTTCTCAAGAAAGTTGACAAGCATTAGCCCCCTGTGATTCCTACTGCCAAATCCGTGTGGTCCTATTGTCGATTCACTGCAGGTCTGTACTCCCACTTTGGCGTTAAAGTCTCCCATGACAACGTTGTAGTGAGCCTTAGAGGTGGTATGTAAAGCTCTAGAGATGTCTTCATACATGCTCTCCACCTCTTCGTCCAAGTGTGCCGAGGTCGGTGCGTAAACCTGGATAACCTTGAGGCTGTACCTCTTGGTTAACTTAATTATGAGGTACGCTACCCTGGTCGACACACTGGAGATTTCTACGACGTTGTCACTGAGAACCTTGTTGACCAGAAACCCGACGCCGCCTTGGGATGGCTGGTCTCCTTCTCTGTAATACATAAGATGGCCCGATTCTAGAGTTATGGTGTCCTCTCCCTGTCTTCCGACTTCACATAACCCCAGAATGTGCCATCTTATGTGTCCCAGCTCCTCCTCCAGCTGCGCCAGATGATCATCCAGCCGAATCGTGCATCCATTATATGTTGCGAGGGTCAGTTTGTTTTGGCGGCCTACCGTAACCCGGAGATTCTTAGCACCCCCTGCCCTGCCGTTACCGTGACCGCCGCCGTGGTCAGGAATAGCAGGGCGGCCGGGAACTGGGGGCCGCGGCATTTTGTGACTTTCCATCCTTCTTTCATCCCTTGGGAGGGATATGCCCTAATCGCCATGCTGGGCAGGCGTGTTGGCGATCGCAGGACGTAGCTTCTCGCACCGGTGACGCTGCTGCCCGTCACCGGCCGTATTTAGCTACGCCATAATTTGAAATGGTTATACCGCCATTTGTCGGTCGCCAGAGCCCCGTTCGTTGGTCAGCAGGATACACCACGGGCAGGTGAGGTTGGCTGGGAGCACTTAGATGGTATGTGTGCCCCCTTACATCCCTCCTCCTCAATGTCCTTATGTAGGTATAATATGTCAATGAGTTAAGGGTAAAATGTTAATCGGGTGAAAACTGCAAAAGGTGCGAAGTTTTTATCGACAACTGTATGTATTTATTGGTTTATTACGTTTGCTTATGTTAGTCGGCGTCTTTTACAATATTATACTCTTAAATTGCTATTTTATAGAGCCTTTTAATTATTCCCTTTTCTCATAGAGGGGGATGAAAAGCAGAGTGTAAAACATGACTGCAATATTATTTTCTCTCGGCCGACGTACTTTAAATCCCTCGCTACGGTCAGGATTCTACTCTAGAATCCTTCGCTTCGCTCTGGATTCAAAAAAGTGGCTTCGCAGAAACGTACTATATTGCACCCTTGCACAATCTACTATTCTTAATTATTTCCATTTTATTTCCTTAAAATAATAAATGAAAAATTCTATTTAAGCGAGGAAAATTTAAGTTTGTAAAACAGATCACCATTGGTCGAATCGAAAGTTGACGTCATAAGTCACTACGTCACGTGATAGAAACATTGATCGGAATTTCAGCGGGAACATAAAAATGAATGTAGAGTGTGGTATTATTGTATTTATTTCCAATATATATATTATTATATATTAAACTATATTTATATATTATATTACAATATATTGTGTTTTCCGCGTATTATTGTGCAAAAGTATATCACTAACTATTAGAGAAACTGCATAATTTTTTAAAAACATGTCATTGGCTATATACAATAATCGCGCGGAGTCTTAGTTTAATGAAAAAAAGTTAGTTTGCTTCAAGTGGCGTGTATATAAGTGCGTGACGTCACAATTCACTACCAAAGAGCCCGGGAAATGATGGCGTTTAAACTGCTCAAATTGATTTGTACACTTAAATATTTATTTAAAAAATAATAAGACTAATTCCAGCAGTATTTTATTTTATTATTATGTTATATGGATGTAATAAGTGAAATAAAACCAGAACGCGTCTACTCCAGGGGTTCGCCGAATATATACGATTATAATGTTCAGTTCAGTGCCAGCAAGGAAGATGAGTTAGGGTAGTTGCGCTATCCGGATTATACTAAGTCAGTTGTCTCATCCCTGCCATCGTCTGTGGTCTACCATTCGCAGACAAGCACGATTCTATCTTATAGTTAGTTACTTCATGATTACAAAATCACAAAAGGATCAAACTATTGTAGAAGGGGAAACCCTGCTATCGAGTGGGTTTCAGTTCAGTACAAGTCGATAGTCGCTATCAATAATCTACGATAAGACTAGCACAGATTACAAATTCTAATCTCATTATCGAGTGATAGTGAATGAACTTTGTCTGGGACATTTCTAACTGGTTTAAAAAAGATAAGGTCTTATTCGTGCATCGAGAGTTCCGTATACACCATTGATTTTTAGTTGTATCTACAATACAATACTTATAAAAACTCTTTATTGCATACTCACCATTAATTATATAACTAAACTTATCATTAATAAATGTAAGGTTTAACAATGGGCAGTCTTATCACTAATAGCGATCTCATTCTAACAACCATTGGATGGACAGAACATGTACTAACCTAGTAGAAGAAAAACATAATAGTTAAAGAACATATTAAATGATTGTATAGGTTTACTAGAAGTGCCCCGCGGCTTTGCCCGCGTTAAAGACTTATAACATTTACTTAACACTTTTATTTTGTGAAACATTTTTAGCATTGCCACTCGAAAAAGAGCACTTTATTCATCGATAGCAGTGAAACATTTTGAATTTAGAACAAGCACGAAATCCGAATTATGTACAAAAAATTAATAAATCTTGCTGAATATGCTAGTTGGCTGGCTAAATGGAGGTGTACCATAGAAGCTATATAATTAAATAAAAATAAAAATCCCGCGAATTTTGGTTAAATTCTTTTTAGGGTTCCGTACCCAAAGGGTAAAACGGGACCCTATTACTAAGTCTGTCTGTCTGTCCATCTGTCACCAGGCTGTATCTCATAAACCGTGATAGTTAGACAGTTGAAATTTTCACAGATGATGTATTTCTGTTGCCGCTATAACAACAAATACTAAAAACAGAATAAAGTTAATAATAATAGAGAGTCCCCATACAAGCAACGTGTTTTTTTCGCCATTTTAATGTAACGCCATCTATTATATTATATTATTTTATTTTATTTTATATTATATTATATTATAGTATATTATATTATATTATATTATATTATATTATATTATATTATATTATATTATATTATATTATATTATATTATATTATATTATATTATATTATATTATATTATATTATATTATATTATATTATATTATATTATATTATATTATATTATATTATATTATATTATATTATATTATATTATATTATATTATATTATATTATATTATATTATATTATATTATATTATATTATATTATATTATATTATATTATATTATATTATATTATATTATATTATATTATATTATATTATATTATATTATATTATATTATATTATATTATATTATATTATATTATATTATATTATATTATATTATATTATATTATATTATATTATATTATATTATATTATATTATATTATATTATATTATATTATATTATATTATATTATATTATATTATATTATATTATATTATATTATATTATATTATATTATATTATATTATATTATATTATATTATATTATATTATATTATATTATATTATATTATATTATATTATATTATATTATATTATATTATATTATATTATATTATATTATATTATATTATATTATATTATATTATATTATATTATATTATATTATATTCTATTATTTTAAAGGAAAACTCCGGCGATGTGACAGCCACGTGGTGGCGGACAATATAAAAGTCGCCTGCGCCTACAACCCGGCCTCTTTCCTACGCCAGCCTCCGTCGAGGCAACATCTCTCTGTCCATAGTATCTGAAATTTTTCATGTTACTTTGCGTACGTCTACGTACGTTTACGTCTTGCGCGAAGACTCGACGAGTTTCAACCTCCGGAACAGGCCGGGTTTCGAAGCGGTTACGGCACCATAGACCACATCCACACGGTGCGGCAGATTGTACAGAATACCGAAGAGTATAATCGGCCCCTGTGCTTAGCATTTGTGGACTATGAGAAGGCCTTTGACTCAATCGAAACCTGGTCTGTTCTCGAGTCTTTGCAGCGTTGCCAAGTCGACTGGCGATATATCGAAGTGATGAGATGTCTATATAATGCCGCAACGATGACTGTACAAGTACAGAACCAGCAAACTAAACATGTCCACCTGCGTCGAGGAGTGAGACAGGGGGACGTCATATCCCCGAAACTGTTCACTAACGCCTTGGAGGATATGTTTAAGACGCTGGACTGGAAAGATCGTGGCATTAAAATCAACGGCAGGTACATCTCTCACTTACGATTCGCAGATGACATCGTCATTATGGCAGAGACGCTGCAGGACCTACAAAGAATGTTGAATGGCCTAGCTGATTCTTCTCGTAGCATCGGTCTCCGGATGAATTTGGACAAAACCAAAGTCATGTACAACGAGCACGTTGGTCCGGAACCGATTGCCGTAGATGGAATCCCACTCGAAGTTGTCACTAAGTATGTTTACCTAGGGCAAACGCTCCAACTAGGAAAACATAACTTCGAGAAGGAAATCCAGAGAAGAATTCAGCTGGGCTGGGCAGCATTCGGAAAACTCCGTCGAGTCTTCTCGTCGCCTATACCACAGTGTCTAAAGACAAAAGTCTTTAACCAGTGCGCTACCTGTGATGACATACGGAGCCGAGACGTGGACACTCACAGTCCGACTGGTCCACCAGTTTAAAGTCGCTCAGCGAGCTATGGAGAGAGCTATGCTCGGTATTTCTCTGCGGGATCGAATCCGGAACGAAGTAATTCGCCAGAGAACTAAAGTTATCGACATAGCTCAACGGATTAGCAAGCTGAAGTGGCAGTGGGCTGCTCATATCTGCCGCAGGACTGATAACCGTTGGGGCAGACTTGTCCTAGAGTGGAGACCGCGAATCGGCAAACGTAGCGTAGGACGTCCTGTGACCAGGTGGAGCGACGACATACGCAAAGCGGTGGGCAGTGACTGGAAGAGAAGAGCCGAAGATCGGGCTCAGCGGCGCATCTTGGGAGAGGCCTATGTCCAGCAGTGGACTGATACAGGCTGATGATGATGATGATGACAATAAAAATCATTTTAGCTTGTTGTTAACTTTGTTTTTATTTTTAGGCAATTTTAGTTCAGATCCACTAGATCAGAAGTGGGATACAGTCCGTTTCATAGCGTGATTGTGTCCCGCCCACTCTGTTTGGCTTACTTGACTAGATTTTCATGACTTTGATGAAAAATGTCGGATCACGAATGTCGTGGTAAGCGACGGAATAGTACAGCGAGACGGTACAGCAGATACCGAGACCACAGGCCGAGGTTGAATTTCGGCGCGTGATGGAGTCGCGCACTCACCGCGGCGTGCCTGTGCGCGCTCCAGCGACGTTCCTGTCTGCGCGCAATCACCACGGCGTGCCTGTGCGCGCTCCAACAGCGTGCTTATCTGCGCGCAATCACCGCGGCGTGCCTGTGCGCGCTCCAGCAACGTGCCTGTCTGCGCGCAATCACCGCGGCGTGCCTGTGCGCGCTCCAGCAACGTGCCTGTCTGCGCGCAATTACCGCGGCGTGCCTGTGCGCGCTCCAGCAACGTGCCTGTGTGCGCGCAATCACCGCGGCGTGCCTGTGCGCGCTCCAGCGACGAGCCTGTGTGCGCGCATTCACCGCGGCTTGCCTGTGCGCGCTCGAGCAACGAGCCTGTCTGCGCGCACTCACCGCGGCGTGCCTGTGCGCGCTCCAGCAACGAGCCTGTCTGCGCGCACTCACCGCGGCGTGCCTGTGCGCGCTCCAGTGACGAGCCTGTCTGCGCGCACTCACCGCGGCGTGCCTGTGCGCGCTCCAGCGACGAGCCTGTCTGCGCGCACTCACCGCGGCGTGCCTGTGCGCGCTCCAGCAGCGTGCCTGTCTGCGCACGCTCACCGCAGCATCACGCTCAGCTCTTCAGCCAGTTTCGTGTCGATGCCGGGTGCAGCCCAGACCGCCGATCCTCAACTACGTCACGCCGCCATTATCAGCGTGTCGGCAACGCAGATGGTAACAGATCGCATTGTAGATGCGATCCGATGCATCTATACAGCGGTAAGATCCACCCATAATTTCTCTAATTCTTGTTTTGATCCGAGTTTACACGACATAGATCATCGGTGCGCGGAAGTAGATATAGGGCTAAGTCTTTAAATCTTTGAAGTGACTATGAGTGCCTTTCGCGTATAGGTAATTACCTAAGGGTAAAAATTTAAGTACCCGCAATAGTGATATAGTTGCATCTGTTATTCAGGGCATCCCTGTTGATGGTTTGATCGATAGTAAGTCAAGTCAAGAGATTGAGAGTACTTCTTATGTTACGTTAACGGTAGAATTTGATGGAGTGACACTAGAGGTAGATTCGTTTGTAGTGGGTACTGAGTTCATGAATACGGCGATTATAGTTAGGACAGATGTTTTAAAATAGAGAGGGGATACGGTATGTTCGTACACGTAATTCACACCTTCTTGTTCATATTGAGGGACTTTGTTCCTGAGGTCGATGGCTACTGTCATATCCTGATAGTAATGTACGCTTTTTGGAAATTTTGTGTTCTGTATCCGATGCGTCGTCACGGTTGTCTCGTTATTTAGTACTCCAAAACTTATTGCTGCCGATAGAGAACGAATGTTAGAAAGTTCAGAATTTGTCGAATAGGTTAAGGGTATGAGTTGCGACATTCATTTTATGACGCCAGAAACGCATTAGGTCAAGCTGAGAGATATTGTCGTACAGTACTCAATATGGTGCGAATAGGTTGCAATTACCGCCAATAAGAATGGCCGAACGTCATATGGAGGGTTCAGCTGGTTTTGAACATCACTAAGCACTGAGTCACGCAGCAGTCTGCTTTCTGAGCAACAACTTTCTGAGTGACTACGGCAAAACCAGCAGAAGCAAGACGCCTATGTCAATAAATTAATGCATCCTCCTCGGGCTTTTGATCTAAAATATTTGTTTTTTTTTGCTCCCAGTCAACCGGCAACCTGGACTCCTGCATGCGAGGGCTATACCGTGTGATGAAACTCCTGTTGGTCATCGACGGTACGAGCTGCAACTTCTGTCTGGCTCCCGAGGGAAGTCTACGGAAGTGGCTGCGAAATCCATCACCCCGTGGCGTGGAGAGTAGACAGCCGAGGTTTGCGTTGCTTTCTTTGATGGTGAGCTTTTTCTTTTGTACTTGGGATGAGTGGTTTTTGTCTAGCCTCACGTCGTGCTTCTTGACCATCCCGGTTGAACTGTTCCTCATATTGTGGGGTTAGTTTGACTTCCATCGTTGCTGTGCTAAACTATTGCCTCACGTCGTGCCTCCAGTTTTGCACAGCATAGGATATTCAATGTCTTGTTACCGCCTCACGTCGTGCCTTTTGCTTTACATTGAATGTGAACGGAATAAAAGTCAGTCACGCCTCACGTCGTGCTTCTAGACTTGAGTTATCACGGTTGAGCTTAAAATGTTTTAGGGTTCACTTTACTTCCGTCAATGCAATGCCAAAGTTCTGCCTCACGTCGTGCCTCTTACTTTGCATAGCATGGGACGTTCAATTCATTGCTACCGCCTCACGTCGTGCCTCTTACTTTGCATTGAACGTGTACGGACTGTTACGTGTACAGCTCAGGCTTCACGTCGTGCTTCTGAACTGTTTTTGTTATTGATTTGACTTTTAAAATGTTGTGTTTTGCTTAACATGGCTATTTTGTATGCTTTTGCATAGACTTAGCCTATTTTTATGAGATACAGAAACAACAATATCAACATACAATTTTGTTTCATAACAAGTTATAGTAAAAAAATATTGACGTTTGTGTAAAGACGCTATTAATAGCATTTGGCATTATTCATTCTATGTTTGGTCATGACGTTGTTTCCAAATTGGTAAAGTATTTAGTACCGTACCGTATAAAGTTAAAAATAATAGAGGGTTCCCATACAAGAAATGTGTTTTTTTGGCATTTTAATGTAACGCCATCTATGAACGCTTAGTTAGGTAAACGTCGCATAGATGGCGTTATATTGAAATTGCCGATCCCTAACACCTTTGTTAGACGTTAGATGGCGTTATAAGAAATAAAATGTTTATTAATTATTATTTTTTGCTGGCGAAAAGTGATAGTGGTATTTTTTGCTCGATCTTATAAAATACTGTAGTGTAGTGCTGTATATACTGTAGTGTGGTACGGAACCCTACGAGTGCGAGTCCGACTTGCACTTGGCCAGTTTTTTTTTTTTTTCATTTGGAAAAATGATCAAAAATGTCATAAAACTTTTGTGTTACCCTTATTAAGACATAAGTTTTTTTATCCCAACAATTTTTATCCGATAAACTTCAAGGGGTCGCAATGTCTTGTTTCCATTTGGTTCGCCGAATCATCATTCAACAGGGCAGTGGCCACAGGGCGTACACCCAAAGAAGGAGATCTTGTCATCGTAATCGAAGAGCATGTACCTCCCATGAAGTGGCACATGGGTAGAATTACAAAGATGTATCCAGGGGCAGACAATGTATGTAGAGTCGTAAACGTGAAGACCAAGGGTGCCATAATCAGGAGGGCGGTGTCCAGGCTATGCCCTCTTCCAATTGGGGAAGATGGGCCTTGAAAGTCTTTAAGACTTTCCAGGGGTGGGAGGATGTTCACATACAAAACAACTTAATCGTACCCTCTCACACCCGAAATTACAATCGACTATCGACCGATTCATCGACTACGGTCACCTCACTAATTTACGGGCGCATCACTTGAATATCCGCCATCGTCTCGGTCACTTACAACAAAAATCTCAAGAAGCGCGCACAAGCATCGGCGTAGAACTTCGTCAGCCTAAGAAGAGGCGAAACTCAAGCCACAAACACCAAGACTAAATCAAGGTTCAAGAGGAACACGCATTCATCATCAAAAGTAAGCTTTCCCGCGCCAACAAACCCTTAGTAAAGATGTAAACTTCACTGAAGATTTTCAGTGGGATTTTGGTAAGAACTCAAATAGCATGTTTTTCAACATTGTGCTGTTTCCCTACACCCGGTCACAATCACCGGCAATAAATGGTTAATAATCCACATTTATGACACAATAATAAAATATTATGAATTCTATATTCTATATTGTTTTAATATTATTTATTTTCTCGCAATCAATGGTAAAAAATGATTACACGACTCGTGAATAAGAAATTTAATCTCGGTCCTTGTATCCCTCGCTCCGCTCAGGATTCTAGTCTAGAATCCTTCGCTGCTCTCGCGATCCAACTTAGTCCCTCGAATTAAATTGCCTTTTTATTCACTTGTTGTATAATCTACTATTCTACCTAGAAGACATCAAAGAAGTAAAAGCCAAATCGGTTCACCCGTTTTCAAGTTATTGCGTGACTAAGGGAAATAGAGATTCATATTTATAAAACCCGAAAAACTATATTGAGTTTCAGAATTTTTTACCTACCCCTTGCAAAAATCCTGCAACACGTATTTACTTATTTATTTACAGAAGTGCTTTAGTAAATCTATAAGTTTATATATATAATTAAAATTAATAAGTAATATCCGGAGGAATTTTTAGAAAATCCTTTCTCAGCGGATACCTACGGCATAACAACTATCTGCATGCCAAATTTCAGCGCAATCCAAAACAATCTTGATTTTCAGACTTTGTTACCCCATTTCACCCTCTTAGGGGTAGAATTTCAAAAAATCCTGAGACACTTTTTTACTTATGTTTTTACTGAAGCCGAGTGCTTCAGTAAAAAAGTGTGAAGTTTCGAATAGAAAATACTATCTAATCTTCTTTCTCCAAACAAACTTTGAACACTCATTTCAACCCCTAAAAGGGTGAATTTTGGAAAATCCTTTTTTTCCCTTATATACTAAGACAAACATACCCTTCAAATTTCAAGTCTCTACGACGCGGTTTAGGCTGTGCGTTGTCTATCAGTCAGTCAGTATGTCAGGACAAACATTCGTATAGTATTAGATATTGCAAAAAAAAACATAAATTTATTTGTTTATTTATAAATTAAATAAATTTATAAAAACAATAAATTAATGACAATAATAGTGTTTCGAGTTAGTAGTAGCTTCATCTTTTTATTTATATCTCCAATGTAGGTGTATAAGTACTTGGGTGTTAAGGAATAAACTTAAAAATAATAAATAAACTTAAAATAAGTCATTTAATGTAAATTAATTTGTAATTTTATACTGATACCGCTCCACGCGTTCCTAGAAAGTACGAAGTGATCCCGAGTTCGCATTTTCTTTTGAGTTATGTAACCTTATAAACATACATGTGTCATGTTTTCATAATTTAAGATGTCGTCATTGTTAATCATAGAATAGGTTCTTCCTATAAATATGTTTACATAAAAATACCCCATGAAAAGTAATGTGTTTTGTTTACAGCTGTGATGTGAATATCGAACATTGCCTTACTAAATATGATAGATATGTCGTTTGAATTACAAAGGAATTGTCTTTAATTTGTTTTTGCCGAAAATGTTAGTCCATAACAAACTGAGGTGGTTCTAAAATGTTGTGATTATTGCTTAATACAGCAACAATCACAAAATTAAAAATGTATTAAGTAATAATACATAATAGATTTTATTTATTATGTAATTAAAATATCTAAATGTGTTTATACACATTTAGATATTTTAATTAAATAATAAATAAAATCTAAGTAAAAAAGTACACCATGTGTTATTCCATTCATCTATCTGCATACCAAACTCATCTCAATCGATTTAGTAGTTTTAGTGTGAAGAAGTAACAAACATTTACACACTCACAAACTTTCGCTTTTATACTATCGGTAGGATAGATTAGAATAGGGAATATGCATGAAGCTCAGATTTATTGGAAATATTTTTTTTTCGATTCTTTGTTGTCCTGGAGTTATATGTAAAACCTTTTTTTTTATTTAATTCCATTTTATTTGCTTAAAATAATAAATTAAAAATGCAATTTAAGCGAGGGAAATTTAGGTTTGTAAAACTAATCACCATTGGTCGAATCGAAAGTTGACGTCATTATGCACTACTCCACGTGATAGAAACATTGAGCGCGGGAACATAAACATAAATGTATGGTGTTGTCTTATTGTATTTATTTCCAAATATTGTGTTTGCCGCGTATTATTGTGCAAAAATGTATATTACTAACCATTTAATATAGATAAAATGAGTACGAGATTAGAGAAACTGTATAATTTAATAAAAACATGCCATTGGCTAAATACAATAATCGCGCGGAGTCTTAGTCAAAGAAAAAAAGCTAGTTTGCTTCAAGCGGCGTGTGTCTGACGTAAGTGCGTGACGTCACAATGCATTACCAAAGCGCCCGAGAAATGATGGCGTTCAAACTGCTCAAATTTATTTGTATATTTAATTATTATTTTTAAAAAAATTAGACTAATTCCAGCAGTATTTTATTTTTTTATTATGTTATAGGGATGTAACGAGTGAAATAAAAATATTTAAAAAAAACATACATATTCCCTATCAGGTAAAACTGAATCCTTAACAAAACATTGCGCAATTTTTATCAATTTTATCGTAATCAGAATGAGGTTACAAATTCTATTTCCGTTACCTTAAGACTGGCGCCTCAAATAGCTCCTTCAATTACAATTATTACCTATCTGTTGGTAATCAATCTGATAAAAATGGCACATTTTCACTAGTTCAACCAAACAGTTCAACCGTTGAACAGTGGGAATAATTCAATACACAATTTTTGTCTAATCGAATTAATTTGTTGGTCAGATTATATTATTCAGTCAGAGACAAATATTTTGATGAAATGTTGTTCGGAACCAACTTACTACTTGTACTATTTATTATTCTGTGCTGAAACCAAGAATAGTTTTTTGTTAAAAGTACCAGGGTCTCATAGCCCACCAAGTGGTTGCTATTACATTTCAGACAAGAAAAAGTCCCGCACTTTGGGATTTCGAAAGACTGGTTTGGACAAAGATTGAAAGGCAGACCATTCTAGGCCTAGCCACAGAATAAATAATAGTACAAACCTATCGTAGTAGGCCGTAGTTTTACCATCCTCGACCAAATCATCGCACCATTAAGCGAGATAGTATTTTCTTATACCTATATAGATAAAGATAGTGGTCAAACGCTACCTTAGTTATTAAAAAAAACCTTAAAGTGTTATTTCTCGAAGTGCCTTGATTAAAAAAAATGTTACTAAGCGAATAGTATCATAGCTAATTCATCGCTGAAGTATTTTATCTACACGAATGTCTGTGAATCACTATTTATTGCTTGTTATTTATGAAAAATATTTACTAATACCAGGGATTCAAGTGTTTTTAGAAATTCGTAATGGTTTTACAATAGATTACGTAATACCTAGGTATTGTAAAATAGTATATTTCATTACTAGTGCGGAAAGGCTGTCATTTGCAAAGAGTTCCGACAAATGTCTACCCGAGCCGAGGCGTAGCCGAAGGCGAGGGTTGACAGTCGGAACAAGTGGCAATGACGGTTCCGCACGTGTACTGAACGACTATTTTTAATACAGTTGCGAAAAAATGAAGCTATTTAATAAAATAATAAAAACACAATAAACTCAACTAACTAAACATTTATTTCTTATAAAAGTTATAATTCACATATACATTGAAATTGGTACAGTTTTTTATACTAACTGGGGAAGTTTTAGGTTGCATATTTACTGTTTGAGACAAACTATTATTCATTTCGTATGATTGTTCATGTATATTTGTCATACAATGGCGTTTGATAATTTTGGGTATTCACTTATATTCACGTTGTTCCTTATTTTCAGCATACTTTTTATCATCGAAAACCTCGACCATAACGTAGAAGGTTTTAATTTTGCTGAGAGTTCGGAGAAGTAGGTATGCCAACATTACACTTTCTGAAAAACTATTTGCTTTTTTCTCTTCTCTCCACGCAATAAATTCGTCGCATGTAGATATGTAGCGACTTTTTGACTTTTCCGGTAAAATGTTCTCCGAAGCATTTTGTGCAATTATACTGAGTTCCGGTGGTGTTAATTCAAAAAAACTAGGGTCGAAATTACTCATTTTGTGCAACAAACAACTAAACTTGCAAAGATAATTTCTGAAAAATGGCGCCAACCGTAGAATATAAGCAGAGTTTTTTTTTCTTCACCCATTCTGGTAGGCAAAGGGAACTATGCCCATACAGCCAAGTAGATTTTTTTATTGATATGAAATGAAAATGAAATTTCATGAGATGAAATGAAATGAAACCTAACCTAACACATTCCATCAAATCATTAAATCTGATATTGAAACAAATTAGTAGCTTCTTTTTAGAAATATACGTATTTGCATGAATCATAAAAACTTCTTTGAATTTTGTGAGTAAAAACTTCATGGTTGGTTTTTCTTTTTAATAGACATTATTTTGACAGTTGGGAAAGAGAACGCACGAGTTCGGGAAAGGTACAAAAAAAGCACGAGTATTTCGTTTAGTTGTATTAAGTTTTAGGTAGTTCGTTTTTAGAGTCCCGTACCGAAATGGTGCCAATGGGAACACTCTACTACAGATACTCCACCGCGCCGTCCTGTCCATCCGTCCGTCTGTCAAAAGGGCTGTTTCGAAACCGTTATAAGTTAATACTTTTTTTTTTACAAAACTTGTATTACTGTGGCCGTTATAAGAACAAATAAGAAAAAAAAAACAAAATAAAGTTACAAACTAAAAGGGATTTCTGTGGGGATTCCCTTACAAGAAACTCGTTGGTTTACGGCGTTTTCCGCTCGATCTTATGAAGTGTATTAATAGACTTGAAACTTTCTGAGAATTATAATAATATGTTGATACCTTATTATTATATCTACTAATAAAATGCTACAGGAACAAGTCATTGCCAGTTTTTTAACCTACTTCAAAAAAAGGAGGAGGAGGTTTCTCAATTCGACCGGACCTATATATATATATTTTTATGGGCGTTCGCGGATAACCTCGTTCGTTTATGAACCGATTTTGATTATTCTTTTTTTGTTAGAAAGAAGATATCCCAAATGTAATTTTGTTGAGGTCTGATAAGTATATCCAGAGATATAGAGATAAACATCTCAAAATTGGTACTGAAAATTAATAGCGCGACATTGAAGTCGGTTCTTTTTAGGGTACCGTACCGCTGTCCGTCTGTCTGTCTGTCTGTCTGTTTGTCTGTCTGTCTGTCTGTCTGTCTGTCTGTCTGTCTGTCTGTCTGTCTGTCTGTCTGTCTGTCTGTCCGTCTGTCACCAGGCTGTATCTCATTAACCATGATAGTTAGACAGTTGAAATTTTCACAGATGATGTATTTCTGTTGCCGCTAGAACAACAAATACTAAAAACAAAATAAAGTTAAAAATTAAAAGGGTCCCAATAAAATAAACGTGTTTTTAGTATAACGCCATCTATGAGACCTTCATATGTGTCATCTGGGTGTTAAAAACTCCTTTGTGTTTGATAAGCTAACAACCTTTCTAGTTAGTTTCGGCAAAATGACATAGATTGCGCTAGTAAACGAGTAAACGCGCTAGTAATCTTTCTAGATCGCGACCAAACAAAATATTCCTGGAAATATAAAATAATCAAATATAAGGTTGAAACTCTGTTATGTTTCGTATTGTACGGAACCCTCCTTAAGTGTGAGTGAGTGAGACGCGATTCAGGCTCGCACTTGGCCAGTTTTTTTAAATTTTTTAAACGTTCTGTCCCTGTGTAATACCTGTCGTTATATCAGAGGTACCTACGTCGCTGTATCAGAGCAGTGACCTGATACCACAGCCAAGTATATTACAAGACTCGTCTGTGTTGATAACTATCAGAGGTTGCACTTTATGTACCATAAATAATATTTTTGCGAGAGTGCACTAGGATGATATCCTATCGAAGATGCACAAGAATTTTGTGTAATTTCTGTACTCAACTTCATCACTGCACCTCAATTTGTAACCGACTTCAAAAAGGAGGAGGTTCTCAACTGAGAATATCTTGCCTTTTTAACCGACTTCAAAACAGAAGGAGTTTTCTCAATTCGACCATTATGACTGTGTGTTTGCGGATAACTTCGTCGTTTATGAACCGATTTTGATGAATTTTTTGTTGTAAAGGATATCCCAAGGTTGGTACCATTGTAATTTTATCGAGATCTGATAAGTTTTTTTTCAGAGATATGTCGATAAACGTCTCAAACTTGCAACTGAAACTGACTCGCGCGACATGAAAGTTGGTTGCATAATTACTTGAACTCATATGTATGTTTTTTTATTTTATTTTATGTATATTCGCCAATTTCTCCGTCAATTGTAAACAATTTTTAAAACTTTTTTATGTTAATTGAAAAGAGTATACTTCTGTACCCTTAGTACGAGTTTTCGTAAACGCTTTTGACAGATCTCACATAGTTTTCGACTTATTCTGGCTCCCTGATTAGTCTAAATTTAGTGAAGTTTGAAACCCTCTAGAGGCGCTGTACTGTTTTTCATACAACATTTGTTCGATATACGATATCGAGTTTGGTATAAAAACTCGTACTAAGGGTACTGATCTCACATAGTTTTCGACTTATTCTGGCTCCCTGATTGGTCTAAATTTAGTGAAGTGTAGTAACCACTAGAGGCGCTGTACTGTTTTTCATACAAAATTTGTTCGATATACCATATTGAGTTTGCTATGAAAACTCGTACTAAGAGTACTGGCTCCCTGATTGGTCTAAATTTAGTGAAGTGTAGTAACCACTAGAGGCGCTGTATTGTTTGACATACAAAATTTGTTCGATATACAGTGCCACAAGTATAACTTGGCGGTAGTGGTTTTTGGAACTAATTCCTTTAATTGAAACTGTGAGTTTGACGTTTGAGAGATTACCGCGACATTATTGTTGATAAATCTGCTACATTAAAATAGTTCAATAATGCGAAAAGTAATTAAAAGTGGTTTAAGAGAAATTGTTATCAAAGTACAAAGTAAAAGCACAGTGGCGCACAGGCACGCCAAGTTATACTTGCCGGACTGTACGATATCGAATTTGATATGAAAACTCGTACTAAGGGTACTGGGGTGGTCCGTTCCCCCCATTGTACATTTATCGAGATATGATGAGCACGGACATCGAAACAGATAATAATATACGGAAACACCTTAAAATTGGTACTATAAATTAGTAGCGCGGCATTTATGTCGGGTTTTTTTTTAAGTTTTTTATGCGATCTTAAATTACATTATTTATCAGATCAACAAGACAAATTTCGACTCAGCATGCATTTATAATTGACATCGGTAAATTAAGTTTTCACTAAAATGATAAAAATTAATCACTCAGCAACAGATCAGAGAACTATGTATTTAATTTCATTGTCCAACAAAACCTTTTTTTTACTCATGTGACAAAAACAGAGCAGTATTTTAACATTGAATAACAAAACCGTTAATGACACTAAACAAAATACCATAGTGAGGTACTAAATCTTAGCCTTACCGCACACGGGCTACGCCAGCGACCGGAGTATTAGCACAGAATCCTAACTAATGTTATAAATGCGAAAGTAACTCTGTCTGTCTGTCTGTCTGTGTCACTTTCACGCCATAACCACTGAACCAATTTGAATGAAATTTGGTACACAGATAGTTTAGAGCCTGAGAAAGGACATAGGCTACTTTTTAATGCGAAAAAAGGGTTGTAAGAGGTTGAAAGGGGGGATGAAATGTTGTATGGAAGTATCTTCATTTTTAGAGCTAGTAGCTTGAAATTTATTTTTTAGGCTGTTGATTCGATATAAATAAATATGACTGGAATAGGGGATGAAAGTTTGTATGGAAATATGTAAGGTTTATGTGAATGTTCTTCTGAACGGATTTAAATGAAATTTGGTACACAGATAATCTAGAGCCTGACAAAGGACATAGGTTACTTTTTAAAGCGAAAAAAGGGTTGAAAGGGGTGATGAAAAGTTGTATGGAAGTATCGTCATTGTAAAAGCTAGAAGCTTGAAACTTATTGTTTAGGCTGTTGATTCGATATAAATAAATACGACATTTAAAGTTTGTGAGGAGAACGGGGGAGGAGTAAGGGGAAGGGGGAGGGAGGGGAGGGGAGGTGGAAGTGAACGGAAAGTGAAGGGGAATGCTGGGGGAAGGGGAAGGAAAAGGGAGGGGAGGGGTAGGTGGGGGGAAAGGGGAGGGGAAAGGGAAGTGAGGGGAAGGGGGAGGGGAGGGGAGTGAGGGGATAGGGGAGGAGGAGAGGAAAGTGAGGGGAAGAGAAGGGGGAAGAAGTGGGGGGAAGAGAGAGGGGAGAGGAAAGTGAGGGGAAGGGGAGGAGAGGAGAATGAGGGGAATAGAGAGGGGAGGTGAGGAGGAAGTGGGGGGAAAGGGGAGGGGGAGAGGGAAGTGAGGGGAAGAGGGGGAGGGGAGGGGACTCCATTTTTAGGGTTCCATACTCAAAGGGTAATAAAAAACTTTCACAGGTAATGTATTTCAGTTGCCGTTACAACAAATACTAAATAATAAAATAAAATAATGATTTAAGGGGCTCCCATACAACAAAAGTGATTTTTGAACAAACATTTTTGCTCGATATTTCCCACGGCAACAGGTAGACGCTTGAAATGTTTACAGAATATTGAATTATATTATTAACTTTAAAAATAAATAACTATATTAAAATAAAATAAATATTTAAGGGTTCCCATGCAACAGACATGGTTTTCTTGCCGTTTTTATAGATAATGGTACGGTACCTTTCGTGCGCGAGTCTGACTCGCACTTGGCCGGTTTTATTAAGTCAGTTAAAATTTAAAGAGCCCATATCTCAGTGGCGGCGTTTTGTGGCTGTAGCCCGTTTGCGGAGGCCCTTACTAGAAACGTGATAGGAATCTAAAATAATTAGTTTTTATCAACTACAATAAATGCGAGGACACGATGCGCGTTGCATTGATTGTTTTTTTAACCCTGGACGCAAAAAGAAGTGGTATTATAAGTTTGACGTGTGTATCTGTTTATGTGTGTCTCTGTCTGTGGCGTCGTAGCGCCCAAATGGATAAACCGATTGTGACCAGTTGTTTTTGTTCGAGGTTGTTATAGGTCTCAATTGAGAGTGTTCCTAGCTTTGATTGTTCAAAATCCGTTCAGCCGTTTTAAGACTATGAGCTTTCATCTAGTTGATGACGCTATGAGATCAACTTTCAGAGGTCTGATCAGTACGAAATTCGGTATTCTCTTACTTCAATGACATTGTGTAAACATGGTAGTTTTGACCTGATGGGACATCTCGTGGAATCTGCAAAATATTCAATTTCTAACGAACTCCGGTGAGAAATTGAATGTTATGAGGGCCCGGTGGCGTAATCGGGCGAATGGTCGGATTTGATGCTAGAGGTACCGAGTACAAATCCCGCGTGCACCAATGGATTTTTTTTTCCGTTTCCTCCCTGGAAATAGCTTCTAGAGCAAAATTAATTTCTAAAAAAAATCAAGGTCCGCTGTAGCGCCCCTATCATTTGCAACGTTTTTTGTCCCAAAGTTTTTCGGCATACATAATTTTTAGGGTTCCGTAGTCCTGACAAGGAACCCTTATAGTTTCGTCATGTCCGTCTGTCTGTCTGTCTGTCTGTCCGAGGTTTTGCTAAGAGACCGTTAATATAAATATAATGTGGGGGTATGTATATAAATGATGCCGACAAAGTGCTGAAATAAAATGTTGAAAATTTTTTTTTTAGGTTAGCTCCTCTATATGTGAAGTGGGGATGAATTTTTTTTTCATCGTCTACCGCATCGTTTGGGGTGTTGTTGAATAGGTCTTTTAAAATGACTTAAGGGTTGCTAATATCATTTTTCGATTGAATGCTCCATTTACGAAATATTAAACTTTAAAGTGCAAATTTTTGTTCCAGTAGGGCGTCCCCCCCCCCCCCTCTAAAAGCTAAACTGCTGTCGTGAAAAATCTGGAAAAATTCGTGATAATAGCGCATTTCATGAACTTTAAAGGAAAATTACAGCGGTTAAGATAACTTTATTAGTTTAGCAGTAATAGTCGTTGAGCTTGGGTGTTGGATAATTTTGTACCAAATACAAAATCCTTAGAATAATAATCCTTTAATGTGACAAAGAGGGAGTACCTAGTTGCTTGAACCCTACACTGCGCGTGGCCCGACACGCACTTGGCCGGTTATTCTTCATACGTTTTAGTCCTATTATTGGACGCGCATATTTCGTCATAGTCATAATAATTATGCGCCATATTTTTTGCTTGTCATATTATTAACGAGAATAATGGTTATAAATATAATTCCTATAGGTTTTTGTCATAATATTTGCTTATCATATTGGCAGTGAGCATAACAGTTATTAGTCCTAATGTTTGTTGTCCTAATATTTTTGTGTTCATACACAATGTATTTTTAAAGAATTATCAAGAACAGGTTAAAAAAACAATATTATATTTATGTATTTTTTTAATTATTGTAACATAAATAGTAAGTCAGGTTTATTTATTTATATCCATGCAGGTTTATTGTTTCATGCAATTAATTTAATTTATTCACATACTCATTATTGTTATTAATTTTACTCAATTTTTAATGTAATCACTGACTTTATAGGTTGTGTCTGAAATAAATGATTTTATTATTGCAGTTTTTTAAAATATCTTATAGGCTAGCGTTTGATCACTGTCTCACCTGTTGGTAAGTGATGATGCGGTCGAAGAATTATATTAATAATAAAAAACAGTATAAATGTTATATACCATGTTGATGAACAACTACGTACGTTCGAAACCGTTCGTACGAAACGTACTTCGCGAACTCACGGCGTGACCTCACTCCCGAGGAAGAGCGACGGACTCGCTCGAAACCAAAGTCGAGAAAATTCGACTAAAGGTACGTGAATTACATCCACTTTATAGCATTAATGTGTAAGGGGCCAAAATAAAGACATTTTATTTTTTTATGAACAATATTACAAATTCACGATAATTAAATAAAAACAGTAGGTTATGGTGCGGCGGGGTGGCCCTTGCGCCTCCCTTACGTCGCATGTATATAATTTTTAATGCTAGTCTCCACAGAACCACAGAATAAACAATAGGTTATGGTGAAAATCTGATTTTTATAGCACGTTATTAATTTTAGGGCATTATATAATTATGAGGTGAAATTTTATAGTGGTTGAGAGTTACGACAAGTAAGTTTATGAGTTTCAATTATTATGAATACTAACATTAGGACGAGTGGTAATTAGGGCATGATACATTATGAGTTACAAATGTTATTACTACTAAGATTAGGACAAGTGATAGTAGGAGTAAATAATATTATGACTACAGATTATTAGTAACAAGTAATATTAGGATTTGAAATTTATGACTTTCAAAAATAGGGCTTAAAATGTTATGCGAATAGATAGGTAACCGGCGTAGCTACAGCAGACCTTGATATTTTGAAGAAACAAATTTTGTTCTGGTAGCATTTTCCAGGGAGGTATCCGGGGAATATATTTGTATGGAAAAGTGCACCCCGCGTTCGCTCTTAATCTTGGTGAATAGTGTAGATTAGTATTAATAAAACATAATCACTATTTTTCCGACCTAACTGACTAAATAAGTCGTCATTTTTACAGTTAGGTCGGAAAATAATATGTATATTCAACAATACCTACATGTTTTCTTATATGTAATGTGTAATAACAATACATTTAGTTAGCAACGTTATTTATGACATTAAAAAAAAAAAAACTTTGCTTGAAGAAAATTAAAACGATTTTAATTAAAAAGTATTTGATGCAATGTATATCATACTAAAAATCTTTATCACTCCAAAGACGCCAGCGATTTTTAAGATTAAGTACCTCTTCTTTTTGGGAAGTCGATCATTTAAGCTCACGTGCCCTTGCTACTTATAGTTGTTACTGAAGCCAATAACAGTTATGTGGCCCTGCAAGTTTCGAAATGCGTAGTCGCGTGTTTACCACACTTTTGGTAAATATGGGTTGGGAATTATTCAAGGAATACCTAAACAGCAACGGTACTTGAAAAATAGGCAGGTATTGTATAATAATAAGTAGTAATGCTTTTGAATCTGTAAGATCAACCTTTGACTGTTTTTAGGGTTCCGTACCTCAAAAGGTAAAAAATGGAACCCTTATAGGATCACTTTCTTGACCGTCTGTCCGACTGTCTGTCTGTCTGTCTGTCTGTCTGTGTGTCACCAGTCACCACCGATTTTCTCAGGTACCATTAGACCTAGCAAGTTGAAATTTATACAAGACTAGCCGCCCGCCCCGGCTTCGCACGGGTACAACATATATGCCTACAAAATTTGCATCAGTTTGTTGCGTCAAATATAAAATATTAACATATTTAACAATCATCGTCATATTTCAACCAATTTACACAAAACCTTAACGAATTATGCACCTAAACCTTCCTCATAATCACTCTGGCTATTGGTGAAAACCGCAGGATAATCCGTTCAGTAGCTATTGAGATTATTGCGAACAGACAGACAGACGCAGTGATGGACTTTGTTTTATAATACTTACGTAGTGATATTGGACGGCCCTTTGGCGTAAAGGATAGTTACCCTGATTCTGACCCGACGGTCGTTGGTTCTAATCCTAGCTATGAATATATCTACCAATGAAAGTTTTATGTGCATTCATGAATCATAAGTTTTCGTACAGTGGTGGTGGGATCATTAAATCTACCAAAAAGTAGCTTACCATACCACCAAGGAGAACATCTGCCGCCGTAACCTTACGGCATTCCCCGACGCAAAAAGTAGGGGTAATATACGTTTAACGTGTGTATCTTTGTGTCTGTCTGTAGCATCTTAGCACCTAACCGGATGAACCGATTTTGTTTTTATTATTGATAGTTTTTTTGTTTGATAGATGTCTTCATCGAGAAAGTTCTTAGCTTTGATTCATGAAAATTCGTTCAATCGTTATAAACTATGAGCTTTTTTCTAGTTAATTGCGCTATGAAATAAACTTTCATAGGTCTGATCAATTCGAAAATCTTCTTCTTCGACGATATTGTAAGAACATGGAAGCATTGACCTGATGCTGGGACATCTCCTGGACTCCACAGAATACTCAAATCCTCACCAACTTACAGCTCAGATTTTAAATGTCTGTGTTTAGAGTCATTGGAATGCTTTTAATGAAAAGATAATACATAGATCAGTCGGGGTGGTTTAAAATATGATATTATATTATTATATATATATAGATAAATATTATTTTATACAATAGATCATATTATTATACTATATTGACTTCAAATTGATTGTGATCGATGGGGATCTACAGCATAGCTAAGCTTATAATAATATTTTCGCAGTAACTATGACCTAATCTGTGGTTTCACTGCAAATATTTTATTAATTTGGCGATGCGTGTATGTGAAATTCGTGATATCTTCTAGAGTTTTCATTTGAATTATATACTGTATAGGACAATTTTAATCTATAATATGTGTCCAAGCTAATTAACGTAATTATTTGGATAAGGATTAATACTAATACTTTAAAATAGCCTTGGAAGTTATGTAATATTTTTTAACAAAAATTTTATGATAAAATGGTTACTGTGAGTCAACCTTAGGAGATAGACATATGCTGTCCCGGATTTTTATGTAGGTCTTATTAAGTTGTACTACTCTTCCATAGAAAATATTCTTCTATCTATTTTCAATTGAGCAGCGTTCGTAAGAAACGTGTTTTTTCGACCGTTTTTTGCCGACTTAGGTTGCAAATTAGGTCTCCACGAATGTACCTTTAATAATATATAGCCTATTTTCATTTCGAAAGTCCATTCTATATATTAGTGAAAGAATTTTTTTAATCGGCTCAGTAGTTTTTGAGCCAAATCATTACAAACATACAAAAATACAAATGTTCTCTCTTTATAATATTAGTATAGATACTGAAGTCTATAGTCCCTATTTGGTGTATAAACCAAGGTCAAATTTAGATTTTTGCGAAAACTTGTAAGTACCAAAATTTACCTTTATTTTCAACTTTTTTATTTTCGGAATTTTTCCTTTACTTGTGCTGTAAGTGCTACCTTGCTTTAAACCAAAATAGACAATTCTAGGTCAACCGGAAGTACCCTATTGGTTTTGGGTCGCAAACCTATAGGGTACTTCCCGTTGACCTAGAATCATGAAATTTGATAAGATGCAAGATCTTACAGCACAAATAAAGGAAAAATTCAAAAAACTATAAAAAAAGTTGAAAATTAACGGGTAACCTACATAGAAAACGCCAATTAAGATAGGCCTCTGAGTTATACGAGCGCTTATACAATTTATAGGTCTAGCTTAATTGGTACTAACCAAAAAATGTTGGAACGGTAGCCTCGGTAGGCGAGTCCAACTCGACTTGGCAGTTTTTTTTATTAGGGTCACTAACATAAATTAAAAATCCTAATGACAATGGACAGGAAAATTTTTGAGGGCCCGGTGGCGCAATCGGGAGAACGGTCGGCTTTGATGCCGTGGTACCGAGTTCAATCCCCGCCGTGCACCAATAGATTTTTCTATAAAAAAAATGATGTGCGCTTATCACAGTGGCCCTCCGGTGAAGGAAACACATGGTTAAGAAACCAAAAACCCCCGCATGGTGGTAGGACTCTATCTAGTGTCCGCCTGGCCAGCTACCAAGTTAGAAAATCTGTCACCCAACATCTAATGTGTTCCGGAAGCTATCCTTGAGAGCCAGTTCCCGTTCTAGGCCTAGCGTGCTTACCATCTTCGACCGCATCATCACTTACCAACAGGAGATACTGGTCAAACGCTAGCCTATAAGATATTTGAAAAAAAGTATTTTACATAAAATATTTAAAACTAGCTGCACCTTGCGGTTTTGCCCGCGTTAATTCATAATCATAATCATAATCGTAATCGTAATCGTAATCGTAATCGTAGTCGTAGTCGTAGTCGTAGTCGTAGTCGTGGTCGTGGTCGTAATCGTGGTCGTGGTCGTGGTCGTGGTCGTGGTCGTGGTCGTGGTCGTGGTCGTGGTCGTGGTCGTGGTCGTGGTCGTGGTCGTGGTCGTGGTCGTGGTCGTGGTCGTGGTCGTGGTCGGTGGACGTGGTCGTGGTCGTGGTCGTGGTCGTGGTCGTGGTCGTGTTCGTGGTCGTGGTCGTGGTCGTGGTCGTGGTCGTGTTCGTGGTCGTGGTCGTGGTCGTGGTCGTGGTCGTGGTCGTGGTCGTGGTCGTGGTCGTGGTCGTTGGCGTGGTCGTGGTCGTGGTCGTGGTCGTGGTCGTGGTCGTGGTCGTGGTCGTGGTCGTGGGCGTGGTCGTGGTCGTGGTCGTGGTCGTGGTCGTGGTCGTGGTCGTGGTCATGGTCGTGGTCGTGGTCGTGGTCGTGGTCGGTGGTCGTGGTCGTGGTCGTGGTCGTGGTCGTGGTCGTGGTCGTGGTCGTGTTCGTGGTCGTGGTCGTGGTCGTGGTCGTGAACGTGGTCGTGGTCGTGGTCGTGGTCGTGGTCGTGGTCGTGGTCGTGGTCGTGGTCGTGGTCGTGGTCGTGGTCGTGGTCGTGGTCGTGGTCGTGGTCGTGGTCGTGGTCGTGGTCGTGGTCGTGGTCGTGGTCGTGGTCGTGGTCGTGGTCGTGGTCGTGGTCGTGGTCGTGGTCGTGGTCGTGGTCGTGGTCGTGGTCGTGGTCGTGGTCGTGGTCGTGGTCGTGGTCGTGGTCGTGGTCGTGGTCGTGGTCGTGGTCGTGGTCGTGGTCGTGGTCGTGGTCGTGGTCGTGGTCGTGGTCGTGGTCGTGGTCGTCGTCGTGGTCGTAGTCGTGGTCGTGGTCTTAGTCGTAGTCGTAGTCGTAGTCGTAGTCGTAGTCGTAGTCGTAGTCGTAGTCGTAGTCGTAGTCGTAGTCGTAGTCGTAGTCGTAGTCGTAGTCGTAGTCGTAGTCGTAGTCGTAGTCGTAGACGTAGTCGTAGTCGTAGTCGTAGTCGTAGTCGTAGTCGTAGTCGTAGTCGTAGTCGTAGTCGTAGTCGTAGTCGTACTCGTAGTCGTAGTCGTACTTTTAGTCGTAGTCGTAGTCGTAGTCGTAGTCGTAGTCGTAGTCGTAGTCGTAGTCGTAGTCGTAGTCGTAGACGTAGTCGTAGTCGTAGTCGTAGTCGTAGTCGTAGTCGTAGACGTAGTCGTAGTCGTAGTCGTAGTCGTAGTCGTAGTCGTAGTCGTAGTCGTAGTCGTAGTCGTAGTCGTAGTCGTAGTCATAGTCATAGTCATAGTCATAGTCGTAGTCATAATCATTTATTCATAAATAAAATTACACGTCACAAATTTATATTAATAAAAAAGTAATAAAAATAATAATTCGTGTAAATTAATATACTATTTATAATAAATTAGTAAATACAGTAAAGTAAATACAATTAAATACAATATAAATTCCTCATACAAGTAAAAGGCCTGATCGATAAGCCAGCTCTTCAAACTCATTTTAAACGACATAAGGCTCGGTGCTTCAGTATCAGGAAGCCGATTATAGACGGATGGGCCCATGACATGAGTCAGTTTCGCAGACTTTGCCATTTTACATGGTATAGTTGCCAGCTTTCCTGCTCGTCGCGTGTTGAAAGGGTGGTAGTCTCCAACCCTGGGAAAGAAATTTAGGTTGAGTCTGACAAACACTGCCACCTGGTATATCACCATAGATGGCAGTGTCAATATACCCAGACTTTTGAAAAATGGTCTCGCAGATTCAGACCGTTTAATGTGAGCTATAGCGCGCACGGCACGCTTCTGCATCCGAAATGCACGCAGCCACTCTGCAGCACGCCCCCACAGCTCCGTGCCGTATTGGAGCACCGAGTGTACCGTCGCAAAGTAGCACGACCGCACCACACTCTCGGGGAGGAAGCGAGAAAGTCTGTAGAGAGCAAAGCATGCGCTGCCTAGCTTTCCACAGACCTTATCAATGTGACGTTCCCAGGTGAGAGCTCTGTCCAATTCGAAGCCCAAGAACGTGGTGGTGTCACACTCGCTCAGTTTAGTACCACTGTCAGTGTAGACGTGTAGTTTTTGAGGGGATCACGACCGCCTAGTCGAAAGTCTATGAAGTGGGTTTTTGTCAAGTTCAACACTAGCCCACTGTCACGGAACCACGAGGCGAGTTGCCGCGCCGCGTCGTTCAAACACCGTTCGAGTTCGTCCACAGAGGGCGCCGTGACTACTGCCGCTACGTCGTCCGCGTACATCAGTACATCGGCCGCTGTGACCACGTCAGGTAAGTCATTCAGTAGTAAAGAGAACAGAATGTTAGAAACTGCTGACCCTTGAGCTACACCCATCGTTAACGAAAGTGGGTCTGATCGTTCCTGACCCGCAGCTCCCACAACTACCTGCGATCTGCCCTGCATCATGTCGCACAGTACGCCGAGAGCCCGGTTCTGTATCCCATAGTGACCAAGTTTAAGGGCTAAGATGGTGTGGTCGGCGACGTCGAACGCTTTTGAGAGGTCGCAGCACAGCACTGCTACATGCTGCTTCCCCTCGCGGGCGCACATCACGCGGCGCACCACCTCGCGAGTCAGGCTCGTGGTAGACCGGGACGCACGATACGCGTACTGTCGGTCTCACAGCGCGTTCGCAGACAGTAAGTACTCCGTCAGCCGGGAGCTAATACCTGGGAGTTAAATCCTGGTTTCTTGAATAATTATATCTATTGGTGAAAACCGCATTGAATTCCGTTGCGTAGTTCATAAGATGTAAGCGTACAGTTGGAAACAAATAGCTGAAGATTGAGCTCAGTGGCGTGCCATAGGAGAGGTCTATGTCCAACGCTTCATCATTTGAAGCGTACAGAGGGCTGGTGGTAAGTGGCTTTGTTTTAAACTATGTAACGTAGGACTAGTATCTCTTCTGTGGTAAAGATAACGTTTTCGAGTATGAAGGAATGATGTGTGTTACTCTTTCACACATAAACGGACTTGATTTTGAATGAAGTTTTTGGGGTTCTATTTTTTTTTTAGATAACTTTTTGGCGCCAATAATACTTAATTTTTTTTTAAATTTTGATATACACAGTGTCACTTTCACGACTAAGACGAATCTATTGACACTACTCACATAAAAATACGACAATCCGTTAAGGCTCTAGGGCGTGCCAAAGAAATATACATACATACACTCAAAAACATAATCCTCCTTCTTTCGCAGTCGGGCAAAAATAGATTTAAGTTAAAAAATAAAGGGGGGCGCCATACTAGACACGTATTTTTTCGGAACATTTTGTTCAATCTTATTAAATATTGTACTGTGGTACGGAACCCTACGTGTATGAGTACGACTCGCACTTAGCCAGTTTATTTTATGTATTAAGCTAGGTTGCAAGTTATAACTTTACTGTTGATTAACCACAGACTTGTGCAAAGGGAACTATGCCCATACAGCCAAGTAGATTTTTTTATTGATATGAAATAATTTCATAATTCAAAAATGAAATTTCATGAGATGAAATGAAATGAAACCTAACCTAACACATTCCATCAAATCATTAAATCTGATATTGAAACAAATTAGTAGCTTCTTTTTAGAAATATACGTATTAGAATGAATCATAAAAACTTCTTTGAATTTTGTGAGTAAAAACTTCATGGTTGGTTTTTCTTTTTAACCGACTTCAAAAAAAGGAGGAGGTTTCTCAATTCGACCGTATATATTTTTTTTTTAATTTTTTTTTTTTTTATGTTTGTTCGCGGATAACTTCGTCGTTTATGAACCGATTTCGATTATTCTTTTTTTGTTCGAAAGGAGATATCCCAAGTGTGGTACCATGGTAATTTTATCGAGGTATGATAAGTATCTCTAGAGATATTGAGATAAACATCTCAAAATTGGTACTGAAAATGAATAGCGCGGCATTGAAGTCGGTTTTTTTTAAGTTTTTAAACGATATTATTAATAGACATTATTTTGACAGTTGGGAAAGAGAACGCACGAGTTCGGGAAAGGTACAAAAAAAGCACGAGTATTTCGTTTAGTTGTATTAAGTTTTAGGTAGTTCGTTTTTAGAGTCCTGTACCGAAATGGTGCCAATGGGAATACTCTACTACAGATACTCCACCGCGCCGTCCTGTCCATCCGTCCGTCTGTCAAAAGGGCTGTTTCGAAACCGTTATAAGTTAATACTTTTTTTTTTACAAAACTTGTATTACTGTGGCCGTTATAAGAACAAATAAGAAAAAAAAAACAAAATAAAGTTACAAACTAAAAGGGATTTCTGTGATTCCCTTACAAGAAACTCGTTGGTTTACGGCGTTTTCCGCTCGATCTTATGAAGTGTATTAATAGACTTGAAACTTTCTGAGAATTATAATAATATGTTGATACCCTATTATTATATCTACTAATAAAATGCTACGGGAACAAGTCATTGCCAGTTTTTTAACCTACTTCAAAAAAAGGAGGAGGAGGTTTCTCAATTCGACCGGACCTATATATATATATTTTTTATGGGCGTTCGCGGATAACCTCTTTTGTTTATGAACCGATTTTGATTATTCTTTTTTTGTTAGAAAGAAGATATCCCAAATGTAATTTTGTTGAGGTCTGATAAGTATATCCAGAGATATAGAGATAAACATCTCAAAATTGGTACTGAAAATTAATAGCGCGACATTGAAGTCGGTTCTTTTTAGGGTTCCGTACCCAAAGAGTAAAAACGGGACCCTATTACTAAGACTCCGCTGTCCGTCTGTCTGTCTGTCTGTCTGTTTGTCTGTCTGTCTGTCTGTCTGTCTGTCTGTCTGTCTGTCCGTCTGTCACCAGGCTGTATCTCATTAACCATGATAGTTAGACAGTTGAAATTTTCACAGATGATGTATTTCTGTTGCCGCTAGAACAACAAATACTAAAAACAAAATAAAGTTAAAAATTAAAAGGGTCCCAATAAAATAAACGTGTTTTTAGTATAACGCCATCTATGAGACCTTCATATGTGTCATCTGGGTGTTAAAAACTCCTTTGTGTTTGATAAGCTAACAACCTCTTTAGTTAGTTTCGGCAAAATGACATAGATTGCGCTAGTAAACGAGTAAACGCGCTAGTAATCTTTCTAGATCGCGACCAAACAAAATATTCCTGGAAATATAAAATAATCAAATATAAGGTTGAAACTCTGTTATGTTTCGTATTGTACGGAACCCTCCTTAAGTGTGAGTGAGTGAGACGCGATTCAGGCTCGCACTTGGCCAGTTTTTTTTAATTTTTTAAACGATCTTATTTTCTGTCCCTGTGTAATACCTGTCGTTATATCAGAGGTACCTACGTCGCTGTATCAGAGCAGTGACCTGATACCACAGCCAAGTATATTACAAGACTCGTCTGTGTTGATAACTATCAGAGGTTGCACTTTATGTACCATAAATAATATTTTTGCGAGAGTGCTCTATCCGAGTATCCTATCGAAGATGCACAAGAATTTTGTGTAATTTCTGTACTCAATTTCATCACTGCACCTCAATTTGTAACCGACTTCAAAAAGGAGGAGGTTCTCAACTGAGAATATCTTGCCTTTTTAACCGACTTCAAAACAGAAGGAGTTTTCTCAATTCGACCATTATGACTGTGTGTTTGCGGACAACTTCGTCGTTTATGAACCGATTTTGATGAATTTTTTGTTGTAAAGGATATCCCAAGGTTGGTACCATTGTAATTTTATCGAGATCTGATAAGATTTTTTTCAGAGATATGTCGATAAACGTCTCAAACTTGCAACTGAAACTGACTCGCGCGACATGAAAGTTGGTTGCATAATTACTTGAACTCATATGTATGTTTTTTTATTTTATTTTATGTATATTCGCCAATTTCTCCGTCAATTGTAAACAATTTTTAAAACTTTTTTATGTTAATTCAAAAGAGTATACTTCTGTACCCTTAGTACGAGTTTTCGTAAACGCTTTTGACAGATCTCACATAGTTTTCGACTTATTCTGGCTCCCTGATTAGTCTAAATTTAGTGAAGTTTGAAACCCTCTAGAGGCGCTGTACTGTTTTTCATACAACATTTGTTCGATATACGATATCGAGTTTGGTATAAAAACTCGTACTAAGGGTACTGATCTCACATAGTTTTCGACTTATTCTGGCTCCCTGATTGGTCTAAATTTAGTGAAGTGTAGTAACCACTAGAGGCGCTGTACTGTTTTTCATACAAAATTTGTTCGATATACCATATTGAGTTTGGTATGAAAACTCGTACTAAGAGTACTGGCTCCCTGATTGGTCTAAATTTAGTGAAGTGTAGTAACCACTAGAGGCGCTGTATTGTTTGACATACAAAATTTGTTCGATATACAGTGCCACAAGTATAACTTGGCGGTGGTGGTTTTTGGAACTAATTCTTTTAATTGAAACTGTGAGTTTGACGTTTGAGAGATTACCGCGACATTATTGTTGATAAATCTGCTACATTAAAATAGTTCAATAATGCCAAAAGTAATTAAAAGTGGTTTAAGAGAAATTGTTATCAAAGTACAAAGTAAAAGCACAGTGGCGCACAGGCACGCCAAGTTATACTTGCCGGACTGTACGATATCGAATTTGATATGAAAACTCGTACTAAGGGTACTGGGGTGGTCCGTTCCCCCCATTGTAAATTTATCGAGATATGATGAGCACGGACACCGAAACAGATAATAATATACGGAAACACCTTAAAAATGGTACTATAAATTAGTAGCGCGGCATTTATGTCGGGTTTTTTTTAAAGTTTTTTATGCGATCTTAAATTACATTATTTATCAGATCAACAAGACAAATTTCGACTCAGCATGCATTTATAATTGACATCGGTAAATTAAGTTTTCACTAAAATGATAAAAATTAATCACTCAGCAACAGATCAGAGAACTATGTATTTAATTTCATTGTCCAACAAAACCTTTTTTTTACTCATGTGACAAAAACAGAGCAGTATTTTAACATTGAATAACAAAACCGTTAATGACACTAAACAAAATACCATAGTGCGGTACTAAATCTTAGCCTTACCGCACACGGGCTACGCCAGCGACCGGAGTATTAGCACAGAATCTTAACTAATATTATAAATGCGAAAGTAACTCTGTCTGTCTGTCTGTCTGTGTCACTTTCACGCCAAAACCACTGAACCAATTTGAATGAAATTTGGTACACAGATAGTTTAGAGCCTGAGAAAGGACATAGGCTACTTTTTAATGCGAAAAAAGGGTTGTAAGAGGTTGAAAGGGGGGATGAAATGTTGTATGGTAGTATCTTCATTTTTAGAGCTAGTAGCTTGAAATTTATTTTTTAGGCTGTTGATTCGATATAAATAAATATGACTGGAATAGGGGATGAAAGTTTGTATGGAAATATGTAAGGTTTATGTGAATGTTCTTCTGAACGGATTTAAATGAAATTTGGTACACAGATAATCTAGAGCCTGACAAAGGACATAGGTTACTTTTTAAAGCGAAAAAAGGGTTGAAAGGGGTGATGAAAAGTTGTATGGAAGTATCGTCATTATAAAAGCTAGAAGCTTGAAACTTATTGTTTAGGCTGTTGATTCGATATAAATAAATACGACATTTAAAGTTTGTGAGGAGAACGGGGGAGGAGTAAGGGGAAGGGGGAGGGAGGGGAGGGGAGGTGGAAGTGAACGGAAAGTGAAGGGGAATGCTGGGGGAAGGGGAAGGAAAAGGGAGGGGAGGGATAAGTGGGGGGAAAGGGGAGGGGAAAGGGAAGTGAGGGGAAGGGGGAGGGGAGGGGAGTGAAGGGATAGGGGAGGAGGAGAGGAAAGTGAGGGGAAGAGAAGGGGGAAGGAGTGGGGGGAAGAGAGAGGGGAGAGGAAAGTGAGGGGAAGGGGAGGAGAGGGGAATGAGGGGAATAGAGAGGGGGAGGTGAGGAGGAAGTGGGGGGAAAGGGGAGGGGGAGAGGGAAGTGAGGGGAAGAGGGGGAGGGGAGGGGAGGGGTGAGAGGAAGGTAGAGGGGGGAGGAAGGATTACCGTGGCGTGGTACGGTGCGGTGTAGGTGGGATACACATGTGTCTTATTTGTAAAATAATTAGCCTAAATAATTAAAAATGCTACCCAAAGACACTATTCCACGCGGACGAAGTCGCGGGTACAGCTAGTAATTAATAAGTATTGTAAAACCGTGGTATTTAGTTGCTGGGCTACGCGCTACAGTTACACAAAACCCAATGTAGTTACATAGAACATAGTGTACATACATACATTGAGTATTGATGCATGGATGTATGTTACCTTTTCAAATCATCCCAACATGGGATTGGGATGAGATTTGGCATACAGATTATTACAGATTTATAACTTGTATTTAGTACATAGGATACTTTTTAACGTGGGCGAAGCCGTGGGGCACAGTCAGTATAACAAATACGGGTGGACTCCATTTTTAGGGTTCCATACTCAAATGGTAATAAAAAACTTTCACAGGTAATGTATTTCTGTTGCCGTTACAACAAATACTAAATAATAAAATAAAATAATGATTTAAGGGGCTCCCATACAACAAAAGTGATTTTTGAACAAACGTTTTTGCTCGATATTTCCCACGGCAACAGGTAGACGCTTGAAATGTTTACAGAATATTGAATTATATTATTAACTTTAAAAATAAATAATTATATTAAAATAAAATAAATATTTAAGGGTTCCCATGCAACAGACATGGTTTTCTTGCCGTTTTTATAGATAATGGTACGGTACCTTTCGTGCGCGAGTCTGACTCGCACTTGGCCGGTTTTATTAAGTCAGTTTAAATTTAAAGAGCCCATATCTCAGTGGCGGCGTTTTGTGGCTGTAGCCCGTTTGCGGAGGCCCTTACTAGAAACGTGATAGGAATCTAAAATAATTAGTTTTTATCAACTACAATAAATGCGAGGACACGATGCGCGTTGCATTGATTGTTTTTTTAACCCTGGACGCAAAAAGAAGTGGTATTATAAGTTTGACGTGTGTATCTGTTTATGTGTGTCTCTGTCGGTGGCGTCGTAGCGCCCAAATGGATAAACCGATTGTGACCAGTTGTTTTTGTTCGAGGTTGTTATAGGTCTCGATTGAGAGTGTTCCTAGCTTTGATTCTTCAAAATCCGTTCAGCCGTTTTAAGACTATGAGCTTTCATCTAGTTGATGACGCTATGAGATCAACTTTCAGAGGTCTGATCAGTACGAAATTCGGTATTCTCTTACTTCAATGACATTGTGTAAACATGGTAGTTTTGACCTGATGGGACATCTCGTGGAATCTGCAAAATATTCAATTTCTAACGAACTCCGGTGAGAAATTGAATGTTATGAGGGCCCGGTGGCGTAATCGGGCGAATGGTCGGATTTGATGCTAGAGGTACCGAGTACAAACCCCGCGTGCACCAATGGATTTTTTTTCCGTTTCCTCCCTGGAAATAGCTTCTAGAGCAAAATTAATTTCTAAAAAAAATCAAGGTCCGCTGTAGCGCCCCTATCATTTGCAACGTTTTTTGTCCCAAAGTTTTTCGGCATACATAATTTTTAGGGTTCCGTAGTCCTGACAAGGAACCCTTATAGTTTCGTCATGTCCGTCTGTCTGTCTGTCTGTCTGTCTGTCTGTCCGAGGTTTTGCTAAGAGACAGTTAATATAAATATAATGTGGGGGTATGTATATAAATGACGCCGACAAAGTGCTGAAATAAAATGTTGAAAATTTTTTTTTTAGGTTAGCTCCTCTATATGTGAAGTGGGGATGAATTTTTTTTTCATCGTCTACCGCATCGTGTGGGGTGTTGTTGAATAGGTCTTTTAAAATGACTTAAGGGTTGCTAATATCATTTTTCGATTGAATGCTCCATTTACGAAATATTAAACTTTAAAGTGCAAATTTTTGTTCCAGTAGGGCGTCCCCCCCCCCCTCCCCCCCTCTAAACTGCTGTCGTGAAAAATCTGGAAAAATTCGTGATAATAGCGCATTTCATGAACTTTAAAGGAAAATGACAGCGGTTAAGATAACTTTATTAGGTTAGCAGTAATAGTAAACACACACTTACATGTATGGTTGGTTTTAACCTACTTTAATTTTTTTTAAATATTCTGACGTAAACGATTGGATGACAGCTGAATGGTTCATTACTTTTTTTTTCTAATTCAAAGCGTTAAATTCTGCTTTTGCTATGTTTACTTGATAATTGGTTATGATTTATTTTATGATTTATGATTTTGACGTGTATATGTGCGTATATTTATACTGCCTACATACTGAATAAATGCTTTGATTCTTGATTCTTTGAGTCGTTGAGCTTGGGTGTTGGATAATTTTGTACCAAATACAAAATCCTTAGAATAATAATCCTTTAATGTGACAAAGAGGGAGTACCTAGTTGCTTGAACCCTACACTGCGCGTGGCCCGACACGCACTTGGCCGGTTATTCGTCATACGTTTTAGTCCTATTATTGGACGCGCATATTTCGTCATAGTCATAATAATTATGCGCCATATTTTTTGCTTGTCATATTATTAACGAGAATAATGGTTATAATTCCTATAGGTTTTTGTCATAATATTTGCTTATCATATTGGCAGTGAGCATAACAGTTATTAGTCCTAATGTTTGTTGTCCTAATATTTTTGTGTTCATACACAATGTATTTTTAAAGAATTATCAAGAACAGGTTAAAAAAACAATATTATATTTATGTATTTTTTTAATTATTGTAACATAAATAGTAAGTCAGGTTTATTTATTTATATCCATGCAGGTTTATTGTTTCATGCAATTAATTTAATTTATTCACATACTCATTTTTGTTATTAATTTTACTCAATTTTTAATGTAATCTGACTTTATAGGTTGTGTCTGAAATAAATGATTTTATTATTGCAGTTTTTTAACATATCTTATAGGCTAGCGTTTGATCACTGTCTCACCTGTTGATAAGTGATGATGCGGTCGAAGAATTATATTAATAATAAAAAACAGTATAAATGTTATATACCATGTTGATGAACAACTACGTACGTTCGAAACCGTTCGTACGAAACGTACTTCGCGAACTCACGGCGTGACCTCACTCCCGAGGAAGAGCGACGGACTCGCTCGAAACCAAAGTCGAGAAAATTCGACTAAAGGTACGTGAATTACATCCACTTTATAGCATTAATGTGTAAGGGGCCGAAATAAAGACATTTTATTTTTTTATGAACAATATTACAAATTCACGATAATTAAATAAAAACAGTAGGTTATGGTGCGGCGGGGTGGCCCTTGCGCCTCCCTTACGCCGCATGTATATAATTTTTAATGCTAGTCTCCACAGAACCACAGAAGAAACAATAGGTTATGGTGAAAATCTGATTTTTATAGCACGTTATTAATTTTAGGGCATTATATAATTATGAGGTGAAATTTTATAGTGGTTGAGAGTTACGACAAGTAAGTTTATGAGTTTCAATTATTATGAATACTAACATTAGGACGAGTGGTAATTAGGGCATGATACATTATGAGTTACAAATGTTATTACTACTAAGATTAGGACAAGTGATAGTAGGAGTAAATAATATTATGACTACAGATTATTAGTAACGAGTAATATTAGGATTTGAAATTTATGACTTTCAAAAATAGGGCTTAAAATGTTATGCGAATAGATAGGTAACCGGCGTAGCTACAGCAGACCTTGATATTTTGAAGAAACAAATTTTGTTCTGGTAGCATTTTCCAGGGAGGTATCCGGGAAATATATTTGTATGGAAAAGTGCACCCCGCGTTCGCTCTTAATCTTGGTGAATAGTGTAGATTAGTATTAATAAAACATAATCACTATTTTTCCGACCTAACTGACTAAATAAGTCGTCATTTTTACAGTTAGGTCGGAAAATAATATGTATATTCAACAATACCTACATGTTTTCTTATATGTAATGTGTAATAACAATACATTTAGTTAGCAACGTTATTTATGATATTAAAAAAAAAAAACGTTGCTTGAAGAAAATTAAAACGATTTTAATTAAAAAGTATTTGATACAATGTATATCATACTAAAAATCTTTATGACTCCAAAGACGCCAGCGATTTTTAAGATTAAGTACCTCTTCTTTTTGGGAAGTCGATCATTTAAGCTCACGTGCCCTTGCTACTTATAGTTGTTACTGAAGCCAATTATAGTTATGTGGCCCTGCAAGTTTCGAAATGCGTAGTCGCGTGTTTACCACACTTTTGGTAAATATGGGTTGGGAATTATTCAAGGAATACCTAAACAGCAACGGTACTTGAAAAATAGGCAGGTATTGTATAATAATAAGTAGTAATGCTTTTGAATCTGTAAGATCAACCTTTGACTGTTTTTAGGGTTCCGTACCTCAAAAGGTAAAAAATGGAACCCTTATAGGATCACTTTCTTGACCGTCTGTCCGACTGTCTGTCTGTCTGTCTGTCTGTCTGTGTGTCACCAGTCACCACCGATTTTCTCAGGTACCATTAGACCTAGCAAGTTGAAATTTATACAAGACTAGCCGCCCGCCCCGGCTTCGCACGGGTACAACATATATGCCTACAAAATTTGCATCAGTTTGTTGCGTCAAATATAAAATATTAACATATTTAACAATCATCGTCATATTTCAACCAATTTACACAAAACCTTAACGAATTATGCACCTAAACCTTCCTCATAATCACTCTGGCTATTGGTGAAAACCGCAGGATAATCCGTTCAGTAGCTATTGAGATTATTGCGAACAGACAGACAGACGCAGTGATGGACTTTGTTTTATAATACTTACGTAGTGATATTGGACGGCCCTTTGGCGTAAAGGATAGTTACCCTGATTCTGACCCGACGGTCGTTGGTTCTAATCCTAGCTATGAATATATCTACCAATGAAAGTTTTATGTGCATTCATGAATCATAAGTTTTCGTACAGTGGTGGTGGGATCATTAAATCTACCAAAAAGTAGCTTACCATACCACCAAGGAGAACATCTGCCGCCGTAACCTTACGGCATTCCCCGACGCAAAAAGTAGGGGTAATATACGTTTAACGTGTGTATCTTTGTGTCTGTCTGTAGCATCTTAGCACCTAACCGGATGAACCGATTTTGTTTTTATTATTGATAGTTTTTTTGTTTGATAGATGTCTTCATCGAGAAAGTTCTTAGCTTTGATTCATGAAAATTCGTTCAATCGTTATAAACTATGAGCTTTTTTCTAGTTAATTGCGCTATGAAATAAACTTTCATAGGTCTGATCAATTCGAAAATCTTCTTCTTCGACGATATTGTAAGAACATGGAAGCATTGACCTGATGCTGGGACATCTCCTGGACTCCACAGAATACTCAAATCCTCACCAACTTACAGCTCAGATTTTAAATGTCTGTGTTTAGAGTCATTGGAATGCTTTTAATGAAAAGATAATACATAGATCAGTCGGGGTGGTTTAAAATATGATATTATATTATTATATATATATAGATAAATATTATTTTATACAATAGATCATATTATTATACTATATTGACTTCAAATTGATTGTGATCGATGGGGATCTACAGCATAGCTAAGCTTATAATAATATTTTCGCAGTAACTATGACCTAATCTGTGGTTTCACTGCAAATATTTTATTAATTTGGCGATGCGTGTATGTGAAATTCGTGATATCTTCTAGAGTTTTCATTTGAATTATATACTGTATAGGACAATTTTAATCTATAATATGTGTCCAAGCTAATTAACGTAATTATTTGGATAAGGATTAATACTAATACTTTAAAATAGCCTTGGAAGTTATGTAATATTTTTTAACAAAAATTTTATGATAAAATGGTTACTGTGAGTCAACCTTAGGAGATAGACATATGCTGTCCCGGATTTTTATGTAGGTCTTATTAAGTTGTACTACTCTTCCATAGAAAATATTCTTCTATCTATTTTCAATTGAGCAGCGTTCGTAAGAAACGTGTTTTTTCGACCGTTTTTTGCCGACTTAGGTTGCAAATTAGGTCTCCACGAATGTACCTTTAATAATATATAGCCTATTTTCATTTCGAAAGTCCATTCTATATATTAGTGAAAGAATTTTTTAAATCGGCTCAGTAGTTTTTGAGCCAAATCATTACAAAAATACAAATGTTCTCTCTTTATAATATTAGTATAGATACTGAAGTCTATAGTCCCTATTTGGTGTATAAACCAAGGTCAAATTTAGATTTTTGCGAAAACTTGTAAGTACCAAAATTTACCTTTATTTTCAACTTTTTTATTTTCGGAATTTTTCCTTTACTTGTGCTGTAAGTGCTACCTTGCTTTAAACCAAAATAGACAATTCTAGGTCAACCGGAAGTACCCTATTGGTTTTGGGTCGCAAACCTATAGGGTACTTCCCGTTGACCTAGAATCATGAAATTTGATAAGATGCAAGATCTTACAGCACAAATAAAGGAAAAATTCAAAAACTATAAAAAAAGTTGAAAATTAACGGGTAACCTACATAGAAAACGCCAATTAAGATAGGCCTCTGAGTTATACGAGCGCTTATACAATTTATAGGTCTAGCTTAATTGGTACTAACCAAAAAATGTTGGAACGGTAGCCTCGGTAGGCGAGTCCAACTCGACTTGGCAGTTTTTTTTATTAGGGTCACTAACATAAATTAAAAATCCTAATGACAATGGACAGGAAAATTTTTGAGGGCCCGGTGGCGCAATCGGGAGAACGGTCGGCTTTGATGCCGTGGTACCGAGTTCAATCCCCGCCGTGCACCAATAGATTTTTCTATAAAAAAAATGATGTGCGCTTATCACAGTGGCCCTCCGGTGAAGGAAACACATGGTTAAGAAACCAAAAACCCCCGCATGGTGGTAGGACTCTATCTAGTGTCCGCCTGGCCAGCTACCAAGTTAGAAAATCTGTCACCCAACATCTAATGTGTTCCGGAAGCTATCCTTGAGAGCCAGTTCCCGTTCTAGGCCTAGCGTGCTTACCATCTTCGACCGCATCATCACTTACCAACAGGAGATACTGGTCAAACGCTAGCCTATAAGATATTTAAAAAAAAGTATTTTACATAAAATATTTAAAACTAGCTGCACCTTGCGGTTTTGCCCGCGTTAATTCATAATCATAATCATAATCGTAATCGTAATCGTAATCGTAATCGTAGTCGTAGTCGTAGTCGTAGTCGTGGTCGTGGTCGTGGTCGTGGTCGTGGTCGTGGTCGTGGTCGTGGTCGTGGTCGTGGTCGTGGTCGTGGTCGTGGTCGTGGTCGTGGTCGTGGTCGTGGTCGTGGTCGTGGTCGTGGTCGGTGGTCGTGGTCGTGGTCGTGGTCGTGGTCGTGGTCGTGTTCGTAGTCGTGGTCGTGGTCGTGGTCGTGGTCGTGGTCGTGGTCGTGGTCGTGGTCGTGGTCGTGGTCGTGGTCGTGGTCGTTGGCGTGGTCGTGGTCGTGGTCGTGGTCGTGGTCGTGGTCGTGGTCGTGGTCGTGGTCGTGGGCGTGGTCGTGGTCGTGGTCGTGGTCGTGGTCGTGGTCGTGGTCATGGTCGTGGTCGTGGTCGTGGTCGTGGTCGTGGTCGGTGGTCGTGGTCGTGGTCGTGGTCGTGGTCGTGGTCGTGGTCGTGAACGTGGTCGTGGTCGTGGTCGTGGTCGTGGTCGTGGTCGTGGTCGTGGTCGTGGTCGTGGTCGTGGTCGTGGTCGTGGTCGTGGTCGTGGTCGTGGTCGTGGTCGTGGTCGTGGTCGTGGTCGTGGTCGTGGTCGTGGTCGTGGTCGTGGTCGTGGTCGTGGTCGTGGTCGTGGTCGTGGTCGTGGTCGTGGTCGTGGTCGTGGTCGTAGTCGTGGTCGTGGTCTTGGTCGTGGTCGTGGTCGTGGTCGTGGTCGTGGTCGTGGTCGTGGTCGTGGTCGTGGTCGTGGTCGTGGTCGTGGTCGTGGTCGTGGTCGTGGTCGTGGTCGTGGTCGTGGTCGTGGTCGTGGTCGTGGTCGTGGTCGTGGTCGTGGTCGTGGTCGTGGTCGTGGTCGTCGTCGTGGTCGTAGTCGTGGTCGTGGTCTACGACTACGACTACGACTACGACTAATCGTAGTCGTAGTCGTAGTCGTAGTCGTAGTCGTAGTCGTAGTCGTAGTCGTAGTCGTAGTCGTAGTCGTAGTCGTAGTCGTAGTCGTAGTCGTAGTCGTAGTCGTAGTCGTAGTCGTAGTCGTAGTCGTAGTCGTAGTCGTAGTCGTATTCGTATTCGTAGTCGTAGACGTAGTCGTAGTCGTAGTCGTAGTCGTAGTCGTAGTCGTAGTCGTAGTCGTAGTCGTAGTCGTAGTCGTAGTCGTAGTCGTAGTCGTAGTCGTAGTCGTAGTCGTAGTCGTAGTCGTAGTCATAGTCATAGTCATAGTCATAGTCGTAGTCATAATCATTTATTCATAAATAAAATTACACGTCACAAATTTATATTAATAAAAAAGTAATAAAAATAATAATTCGTGTAAATTAATATACTATTTATAATAAATTAGTAAATACAGTAAAGTAAATACAATTAAATACAATATAAATTCCTCATACAAGTAAAAGGCCTGATCGATAAGCCAGCTCTTCAAACTCATTTTAAACGACATAAGGCTCGGTGCTTCAGTATCAGGAAGCCGATTATAGACGGATGGGCCCATGACATGAGTCAGTTTCGCAGACTTTGCCATTTTACATGGTATAGTTGCCAGCTTTCCTGCTCGTCGCGTGTTGAAAGGGTGGTAGTCTCCAACCCTGGGAAAGAAATTTAGGTTGAGTCTGACAAACACTGCCACCTGGTATATCACCATAGATGGCAGTGTCAATATACCCAGACTTTTGAAAAATGGTCTCGCAGATTCAGACCGTTTAATGTGAGCTATAGCGCGCACGGCACGCTTCTGCATCCGAAATGCACGCAGCCACTCTGCAGCACGCCCCCACAGCTCCGTGCCGTATTGGAGCACCGAGTGTACCGTCGCAAAGTAGCACGACCGCACCACACTCTCGGGGAGGAAGCGAGAAAGTCTGTAGAGAGCAAAGCATGCGCTGCCTAGCTTTCCACAGACCTTATCAATGTGACGTTCCCAGGTGAGAGCTCTGTCCAATTCGAAGCCCAAGAACGTGGTGGTGTCACACTCGCTCAGTTTAGTACCACTGTCAGTGTAGACGTGTAGTTTTTGAGGGGATCACGACCGCCTAGTCGAAAGTCTATGAAGTGGGTTTTTGTCAAGTTCAACACTAGCCCACTGTCACGGAACCACGAGGCGAGTTGCCGCGCCGCGTCGTTCAAACACCGTTCGAGTTCGTCCACAGAGGGCGCCGTGACTACTGCCGCTACGTCGTCCGCGTACATTAGTACATCGGCCGCTGTGACCACGTCAGGTAAGTCATTCAGTAGTAAAGAGAACAGAATGTTAGAAACTGCTGACCCTTGAGCTACACCCATCGTTAACGAAAGTGGGTCTGATCGTTCCTGACCCGCAGCTCCCACAACTACCTGCGATCTGCCCTGCATCATGTCGCACAGTACGCCGAGAGCCCGGTTCTGTATCCCATAGTGACCAAGTTTAAGGGCTAAGATGGTGTGGTCGGCGACGTCGAACGCTTTTGAGAGGTCGCAGCACAGCACTGCTACATGCTGCTTCCCCTCGCGGGCGCACATCACGCGGCGCACCACCTCGCGAGTCAGGCTCGTGGTAGACCGGGACGCACGATACGCGTACTGTCGGTCTCACAGCGCGTTCGCAGACAGTAAGTACTCCGTCAGCCGGGAGCTAATACCTGGGAGTTAAATCCTGGTTTCTTGAATAATTATATCTATTGGTGAAAACCGCATTGAATTCCGTTGCGTAGTTCATAAGATGTAAGCGTACAGTTGGAAACAAATAGCTGAAGATTGAGCTCAGTGGCGTGCCATAGGAGAGGTCTATGTCCAACGCTTCATCATTTGAAGCGTACAGAGGGCTGGTGGTAAGTGGCTTTGTTTTAAACTATGTAACGTAGGACTAGTATCTCTTCTGTGGTAAAGATAACGTTTTCGAGTATGAAGGAATGATGTGTGTTACTCTTTCACACATAAACGGACTTGATTTTGAATGAAGTTTTTGGGGTTCTATTTTTTTTTTAGATAACTTTTTGGCGCCAATAATACTTAATTTTTTTTTAAATTTTGATATACACAGTGTCACTTTCACGACTAAGACGAATCTATTGACACTACTCACATAAAAATACGACAATCCGTTAAGGCTCTAGGGCGTGCCAAAGAAATATACATACATACACTCAAAAACATAATCCTCCTTCTTTCGCAGTCGGGCAAAAATAGATTTAAGTTAAAAAATAAAGGGGGGCGCCATACTAGACACGTATTTTTTCGGAACATTTTGTTCAATCTTATTAAATATTGTACTGTGGTACGGAACCCTACGTGTATGAGTACGACTCGCACTTAGCCAGTTTATTTTATGTATTAAGCTAGGTTGCAAGTTATAACTTTACTGTTGATTAACCACAGACTTGTGCAAAGGGAACTATGCCCATACAGCCAAGTAGATTTTTTTATTGATATGAAATAATTTCATAATTCAAAAATGAAATTTCATGAGATGAAATGAAATGAAACCTAACCTAACACATTCCATCAAATCATTAAATCTGATATTGAAACAAATTAGTAGCTTCTTTTTAGAAATATACGTATTTGCATGAATCATAAAAACTTCTTTGAATTTTGTGAGTAAAAACTTCATGGTTGGTTTTTCTTTTTAACCGACTTCAAAAAAAGGAGGAGGTTTCTCAATTCGACCGTATATATTTTTTTTTTTATTTTTTTATTTTTTATGTTTGTTCGCGGATAACTTCGTCGTTTATGAACCGATTTCGATTATTCTTTTTTTGTTTTCGAAAGGAGATATCCCAAGTGTGTGGGTACCATGGTAATTTTATCGAGGTATGATAAGTATCTCTAGAGATATTGAGATAAACATCTCAAAATTGGTACTGAAAATGAATAGCGCGGCATTGAAGTCGGTTGTTTTTTAGTTTTTAAACGATATTATTAATAGACATTATTTTGACAGTTGGGAAAGAGAACGCACGAGTTCGGGAAAGGTACAAAAAAAGCACGAGTATTTCGTTTAGTTGTATTAAGTTTTAGGTAGTTCGTTTTTAGAGTCCTGTACCGAAATGGTGCCAATGGGAATACTCTACTACAGATACTCCACCGCGCCGTCCTGTCCATCCGTCCGTCTGTCAAAAGGGCTGTTTCGAAACCGTTATAAGTTAATACTTTTTTTTTTACAAAACTTGTATTACTGTGGCCGTTATAAGAACAAATAAGAAAAAAAAAACAAAATAAAGTTACAAACTAAAAGGGATTTCTGTGATTCCCTTACAAGAAACTCGTTGGTTTACGGCGTTTTCCGCTCGATCTTATGAAGTGTATTAATAGACTTGAAACTTTCTGAGAATTATAATAATATGTTGATACCCTATTATTATATCTACTAATAAAATGCTACGGGAACAAGTCATTGCCAGTTTTTTAACCTACTTCAAAAAAAGGAGGAGGAGGTTTCTCAATTCGACCGGACCTATATATATATATTTTTTATGGGCGTTCGCGGATAACCTCTTTTGTTTATGAACCGATTTTGATTATTCTTTTTTTGTTAGAAAGAAGATATCCCAAATGTAATTTTGTTGAGGTCTGATAAGTATATCCAGAGATATAGAGATAAACATCGCAAAATTGGTACTGAAAATTAATAGCGCGACATTGAAGTCGGTTCTTTTTAGGGTTCCGTACCCAAAGAGTAAAAACGGGAATCTATTACTAAGACTCCGCTGTCCGTCTGTCTGTCTGTCTGTCTGTTTGTCTGTCTGTCTGTCTGTCTGTCTGTCTGTCTGTCTGTCCGTCTGTCACCAGGCTGTATCTCATTAACCATGATAGTTAGACAGTTGAAATTTTCACAGATGATGTATTTCTGTTGCCGCTAGAACAACAAATACTAAAAACAAAATAAAGTTAAAAATTAAAAGGGTCCCAATAAAATAAACGTGTTTTTAGTATAACGCCATCTATGAGACCTTCATATGTGTCATCTGGGTGTTAAAAACTCCTTTGTGTTTGATAAGCTAACAACCTCTTTAGTTAGTTTCGGCAAAATGACATAGATTGCGCTAGTAAACGAGTAAACGCGCTAGTAATCTTTCTAGATCGCGACCAAACAAAATATTCCTGGAAATATAAAATAATCAAATATAAGGTTGAAACTCTGTTATGTTTCGTATTGTACGGAACCCTCCTTAAGTGTGAGTGAGTGAGACGCGATTCAGGCTACGCCAGCGACCGGAGTATTAGCACAGAATCCTAACTAATATTATAAATGCGAAAGTAACTCTGTCTGTCTGTCTGTCTGTGTCACTTTCACGCCAAAACCACTGAACTAATTTGAATGAAATTTGGTACACAGATAGTTTAGAGCCTGAGAAAGGATATAGGCTACTTTTTAATGCGAAAAAAGGGTTGTAAGAGGTTGAAAGTGGGGATGAAATGTTGTATGGTAGTATCTTCATTTTTAGAGCTAGTAGCTTGAAATTTATTTTTTAGGCTGTTGATTCGATATAAATAAATATGACTGGAATAGGGGATGAAAGTTTGTATGGAAATATGTAAGGTTTATGTGAATGTTCTTCTGAACGGATTTAAATGAAATTTGGTACACAGATAATCTAGAGCCTGACAAAGGACATAGGTTACTTTTTAAAGCGAAAAAAGGGTTGAAAGGGGTGATGAAAAGTTGTATGGAAGTATCGTCATTATAAAAGCTAGAAGCTTGAAACTTATTGTTTAGGCTGTTGATTCGATATAAATAAATACGACATTTAAAGTTTGTGAGGAGAACGGGGGAGGAGTAAGGGGAAGGGGGAGGGAGGGGAGGGGAGGTGGAAGTGAACGGAAAGTGAAGGGGAATGCTGGGGGAAGGGGAAGGAAAAGGGAGGGGAGGGATAAGTGGGGGAAAGGGGAGGGGAAAGGGAAGTGAGGGGAAGGGGGAGGGGAGGGGAGTGAAGGGATAGGGGAGGAGGAGAGGAAAGTGAGGGGAAGAGAAGGGGGAAGGAGTGGGGGGAAGAGAGAGGGGAGAGGAAAGTGAGGGGAAGGGGAGGAGAGGGGAATGAGGGGAATAGAGAGGGGGAGGTGAGGAGGAAGTGGGGGGAAAGGGGAGGGGGAGAGGGAACTGAGGGGAAGAGGGGGAGGGGAGGGGACTCCATTTTTAGGGTTCCATACTCAAAGGGTAATAAAAAACTTTCACAGGTAATGTATTTCTGTTGCCGTTACAACAAATACTAAATAATAAAATAAAATAATGATTTAAGGGGCTCCCATACAACAAAAGTGATTTTTGAACAAACGTTTTTGCTCGATATTTCCCACGGCAACAGGTAGACGCTTGAAATGTTTACAGAATATTGAATTATATTATTAACTTTAAAAATAAATAATTATATTAAAATAAAATAAATATTTAAGGGTTCCCATGCAACAGACATGGTTTTCTTGCCGTTTTTATAGATAATGGTACGGTACCTTTCGTGCGCGAGTCTGACTCGCACTTGGCCGGTTTTATTAAGTCAGTTTAAATTTAAAGAGCCCATATCTCAGTGGCGGCGTTTTGTGGCTGTAGCCCGTTTGCGGAGGCCCTTACTAGAAACGTGATAGGAATCTAAAATAATTAGTTTTTATCAACTACAATAAATGCGAGGACACGATGCGCGTTGCATTGATTGTTTTTTTAACCCTGGACGCAAAAAGAAGTGGTATTATAAGTTTGACGTGTGTATCTGTTTATGTGTGTCTCTGTCTGTGGCGTCGTAGCGCCCAAATGGATAAACCGATTGTGACCAGTTCGGCCAGTGTGTTTTTGTTCGAGGTTGTTATAGGTCTCAATTGAGAGTGTTCCTAGCTTTGATTGTTCAAAATCCGTTCAGCCGTTTTAAGACTATGAGCTTTCATCTAGTTGATGACGCTATGAGATCAACTTTCAGCTAGGCTATTCTGTAAGCTATCTCGACAGCGGAATCCGCGGTGAGATTTGACTTTCGTATTACGAAATCCAACCGTATTACGAACTTGATAAGATTGAATTTCGTAGTACGAAATTCGAATCTCACCGCGGATTCCGCTGTCGAGATTGCTTACAGAATAGCCTAGCAGAGGTCTGATCAGTACGAAATTCGGTATTCTCTTACTTCAATGACATTGTGTAAACATGGTAGTTTTGACCTGATGGGACATGTCGTGGAATCTGCAAAATATTCAATTTCTAACGAACTCCGGTGAGAAATTGAATGTTATGAGGGCCCGGTGGCGTAATCGGGCGAATGGTCGGATTTGATGCTAGAGGTACCGAGTACAAACCCCGCGTGCACTAATGGATTTTATTTTCCGTTTCCTCCCTGGAAATAGCTTCTAGAGCAAAATTAATTTCTAAAAAAAATCAAGGTCTGCTGTAGCGCCCCTATCATTTGCAACGTTTTTTGTCCCAAAGTTTTTCGGCATACATCATTTTTAGGGTTCCGTAGTCCTGACAAGGAACCCTTATAGTTTCGTCATGTCCGTCTGTCTGTCTGTCTGTCTGTCTGTCTGTCCGAGGTTTTGCTAAGAGACAGTTAATATAAATATAATGTGGGGGTATGTATATAAATGACGCCGACAAAGTGCTGAAATAAAATGTTGAAAATTTTTTTTTTAGGTTAGCTCCTCTATATGTGAAGTGGGGATGAATTTTTTTTTCATCGTCTACCGCATCGTGTGGGGTGTTGTTGAATAGGTCTTTTAAAATGACTTAAGGGTTGCTAATATCATTTTTCGATTGAATGCTCCATTTACGAAATATTAAACTTTAAAGTGCAAATTTTTGTTCCAGTAGGGCGTCCCCCCCCCCCCCTCCCCCCCTCTAAACTGCTGTCGTGAAAAATCTGGAAAAATTCGTGATAATAGCGCATTTCATGAACTTTAAAGGAAAATGACAGCGGTTAAGATAACTTTATTAGGTTAGCAGTAATAGTCGTTGAGCTTGGGTGTTGGATAATTTTGTACCAAATACAAAATCCTTAGAATAATAATCCTTTAATGTGACAAAGAGGGAGTACCTAGTTGCTTGAACCCTACACTGCGCGTGGCCCGACACGCACTTGGCCGGTTATTCGTCATACGTTTTAGTCCTATTATTGGACGCGCATATTTCGTCATAGTCATAATAATTATGCGCCATATTTTTTGCTTGTCATATTATTAACGAGAATAATGGTTATAATTCCTATAGGTTTTTGTCATAATATTTGCTTATCATATTGGCAGTGAGCATAACAGTTATTAGTCCTAATGTTTGATGTCCTAATATTTTTGTGTTCATACACAATGTATTTTTAAAGAATTATCAAGAACAGGTTAAAAAAACAATATTATATTTATGTATTTTTTTAATTATTGTAACATAAATAGTAAGTCAGGTTTATTTATTTATATCCATGCAGGTTTATTGTTTCATGCAATTAATTTAATTTATTCACATACTCATTTTTGTTATTAATTTTACTCAATTTTTAATGTAATCTGACTTTATAGGTTGTGTCTGAAATAAATGATTTTATTATTGCAGTTTTTTAACATATCTTATAGGCTAGCGTTTGATCACTGTCTCACCTGTTGGTAAGTGACGATGCGGTCGAAGAATTATATTAATAATAAAAAACAGTATAAATGTTATATACCATGTTGATGAACAACTACGTACGTTCGAAACCGTTCGTACGAAACGTACTTCGCGAACTCACGGCGTGACCTCACTCCCGAGGAAGAGCGACGGACTCGCTCGAAACCAAAGTCGAGAAAATTCGACTAAAGGTACGTGAATTACATCCACTTTATAGCATTAATGTGTAAGGGGCCGAAATAAAGACATTTTATTTTTTTATGAACAATATTACAAATTCACGATAATTAAATAAAAACAGTAGGTTATGGTGCGGCGGGGTGGCCCTTGCGCCTCCCTTACGCCGCATGTATATAATTTTTAATGCTAGTCTCCACAGAACCACAGAAGAAACAATAGGTTATGGTGAAAATCTGATTTTTATAGCACGTTATTAATTTTAGGGCATTATATAATTATGAGGTGAAATTTTATAGTGGTTGAGAGTTACGACAAGTAAGTTTATGAGTTTCAATTATTATGAATACTAACATTAGGACGAGTGGTAATTAGGGCATGATACATTATGAGTTACAAATGTTATTACTACTAAGATTAGGACAAGTGATAGTAGGAGTAAATAATATTATGACTACAGATTATTAGTAACAAGTAATATTAGGATTTGAAATTTATGACTTTCAAAAATAGGGCTTAAAATGTTATGCGAATAGATAGGTAACCGGCGTAGCTACAGCAGACCTTGATATTTTGAAGAAACAAATTTTGTTCTGGTAGCATTTTCCAGGGAGGTATCCGGGGAATATATTTGTATGGAAAAGTGCACCCCGCGTTCGCTCTTAATCTTGGTGAATAGTGTAGATTAGTATTAATAAAACATAATCACTATTTTTCCGACCTAACTGACTAAATAAGTCGTCATTTTTACAGTTAGGTCGGAAAATAATATGTATATTCAACAATACCTACATGTTTTCTTATATGTAATGTGTAATAACAATACATTTAGTTAGCAACATTATTTATGATATTAAAAAAAAAAAACTTTGCTTGAAGAAAATTAAAACGATTTTAATTAAAAAGTATTTGATACAATGTATATCATACTAAAAATCTTTATCACTCCAAAGACGCCAGCGATTTTTAAGATTAAGTACCTCTTCTTTTTGGGAAGTCGATCATTTAAGCTCACGTGCCCTTGCTACTTATAGTTGTTACTGAAGCCAATTACAGTTATGTGGCCCTGCAAGTTTCGAAATGCGTAGTCGCGTGTTTACCACACTTTTGGTAAATATGGGTTGGGAATTATTCAAGGAATACCTAAACAGCAACGGTACTTGAAAAATAGGCAGGTATTGTATAATAATAAGTAGTAATGCTTTTGAATCTGTAAGATCAACCTTTGACTGTTTTTAGGGTTCCGTACCTCAAAAGGTAAAAAATGGAACCCTTATAGGATCACTTTCTTGACCGTCTGTCCGACTGTCTGTCTGTCTGTCTGTCTGTCTGTGTGTCACCAGTCACCACCGATTTTCTCAGGTACCATTAGACCTAGCAAGTTGAAATTTATACAAGACTAGCCGCCCGCCCCGGCTTCGCACGGGTACAACATATATGCCTACAAAATTTGCATCAGTTTGTTGCGTCAAATATAAAATATTAACATATTTAACAATCATCGTCATATTTCAACCAATTTACACAAAACCTTAACGAATTATGCACCTAAACCTTCCTCATAATCACTCTGGCTATTGGTGAAAACCGCAGGATAATCCGTTCAGTAGCTATTGAGATTATTGCGAACAGACAGACAGACGCAGTGATGGACTTTGTTTTATAATACTTACGTAGTGATATTGGACGGCCCTTTGGCGTAAAGGATAGTTACCCTGATTCTGACCCGACGGTCGTTGGTTCTAATCCTAGCTATGAATATATCTACCAATGAAAGTTTTATGTGCATTCATGAAACATAAGTTTTCGTACAGTGGTGGTGGGATCATTAAATCTACCAAAAAGTAGCTTACCATACCACCAAGGAGAACATCTGCCGCCGTAACCTTACGGCATTCCCCGACGCAAAAAGTAGGGGTAATATACGTTTAACGTGTGTATCTTTGTGTCTGTCTGTAGCATCTTAGCACCTAACCGGATGAACCGATTTTGTTTTTATTATTGATAGTTTTTTTGTTTGATAGATGTCTTCATCGAGAAAGTTCTTAGCTTTGATTCATGAAAATTCGTTCAATCGTTATAAACTATGAGCTTTTTTCTAGTTAATTGCGCTATGAAATAAACTTTCATAGGTCTGATCAATTCGAAAATCTTCTTCTTCGACGATATTGTAAGAACATGGAAGCATTGACCTGATGCTGGGACATCTCCTGGACTCCACAGAATACTCAAATCCTCACCAACTTACAGCTCAGATTTTAAATGTCTGTGTTTAGAGTCATTGGAATGCTTTTAATGAAAAGATAATACATAGATCAGTCGGGGTGGTTTAAAATATGATATTATATTATTATATATATATAGATAAATATTATTTTATACAATAGATCATATTATTATACTATATTGACTTCAAATTGATTGTGATCGATGGGGATCTACAGCATAGCTAAGCTTATAATAATATTTTCGCAGTAACTATGACCTAATCTGTGGTTTCACTGCAAATATTTTATTAATTTGGCGATGCGTGTATGTGAAATTCGTGATATCTTCTAGAGTTTTCATTTGAATTATATACTGTATAGGACAATTTTAATCTATAATATGTGTCCAAGCTAATTAACGTAATTATTTGGATAAGGATTATTTAATACTATATACTTGAAAATAGCCTTGGAAGTTATGTAATATTTTTTAACAAAAATTTTATGATAAAATGGTTACTGTGAGTCAACCTTAGGAGATAGACATATGCTGTCCCAGATTTTTATGTAGGTCTTATTAAGTTGTACTACTCTTCCATAGAAAATATTCTTCTATCTATTTTCAATTGAGCAGCGTTCGTAAGAAACGTGTTTTTTCGACCGTTTTTTGCCGACTTAGGTTGCAAATTAGGTCTCCACGAATGTACCTTTAATAATATATAGCCTATTTTCATTTCGAAAGTCCATTCTATATATTAGTGAAAGAATTTTTTTAATCGGCTCAGTAGTTTTTGAGCCAAATCATTACAAACATACAAAAATACAAATGTTCTCTCTTTATAATATTAGTATAGATACTGAAGTCTATAGTCCCTATTTGGTGTATAAACCAAGGTCAAATTTAGATTTTTGCGAAAACTTGTAAGTACCAAAATTTACCTTTATTTTCAACTTTTTTATTTTCGGAATTTTTCCTTTACTTGTGCTGTAAGTGCTACCTTGCTTTAAACCAAAATAGACAATTCTAGGTCAACCGGAAGTACCCTATTGGTTTTGGGTCGCAAACCTATAGGGTACTTCCCGTTGACCTAGAATCATGAAATTTGATAAGATGCAAGATCTTACAGCACAAATAAAGGAAAAATTCAAAAAACTATAAAAAAAGTTGAAAATTAACGGGTAACCTACATAGAAAACGCCAATTAAGATAGGCCTCTGAGTTATACGAGCGCTTATACAATTTATAGGTCTAGCTTAATTGGTACTAACCAAAAAATGTTGGAACGGTAGCCTCGGTGGGCGAGTCCAACTCGACTTGGCAGTTTTTTTTATTAGGGTCACTAACATAAATTAAAAATCCTAATGACAATGGACAGGAAAATTTTTGAGGGCCCGGTGGCGCAATCGGGAGAACGGTCGGCTTTGATGCCGTGGTACCGAGTTCAATCCCCGCCGTGCACCAATAGATTTTTCTATCAAAAAAATGATGTGCGCTTATCACAGTGGCCCTCCGGTGAAGGAAACACATGGTTAAGAAACCAAAAACCCCCGCATGGTGGTAGGACACTATCTAGTGTCCGCCTGGCCAGCTACCAAGTTAGAAAATCTGTCACCCAACATCTAATGTGTTCCGGAAGCTATCCTTGAGAGCCAGTTCCCGTTCTAGGCCTAGCGTGCTTACCATCTTCGACCGCATCATCACTTACCAACAGGAGATACTGGTCAAACGCTAGCCTATAAGATATTTAAAAAAAAAGTATTTTACATAAAATATTTAAAACTAGCTGCACCTTGCGGTTTTGTCCGCGTTAATTCATAATCATAATCATAATCGTAATCGTAATCGTAATCGTAGTCGTAGTCGTAGTCGTAGTCGTAGTCGTGGTCGTGGTCGTGGTCGTGGTCGTGGTCGTAATCGTGGTCGTGGTCGGTGGTCGTGGTCGGTGGTCGTGGTCGTGGTCGTGGTCGTGGTCGTGGTCGTGGTCGTGGTCGTGGTCGTGGTCGTGGTCGCGGTCGTGGTCGTGGTCGTGGTCGCGGTCGTGGTCGTGGACGTGGTCGCGGTCGTGGTCGCGGTCGTGGTCGCGGTCGTGGTCGCGGTCGTGGTCGCGGTCGTGGTCGCGGTCGTGGTCGCGGTCGTGGTCGCGGTCGTGGTCGCGGTCGTGGTCGCGGTCGTGGTCGCGGTCGTGGTCGCGGTCGTGGTCGCGGTCGTGGTCGCGGTCGTGGTCGCGGTCGTGGTCGCGGTCGTGGTCGCGGTCGTCGTCGCGGTCGTCGTCGCGGTCGTCGTCGCGGTCGTCGTCGCGGTCGTCGTCGCGGTCGTCGTCGCGGTCGTCGTCGCGGTCGTCGTCGCGGTCGTCGTCGCGGTCGTCGTCGCGGTCGTCGTCGCGGTCGTCGTCGCGGTCGTCGTCGCGGTCGTCGTCGCGGTCGTCGTCGCGGTCGTCGTCGCGGTCGTCGTCGTGGTCGTCGTCGTGGTCGTCGTCGTGGTCGTCGTCGTGGTCGTCGTCGTGGTCGTCGTCGTGGTCGTCGTGGTCGTGGTCGTCGTGGTCGTCGTCGTCGTGGTCGTCGTGGTCGTCGTCGTCGTGGTCGTGGTCGTCGTCGTCGTGGTCGTGGTCGTCGTCGTGGTCGTGGTCGTCGTCGTCGTCGTGGTCGTCGTCGTGGTCGTGGTCGTGGTCGTGGTCGTGGTCGTGGTCGTGGTCGTGGTCGTGGTCGTGGTCGTGGTCGTGGTCGTGGTCGTGGTCGTGGTCGTGGTCGTGGTCGTGGTCGTGGTCGTGGTCGTGGTCGTGGTCGTGGTCGTGGTCGTGGTCGTGGTCGTGGTCGTGGTCGTGGTCGTGGTCGTGGTCGTGGTCGTGGTCGTGGTCGTGGTCGTGGTCGTGGTCGTGGTCGTGGTCGTGGTCGTGGTCGTGGTCGTGGTCGTGGTCGTGGTCGTGGTCGTGGTCGTGGTCGTGGTCGTGGTCGTAGTCGTAGTCGTAGTCGTAGTCGTAGTCGTAGTCGTAGTCGTAGTCGTAGTCGTAGTCGTAGTCGTAGTCGTAGTCGTAGTCGTAGTCGTAGTCGTAGTCGTAGTCGTAGTCGTAGTCATAGTCGTAGTCGTAGTCGTAGTCGTAGTCGTAGTCGTAGTCGTAGTCGTAGTCGTAGTCATAGTCATAGTCATAGTCATAGTCATAGTCATAGTCATAGTCATAATCATTTATTCATAAATAAAATTACACGTCACAAATTTATATTAATAAAAAAGTAACAAAAATAATAATTATAATAAAGCCGATTATAGACGGATGGGCCCATGACATGAGTCAGTTTCGCAGACTTTGCCATTTTACATGGTATAGTTGCCAGCTTTCCTGCTCGTCGCGTGTTGAAAGGGTGGTAGTCTCCAACCCTGGGAAAGAAATTTAGGTTGAGTCTGACAAACACTGCCACCTGGTATATCACCATAGATGGCAGTGTCAATATACCCAGACTTTTGAAAAATGGTCTCGCAGATTCAGACCGTTTAATGTGAGCTATAGCGCGCACGGCACGCTTCTGCATCCGAAATGCACGCAGCCACTCTGCAGCACGCCCCCACAGCTCCGTGCCGTATTGGAGCACCGAGTGTACCGTCGCAAAGTAGCACGACCGCACCACACTCTCGGGGAGGAAGCGAGAAAGTCTGTAGAGAGCAAAGCATGCGCTGCCTAGCTTTCCACAGACCTTATCAATGTGACGTTCCCAGGTGAGAGCTCTGTCCAATTCGAAGCCCAAGAACGTGGTGGTGTCACACTCGCTCAGTTTAGTACCACTGTCAGTGTAGACGTGTAGTTTTTGAGGCTCACGACCGCCTAGTCAATTTAGATTTTTGCGAAAACTTGTAAGTACCAAAATTTACCTTTATTTTCAACTTTTTTATTTTCGGAATTTTTCCTTTACTTGTGCTGTAAGTGCTACCTTGCTTTAAACCAAAATAGACAATTCTAGGTCAACCGGAAGTACCCTATTGGTTTTGGGTCGCAAACCTATAGGGTACTTCCCGTTGACCTAGAATCATGAAATTTGATAAGATGCAAGATCTTACAGCACAAATAAAGGAAAAATTCAAAAAACTATAAAAAAAGTTGAAAATTAACGGGTAACCTACATAGAAAACGCCAATTAAGATAGGCCTCTGAGTTATATGAGCGCTTATACAATTTATAGGTCTAGCTTAATTGGTACTAACCAAAAAATGTTGGAACGGTAGCCTCGGTGGGCGAGTCCAACTCGACTTGGCAGTTTTTTTTATTAGGGTCACTAACATAAATTAAAAATCCTAATGACAATGGACAGGAAAATTTTTGAGGGCCCGGTGGCGCAATCGGGAGAACGGTCGGCTTTGATGCCGTGGTACCGAGTTCAATCCCCGCCGTGCACCAATAGATTTTTCTATCAAAAAAATGATGTGCGCTTATCACAGTGGCCCTCCGGTGAAGGAAACACATGGTTAAGAAACCAAAAACACATTAGATGTTGGGTGACCAACATCTAACGATGCTGACTCGCACTTGGCCAGTTTTATTAATTATATTAAAAATACCAAATACAATTTTTTTAATAATACATTTTCAAACTTTGTTTTTTTTTTTCTTTTACTGAGGCTTCACGACCTCCTTACAGAGGCTTTGCGGTCCCACGTTTAAATCTTTGAATTATCTAAGAAAATGTCGATAAATTGAACCAATGGGACCAAACGGGGAGTACCCATACTCTTGAACAAAAAAATAATATATCAAATTAACACCAATATCCTAAATGCAAAAGTCAGTTTGTATATATTTGTTTGTTTGGGACGTTGTCACGTTAAAACGGCAGTGCCGATTTAGCTGAAATTTAGCACAGGGATAGGATTATGAATTAGGTTATAAGATACGATTAGACATAAGATTAGATATAAGATAAGACTTTTTAACGCGGGCGAAGCCGCGAAGCACACTTAGTTTAATTGTAAATTACGGAGATCTGAGGTATCAAACAAAAAAAAACAATCGGTTTGAGTAAGTACCTCCTGCTTTTTAACCGACTTCAAAAAAAGGAGGAGGTTTCTCAATTCGACCGTATATATATATATATATATATATATATATATATATATTATTATTTTTTTTATGTTTGTTCGCGGATAACTTCGTCGTTTATGAACCGATTTCGATTATTCTTTTTTTGTTCGAAAGGAGATATCCCAAGTGTGGTACCATGGTAATTTTATCGAGGTATGATAAGTATCTCCAGAGATATTGAGATAATCATCTCAAAATTGGTACTGAAAATGAATAGCGCGGCATTGAAGTCGGTTGTTTTTTAGTTTTTAAACGATATTATCTTAAGTCGGTTATAAAGTAACCATGTGCCTGTCTAGAAAAAACAACATTAAAGACTTGTCAATACAAATTATTATCAAAAAGCACGTGTTGAGATTCTCACGGACGCATGTGTTCGTCCACGTGGCCCACAGATTATTTCAGCAGTTACAATAGGGCGGTGTTTCTAAGCAATTGTTAACAATTAGAGTAATTAATGACAACTTTACGAAATGTGGAGTAGATTGAATGATGGTGACCAATTGGCGGATGGATACTTTTGTGTTCTTTTCCGCGTGAGTGGGCTTTAATCAAATCCTGAGGGGACGGATGTCTTGAGACACGTTTCAGAGTTGATTTTAATTTTATAGAGGAGTTCTACGTGCTCTCTGGGTGGTGCTAAATAAGCAACCACTGGTTTCGGCTGCCTTTCTTCTATCGTTCAACGAGACGTACCGATATGCGCCATCGCTTCGTGGTGGACGTTTCATCTTCCCGCACGAACGAAACGCGAAAACGAAGCGCTATGTTCTGTACGAGTACGAGTACTCCCTTAGTACGAGTTTTCATACCAAACTCGATATCGTATATCGAGCAAATTTTGTATAAAAACAGTACAGCGCCTCTAGTGGTTACTATACTTAACTAAATTTAGACCAATCAGGGAGCCAGAATAAGTCGAAAACTATGTGAGATCTGTCAAAAGCATTTACGATGAAAACTCGTACTACTAAGGAATGGAATTCCTTGTCATTGTCAGTGTTTCCCATTAGCTATAATCACTTCAGGCCCCTTATTCAGTATGACCAATGAGATAACTTGCCAAAAACGTGTGATGTTATAGCGTGCTCTAAACGTAAACGTGTTCCTCAAACGCGCCACGGCACATTATTGAAAAATGGTATTCTGTATGCCAAACAATATGTTTTCTGTGTCCAGTTTTCGATTCCACGCCATTCGTTCATAAACCTTACTTCCGGTTCCATCGGTAATTTTGCGGTTTCATACATTTCTTTATTTTCCTGTCTTATTTTTATATTAGGTCGATTTACCAGCAATAAAACTTCAATAAAAATTCTGTAGCTTAATTTAAAAACTAAAAAATAATAAATAAATTATAAATATTTTTTTATTGAAAATAATGAATGGATCCTCTTATAAATAAATGCACTAGTTTTGGAACGACAGTAAAAACTTCATTCTCAAAATGCCAATTATTGTCAATCATTGCATTGTCATTTTATCAATAACTACATGCCCCACAACTTCACCTGCGTTGAAAAGAAATCTATCATGTATTGGGATTTATCCCAAAACATGATAGAACTAATGTATAACTCATTGGATACTTTTTAAAGTATCCAATGAGTTATACATTATAGTAATGTATATAAACTATCTATTTACCAACCTTTACCCAAATTCGTTCAGCCGTTTTTGCGTAAATATTAGTAGGATTGTTAATATAAGTTGTACATACATACAATCACTCCTTTTTCCTGTTGGGGTAGGCAGAGAAGAAAAGGAAAGAAGTACCTAGGTACTTCTTTACTTTTCTTACTATTTAATATGAGTTTTACCTACTCACATAATTTAGGCTATTTTTGTAAATAGTTAAACCTACCCTTAGTCCATCTTATTGCAAATGTAATGTTGGTCATCCTTGTATAACTAGTTCAACAAACAGACGCCAATAGTGAAAATTGTAAATGTTTTTTATGTATATATCATGCTGTACCGCGCATGCGTAGTTTTACGCGCGCTTTTTGTTTAAATTCCACAATGTCACTTGCTGTCAATTTTACTTCAAAAAATCAAGACGCGCGCGTTACACGCCATCTTACCTCACGATATTATGACAACTCTAAACGCACTCACTACCGCGTTTGCCAAACTTGATATTGACATAGAGAATACCTTTGATGCGAATAACGTGGAGATATTGTTAGGGTGTTACCACACCAATCGATCGACTATCGATCGACGCCATCGATCGATGGTAGAATGAAGTCGATTGATAGTTCATACATACTACATCAGTCGAGCACCCACCAATCAGACATCGATCGACAATCGATCGGACATCGATCGTCGATCGATCGATTGGTGTGGTAACACCCTAACGCGGCACGTTAAGACTTTAAAATGGTCATGCTGAATTAGGCCCCAGGTGAGTTAGTAGTCAAACGCTTGGTTATCTGCCATAAAAAATCGAACTATCCGCAAGACTACCTCACCTCTAAACTCCGGCACTTATTAACCGTTCTGGAAAATTATTTTTATGTTTCAGTGAGTAACTATACTACAGAATAAATAATAGTACAACCCATACATTCCGTTTGGTCCCATTGTAACTTTATCGAGATCTGATTGGTATCTCCAGAGATATGAAGATAAACAACTCAAACTTAGTACTGAGAAAGATTAGCGCGGCATTTGGAGTCGTGTTTTTTTCGTTTTCAATCCCTTTTTATTTTTAACTGACTTCCTAAAAGAAGGAGGTTCTCAATTCATTTGTATGTTTTTTTGTATCTATGTTACGCGATTACTCCGTCAATTGTAAACCGATTCGAATGATTCTATTTTTGATCGGTAGGGTACGTTTCACAGGTTGTCCCATTGTAATTACATCGAGATCTGATAAGTATCTCCAGAGCTATCATGATAAACTTTTCAAAGTTGCTACTGAAATTGACTCCCTAGGCATGGAAGTCGGTTGTTTTAGTTTTTAAACTATCTTAATTATTTAATATCTAATAGGCTAGCGTTTGACCACTTTATCACCTGGTGGAAAGGGATGATGTGATAGTATTCTAGGCCTAGCATGTTTACCATCTTTGAAGATGGTAAACATGCTAGGCCTAGAATACTCTGGGCTCAAAAACTTTGAGAATACGTAGTCTATATGGCAGAGTAAGACAAGACAGAAGTAAAGTTAATAAGTTAATACATATTAATGTATAAAGATATAATAAAATATATGCCTTAACTGAACGGTGACCTTCCAAAGGCCATTTAATCATCGTGTAAGCATGTCTAATAACCTCAAAAATTCGGAAACCATGAGAGCATTTAGCAATAGAACGCGGTGGCATGCCATGGACGATGGAGCAATACAATCTAAAGGTGTGTTTACATCAGTCTGAAAAGCTGTGGCTAACTGTCAGCCGCTAGTCAGTGTCAGCTATTCTGAAGCAGCTATTTACCTATATATACTGCAAGCTGCGCCCCGTTCAGCCATTTTTGCCTGAAAGAGTAACAAAAATCCATCCATACTTAAGTGTCTAGATTGCGCTGAAGCATTTGCAAACGATATTTTCTTCAATATTAGTGCTATAAATGTACTTGCTTCATTATGAAATATTTGAAAATTTAACCTATGTGCGCGATCTAGGCGGCGATCAGATAGCGTAATAGTATTTGTACCCACTGGTTCACACCAAATGCGATCAGTAAATTGCGTGCTTTATAAAGCACGCAATGTTTTTGCAAAATAATGCGGTTTTCATTCATAGATAGACTGATTCAAGAGGATGGTTTAAAAACAGGATTACACGCGGGCAAAACCGTGGGGTGCGGCTAGTAGGTATATAATTGATAAGATTTCACACATGATTATAATCTCACACATCTTTATGTATTTTAAAATGTATGGCAGTTATAAACATTGAAAATATAATAATAACCTTCACAAAGCCAAGCGTACCTAATCTCCTAAAATTAGTTACCATAGTGATGCTTAGGTTAGCTCTTAGTGGGCACCCAGCTTAAAACAGGCTTTGTGGAATCTAAATGTACTGTCTAGATTGCCTCAATAGGCACTATAACCTATTATATTTTTCAACCGACTCCCAAAAAGGATGAGGTTCTCAATTCGTCTGTATGATGTTTTTTTTGTATGTTTGTTACGCGATTACTACGTCATTTGTGAACCGATTCGAAAGATTATTTTTAGCGTTCCGAACCCAAAGGGTACCAACAGAACCCTATTACTGAGACTACGCTGTCCGTCTGTCTGTCTGTCTTACTGTCTGTCTGTCTGTCTGTCTGTCCGTCTGTTACCAGGCTACATGTAGCTCATGAACCGTGATAGTTTACGGTTGAAATTTTCACAGATGATGTATTTCTGTTGCCGCCATAACAACAAATACTAAGAACAGAACAAAGTTAAAAATTAAAGGGTTTTAAACAAAAAACGTGTTTTTTACGATACGATCTATGAATCTTTATAGATGGCGCTATCGTGTTTACCTTAATCTCGGAATCTGAATCTGAATCTCGGAAACGGCTCCAACGATTAAATAAAATTTAGTATACAGGGGATTTCGGGGACGATAAATCGATCTAGCTAGGATTTATTTTCAGAAAATGTTGTTTTATTCGTGTTTTCAATAATGAAATTTATTGATAATCCACTTAAAATATGACTCTTCCCGACATCGACAAAAGTCTGACTCGTACTTGGTCAGTTTTATTTTAATCGGTAGGGTACATTTTCAAAGTGGTCCTGTTATAATTTTAGCGGATTTGACATCTATCTTTAGAGATATGATGATAAGCGTATGTCTCAAACTTAGTACTGAAACTGACTCGCTGGACATGGAAGTCGGTTGTTATATCTTTGTTAGAAGTTTTACTTGTGTATATATCTATAGTTATATATAACTGCATGACTTCGAAAAAGGAGAAGGTTCTCAATTCACTTCTTTGTTATGTTTGTCACCTTAGTCCCCTGATTCTCAATCATTCGAAAACCTGTTCGGATTCGGAATCTTCTTTTTTAATTTTTTAATAAAATTGATAAATTGTCGCGGTAACCTTTCTAATTAAAATCACAGATGCTTTCAAATTTAAATGTCAAAAGTAACCGATCGAGAACCTCCTCCTTTTTGGAAGTCAGTTGTCAAGAGCTTACCACCATCAAGGAGAGAATCTGCCACCACAACCTATCGGTGTTCGGGCAGCACACAGCCCTTGAGACTTGGACTATTCTAGGCCTAGGTGTTACTTACCATCTTCGACCTCATCATTGCTTAACACCAGGCGAGATAGTGGTCAAACGTACTACAAGAGATAAAAAAAATATAAATAAAAATAAAAAATATTATAAGAAAATCATACTTACTATATAAAATCTTATACATAATATACGCAATCAAACAGTAGGGTATGTTACGCAATCTAAGACAAAGGCCTGCTTTTGTTACCACGCCTAGCAACTGTTTGCAATGCCATAGTTAACTGATTACTAACATTTATACTTTGTGGATAAATAAAGAAACAGAATCTAAACTCACGCGGAAACTAGTTACCTTTTCGTAAAATATACATTTAAATATTGTGTATGACGGCGCCAATCTCAATATTTGTAAACAGCAGGTGCAGCGGGCGAGCAGGTAACGACGATAAGCTGATGCGTCACTCGCCCCTACCACAAGTGCAGTGGGCGAGCAGGTAACAACGATAAGCCGATGCGTCACTCGCCCCCACCACGCCGAGCAGTATAAAAGACGGTGCGCGTTGCACGTCGCAACGCGCACCGTCTTTGGTCGTTGTTGGTGCCGGGCCATTCGCCCGTCGACGGCTAATTGAATTAAATTAATAAGTGATATTCTAGAATTGCGGTTATTTCAATTACATAGTTTTTTATAAAGTTGTGATTTATTAATAGAATGATTTGGAATAAATTAAGTGATCAAAGGACACCGGTATTTTGGAACAATATTGGAGCCTGATCCTATATGTATATATTATTTACATCTATATATGTTTATATTACACCGTGAAATATGTCATTAAATAAGGTAACAGCACTAGCAAATCGCTTGTTTGATGGTAGGCTATGATTTAACTACAACAAACGCAGTGGTACACAAAACTCTATGCCTAAATTTTGCCCAGAATTTTGCGTGTCACGCCTGAAATATTAAGACTAATTTACGAATAGATCATTAACAGAAAGTGGACTAGCAGAAGAAGTCTTACCCAGTTGACGGTGGAATGACAGAGCGGAACGACCCTGCGTTGATTTCCTATTCCTGCAATGCTTTAAGTACCGCTGGCAGATATTTATATTTTCTTTAACTTAAATAAAGTGTTATTATATTATATTATTTTATTTTCATAAAATTTTATTTAAAATATCTTGACTTATGAGCATTTTGTAGAATATTCATAAGTATTTATCAACATTTAGAGTTAAGATACTGTCTCCGTCTATACTGTGTTGCAGTAATGCTTACAAGTTGAGCGTGCATTAATAAGGTATTTACGGAAGACGAGCCAGAAAGAGTGTGCGTTTTTTTACCCGGTATTTTTAATGCTTTTTGGCCGACTTTATTAAGTTATTCAATTTGTGTAAACATTGCTTTTTATGTACTTAACCTATGCGACAACTACTACATACGAGTATTTACCGAATAGAACAGTTTGGTATTTTTGTTCAGGTAGTGTAGATAATATACTCGTGTACATAGTGTAATGTACATGTGTGGTTGATTACGGATCAAGTCTGAGCATTGTACTGTTGGGATGAATTTGCTACAACTACTCCAAACATAATTAGGATAGTTTAAAAACTAAAACAACCCCGCGTATCAATATCAGTAGAAAGTTTGAGACGTTTATCGTCATATCTCTTATATAGATACTTATCAGATCTCGATGAAATTACAATGGTACTACCTCAAAAAAGTACCGTACCGATTACAAAAATAATCATTCAAATCGGTTCACAATTGACGGAGTAATCGCGTAAAATACACACAATACTTTTGTGTTCTTTTCCGCGTGAGTGGGCTTTAATCAAATCCTGAGGGGACGGATGTCTTGAGACACGTTTCAGAGTTGATTTTAATTTTATAGAGGAGTTCTACGTGCTCTCTGGGTGGTGCTAAATAAGCAACCACTGGTTTCGGCTGCCTTTCTTCTATCGTTCAACGAGACGTACCGATATGCGCCATCGCTTCGTGGTGGACGTTTCATCTTCCCGCACGAACGAAACGCGAAAACGAAGCGCTATGTTCTGTACGAGTACGAGTACTCCCTTAGTACGAGTTTTCATACCAAACTCGATATCGTATATCGAGCAAATTTTGTATAAAAACAGTACAGCGCCTCTAGTGGTTACTATACTTAACTAAATTTAGACCAATCAGGGAGCCAGAATAAGTCGAAAACTATGTGAGATCTGTCAAAAGCATTTACGATGAAAACTCGTACTACTAAGGAATGGAATTCCTTGTCATTGTCAGTGTTTCCCATTAGCTATAATCACTTCAGGCCCCTTATTCAGTATGACCAATGAGATAACTTGCCAAAAACGTGTGATGTTATAGCGTGCTCTAAACGTAAACGTGTTCCTCAAACGCGCCACGGCACATTATTGAAAAATGGTATTCTGTATGCCAAACAATATGTTTTCTGTGTCCAGTTTTCGATTCCACGCCATTCGTTCATAAACCTTACTTCCGGTTCCATCGGTAATTTTGCGGTTTCATACATTTCTTTATTTTCCTGTCTTATTTTTATATTAGGTCGATTTACCAGCAATAAAACTTCAATAAAAATTCTGTAGCTTAATTTAAAAACTAAAAAATAATAAATAAATTATAAATATTTTTTTATTGAAAATAATGAATGGATCCTCTTATAAATAAATGCACTAGTTTTGGAACGACAGTAAAAACTTCATTCTCAAAATGCCAATTATTGTCAATCATTGCATTGTCATTTTATCAATAACTACATGCCCCACAACTTCACCTGCGTTGAAAAGAAATCTATCATGTATTGGGATTTATCCCAAAACATGATAGAACTAATGTATAACTCATTGGATACTTTTTAAAGTATCCAATGAGTTATACATTATAGTAATGTATATAAACTATCTATTTACCAACCTTTACCCAAATTCGTTCAGCCGTTTTTGCGTAAATATTAGTAGGATTGTTAATATAAGTTGTACATACATACAATCACTCCTTTTTCCTGTTGGGGTAGGCAGAGAAGAAAAGGAAAGAAGTACCTAGGTACTTCTTTACTTTTCTTACTATTTAATATGAGTTTTACCTACTCACATAATTTAGGCTATTTTTGTAAATAGTTAAACCTACCCTTAGTCCATCTTATTGCAAATGTAATGTTGGTCATCCTTGTATAACTAGTTCAACAAACAGACGCCAATAGTGAAAATTGTAAATGTTTTTTATGTATATATCATGCTGTACCGCGCATGCGTAGTTTTACGCGCGCTTTTTGTTTAAATTCCACAATGTCACTTGCTGTCAATTTTACTTCAAAAAATCAAGACGCGCGCGTTACACGCCATCTTACCTCACGATATTATGACAACTCTAAACGCACTCACTACCGCGTTTGCCAAACTTGATATTGACATAGAGAATACCTTTGATGCGAATAACGTGGAGATATTGTTAGGGTGTTACCACACCAATCGATCGACTATCGATCGACGCCATCGATCGATGGTAGAATGAAGTCGATTGATAGTTCATACATACTACATCAGTCGAGCACCCACCAATCAGACATCGATCGACAATCGATCGGACATCGATCGTCGATCGATCGATTGGTGTGGTAACACCCTAACGCGGCACGTTAAGACTTTAAAATGGTCATGCTGAATTAGGCCCCAGGTGAGTTAGTAGTCAAACGCTTGGTTATCTGCCATAAAAAATCGAACTATCCGCAAGACTACCTCACCTCTAAACTCCGGCACTTATTAACCGTTCTGGAAAATTATTTTTATGTTTCAGTGAGTAACTATACTACAGAATAAATAATAGTACAACCCATACATTCCGTTTGGTCCCATTGTAACTTTATCGAGATCTGATTGGTATCTCCAGAGATATGAAGATAAACAACTCAAACTTAGTACTGAGAAAGATTAGCGCGGCATTTGGAGTCGTGTTTTTTTCGTTTTCAATCCCTTTTTATTTTTAACTGACTTCCTAAAAGAAGGAGGTTCTCAATTCATTTGTATGTTTTTTTGTATCTATGTTACGCGATTACTCCGTCAATTGTAAACCGATTCGAATGATTCTATTTTTGATCGGTAGGGTACGTTTCACAGGTTGTCCCATTGTAATTACATCGAGATCTGATAAGTATCTCCAGAGCTATCATGATAAACTTTTCAAAGTTGCTACTGAAATTGACTCCCTAGGCATGGAAGTCGGTTGTTTTAGTTTTTAAACTATCTTAATTATTTAATATCTAATAGGCTAGCGTTTGACCACTTTATCACCTGGTGGAAAGGGATGATGTGATAGTATTCTAGGCCTAGCATGTTTACCATCTTTGAAGATGGTAAACATGCTAGGCCTAGAATACTCTGGGCTCAAAAACTTTGAGAATACGTAGTCTATATGGCAGAGTAAGACAAGACAGAAGTAAAGTTAATAAGTTAATACATATTAATGTATAAAGATATAATAAAATATATGCCTTAACTGAACGGTGACCTTCCAAAGGCCATTTAATCATCGTGTAAGCATGTCTAATAACCTCAAAAATTCGGAAACCATGAGAGCATTTAGCAATAGAACGCGGTGGCATGCCATGGACGATGGAGCAATACAATCTAAAGGTGTGTTTACATCAGTCTGAAAAGCTGTGGCTAACTGTCAGCCGCTAGTCAGTGTCAGCTATTCTGAAGCAGCTATTTACCTATATATACTGCAAGCTGCGCCCCGTTCAGCCATTTTTGCCTGAAAGAGTAACAAAAATCCATCCATACTTAAGTGTCTAGATTGCGCTGAAGCATTTGCAAACGATATTTTCTTCAATATTAGTGCTATAAATGTACTTGCTTCATTATGAAATATTTGAAAATTTAACCTATGTGCGCGATCTAGGCGGCGATCAGATAGCGTAATAGTATTTGTACCCACTGGTTCACACCAAATGCGATCAGTAAATTGCGTGCTTTATAAAGCACGCAATGTTTTTGCAAAATAATGCGGTTTTCATTCATAGATAGACTGATTCAAGAGGATGGTTTAAAAACAGGATTACACGCGGGCAAAACCGTGGGGTGCGGCTAGTAGGTATATAATTGATAAGATTTCACACATGATTATAATCTCACACATCTTTATGTATTTTAAAATGTATGGCAGTTATAAACATTGAAAATATAATAATAACCTTCACAAAGCCAAGCGTACCTAATCTCCTAAAATTAGTTACCATAGTGATGCTTAGGTTAGCTCTTAGTGGGCACCCAGCTTAAAACAGGCTTTGTGGAATCTAAATGTACTGTCTAGATTGCCTCAATAGGCACTATAACCTATTATATTTTTCAACCGACTCCCAAAAAGGATGAGGTTCTCAATTCGTCTGTATGATGTTTTTTTTGTATGTTTGTTACGCGATTACTACGTCATTTGTGAACCGATTCGAAAGATTATTTTTAGCGTTCCGAACCCAAAGGGTACCAACAGAACCCTATTACTGAGACTACGCTGTCCGTCTGTCTGTCTGTCTTACTGTCTGTCTGTCTGTCTGTCTGTCCGTCTGTTACCAGGCTACATGTAGCTCATGAACCGTGATAGTTTACGGTTGAAATTTTCACAGATGATGTATTTCTGTTGCCGCCATAACAACAAATACTAAGAACAGAACAAAGTTAAAAATTAAAGGGTTTTAAACAAAAAACGTGTTTTTTACGATACGATCTATGAATCTTTATAGATGGCGCTATCGTGTTTACCTTAATCTCGGAATCTGAATCTGAATCTCGGAAACGGCTCCAACGATTAAATAAAATTTAGTATACAGGGGATTTCGGGGACGATAAATCGATCTAGCTAGGATTTATTTTCAGAAAATGTTGTTTTATTCGTGTTTTCAATAATGAAATTTATTGATAATCCACTTAAAATATGACTCTTCCCGACATCGACAAAAGTCTGACTCGTACTTGGTCAGTTTTATTTTAATCGGTAGGGTACATTTTCAAAGTGGTCCTGTTATAATTTTAGCGGATTTGACATCTATCTTTAGAGATATGATGATAAGCGTATGTCTCAAACTTAGTACTGAAACTGACTCGCTGGACATGGAAGTCGGTTGTTATATCTTTGTTAGAAGTTTTACTTGTGTATATATCTATAGTTATATATAACTGCATGACTTCGAAAAAGGAGAAGGTTCTCAATTCACTTCTTTGTTATGTTTGTCACCTTAGTCCCCTGATTCTCAATCATTCGAAAACCTGTTCGGATTCGGAATCTTCTTTTTTAATTTTTTAATAAAATTGATAAATTGTCGCGGTAACCTTTCTAATTAAAATCACAGATGCTTTCAAATTTAAATGTCAAAAGTAACCGATCGAGAACCTCCTCCTTTTTGGAAGTCAGTTGTCAAGAGCTTACCACCATCAAGGAGAGAATCTGCCACCACAACCTATCGGTGTTCGGGCAGCACACAGCCCTTGAGACTTGGACTATTCTAGGCCTAGGTGTTACTTACCATCTTCGACCTCATCATTGCTTAACACCAGGCGAGATAGTGGTCAAACGTACTACAAGAGATAAAAAAAATATAAATAAAAATAAAAAATATTATAAGAAAATCATACTTACTATATAAAATCTTATACATAATATACGCAATCAAACAGTAGGGTATGTTACGCAATCTAAGACAAAGGCCTGCTTTTGTTACCACGCCTAGCAACTGTTTGCAATGCCATAGTTAACTGATTACTAACATTTATACTTTGTGGATAAATAAAGTAACAGAATCTAAACTCACGCGGAAACTAGTTACCTTTTCGTAAAATATACATTTAAATATTGTGTATGACGGCGCCAATCTCAATATTTGTAAACAGCAGGTGCAGCGGGCGAGCAGGTAACGACGATAAGCTGATGCGTCACTCGCCCCTACCACAAGTGCAGTGGGCGAGCAGGTAACAACGATAAGCCGATGCGTCACTCGCCCCCACCACGCCGAGCAGTATAAAAGACGGTGCGCGTTGCACGTCGCAACGCGCACCGTCTTTGGTCGTTGTTGGTGCCGGGCCATTCGCCCGTCGACGGCTAATTGAATTAAATTAATAAGTGATATTCTAGAATTGCGGTTATTTCAATTACATAGTTTTTTATAAAGTTGTGATTTATTAATAGAATGATTTGGAATAAATTAAGTGATCAAAGGACACCGGTATTTTGGAACAATATTGGAGCCTGATCCTATATGTATATATTATTTACATCTATATATGTTTATATTACACCGTGAAATATGTCATTAAATAAGGTAACAGCACTAGCAAATCGCTTGTTTGATGGTAGGCTATGATTTAACTACAACAAACGCAGTGGTACACAAAACTCTATGCCTAAATTTTGCCCAGAATTTTGCGTGTCACGCCTGAAATATTAAGACTAATTTACGAATAGATCATTAACAGAAAGTGGACTAGCAGAAGAAGTCTTACCCAGTTGACGGTGGAATGACAGAGCGGAACGACCCTGCGTTGATTTCCTATTCCTGCAATGCTTTAAGTACCGCTGGCAGATATTTATATTTTCTTTAACTTAAATAAAGTGTTATTATATTATATTATTTTATTTTCATAAAATTTTATTTAAAATATCTTGACTTATGAGCATTTTGTAGAATATTCATAAGTATTTATCAACATTTAGAGTTAAGATACTGTCTCCGTCTATACTGTGTTGCAGTAATGCTTACAAGTTGAGCGTGCATTAATAAGGTATTTACGGAAGACGAGCCAGAAAGTGTGTGCGTTTTTTTACCCGGTATTTTTAATGCTTTTTGGCCGACTTTATTAAGTTATTCAATTTGTGTAAACATTGCTTTTTATGTACTTAACCTATGCGACAACTACTACATACGAGTATTTACCGAATAGAACAGTTTGGTATTTTTGTTCAGGTAGTGTAGATAATATACTCGTGTACATAGTGTAATGTACATGTGTGGTTGATTACGGATCAAGTCTGAGCATTGTACTGTTGGGATGAATTTGCTACAACTAGTCCAAACATAATTAGGATAGTTTAAAAACTAAAACAACCCCGCGTGTCAATATCAGTAGAAAGTTTGAGACGTTTATCGTCATATCTCTTATATAGATACTTATCAGATCTCGATGAAATTACAATGGTACTACCTCAAAAAAGTACCGTACCGATTACAAAAATAATCATTCAAATCGGTTCACAATTGACGGAGTAATCGCGTAAAATACACACAAAAAACATACAGACGAATTGAGAACCTCCTTTTTGGAAGTCGGTTGAAAAGTATTAGGAAAATCATTAACATTGGAGTATACTTCCGCACCCCATACCACAGAACATATAATAATACTACGTACCCATACCACAGAAACATAATAGTATAGTATAGTAACATAATAGCATACCACAAGAAAATATAAAAGTACAAGTATACTATAATGCTCTTGTTTGGACATAGTACAATATTATAGACACAGCTTCAATGCCCGACATAAGACATTTTGCACTCCGAACACTTCGTGTTTTCTAAGGACAAGCCCTTTTGTTAACCGACTTCACAAAAAGGAGGAGGTTTCTCAATTCAACCGTAGATATATGTATATATATATACATTTTTCATGTATGTTCGCGGATAACTTCGTCGTTAATGAACCGATTTTGAATATTCTTTTTTTGTTGGAAAGGAGATATTCCAAGTGTGGTACCATAGTAATTTACTCGAGGTCTGATAAGTATCTTCAGAGATATGGAGATAAACATCTCAAACTTGGTACTGAAAATTAATAGCGCGGCATTTGAAGTCGGTTCCTTTAGTTTTTTAAACGATCTTATGTAAAGGATAATAGATAGCTTGATTTTAAAATTATCGTGATTTGTAACATTATTATTGTTATATACCGGCTATAATTCACGTACCTTTAGTCGAATTTTCTCGACCTAGGTTTCGAGCGAGTCAGTCGCTCTTTCTCGGGAGTGAGGTCACGCCGTGAGATCGCGATGTTTACGTAAAGGTACGTGAATTATAGCCGGTATATAACAATAATAATAGATAGCTTGCTTCCGAAACGAGATGTCGCCGGTCCGGCAGCACATAGCCCTAGAGAGTCAGACCATTCTAGGCCTATCGCGTTCACCATCTTCAATCTCATCATCGCTTACCACCAGGCGAGATAGTTATCAACGCTAGCCTATCAGATATAAACTAAAAAAAAAAACAAGAAATAAACAAAGCTGTGTACGAGCGTGGAAAACGGAAGAAACGCCTTTCCGGGATAATTATCTTTTATTCGTGACAGTTTTCCTGTTGATTTTATAATGAGAATATTAATAAGCGTAAGTAAACGCTAGCCTATAAGATATAAAAAAATATCGTAGATAGACGTATTTATAATCTCAAGAGAAATAGTGGTAACATAATATAAGTGCCCTGCCCGTGGTGCATCTTGCTGACTAACAAACGAGGCTCTGGCGACCGACAAATGGCGCTATAACCATTTCAAATTAAACGTAGCTAAATACAACAGGCCGGTGACGGGCAGCAGCATCACCGGTGCGAGGAGCTACTTCTTGCGATAGCCAACCCGCCTGCCCAGCGTGGCGATTAGGGCATATCCCTCCCAAAGAGCCGAAGATCGGGCTCAGTGGCGTATCTTGGGAGAGGTCTACGTCCAACAGTGGACTGACACAGACTCATTATGATGATGATAATATAAGTCGTTTTGTTTAATTTTGTAAACCATCTTGGTTTACAAAATTAAAAAAAACTACTTTAAGTGCGCCGCTAGTAATTTTCAGCGCTAAGTTTTTGGTGTTTATTTCCATATCTCTAGAGATAATTATCAGAGCTCGATAAAATTACAAAATGAAACTCCGTCAAATCTTGACCGATTTCAAACATTATTTTTTTGTTTGAGAGATTATGCCTCCCAATTGTCCCCATTCAAATTTTATCGAGGTATGACAATTACCTCCGGAGATATAGAGATAAACATCTCAAACACATTACATACCTTGACGACATATGCATTTGTATACCTTGATGACATGATACGTCTGGCTATTTTAACTATCGCGGCATGTGAAGACGATTTTTTTTTCGTTTAGTAAACGATCTTATATTATTGTGAAGTCGTTTAAAAATAGATTGTGTTTTGGTTTGAAGGACAAGGTTTCCAGTTAAATTGCAGTACCTACCGTACATGTGAAAGACAATGATGACGTTTCAAGATACCGGTTACCTAGTGACTGTTATATAATCTGTGGGAACGGACGCAGTGCAGTGCGAAGGTCAAAATATACAGATTTCCACACCACAGTATCTAGATAATTATAATAGTCGCCATAATTGTGATTTTTCACCATCCATCTTAAGCCCCTAATTAATGATCAGCATCGCAGAAACTGTCGAAAAGAAACTATAAGTAGAACAACGTACCTTTACGATCACGTGTGGATCAACGTGGGCCGCACGTGTTGTGGTTGTGTTGTTTGTGGACACTCAACTGTTCGGCAACCACTGAAACCATTGTTCAATGGTTGCCGAACAGTGCAGCTGGGGTGGCCACCTATATCATAATCACAGATGTGGATTGAACTAGACAAGGCAAGTGTACCTTACGACGTAAGTTCTAAATTAAAATTATTAATACTGCAGTATATTTGTATACATTATTGTTACTTAAGTTATCCTACAGGACTGTTTGGCTTTTGTTAATTAAGTTATACTAGGGGCTGTTTATCACAACAATTTAGAGAGTGGTGTGATAATTACTGATCTTACGCCTCCATTTTTTTCATGTCGGTGCTGGCTAGGCAGCACATTAGAAAATAAATTGAAGAAACTTTTTTTGACTTGCATACTGAATGTAAGGAACTATTACTTTTTTTTTATATCTGATAGGCTAGCATTTGACAACTATCTCGCCTGGTAGTAGGCGATGATGTGGTCGACGATGGTGAACACGCTAGGCCTAAAATGGTCTGACTGTCACGTTTTGTGTACTGTTGGAACACCATAAGGTTATTGCGGCAAATTTTCCACTTGATGGTGGTTAGATACTATTGGTAGCAAGTCAAATGGAACATCGATATATATTGCTAGTACATATATACGAATTAAGATTTTCCTTCTTGTCGGAAGTCGGTTGATTTTCAAATATATGATTTAATAGGCTCCCGAACTAACTTAACTGTGTCTATTATTTATTCTGTGACTGTGTCTTTTGACGAAAGGTCTTAAATTCTGTAAGCACTTATACATAAAAATAACTAAAAAAATCACAACTAAATTAATCCCGACAAATTGACGTCATAGGTTAGTAATTTCCATACAACACGCTTATTTTTTATCAACCGACTTCCAAAAAGAAGGAGGTTCTCAATTAGTATGTATATTTTTTGTAGTTGTTTTGTGTGTGTAAACATACACACGATTACTCCCTCAATTGTCAACCGATTTGAATGATTCCCTTTGTAATCAGTAGGGTACGTTTTTGAAATGGTTCCATTTTAATTTCATCGAGATCTGATAAGAATCTCCAAAGATAAGACGATAAACGCCTCAAACTTGCTACTGAAATTGACGCGGGGCATGGAAGTCGGTTGTTTTAGTTTTTAAATATGCAGACTTGCGATGTCTATTCTAGTCTATGTCCATGAACAGGAACCATTTATTCGCACGTGCACCAGTTATTGTGATTTTATGAATTACGTAAGTCGTATATTCACAGTTTAATTATCTTCATAGAATTCATTTTACGGTAGGTAAACATAATTAATCAACGCACATACCTAAAGTAATCTATCTAATACTATTGGAATATTTGTCCAGACATACTCACTGACTGACTGACTGACCTAGAGACAACGCACAGCCTAAACCGCTGGTCGTAGAGACTTGAGATTTGGAGGGTACATTTGTCTTAACTCTTAGTACGTTAGGTAGGAGTGTACCAGCGACATCCTATCCACCTGGTAGGATCTTAATTATAGGTTTACGTGTAGTACGTGTACCTAAATATAGGACTTCTTAAAGAAAATAATATTTGTGTACGAAAATATTTGTATCCGTGTAACCTTCGGTTTCCACGTGCCTCGTTTCATTGTCTTTGTAACGAAATTGCCCAACACATTTCGTCATTGAAGGCTTTTTTGGAGATTCTATATGGAATTTTCTTAAGGATAATATTTTAGGAAAATAACTAGGGAACAAGGAATCCTTAAAACTACTCATGACTAATTATGGTCGAGACCTGTACTTATAAACTTCCTTGGTGATAAGAAACTTGATTTAAAATTCACGCGCACATTCACGCTTTTTTAACCCACTTCACATAAAGGCGGTAGTTCCCAATTCGATTGTATTTTTTAACCGACTTCAAAAAAAGAGGAGGTCCTATGTTCGTCTGTATTTATTTTTTATTTGTGCATGTTTATCGATAATTTCGCCGAATTGAAATTTCATTTATTCCAAAAGCAAGAAAAAAGTTCGCACATTTTATAATATAGTCTTAAAATGGCAGAACGGATTTTATGAATCAAATCTAAGAACACTCTCGATATCAAACAAAAAAAAACTATACTAGAAAAAAAATTAAAACATATATACAGATATACACACGTCAAACTTATCCAACTTACCTTATAACTTAACCCTTTCCTAGAGGGTTAAACACATTTATAAGGGATACATATCATTAACACTTTTATACCAAAGTATATACCTACAAATATTTGTAAACACATCAGGAACAATATGAAATGCGAAATCTATATAAACAAAGGCATAAGCCACTTCGTGCACCTCTGCAGCACCTACCACCTGTATTATGGTAACAGTTATTTTTATTAAAGCTTACTACTTAGAAATGTGGGTTGCAAATACCTAGGTACTTGTTAACCCCTCTAACTAAGCTAAATATGCTTGTGTCTGGCGTGGGTTTACGATAATAGTGCAATGGGCCTCTCGATCGCCGGGGGCTATTGCCGCTTTTAGGGTAGTACGGTCAAATCGTATCACTAATTTTCCTTTGGTATTATCAAGGATCACGTGCTGAGATCGAGTTATTCATCACGTGTTGGTAGATTCACCTAAACCGTGGGAGTGACATGTGAGCTTATATTACAGGGATAATTGGGGTACAAAAAGTCTCGTCCTTACAGCAAATGACAGGTTTTACATAAGTCGCCTTGACCGGGATAAAATTCTTTCATCGCATTGAGGTCACCACAAAATATTTATGCCACACTTACGGCAATATTTTGGCAAAATCGGTTGAATCTTTAACCGTACAAAGGAAACAAACACAAATTCATTTTGATAATATTGGCTGCAACCATGAAGTTTTCTTAAACCCCGTTGGCGTAAAAGAAAAATGGCTTGTTTTCTAAGCGAGAGGTCACCGGTTCAAATCCTAGCACAGGTTTTCGTCCACAGTTGGTAGAAGCATATTATATCAATGTTCCGCCTGCCTTGCTACAAAAAAGTAGCTTGACACCATCAAAAATCTGCTGCCATAACCTTACGGCGTTCCGGCAGCACACAGCCCTTGACAGTCAGAGTATTCTAGGCCTAGCGTGTTTACAATTACCGACCACATCATCGCTTCCACCACCAAGCGAGATAGTGGTCAAACGCTAGCCTATAAGATATACATACATACTAGTCAGTGCCCTACCACCATGCAGAGCGTTAGTTTATTAATACAAGCATTGACGGCTGTGACATCTACACAGTCCACAAATCTAAACATTAAATACGATACGATACGGTATGTATCAAAATAGTCCGTTTACGCTACGAACTACGGTGATTTGAATAAGATAATTTCATCAATAATAGAATAGTTCGAAAGCACTGTCTGAACTGTGAAGTTTCAGAGTTGTTGACCGCACGACCGGATCGTGAAATTTCGGTACAGTTGAACGCAATGATATCTATACATACTAAACACAAAAGTGGTTTGTAGCCATAGATATGAATGTACTACGAATACCTCGATGTTTCTACCTACTTATGTCCGTTTAGAGACATTGAAACCATCCAATGGATTTGCCCAAACCGGTTCCATTATAAAGGAAATAATGCTAAGATGGTTTAAGGTTCAAGACAATGCATAACGCACAATCGGTCACGCCGCGTATCCGCTAGTTTTTAGAAATATTAAGACTTTAAACTCAGAATACAGAATAAACCAGAAGCCCAACCTAGTAAAGGTACGGCCACATAGCGGCGTCCTGCGATCTGCGGGCGCGATCTTAGTACTTTTCAATTGTTTTCTGATCGCGTTTGATGTGAACCAAACGTACAAATACTACTGCGCTTTCTGATCGCCGCCTAGATCGCGCACGCAGAACGCTGCGGTGTGTCCGTACCTTAAGTAAGTGTAGCAATCAAACCACTCTTAAATAGTGTGGTTTAATGCGTCGGCGATTCGATAAGTCACTCTGTGAACGCCATCACGTAGGCAACGTGTTTTTAGGGTTCCGTAGCCACATGGCAAAAAACGGAACCCTTATAGATTCGTCATGTCTGTCTGTCTGTCTGTTCGTCCGTATGTCACAGCCATTTTATTCCGAAACTGTTAGGACTACAGAATTAAAACTTGGTAGATAGATGTATTCTGTAAACCGCTTTCTGATTTTTATACAAAAATAAAAAATATAAAAGTTTAAGGGGGCATCCCATACATGAAACTGAAACAAAAAAAATCTTTAAACCTATGCATGTAAAATGTGTGTGTGTCCCCCCCCCTCTAACTTTTAAAGTATGGAAGTGAAAAATCTAAAAAAAATATTTACTGTAGATCTCAATAAAAACTAACAACGAAAATTAGTTTGAACGAGATACAATCAGCAGATTTTGAGATATAGCGACCGCAAAGATAACTTTGTTTTTCATACAAACACTATGAAATACAAAGTTAATGTTTTTGTTGCGAAAAATCATAGTTATAGTATACTTTACTTTGTTACGGAACCCCACGAGTGCGAGTCTGACTTGCACTTGGCCAGTTTATTTTTATATACGCGCGCGGATTTTCGGTTCGGTTTTTGGACACAGAGCGTCGCTTACAGAAAAACACAGAAACCGCGTCCAAGCGTCATCGCTTGGACGCGGTTTCTGTGTTTTTCTGTATTCTAAGATTTAAACACTATTCTTTTTTTTTTAGTAGGCTACAATAAAAACCGTCTATAATCGCGTTCGGTCAGCTTAAGGAGTGTGGAGCCATAGAAAATTGTTCTATATTTTCTGTGTGTAGAACCTGTAAACATAATTTTAATGTTGTATATTATTTATTGCCAAAAAAATGTTTCCGTCAATTATATTTTACTAAAATATAAGCCCTTGTTTCCTTTCAGTATTTTTAACCGGCTTCACAAAAAAGGAGAAGGTTCTCAATTCGACGGTATTTTTTTTTATGTTTGTTACCTCAGAACTCCGTCAAAACTTAACCGATTTGAAACATTCTTTTTTTTTGTTTGAGACATTATGCCTCAAAATTAAAATCAATTCAAATTTCATCGAGATCTCATATTAATCTCCGGAAATATGGAGATAAACAATGTAAACAAATTTGTATACCTTGATGACATGGTTATGACATCTAGCTAGTTTGACTATCGCGGCAATTGAAGTCGGTTTTGTTGTTCTGTGCGATCATAAATTATTTCTATGATCCATACTAGTATTTATTCATACTGATTACAAAAAAAATCTCACTCTAAACAAAAGGGGGAAATGGAAGTCACACAAGAAGACTTTATTGATATGTGGTTTTAAATGTTGTACCGAGTATATTACTTTTTTATAACATTGTATCCCCATCTTTAATTCCCGTGCAAATTTTTAGCACATACAGGAAAAACCAACCGAATATTGAAACAACTTTATATTGAAGCTATAAAAAAGCTATAATTTGAATATTGGTGATAATTTTGAAATTTAAGATAATTTATTTTTCTTATGCGTAGGACTGTACGTAGAATCTGAATCATGACAAAGTAGCTATTTATATAAAGCCCAAGATATTCCATTTTGAGATACAATTGTTAATACTAAGTCTATTTTACCAACAATAGCTTTATTCAACAATTGTATGAGTAGTGAAAAGGGCTACGACCAAACTGTCAATATTAACGGGTCATGACATGACCGATAATATAAGAACTACTTATGTAAGGGCCAGTTTCACCGGTTCCTGATAGCGCTAATATGAAGAAATCTTACAGATTTTTGACAGCTTTTATATGGCACCATGTGTCAGATAACTATCCAACGCATTATCAGGAACTGGTGAAATTGGCCCTAAGTGTATTAAGTTAAATGTCTATTAGTACGTGTATGAATAACTTTAGTACCTATCGTGAATATTTATTATTGAATGTATTTATTTTTGGTTAAGTAATTACGTGTACATGATCATTATTATCAGCATGAATCGGTCCACTGCTGGACAAAGGCTTCTAGACCTAAGACACGCAGTGGCGTGAGTAGTGGACACAAAGCTGGATATCGAGCTTATTCTTCTTTTCAACCGACTTCCAAAAACAAAGAGAGGTTCTCAATTATTCTGTTTTTTTATGTGTGTATGTTACGCGCTTACTCCGTCAATTCTGAACCGATTCGAATGATTATTTTTGTTCTCGGTAAGGTATGTTTTTGAAGTGGTCCCATTGTAATTTCATCGAGATCTGATAAGTGTCTCCAGAGATATGACGATAAACGTCTCAAACTTGCTAATGAAACTTACTCGCGGGGCATGGAAGTCGGTTGTTTTAGTTTTTAAACTATCTTAATAACCTTAAATCTATTTACGTGCTTTTTTAAGGTTAATGTACAACACTTATAAAACGAATTATAGGATTGTACATTATATTATTACTACTTATGACTTATTTCACTATGTGCTACAATCATACTTAAGTTTCCTAGTGTTATAATTTACATTTATTTCTTGATCGATATTGTATCGGCTGCTACCGTAAATAGGATATTCCGTTATTACATGCAAATAAATACAAATACAAATCTTTATTGGCATAATTTACGGTAAGTACAAGTTTATCGTTGAATCCATAGACTCCCGAACTAGTAACACTGTGTTTCAGGAGCCAATGGCTTCTCCCATAGTCTAATATTCTAGTTAAATTATGTTCTTTTAAACAAATATTATAAATATTCCAATAAAAAAGGTATCTTTCATTAGTTAATTACTGTGTTTCTGTGTGTATGTATATGGTTGTGTGCAGGGAGTGTTAGAATGAGTGTAAGGGTGTGTAGCTGTGTGTGTGTGTTTTATGTGTGAATGTTGTTGAGTAGATTTGTTAAGTGTTAGGATGTAATAGATAAAATTTAAAAATAAAAACTTGTTAGAAGTTTTTCAATTCCATCATAGTCAAAGCTTTTAAGGTAGGTAAGAATTATATTTTTTATATTATTATTAATTTTTTTCATGCAGAGCGCTTTAAGTTTACAGGTTCACGGTCTTCATTTCAAAACAAATTGACCCCAAGGGTTCAAGACCCACTTCAGCCGGCGCATACGATGAGCTACTATGTCGAATAACTTCGGATCGGGCTAGACCCGTGACTCAATTAACCATGGCAGAATAATAATTGAAAATAATTGTTTTCAAACGACAAAAAAGTCTTCAAAGTGCACGCTGCTAGTCATTTTCAGCTAAGTTCGAGGTGTTTGTCGCCATATCTCAGGAGATACTTATTAGTTGTCGATAAAATTACAATAGGACCAAACGGGAATAATATTGTATTAAACCAAAAATAGTATTTTTTCCAAATCGTTTTAAAAATGACGAAGTTCTGAGGCAAAAAAATGCAGATGAATTGAGAACCTCCTCCTTTTTTGTGAAGTCGCGTAAAAATACAAATCTAATTAATAGCCTCTTACTTTTTTGACGTCATTTAAGACATAGATAGATAGATAAGATAGGTAAACTCTTTATTGTATACCAGAAAGAACCTTAATATCTAGACATATTAACAACTTTATTCGGTAATACAATCGGAGGTGTTATCGCATAAAGCGATCTCTTCCAGACAAAGTACTGACTGAAGACTGTGAAGTAGTAACAAAAACAAGGGGGAGTTTGGCAATGGCGATTATATGTTACGGAAACAGCAATATAAATATTTATTTATTAGTAAAATACAACATACATACGAGTATATACTTAACTGAACGCACATACAGTATATAATGTATGTAATAATTTACTTATAAATAAATATTAGGTAAGTACATACATACGATTGGATACACTCGAAAAACATAAACCTCTTTTGGGTCAGTCTAGTCAAACTAATACAACGCACTTTCCCAATGGACAAAACCAGATACTCAAATGTCTGGAATGCTACAATTACTTCGTACCCGTACCAGTTAGTACCAGGAAAATAACAAAACGGTACGCATTTCGACGCAATTTTTACTATCGACAAGGCGTCACAGGGGGCGTCTACGTGTCATATTTCAAACATCGCAAATTAAATTAATTCTATCAATTCTCGAGAATATATGTCAATAAATAAGTTATTTAACTACAAAAAACCGGCTTCCATGGCGTGCGAGTCAGTTTCAGTAGCAAGCTTGAGACGTTTATCATCAAATCTGTAGAGATACTATCAGATCTTGACAACATTTAAATGGGACCACCTTAGAAATGAGCCCTACCTACGAAAGAAATAATCATTCAAATAGGCAGAGAATTCGCGTAACAAACCTACAAAAAATAAACATATACCATATACAGACGATTTGAGAACCTCCTCATTTTTCGAAGTTGGTTGAAAATTTCCGATCAAAACAAAATACCAATGTGATGCCAGTAAAAATATTTGTGTATGTATTTAAGTAATAATATTTAGGGATTATTTGTTTTTCCTGTTAGTATTTTCCAGTAGTCTTTTTGCAGCTTGAAGCACGTCCACACTTTTAAATCGTTTTTACATGTGATACCTGGATAGTGCTTAATAAGTTAGTAATTGTAATTATATATCAAATTAATCAAATCAAATCAAATACACATATTTGCCAGAATACATTTACATTCATAGGTGTAGTTATTATTAGTATTCAACCTGCATGCAGACGTGCAAATATTAAAATTTTGTCATATTTCTTCTTCCAAAAAGAAGGAGGATCTCAATTTGTCTGTTTATTTTTTTTAATTTTTTTTTTAGTGTGTATGTTACGCGATTACTCCGTCAATTCTGAACCGATTCGAATGATTCTTTACGTTTCCGAGGTGTTCGCATTTTATTTTCATCGAGATCTGATAAGTATCTCCACTGCTACTGAAATTGACTCGCGGGGCAATGAAGTCGGTTGTTTCAGTTTTTAAACTATCTTAATTATTACATTTCATTTCAAATTCATTAATACTGTAGAAACAATTGAATAAAAGCCAGTTACACAATTTCCTTTTAAAGTTATTTCCCTCTAATCTAATTTTAATTCATTAGGAATAATATTGTAAACTATACAGTAATATTATAAATATGTATACTATAATTAAGATGTGGAATGATCTGCCCGTAGTGCTATTTTCTCTAGATTATAGTATGGAGTCGAAGAATCCAGAAACTCCTCAAAGATCGGCATCGGATCAACAGCGCCATTGGTGTTGCAAATGTTCATAGGCGACGGTAACCGCTAACCGCTTTCTATCAGGCGGGCCGTCTGCTTGTTTGCCTACTTTAACATAAATAAGATCGTTTAAAGAACTAAAAGAACCGACTTCCAATGGCGCGCTATTAATTTTAAGTTCCAACTTTGATGGTGTTTATCTCCTGGAGATACTTATCAGAGCTCGATGAAATTACAATGGTTCAATGGTATATACTACCCTTGGGATATCTCCTTTCCAACAAAAAAAGAATTATCAAAATCGGTTCATAAACAACGAAATTATCTGCGAACAAACGTAATATATATATATATATATATATATATACGTATATACTCGTGTAATCGTGTAATCGTCGACTTGTGAAACCGCCTTTCTTGAAATCAATTAAAAACCTCCTTTTTTAAAGTCGGTTAAAAAAGAAGTGACCATTAATGGTACTATTCATTATTCTGTGCTAATGGTAGGCTTTAGACGTGGCTCAAACCACCCACCGAACAAAGACATGTCGATCGGTTCGCCGAGTTCCGGTATGATGTTCTGTGCCGGCCAGTTAGTAAGACGGGTAGCGAAAGATTTATTTTTATTTTTTATATATTTAAAAATAATTACCTAATGACAATATCAATATTATATAAACAGTAATTTAATTATAGAGACATATTGTACTTACTGCTATAATAAAAAATAATATATATCTATATATTAGTCAAATAACCCGCCCCTGAGCGCTCCGGGTGCAAAGGTGCCCATCACACCTGCCGCATTTCCACGTTGAATGGCGATGCTCATCCTTTGCACCAGGAACGAGCCGGAGCGGAAGTCACCTGTACTGTCCCTAAGCCTGTGACCTACTTCATGGACGATATACGATACGATTTTGTATAAAAGTTATATAATATTATAAGCTGCGTTATGTTATCCAGCGCCTTGCTACCGTCTTACAATACTTGACATGCACAATTTTATTTAAGACTGTATCATAGAAAAGATAATAATACTACGTAACTGTATCATAATTTATTTAAGACTGTATCATAGAAAAGATAATAATACTACGTTACTGTATCATAATTTATTTAAGACTGTATCATAGAAAAGATAATAATACTACGTTACTGTATCATAATTTATTTAAGACTGTATCATAGAAAAGATAATAATACTACGTAACTGTATCATAATTTATTTAAGACTGTATCATAGAAAAGATAATAACACTACGTAACTGTATCATAATTTATTTAAGACTGTATCATAGAAAAGATAATAATACTACGTAACTGTATCATAATTTATTTAAGACTGTATCATAGAAAAGATAATAATACTACGTAACTGTATCATAATTTATTTAAGACTGTATCATAGAAAACATAATAATACTACGTAACCGTATCATAATTTATTTAAGACTGTATCATAGAAAAGATAATAATACTACGTAACTGTATCATAATTTATTTAAGACTGTATCATAGAAAGATAATAATACTACGTAACTGTATCATAATTTATTTAAGACTGTATCATAGAAAAGATAATAATACTACGTAACTGTATCATAATTTAACATCAGATGAGATAGTAATCAATTTCTGTCTGTTTGCTATAAAAGTTGAATTTCATGTATGTCCGATGCAATTTTTGATTTACTGATCTGAAATTACATTTCTTTCACCAAAAGAAAGCAACGCTGAGTGAGCAATAAATTGATCATACTTAGCTGGAGAGCGTCTTACGCCGCGTCTGCCGAGTTGTAGTCTCAATTTCAAAACATGCTTACCCCAACGGTTATCGTTTATGGCGCTCACTACCACTTAAAAAGCCTACAAACAGTGCAAACCCTTTGAACTATGTCGATTAACCTAGTACTCTGTCGGATTACTTCATTCATCTCCATCAGGGAAACTCCGAGCATAGCGCTCTCTCCATAAAATGTATCACACGTTTGTAAAATCAGTCTGTTATGTAATGTAAAAGTTAAATGTGTCTCTCTGTTCTGCTTAATTGCGTCAAAGTCAATATTTTGGTAGGTATACATAACCCGTTTTGCACAAATATGTGTTCTCTATAAATAACTATAATATCTCTACAAAAACATTTATTTTGTATCTGACGTCATTTGACGCACGCGACGAAAAAAATACAGATTACGTACGAAGGTAAACGTCATATTCAAGATGAACAAAATTTAATTACAAAAAATACATCCAACCAAATGAAGCATTGTGAAATGTTGATATGTTTGGCTTTCTTACGTCAACAACTATAATCTCTAAATAAAACCAACCATAATAGTTGATTGTATGAAATGGAAAAGAAATCATCTTCAAATTACATCTCTTGTATCCCAAATTATTTGGGTTAAGATTGATATGGATTATGTATTATTATACTTAGACAAGCAATAGCCGATAGGCGGCAGAATGCCTGTAAATTCTGTAATATCTTGCAACAGCAAGCCATCGAATAAGATGTGGATAAACCACATCTTATTTATGGTACCTATAAATATAATTTTACTTATAGTTTGAGACTTTGAATCCTAATATGTATTTCTAGTTCAACCGGTTAAACTGTCTGGTCTTTGCTTGTGCTTTTTTCTTACAAACTTATCTCTACAAATAGAATTCCAATAAATAAAATCTAGATATATTCAGTATAAATAATAGATACTAGGTTACACTACCTATATACTCGGAAGCAAAATATTTCTCATTTTTTTACCATATCTACGTTCATATTCATTTTTTTTATTTCTATATGATTACAATATGATAATATAATAACCTCGGTAAGAATTAAAATTTAGAGAAATAAAATTAGTCGGCGACTGGAAGGGTTTTAATGTCCTAAATACAGGGAAACCTAGTTAGGAGTTAGGCCGCAGCCATGACATTTAAACTTTTATTATTGTAAAGAAACTATATTCATTTTAGGTATAAATAGTAGATTAGTAGCCAAGGGCTGTAAGGCATCAATTGCAGCCCGAGATATTTAGGCGCACGAGCGCAGCGAGGGCGCCTATAGTTCGAGGGTGCAATTGATGCTTACACCCGAGCTAACTACTCTGCTTTACATCTCGATTGTGAGGTAAGTAGAAAAAAACCGGTATTACAAGAATAAAACATTTTATTAGGTGGGACAGGTGTTTTTTTTAACATTGAATAAATGCACCACAAACTAGATGGCTGCAGCTTTTTTGATAGCTCACTAAAGTATGTTAAAAATACAATCTCAGATAAAGACTTTACTCGTTTTTCTTTTCGCCACTTCATCAACACGTCGTAAGTTTTCAAATATCTCTCTTTAGAAATTTCAGGCAAAATATTGTTAATTGCTGCTTCAGCTTCCATTTTCATTGAATCGGGAGTGCAGCTTATTTCTTCATCATTTGCAGAACTCATGTTTTTTCCTAATTAGCACGTAATTATAAAAAAACCCAAAAACAAACAATATTTAAAGTAAAAGTTTTCTATTCCCGCCTTTTTTCATCTTTCTTTTTTTTTTTAAGAACGAAATTGGGCTTCTTTCGTTCGATATTTAAAATTGATGACTATTATACTCATACGAAGACAAGGCTGAATAGCGAAGCGACCTCTTTTGTCATTGGGCTGAATGCATGATGTCTATTGCCAGTATGATGGTTAGATGTACGCGAACTTTTTGAAAGAGTGAAGTGTTTTTTTTTTAAATGACTTACCGCCCTAGGGCTTTTCTAGCTACATTATTACCCTAGAGCGCTAATTGGTTACCTACAAGCCCCATTTGGGGGTAATAAGGACCTACTTACCGAATATGAGAGATGTAAAAAAACATTAAGTTTGTTTATGGCTTGTGTATTAGATAAAGTTTTTATAATTATGAGCAAATATAGAAATTATTATTATCATTAATTATTAGTATATCATTATCAATGACTTGAGAAAATATATAACGAAAATAAAACGTCGATGGCATTATCCAATATTCTTGTGTCTTTTTAGGTACATTATAGAATCTCCAATTTGAAACAGCTGTTTCACAAACTCATTTACATTTGATTACTCATATCAAATAGATCATAACACTCTATCAAGTTTCGTTCAATTAATACAACCGTTCGTGTAATAAATGACTCACTACAAAATATTGGAAACATTTTGTTTGTTTAGGAAATTCCGGAGCATAACTACAGTCATCTGTTTTCGTGAAAAAAATATTAAAAACACGTGTATCACATATCATTACCCACGACAGAACGGAGACTGTATTATGCGTTTGGGGTGAGAGGATGTTTGTTTGCTTGTTTGTTTGTGTGTGCAAATCCATGTTGCAATTTTTCTCTAAAACTACTAGTCCGATTTTGATGCACTTTTCAGTTATGAGTTTGGGTGTAATTGGTGCATGTTTTTAGATAGGTGTAACGGTGACAACTCACCAGGGGGCGCTGCAGTAATCATTTGTTGGTGCAAATCGATGTTGCCATTTTTCTTCAAAATTAGTTCGATTTTTGTCTTAAAACGGTTCGTAATTAATCAGTGGTGGTTCTTAGATAGATGTTATGACGTTAATTTTCTAAAGGACATTGTCTTGGATGTTAATTCAAAATTTTAATTTTGTTACTTGTTATATCGATGTTTTTAATCAACGTCACCATAGGAGGGTTTTACTATGTGAATAAAATTCGTGTTAATATTCATCATCATTGTTTTAATTTTATTTTATAATTATTAAAGAACAGTAAAAAGCTATATATATTATGCAATGTTAAATAAAAATAATTGAGTCTAACATAACTATCAATAACGCAGCCCACAACACTACTCTCAGATCGTAATCGATCGAGGGCTCGGTGGCGTAATCGGGAGAACGGTCGGCTTTGATGCCGTGGTACCGAGTTCAAACCTTACCGTGCACCAATGGATTTTTCCATCGAAAAATTTATGTGCGCTTCTCACAGTGGCCCTCCGGTGAAGGAAAACATCTTTAAGAAACCAACAACCCCCGCATGGTGGTAGGACACTATCTAGTGTCCGCCTGGCCAGCTACCACCCTCAAGTTAGAAAATCTGTCGCCAAAACATCTAATGTGTGACGGCAGCTATCCTTGAGAGCCAGTTCCCTTTCTAGGCTTAGCGTGCTAACTATCTTCGACCGCATCATCACTTACCAACAGGTGCGATAGTGGTCAAACGCTACCCTATAAGATATAAAAAAAATAAAAAAATATATGTACTTATTAAAAAATAATCACCAGATAAGCGACTGACTTAAAGTAAGTATAATACGGACACCGCAGCGTCCTGCGTGCGTGATCAAGGCGGCGACCAGATAGCGCAGTAGTATTTGTACCGACTAGTTCACACCAAACGCGATCAAAAAAACAATTGAAAAGTACAGAAGAAAGTGTGGCCTTACCTTTAATCAGCCGGAGTATCAGTCCACAGCAGGCTGACTATCTGGACAAAGAAGAACCGAATATCAATCGGTTCTTCTTTACCAATCGCTGCCTATCGCTTTGCATTAAACTAGACTAGAATTCAGATTTGATTTCTTGTATTTAAGCTAATATAATATTACTACATAATGTGTAATACTTCCCAATATATATCATTAATTTATTTTAGAAAGATGGACTACCTACCAAATACAAGTACATAGAGATAAAAATGGTTGACGGTTAGTTATTACTTTTTACTGTAAAAATATATATATATATACAAATTTGAGAACCCGGTTGTGTAGTGGGAGAAAGGTCGGCTTTGACGCCAGAGGTACCGAGTTCAATCCCCGCCGTGCACCAATGGATTCTTCTATCGGAAAATGTATGTGCGCTTTTCACAGTGGCATTCCGGTGAAGAATAACATCGTTAAAAAGCCAACAACCCCCGCATGGTGGACACACAATCTATTGTCCTCCTGGCCAGCTACCACCTTCGAATTATAAAATCTGTCGCCAAACATCTAATGTGTTCCAGCAGCTATTCTTGAGATACAGGGATACATTGAGTAGCGTGCTATCATCCTTGACAGCATCATCACTTACCAACAGGTGAGATAGTGGTCAAAGGTCTATAATAGAAAAAAAAAATTAGGCTTTACACGTTTAGCACACCAAAATATACTAATCTTGCATGGAATTAAAACACTTTCGAACCTCAAAATATCGAGAGCCCGGTGGCGTAATCAGGAGAACGGTTGGTTGGCTTTGATGCCGTGGTACCGAGTTCAAACCGCCGTGCACCAATGAATTTTTCTATCGAAAAATGTATGTGCGCTTCTCACAGTGGCCTTCCGGTGAAGGAAAACATCGTTATCTAGTGTCCGCCTGGTCAGCTACCACCCTCAAATTAGAAAATGTCGCCAAACATCTAATGTGTTCCGGCAGCTATCCTTGAGAGCCAGTTCCCATTCTAGGCCTAGCGTGCTTACCATCTTCGACCGCATCATCACTTACCAACAAGTGAGATAGTGGTCAAACGCTAGTCTATAAGATATAAAAAATGTATACATAAACAATAATCGCTGAAACTTGCACAAATCCTTACAATTACATTTAAATTCGTTGTTATACACAACGTGTACGCAGTTATTTGACTCTTTATTGTCATTTGACACTCAGAATAAGTGTTAGATTTTTACGAAATCGAATACTTAATAAGTAGGTAGGTATATATAATATTATGCCTTAGAACAGTATAATGAATAGTACAAGGCCTTATTACAGTAATTACTTAATGTTTGATTAACCTCGACGAATAAAGAGTGGTTTTATTAGTTTTCCGTATGTATCTTTTCTTCATAGATACAAATCTCTCCTCCAAAAAAACTCTAAAACGTATGGACCGATTTTAATTGCGTTTTTTTTTATGTAACTTGATCCGGAGAATTCTTAACTTTAAATGCCACGCGTACTTACAAACCTTAATTTATATAGATGGAAGAGCCGGTAGTAATTTTTTTTATAAAGCTTGAAGTCATTTTTATCTTTAACTCAATTTTACTAAATAACTATGTATAGCCCTCTATACATATTACATATTAGGGGTATTATTAATTTATACAAAATAAATATTGTAGGGTATCGTATTAATTAATAGTATTACCCGTAATGCTGCATTTACAACAAACCTGCGGGATGTCAAAGCCACTTTGCGGATGTCCTAGATATCTCTGCTTGGTTTTATCTAGTTTTCTCGGGATTGCGTGACAAGCTCGAGCTTGTTAGGTTACTCGTAATGTAAATTGAACATTTGTTGCTTTTGTTTTAATCATTTATGTGATGTGCGAAATAATTTTACAAACAACTTTTTTTTTGTTTTCTTTACTTTAGGTATTTCACGTGAAATAAACTAATTTTATTTCAAATAATAGTAAGTATTAGACAATATTAAGTATTAGAAGTTTAGGTATTAGATACTTATGTTATAGGTATAAACTTCCCTCGCGTCACGGGGAAATGAAATCGTTAGTCCTTGTTGTCTGTGTTGTCGGAACATCCATACTTAAACAAATGTGCACCATTATAATTAATGTTATCAACGATTCTTGTAATTATAACTCGAACACTGTCGCAGCGACCCGCGAAGTACGAGTGCACAAACTAAGTGAGATTGAGGACCGCGATCCGCGCCGCCCGCCTCACCGCGAGTTTGTACTCGTGGTGAGGCGGGCGGCCGCTGCTCTGCGTAAGTACATTCGATTCCAAACTATATGATTGTAAAACTGTGTTACTAGTAAGACTTTATTTAAAGAAAAAAAAAACAATGAGATGTTTACAGAAACTACTAAAACCCACTGATAGCCAATTGGACTCGAATATAAATCTAAAATGAAATCGGATACAATTATATCGCTAAATATTCCGTGTTGCAGCGTTTAAAATAACATGGTAAATAGTTTTAGACGGTTAATAGGTAAATGTCAACTTTGAACCATTAGTAAAACTAAACTAAAAGTTGTCACCTTTGCCATCAATATCAATGCCATTTATATCCGTCCTCGGAACTGAACACCGTCGCTGAAGGCAAAGCAAACCCAACGGAAAGTTTAGTGTTACAAAGTCGAACGTTGCTGTAAAACGGAAATATGAGAACTGTACAATTTAGCGGCAAGGTTTCTGACTATTTCAATGAAAGAATAGAAAGAAAGAAAAATAATTTATTTGGCAACAAAACAACAACGGTTCTACACTTATTTAAACATGAAACATAAAATTAAAATGTTTTATAAAATTAAATAATTAAATAGTAATGTGTTTTTTATGATTTGAAGATGAAGAATGATGACACGCAAGTCGCTCGCGTCTTGGTAAGCGATGAGGTCTGCCTGTAACAAAAACTGTGGCACGCAAAACTCGCCAATTACAGAATTTTACGCGTCATTCCACTATGCTGGTTACCTTGAGACAATATCTGGGGGCACTACTGTGCTCCCGCCAAAACGAGCCAAGCGAAACGCAAGGGCACTATTACATTTATTAATTTACATATGGAATTTTATTGGTAGTATGTTAAGAACACTAAAACATTTACATACTAGCTGTGCCCGCGACTTCGTCCGCGTGGAAGAGTGTCTTTGGGTAGCATTTTTAAATATTTAGGCTAATTATTTTACAAATAAGACACATGCGTATCCCACCTACACCGCACCGTACCACGCCACGCAAATCCCCCTGCCCTCTCCCTCTCTCTTCCCTCCACCCCCTTTCTCCTCACTTCCCTCTCCCCCTCCCCTTTCCCTCCACTTTCCCTCCCCCTCTCTCTTCCCTCACTTCTCCCTCCCATCCCCATCTCTCTTCCCCCCACTCTCCTTCCCTCACTTCTCTCTCCCCTCCCCTTTTCCCCTTCCCTTTCCCCTTCCCCTCACTCCCCCTCCCCTCACTCTCCCTCCCCCCATTCCACCTCCCCTCCCCTTTCCCTCACCTCCCATCCCTCTTCCCCTTTCCCCTTGCCCTCACTTCCACCCACCCTCCCCTCCCCTCATTCCCTCTTCCCCTTCTCCCTCCCCCTTCCCCCTCACAAACTTTGAATAACATATTAATTTATATCGAATCAACAGCCTAAACAATAAGTTTCAAGCTTCTACCTTTAAAAATGACGATACTTTCATACAACTTTGCATCCCCCTTTTCAACCCCTTACAACCCTCTTTTCGCATTAAAAAGTAGCCTATGTCCTTTCTCAGGCTTTAGACTATCTGTGTACCAAATTTCATTTAAATCGGTTCAGTGGTTATGGCGTGAAAGTGACACAGACAGACAGACAGAGTTACTTCCGCATTTATAGTATTAGTTAGGAGGTTAGGATTAGGATAGTTAGGATTGATATTGAGCATCCTATTTACTATAATGTAAAGACACTCTGTCCATCAAATTGATCATTTCACTTACGTTGCGTTACTTAAACCTGGTTTATTACAAATAAAATCGTTTGAAAAACTAAAAAAAAAAACGCGCCCCGAGGGTTCCCTAAAACCTTGTCAAACTATGTTAAAGGACAAATGCAACTTTGCAGTTCGATCCCTAGACTGATGCCTATAGACCCCGTTATTGCACCAACCGTAAATAATAAGTATATAATAAAAAATTCGCTTTTATTTGTTATTTCACTACATATTTTATACTTTTTAGACTTTTTCTTCATATGTGCTGTAAGACCCTTGATTATATTATAAACTCGTGTAAGACCTTGCGTCTTGTCAAATTTCATGATCCAAGGTCAACGGAAACTATAACGGAACCCTAAAAAACAGACAAATCAAGAAGATCTCCCTTTCTGAAATCGGTTAATAAGCAGAATTTTGCTAATGCTGACTCCTATGAACCTAGTCTAAACAACGGTTTTCAACGTATTTTTACGAAGAAAATACTTATCATAATATCACATCTGCCCACAGGAGAACGTATGATAAATTTAACATTTCCTCTTTCTGCCATAAACATCTTACTATAGTCGTTCAGTGTGTCTGTACAAAGTTACCAAATCAAAGTTTGGTATTATTTTGACATCTCACGTATGGTAAAAAAATACTTTGAATTCAAAACGTAGAACTATTTACTGGGTAATTAGCTTAGTATATTTTTGTACCCATAGTATTTTTGGATTTTTTATACGTCGATTAAAAGTAGGAAAAATATATTTTAGTTTTAGTTTAGACTCGCAAATTGTATTTATCATTTAGTACAATAATACTGTAATAACAGTTATCCATTTTGCACGTACAATTTTCTGTACTAATAAGCACAGAAAATTGTACGCCTGAAAGGGATAACTGTTGATACGATATACATTTAAGAACATCTTGTATCTATCTAATACCTTTAAACGAGCAATCCTTGTATATAAATATATAATCTGAATCGCGGAAACGGCTCCAACGATTTTCATAAAATTTAGTATACAGGGGATTTCGGGGGCTATAAATCGATTTAGCTAGGATTCATTTTCAGAAAATGTTGTTTTATTCGTGTTTTTAGGCACTGAAAAACTGCTACAATATCATTAGAATACAAAGGGTAATTTCGACTCATTTGACAACGTCGTGATAGCTCGGTGGAAGATCGATTGGATAGCGTTCGGGAAGTCCCTGGATCGAGACCAGATGAGATTACTATTTTTCCCTTTTTTTATCAAGTTCCTTGTTATGTAAGAAAAACTATTAATGGGAGCCAAAAGAAATCCAAAAAACTCTATTTAACAAAAAAATATACAATACCGAGCTAAGCTCGGTAATCCAGATATTGTACATAAACACACAGTGCAACAATAAAGAACTATTATATTCTATTCTATATCGTTGGTAGGTACATAATTTGGTCATCAAAATTACAATGCAGGTGAGACCAAACACATTATTTTCGGTCCTGCTTTATAATTTTGATGTCTAGGTTAATAATTTAGGATCATTTAAAAAACTTAAACAACCGACTTAAAACGTCGCGCTAGTCAATTTCAATACTAAGTTTGAGGTGCTTATCTTCATATCTCTGGAGATACTAAATATCCTGTGAAATAATATCATCATCAAAATCAGCCGATATCAGTCCACTGCTGGACAAAGGCCTCTCCCAAGACATGCCACTGAGTAGCTAGTATATCATGTCATCGAAGTATATACAAATGCATCGATGATTTTTGTTGATTTATTAAAAACCGCTCGACCGATTTCGATAAAATTTAAATGGGACAACAGCCGATTCAGGCATCTTCGAGTAATCGATGAACATAAATTGAAAATAAATATTCCGACGAATTGACAACCTCCTCCTTTCTGAAAGTCGGTTAAAAATGACACGCAAAAATATCTATCTCATTAGAAAAATTGCACGCCGCACAATAGTGTGGTAATAGTATTAAATTAAAGGCAAACATCATCAATTACCATAAGCTGCCATGCATTTCCTGCCAGTCATAGAAACTATACCACAAAAAATTAAGTACCTACGTAAACCTAAAAACCCGACGAGCATAGGCAGCGAACAAAAATGATACATTTCAACGACAATATGTTTTGAATAGTATACTTCATCGACTTCCGTCGATGAAGTATACTTATTAGAAAATTGCGTAAAGCTGATCACTCACTGTTCTCCGTTCATTTTACATCCGGTCATCCGGTGTGACCGTAACCTTAGCGTTGTCGGTCTAAAAACAATGAGTCAATGACTGACAGCTCTTGTGTCTTTTGGCACGGATTCAATTGTATATCTTTTGTGGTAGTCTGTGTATTATGTAAATTATAATACTATATAGTCTTCAAATAAACGTGGTTTTATTATAAAGTTTACAGATTGAGATCCACCATGGCTGAGGCGCAATTTTGACAGTCCCGCTACTTATCGACTAGTAATGTGACATACTCTAGTGATGTGACATACTCATAACATCCTCCTTATTAGAAAAGTTAAGTTATAATAATTTAACCGCTTGAGACAGTTTACAAAAATTGAGTAAACTCTTAACAATAACCTTTGACAACAAAGTGTAACAACAACTGTTTCATTAACTTAAAATAAGACAATTTGTTGAACTTAGTATCTATCTATGAATATTCTAGCCTTAACTTAATTAGCCCTTCACAGTCATTGCCTAAATGTTTGCTTAATAAACAAAATATAAACTTTTATAAGTCTAACCGTCTTGGTGGTCTTATGACTCTACCACACCTAGTGCGTCTTTCAACTGGAGTTGTAAGCTCTTCAACAGATGGTGCTACTGTATGAGAATTAGGCGATGTCATGATAATTTAACTTTTTTGTAACCTATCTTGAGATACTGTTTGAGGCGACTGCGGAGGCTTCAAAATATGCTGTCTGTTTCTTCTTCTGTCCATCTGACCCTTCAACAGTATATGACCTAGGCTGATCACATTTGGACCTTACTGTGCCTGTGATCCATGGAGTATCTGGCACTTTTTTAAAATAGACCTTATCTCCTTCTTGTAGTTCTGGTAATGATTTAGTCTTTCTGTCATAGTAATCCTTCATTTTATTTTTATTTTCTTCCTTCGTTTTTACATATTCTTGAAATTTTACTGTTCTTGGTTTTTGGTCAGTTTCTTGTGACTGTTGGTAATTGTGTTCTAAGTGAACGTGACATTAACAACTGTGCCGGTGATGGTAGATTTCCACTTGGTGTATTCCTGAATTGAAGCAAAGCAAGATATGGATCTGTTCCTGACTCCTCTGACTTGGTAAGAAAACGTTTACATATCTTTACTGCCGACTCTACCAACCCATTTGACCTTGGTATGTAGGGGCTTGATGTATTGTGATGTATTCCCCATTCTGAGATAAAATTCTTAAACTCTGCCGAATAAATGGTGGTCCATTGTCAGAGAATAACTCGACTGGGATACCATGTCTGCTAAAAATGCTTTTAAGACAAACAATTACTGTTTTGGCGTTAGTACTTGCCACTGCCATTAATTCAATATAATTTGAGTAATAATCTTGTAGTAAACTATGTATTTTTAGGGTTCCGAACCCAAAGGGTACCAACGGAACCCTATTACTGAGACTCCGCTGTCCGTCTGTCTGTCTGTCTGTCTGTCTGTCTGTCTGTAAATGATAATACTATATAGTCTTCAAATAAACGTGGTTTATTATAAAGTTTACAGATTGAGATTCACCATGGCTGAGGCGCCATTTTGACAGTCCCGCTACTTATCGACTAGTGATGTGACATACTCTAGTGATGTGACATACTCATAACTTCTTTCTCCTTCTATATTATACGAGTAAAATAAATCCTTATTTCTCCTGGTTACGGCATCGCGCGTGAACGGCTAGACCGATTTTGTTGTGTTTCTTATTATCAGGAGAAGGTTCTTATGAAAGAAAAGTTTTAAATAAATGAAAGTATGTTTTAACGCGGGTGATGCCGCGGGGTACAACTGTTATTTTATACGTAGGTAGACATATATCGTATAATATGTTATTGTGTATTACGGAAACGGATTTCAGTAGCAATTCTGAGACGTGTATCGTCATATCTCTGGAGATACTTATCAAATTTCGATGAAATTACAATGAGACCACCTCGGAGACGTACCCTACCGATTACAAAAATAATCATTTGAATCGGCTCAGAATTGACGGAGTAATCGCGTAACATACACACAAAAAAACCTACAGACGAATTGAGAACCTCCTCCTTTTTTGTGAAGTCGGTTAAAAACGCAGCTCTTCTTAGCTTACCTTACTAGAACATTCAAAACTGACTCACAAGTTTATACAATCACACTTCTATTTACATACATCTAAAACTCTCATATTCTATATATAACCAGTAAATTCACCTGAAACACCATACTGTCTGCTGTGAAGTGAACCGGTGATTCATTGAACTAATTATTTGTTTAACAGCATCTGAGTATTTGTTTTGCAAGTTATTTTGGTCAAGAGTGAACTCGGTTATACAACAAAAACTAGACTCAATATAAATCAATTAACTTATTACTGCACACGGTTTCTTCGCGCTATCTTAAAAATAGGTATCATGTAGGGTAATAGGATCATTTACCACTAAATTCAAGAGGAAAGCATCCCGATTGTGCCGATACACTGTAATATGCCGGTAGACGGTGTTCCGGCAACAACAACCCTTGAGAGTCAGAACATTTTAAATAGGGCCACGTGAATGACCATGACTATGTGAAATTGATCATTTTAAATATTTTGGAAGTTGAAGGAAGATTTTCTAATACAGCTTCAAAGATTTGACCGAAACATGCAATAAAACCTTTTAAAAAGATTTTTCAATTAATTCTATGCAACAAAATTGTTTCCCATTAAATATTTTCTAGAGCGATACCCTAAAATTCTTCTCGGAACTGATGATCTAATTGATTTGAACGTAATAAATCGATGCAACAATTCAAGCGTTTCTGTTTAAACGCTGTCAGCCTGACGAACAACACGTATTGATGACTTGATGACTGATGATCTGACGGAACGGACGGACTGAAGGCTAATGCTGAAGGTCTAGGTCTGATGTGCGATTTTAAAATGACCGTTAAGCCGTTTAAAAACTATACATATTTTACTAATTGATGGCGCTATAAAATCAACTTTCATAGGTCTGATCAATTCGAAATTCGGTATCCTTTTACTTCAATGATATTATTATAAGAACATGGTAGCATTGACCTGATACTGGGACATTTCCTTGAATTTGCAGAATACTCAACTCCTTACAGCAGAGATGTCGAGTTTGCGCTCATTGCAATTATCGCAGATCCATTTAAATAATTAGCAACAATGCCATTCTCTGTTCTTCATGCTCATCAAGCTCGACATTAGAAATTCGTGTTTTCATGTAGTTATTTCTAGTTCCATTACGTTTACGTGGCATAAGAGTAAGTACCGCATCTACCTTTTTATATCGATGCTGGCGACATCCAAAGGCAAGCTACCTACTTATAGTAATTTCTGTATGACGCTGCAGTGGCCCATTTTAATACTGACTATGACTATGATAAGTATGACTTTCTAAACTAAAAAGGTCAAACAAACAAACATCTTTGTGAGTCTCATTCTGCTCCCAATAACAAAATGTTTAGAATAAAAATCAAACATGCTATGAATGGCCCCCACATCAAGATCAGAACGATGTTGATAAACGGAAGATAAAAGCAAATATCCAATGGAAATGTTGTTAAACAAACCGTGCACTTATCAAGGTAAATTAAATCGGCGCGCGCGCAGATTTCACGCTGAAATTGTTTTCGCGATGTATACGGAACATAACAAGTCAAAATTTCAAGGGTATTTTGGACACGAATACCTGGGTATTTTTAACTGACTTCCAAAAAGGAGGAGTTCTCAATTCGTTTGTATGTTTTTTTTCATGTTGTTACGCGATGACATAGAAAAGATAATAATTACTGGCGATGACTCCAACAATTATTGATTACAATGTTGATTTTGATGATTATTTTTTTTGTTTGGTAGGACTTCAAAGGTGGCCCTATATAAATTTTATCGAAATTGAATAAGCGCTTTTAAAAAAAAATCAACAAATCCCAAAATATGTTGATGAACACAAAAAAAACGTCATCAACGTTTTGTTTTTTTAATAAACTTCAAAAAAGGAGGAGGTTTCTCAATTCGACCGTATATACGAGTCTATATATTTATTTTTTTATTGGAAAGGAGATTTTCCAGGGGTGGTACCATAGTAATAGCATCGAGATCTGATAAGTATCTCCAGAGGTATGGAGATAAACACCTCAAACTTGGTAATGAAAATTAACAGCGTGGCATTTGAAGTCGGTTATTTAGTTTTTTAAACGATCTTTTCGTTTAGTAAATTCCATAAGATGTGGAGTAATGGTTGAAGTTAATAAATGTGTATGTTTTAGTGGTAGATCGGTTCGCGGAGTTCCAGCATCGTATTGGGTGGTAGCCAGCTTAAAATTAGGATTAGTCATTTAGTTTATCATGATTGGACTAAACTCAGTTGTTTCCTGTACCTTATTTATATACCTATAAAGTACTATTAAGTAATCTGTGCCTGTACTCATAATACACATTGCCGTCTTCCATTACTAGACTCCATGATTCCATCTAAGACCGCAAGGTAATTTTTTTTAGATATATCATAGAGGTATTATTTATTATATTCTTCGTCTTAATTTTTAACCACCGACGCAAAAAAAGGGATGTTTAAAGTTTTACGTGTGTATCAAGGTGTGTATCTAAGTACTTACGATCGTATCTCTATACATTTATATGTGTGTGTCTGTCTGTGGCATCGTAGCGCCCAAACGGATGAAACGATTTTGATTTTTTATAATGTTTGATAAGTGTTTCATGATTTTTATTACAAGCTTTATCTCTACTTCACGGCGAATTTATTTGTCCGTCACAAATCTAACGATTGATTTTAGAGCGAGACTTCCTGCAGGGCTAGCATGGCCTTATCCCCGGGGGAAAGATAAAATTATTTCCCTCTATTTTTCGCCACTGACAGGAGATCAACACAACAATTTAAACGCTTGGTGAAGTTTAACCACGAGTTTTGATTTTGTTTCTTATTAAAAAGTTTAAAAAAATAATTGATTAAAAGTCAGCGGGCGTTTATTATTGTCAAAAAACTTAATTATAATTTTTTTTAGGATGAATGATCTTTTTTATCCCGGGATAAAATAGTCCCCTTGCCATGCTAGCCCTGCTGGGGTTCGATTGAGCTGAAACTTGACATACATGTGTAAATCGCGTGACAATGCAATATTATGATGACATGGTGCTGATCTGATGATGGAGGTGGAAGGTGGCCAAAGGAACTCCTAAACTACACATGTTATACCCGTCGTGTTTGGGCTCGTTGGATTTGTCTTGACTTACTCTGGTACTAGGTTATGTAAAAGCTTGTGTTTAAAAGGTTTTTTAAAATTATACTTGTTATGTTTTTGAATTGCATGATCTATGAAAATTCATTCAACCGTTTTAAGACTATGAGCTCTCTTCTAGATAATGAAGCTATGAGATCAACTTTTATAGGTTTGATCAACTAGAAATTTGGTATCCTCTTACTTCAATGATATTTTATGAACATGGTAGCATTGACCTGAAGCTGAGGCATCTCCTTGAATCTGCAGAATACTCTACTCCTCACGAACTTACAGCAAATATGTTGTGTTTGGGCTCTTTAAAATGGTCTCAATGAACAGAGTATAAATAAGGGTGTTTTAAAATGTTGAATTCAAGTAAGTATTATATTTAATGCTTCATTGTGTGTGTACCTTATTTATCTTATGCATTAATTTTAGTATCAAGCTCATTAGTTTCAAATAATATTTTTTTTATACTTTAAATTTAAGTTGGTTATAGGTCATGATACCCGAAATAAAGATTTAGTATTATAATTATTCCGAGATAAATTTTAAAACTCACGGGTCTCCCGGTTAACACGCTAGCCCTAGAATACTCTGATTCTCAAGGGCTGTGTGCTGCCGGTCACCGGAACATATTATAGTGGCAGATTTTTTGTCTCTTACTTTTTCGTATCAAGTCATCGGAACATTGATATAATATGCTTCTACCACCTGTGGTAAATAAACGAGCTAATCTTGTACGTATTATAACATCTATATAATTTACGTATCACTAATTATTTGGATAAATGTTTGGCATTGTTGTCGCATTCCTTTTTGGCGCCTCGCCTTTAGAAACGAAAACGAACGAGACGTCAGAACCAGGAAGCCAACTCCGAAATGATACATTCGGAAAGTTCGGGCCCGACCGAAACGACCGAATTTGCCGATGTTGATCTACTACGAACAAAGTTCAGACATTTTTAACATAAAATGACGATAATGTTCTTGTTAAATTATCGGTCGTGCTTTTTTTTATTTATAGTAGGATTTACGATACAACAAATGTCAAATGAATTTCAGTCGGACCGAATCATAACCTAAAACGACCGAACGAAACGAATGTGATTCGTAGTAGGAGAAGCCCGTTAAATTTTGGACGATTTTCGGACTACTACAACGTGTAAACGGCGGAGCTATCGTCGAAAGGCTGTGAAGGCGGAAGACGTTCGAGACTTTCGAGAGCGACGACACACTTTTGCTCTGGACTGCCTTCGAGACTACATCTCCGGGTCTTCAATATACCGTCAAGACGTCACCGCCTAGAAATAACGCAGGAGCGTGGACTTTTCTAGGGCGATCGCGTCGTTTTTATAAAGAAAAAAGTAAAATACTAATGTATGTCGTTCCAAATGAATATTAGCTGAATTATATGTATATTGTTGATTAAAACCTCTTGTCTCTTTTAGCATTTTAAGTTTACCTCCATAGTTAACATTTTTAGTAAACGCGTTTTTACAGAAATTTACGCTAAAATAACGTAGCAAAGCTTGGTCACCCAGGTTCACTTTATTCAAACTAACCAGTACCTACCATAAATGGTATAAAAATAATGTATACTAAAACGAAATACACTTTGGACACATATATTAATATTAAAGCGTGTTTCATATTCAATATGATGACAAATGAATTGTCCTTGACCGTAAGGACGGTATGTATGAGTTTTTTGATGTTTGTCGTGAAGTAACCCCAGACAGTATAATACATTTTTTATGTTTCCTGGTGGCCTACTTTATGGTAACTATGTAGGTAGGTTATTTTTTATGTCGTATAGACTAGCATTTGACCAACTATCCCACCTGTTGGTAAGTGATGATAAGGTCGAGGATGATAGCATATCTAGGCCTAGTAAGAGAACTAGCTCTCAAAGACAGCTGTCGGAACACATTAGATTTTCTAACCTGAGAGTCTAGTGTCCTCCAGGCGAACACTAGACAGTGTCCTACCACCATTCCGGCAGTTAGTAACGATGTTTTTTTCTTCAACGGAGTGCCACTGTAACATGCGCACATACATTTTTCGATAGAAAAATCCATTGGGGCAGGGCGGGAATTTGAACCCGTTACCTCTGGCATTAAAGCTGACCTTTCTCCAACTGCACCACTGGGCCCTGTTACCTCACATCATAACAAAAACATTTATATAGCAAAGTCATTCGTGTCTACGTCCACACACAGTCCTTGAGAGTCAGAGTATTCTATGTCTCTAGCGTATTCATCATCTTTGACCACATCATCGCTTAGGTAGGTTCTATTAAAGTAGAACCTACCTGAGCGATGATACGATGATACCTATTAGGTATAGATACCTAATAGGTACCACCAGACAGAATAACTGTAGGTAGAAGAGTTCGACGGTTTATTTAATACATTATGCGCATTTTTTTATGTTGTTTTTACATAGATATTTTCTGATGATTTGATTTTGATTTCTCTTTTTCTTTCTTTCTTCTAATTCTTCTTGTGTTTTTACACAAAGAGATATTTTAAGAAATATAAGAATGAAAGAAAAAGAGAAATACAAAGAGAGAAGAAAGATAATTTAATATCTTAATTTATTTTATAATTATATTATATATTTAATATATATTTAATTATATATTTAATTCTGTATTAAAATAAAATATTATTTACTTTTATTTTATATTTTAAGTACTTTATCTTATTCTTTATGTACCTTAAAACTAGATGTATATTTTAAACTAGAAGTGCCCCGCGGCTTCGCCCGCGTTAAAAACTTATTTTATTTACTTAAAACTTTACTTTTGTAAAAACCTTTCTACTATAAAATAAGACATTAAAAAGAATTAGCAAAATCTGTTCACCCGATTTCATTTTATCGCATGACTAAGGGAAATAGGGATTCTTATTTATAAAGCGAAAAAAACCACATTGTATTTCAGACTTTGTTACCTACCCCATTTTGCATTCTTGTAACACGTATTTACTTATTTATTTACAGAAATACTTGTGTTATGTTTCGAATAAAACATAAAACAGACTATCTAATATTGTTTTTCCATACAAACTTTGAATCCCCGTTTCAACTCCATAAAGGTTTAATTTTAAAAAATCATTTTTAGGGTTCCGTACCCAAAGGGTAAAACGGGACCCTATTACTAAGACTACGCTGTCCGTCTGTCTGTCTGTCTGTATGTCTGTCTGTCTGTCTGTCTGTCTGTCTGTCTGTCTGTCTGTCTGTCTGTCTGTCTGTCTGTCCGTCTGTCACCAGGCTGTATCTCATGAACCATAATAGTGAGACAGTTGAAATTTTCACAGATTATGTATTTCTGTTGCCGCTAAAACAACAAATACTAAAAACAAAATAAAGTTAAAAATTAAAGGGGGTCCCCATACAAAAAACGTGTATTTTGTATAGCGCCATCTGGTCAAGGTGTCATCTGCGTGTTAACAACCTCAGAGTAACTATTACTCATAGACATATACTACTAGACGGAACATCTCGAACTGGCATTGTCGAATACCGTGAGTAAGCTGGCTGGCATATTCTCGCTCACACGTAGCTCGGCACTCAAAACAACAGCACGCGCTTATGTTAAAAATTGCGTATCCGGAATGCCATCGTGTGTCCTCAGATACTGCAAAAACCAGTCAGGAAAAACAAACTGAGACGACGGAGTCACTTTTCACAATTAAGTTCAGATTTTAAACCCGCGAATTAAAACCCGCATACATACAACGTTATTTTGTTAATTTGTAATGACACTTCACGACGCAACGCCTAGTTTGCTGGCGCCATGTTCGTAGATTATGTAAACAGATGTGACATTATAGCGCGAAATGAAATTGCCTATTTTTAAATTTTGAAGAAAATAGTTTGAAATGTGTGTGTATACTGTATAATTATGTCTGTGGTATCTTAGCTCCCAACCCAAGTGACTGGACCGGATTTTAATTTAGTTTTGTTAATTTTTTTTATTCATACTATTCTATGGAACCGACATAAAAAGAAGGAGGTTCTCAAGTCGACTGTGTTTTTTGAATGTGTGTTACGTTACCGCATAACTCCGTAATTTATTAACCGATTTGGAAAAATCTTTTTTATTTGAATGCGTATTAAGTACTTACGGATTGGTGCCATTTTATATAATATCGTATTCTATCATTTTCTCTTAATAAAAATACATTGGACGTTGTCGGTAAGGACGGTAGGGCGATATGTGTTTAATCTATAATTAGTCACAACCGGCGGCGGCAACCACTCCCCCGTGCCCCCGCGTGAATGATAACCGTTTGACAAAATTTATTTGCTCGGGATGACAACTCTTTGTTTTACCCACAGACCTGCTACGTATTAAACTCGATCGCGTACACCGGCCTTCATGAGAACGACCTTGAACGGAGTTTGTCCCTTTCTTTTGTATGGACAACTTACATATTTATCATATATATAGTATAGAACATATATAGGACTATCAGGTTGTTAGAGAAGGAAACACTCCCACCCTGGTGATGATATGATATTCGCGCGAGCGTCGTCATGCTGTCCGCCGGATGCGCTTCGAAACCCTGCCTATAAGTTAGCAATTATTTGCTACTTGAAATTTCGGTTATATCTGGTTTAATAATAGAAACTTTGTAGTATTTAGGTGATATTATTTGCATAACTAACTACGTAAGTTAGTTAACTGTGCAATTTGCATAAATATAAATAATAGGTACCTACTAGTTAAATAAATACCGTCTTCTTATTAAAAATGCCGTGACCACCTTCTAGCTTCATCATCAGACCCTAGATCTAGGTGTAAAGTTCTCCTTAAGACGAATCAATCGAGCCCAATCTCGGTGGGTTTATGTTGTTTTATCGCAGAGATGCCGTGGCCAATCAATCGAGCCCAAACTCGGTGTGTTTATGTTGTTTTATCACAGAGATGCGATGCCACCTTCCGTCTCCATCATCAGACCAGCTCCATGGTACCATATCATTGTTGTCACCGAAGATTCATAAGTTCACCAAATTTGAGTCCAATCGGACATCGAGAAGTGGGTCTACTTTAGCTTTCAAGATTCCACCTGAACATACATAGTGACATACATACATACATACATTGCAAGTTAAATAAAAGCTTGTAATAAAATGTATTTAAGTAGGGCTCCCATACAACGGACATGTTTTTTTTGCCGTTTTTATAGATATTGGTACGGAACCCTTCGTGCGCGAGTCCAACTCGCACTTGGCCGGTTTATCCAGAAGGAACTAACGTCTTTATAACTATCTGCATATAAAATTGCAGCGCAATTCGAAACAATATTGATTTTCAGACTTTGTTACCCCATTTCACACTCATAGGAAAACAATTTCAAAAACGCCTGAAACACGTATTCACCTTTTTATTTACTGAAGCACTTGTGTGAAGTTTTGAATAGAAAAGACTATCTAATCTTGTTTCTCCTTACAAACTTTGAACCCCCATTTCATCCCCTTAAAGGGTGCAATTTAGAAAATCCTTTACGTACTAAGACAAATATACCTTCCAAATTTCAAGTCTCTACGACCAGTGGTTTAGGCTGTGCGTTGTCTGTCAGTCAGTATGTCAGGACAAAGATTCTTATAGTATTAGATAGATGTATTCAATACAGTTGAAAAACAACAGATTCCTATATCAAGTCGACAGATTCTTCGACAGATTCCCCTCATAATAATATTTGGACTAAAACTAACCGTCCAGCAATTATCTTTTATAGTCTTTCAAAAATATCTCTGCTGAAGATCGCAGTACAATTTCACATTTAGGAAGCTAATAAATACTTTAGAGATCCATCTCCGTCTGCGTCCAGTGCCAAATATCTGGCTGCAACTATTTGGGGAATAGATGCTAGTACTTACTAACTATAATTACAGTAAATTATAATATTAGGGTTTTCTCTCACCTAAAGCATTTGCCTGTAATGTAACATTACACAGGCGAGCATTGCATCAGTGAGGAAGGGAGCATAAAGAACATCGACGACTATTCCCGCACCACTCCCACCCTTCAAAAATTGTTCATTAAAATGTAAGCCTTATGACGTTCACTGAAGACAGACTTTATATTGACCACACAAAGATAAGACCGCGTGGAGACAGCGGTGTCCGCTCGTTGTGTATCTTAATGAACATTTTTTTCCGAGTGGGAGCGGTGCGGGAAAAGTCGGCGACAACCTTTACAGTACGCAACCTGTAATGTTACAGATTCCAGCATTCCATGGTGAGAGAAGTGGAGTGCTCATCAGTCAGGGAGGTAGTATTGTAAACGTAATGCTTAAATCGAATATGAAATGTTACATTACAGGTGAATGCTCCAGAGCAGAGCATCTTGTGAGAGAGCATCTTTTGTAGTACTTACTGTAATTAGTTAGGTAGATGTAAAAACTAGATGTATCTTACTCTATGATCTTACTACTTTACCTGTGGCTATGTGCTGAGTTTTGAATTTTGATTAAAAATGATGCACCCTAACTGGATTTTGCATGGTAGAACATTGATGTAAACATACATTAATTCACTCCATCTTTGTTTTAAACTATTTTAAGAAATCAGTAAAAGGTAGTCTTCAAAAGTTTATACTATACGCAATCTCCATTGCGTATAATCTTCTTGGTTTGGATCAAATTGACCATACATAGATAAAGGATATAATGTAATAAGAGGTCTGTGGTATTGACGATGTTTTTAGATGTTGCATTAGGGTCAGTTCATACCGCGACGCGACGCGACGATGCATTTGGAGTCGCGTGGCGCAGCGAGAAGCCGCGCGGCGCAGCGAGAAGCTGCACGGCGCAGCCCGATGCCGCGCAGCGTAAAAACGCGCGACGCTACCATATTATTATCTCAATGCAATTTGTATCTTTTTGTGTAGTTAATAAAGTTCAATTGTTTATCACGCGGTTCAACTGGATAAAGCAATAACTAACCGAAAAGCTACTTGGAAAGTTGTCAAAAATATATCAGGACTAAGCTCAAATATGTCATCCTCATCAGACTTGTTACAATTGGCATCAGATCCAAAGATATCCGTAAATAAAGTAAATTAATATTTTGTTCACGTGTGTAAGGATTTGGCGAGCAAAATTATTTTTGCCGATGACACTGCAATAATTTTCAATGGCAGCACTTGGAATGAAGTCTACAACAATACCCAAGACGGACTCCAGCTGGTGACCGATTGGCTAAACAGAAACTTGCTGACATTAAATACAGCAAAGACAAAATTCATCGAATTTAAAATTTCTATCCGAGGCGTACCGAAAAATCAATCTAGACCACTTAAAATACACAAAAGCAATGACACTGAGAGCACTAGCTGCGCGTGTGCGGAAATAGGCAAAATAACTTGTATTAAGTATCTAGGTGTCCTGATCGATGACAGATTAAAATGGCAAGAACACATTAATTTAGTCTGTTTGCGCATACGAAAACTCAAATATATCTTTCTAAAACTTCGGAAATCAGCAGACATCGATACCATCAAATTAGTCTATACATCATTGTGTCAATCTGTTCTTAGTTATTGCGTGACAGTTTGGGGATCGGCTTGCACTACATACCTTATTAGATTAGAAAGAGCACAAAGAGCTATATTAAAAATTGCTTTTAATAAATCTTTTACATATACCACCACCAAATTGTACCAAGATTGTAAAGTATTAACAGTGAGGCAACTTTATATATTAGCTACTGGCCTAAGATTTCACAAACATGCTCCAAATGAAATAGCTCACTCCACTAGAACTCAACGACTCATTAAGTGGAATATCCCCTCAGTCCGCACATGTTTTGCACAGAAATCTCACTCGTTTCTTGCACCATATACATACGCCAAAATGAACAAAATTCTTGACATATTTAGGTGTACTAGATATATTACAAAAAAGAAAATAACAAACTGGCTGCTATCACTAGACTACATGCAAACTGAGGAACTCCTAAGGATTCCTAAATACAATTGTTACGTCAATACCCTAATATCCTATATTTGTAACATACCAAAAACTTACACACACACACACACAAAGACACACACACACATACACACACACACATACACACACACACACATACACTAATGTTAACTTCACTTGTACTATACAGTCACTTACCTGTCGATTGTTAAGCAAACTTATTACTTAAGTCTAGATCTTTGTCAACATGGGAGAAACTAGTTCTCATAACACAGGGAATCCTAGCATGAGAACTAGTGTAACTAATAATTATTACAAATCTTTAAAATAGATTTAAACTATAGCATAATTTAATTAATTGTAATTTGATAATTTTTGTATTTGTTTTTTTAGGGAAAACAAATTAACAGTAAAATAATGAAATTTTTAATAGGAAATAGTTATAAAATAAATTATTAATATATATATTTTTTTTTTATCGCATTGTATGAAATAATTTAAATAGCATTACTATAATAATTAATTATTATTATTTATTTAATGTTTTGTTAATGCGATCTTTCTATGATATGTCAAATATTGTAATTTGTAAATTATTTTGGAGAATAAAAATGTATTATTATTATTTATTATTATACTCTTTATTCAATTCACATCACGGGCTGCAAATCGCCCGGTCCTTTGGAAGGCATTGACGGAGCCGAAGCCAACGTCAAGAGGCCCTTTACAATATTAAATTAAATAAAAATATGATTTGTGGATGGAGACATGAAAAACTATAAAAAGATGGTACTATAATTTATTATGGCTATGAATGTGTGGTGCTTGATGACTGTTTTCTGGTCTATGGGATGAGGTACGGCACCCGCCAATTATGCCTCATTTCAAAATATTAAGGCGAGTGGTGACTAGCTATACACTGAATGGACCCCCCATAAAGGCGGACCGTTATGTCGGCGCCGAGGGGCAACATTGGCGTGGATAGCTAAGGGTGTTGAGAGGTGTGCTGCACTTTCACTAAACGCTACTAGCGGCTTTATGCCTTTAACACTTCCACCCTGGAGCTTTGGTCTTAGCTCTTGCGATTCCCACCACCGGCCGGCCGGTTAAGGCAAGCCGGGGGTCAGAGGGTCTCATTTAGCCCTCACGGGATTTATATTATTATTCTATCAGATAGTTTTGCGTCATTAAACTCGCAAATTAGTAACGGAGACTACTTTGAACCATGTTCTTCTATGGGTATTTTCCTAACAGATTTTAGTGAAGTTGAGCATTTTATCTTGAACCTACGTAATGATTGTGCCACTGGGTGGGACAATATACCGTCCAAAGTTATCAAATATGCGCGCCACTTCCTTGCCCCGCCAATCACCTACTTATGCAACCTCTGTATTACTACTGGTATATTCCCAAATGCACTAAAAAAAGCCATTGTACATCCCATCTATAAAGGCGGTGACAGAAACAGTGGCAATAATTATATACCTATTTCGGTACTTACTACTCTCTCCAAAATTCTCGAGAAAATGATCAATTCTAGACTCATGAATTACGTTGAAACGAATAATGTATTAGTATGTAATCAATTTGGTTTTAGACGAGGAAGATCTACCGAAGACGCAGTGCTCAAACTTACTAGAAATGTTGTTCATCAACTAGATCGAAAGAACAAAGCCGTGTGCGTCTTCCTTTATTTATCAAAAGCCTTAAATACTGTTTCTGTCCCACTGCTGCTACATAAGATGGAAAACATTGGTATACGCGGAGTTGCATTGAATATATTTAGAGACTATCTTACGGACAGGAGTTAGAGCGTAATAATTGATAATTTTGTGAGTTGCGACGAAAGTATATCTTATGAAGTGCCGCAGGATAGCATATTAGGTCCCTCGCTCTTTATTATCTACATAAATGACCTCTGCAAAATGTATCTACCGAATTGTGTAATCTTTATCTACGCAGATGATACTGCACTATTACGAGTAGTTTACGGAGAAAGCTGGGATACAACGCTGATAATGGTGGAAAGTGCATTAAAGACTGTAATGAAATGGCTAACTAACAATATTCTCACACTTAACATAGACAAGACTAAATTTATGGCATTCTCTCCTAATCTGAGTAAACAACCCCCAAGAGAATTACCAATTAGAGCCCATACCTGTTACAATAAAGATAGATACTCATCAACTTGCTCATGCTTGACTGTTTCACGTTGTTCAAACTTTAAATATCTAGGTGTTCATATTACTCTAAGCTGGAATTTTCAAATAGAAGCTTTAATACCATAAGTAAGAAAATTAATGTATGTTTTCAAAAAACTTAGACCAATTGCATCCGCAGACATCCTAATGATAATAATAATTGTGTACTTTTCCCTCGCTCAATCGATTTTGACATACTGTATCACTGCGTGGGGATGCACACATAATAACAAATTAATCCGATTGGAGAGAGCACAAAGAGCAGTCCTCAAAGTCATGAACAGTAGACCCTTCAGGTACCCAACGTCACTGCTATATCAGGAATGCTCCATTCTAACAGTTCGACAAATGTTTATCCTTCACGTTATAATGCGTAAACATTCCTCGATATCATACGACCCACACTTAAATAGTGGTAAACGCCGTAGGCATATAGTGTGCACTGTTGAGCTTAGAAGGCTTGTTATGACTGCACGCCATTCTGAAATAGTTAGCTCTCGGTTATATAATACTGTCAATAAGACTTTAAATATCTATTATCTAAACATTGTTAAGTGCAAAGAAAAATTAGTACATTATCTAAAATCATTATCTTATCGGGAGACGGAAGAACTCCTAAAATCTTCTCTCTAATCTGCTTAGCGCATATATATACATACATTTATACACACCTACACAGATACATCCATAGACACACACACACTCACACACACTCACACACACTTACATACATACATAATCATGCAATCATAATTTATATTAATTAATAACGAATATAAATGTATTTATCGTTTTAATTAATGCTTTATAATGTTTAATGAAAATGTCCTTATCTCTAATATAATTTACGTATTATTGCCAACTTGTATTAAAAACCTTATTATTATAAACATGTAGGTCATTGTAAGTTTTAAGACTAACATTGATTTTAGTAATTTCTTAATATCTTTAAATCTATTAAATTGTGCCATGTACATAACGTAAGTCACTTCAACGGAAGTAACTAACTACCAAAATACAGGCAGATAACGCCTAGTTTGGTGGCTAGGGACGTAATACAATGTATGTGTACTATAAATGCAATAAAAGTTTTTTTTTCTAATTTTTAATTTTTAATCGTTTCTTCCCGCTGCGTTTCTTTACTCATGTGCTGAAGCTGCCGAACTAACTCAATGAAATTTGTATCGTTTTGTATAGTAAATAATGTTCTTATTAGGGTTTCGAACCCAAATGGTAACAACGGAACCGTATTACTGAGACTCCCCTGTCCGTCTGTATGTCTGTCCGTCTGTCACCAGGCTGTATCTCATGAACCGTGATAGTTAGACGGTTGAAATTTTCACAGATGATGTATTTCTGTTGCCGCTATAACAACAAATACTAAGAACAGAACAAAGTTAATAAAACTGGCCAAGTGCCAGTCAGACTTTTGTCCCGCACACGGAGGGTTCCGAATATCCGAAGTCCGAAGAACGCCACGAACTTCTAACAATACAATACAATACAATAACTCTTTATTGACACCAATTTGCACAAAAAAGAAGATACAAACATTTGCACTAAGTAAATTAATTAATTTCTAACACCAACTAAGTAAATATTAACACAAACGTAATTAATTTAATCAAATACCTGGAAGACCGAGTGTTCGTACGACTAACTTTCTACTGATTTTAGCTAATTGAAGCTCTTGAAGTACTAAAATTGAAGATATAATATTCAATACTGTACACTACATATGTACAAATAAAACTTAACTAAGTATACAAATCGACCGAAGCCCACAAATTTAACAAATGAAACGCTTGCGCGTGCTAATTTTTCCTGTGCTGCCATCTAGCTGCGTCGAGGTAAATTAATTTCGTATCGTATCGTATCGTAAAAAACACGTTTTTTGTTTTAAACCCTTTAATTTTTAACTTTGTTCTGTTCTTAATATTTGTTGTTATAGCGGCAACAGAAATACATCATCTGTGAAAATTTCAACGGTCTAACTATCACGGTTCATGAGATACAGCCTGGTGACAGACGGACAGACAGACAGACAGACAGACAGACAGACAGAACCCTAAAAATTAAAGAGTTTAAAACAAAAAACGTGTTTTTTTACGATAGCGCGATAACACGATAACGTCATCTATTAACCGTTCATAGATGACGTTATCGTGTTTACCTTAATCTTGGAATCTAAATCTGAGTCTTGGCTTCAACGATTTTCATAAATTTAGGAAGAGTCATATTTTTCTGTTTAAGTACCAATAATAGTGGCAAAAACTATCGAGCAAAGCTTGGTCAACCAGATATTTATCAATATTAATTACTAACACCTTTGTGTTAACGTTCACTTAGTTGGTGTTAGAAGTTCGTTAGATATTTGTTAGATGGCGTTCGGGACCCTCCGTGTGTGGGACAAAAGTCTGACTCGCACTTGGCCAGTTTTATTTGTAATACTCTCTTAGTAAGTGCGCGCCGCGTCGCGTCGCGTCACGTCGCGGTGAGAGCAGACCCTTAGTGAATCATTCTGAAACATACTTACACTGAGGATAGAATAGCATACATATTTCATTCGTTTAGCCGTGAATTTGTAACAAACAAATCAGGTAAGAAACTGACTTTAGCATTTATAGCATTGTTGGTGATTCACTATGACTTTTGACATTGATTTTTTGACTACTTAGTCGAAAAATTAAAGCAGGTTGACCACTTCCCTCCCTTTCCTTCCCTTGAGGTGAGCCGTTTTCTTGTTTGCTACCTATATACTTTAATAATATGACGAGTTTATAATCAAAGCCTAATAATAATAAAGCGAAAATAGTAGAAAAATAAAGTTGGGTTGGTGCTGCGAAAATTCGATGAATATGAAATCAACTCAAAACTGGCTTAACATACATACAGACAAAAACCGCTTTATATATCCTCTGGAATATTTCCATGCACACGGAAATGTAGTTTATGCCAGATCATTCATCCTTCACATAACAGTGTTGCAGATTTATTTACTCTATTTTGGCTCAGTTTGGTTAGTGATTATTGTTAGAAAGTTATGAGAGACTCTTAGAAATAGAGTTGAAGAGTTCTGTTACTCTAGAAGTGGGATTGGCTAGCCACAAAAAAAAGTGTGGTGAGAGTGAAAATTTTTGTTTATGTGTAGCTATGGTAGCTAGCTACTATGACAGCAGTTGGCATGACACAGTAGCATGTATACAAATATGGCTGCGAAAGCGTCCACCAATCACAGCTAGAGCTAAATGTCATACATCATATCCACAAATCAGCACCGTAATGCGACATGCATGTCGATGACATGCGATAGATAGACGAAAAAATGTAAGGCCATGTATAATAAATTAAATTTAAAATGAAATGCAATTGTAGCAAACCACCGTCAAGTATAAAAACTGCCGGTAAATCCTATTTGAGGTGTTTCAGTAGTTTCCGTGGTAGCCAGTGCTTACTCACTGCCGTAGTGGTACCTAATAGGTAAGTAATAATTTTCCGTACTAGATAAGTATTATTTTCAACCGACGTCCAAAAACAAAGGAGGTTCTCAATTTGACTGTATGTTTTTTTTTTGTGTGTGTATGTTACGCGATTACTCCGTCAATTCTGAACCGATTCGAAGGATTATTTTTGTTATCAGTAGGGTACGTTTCCGAAATTACAATGGGATCACCCATTGTAATTTCATCGAGATCTGATAAGTATCTCTAGAGATATAACAATAAACGTCTTAAACTTGCTGTAATAGGTAGGTAGAACAGTAGGGCCCACTAGCACAGACCAGAGTTAACACATATTTTTATAACCCAGGGTATAGCAATATCTACAATCGAATTATATATGAGTAATTGCAATGTTTCTCTATATCTCGCGACAATATTTTAGGTATGCCAGTCTTTTTGACTAATATTTATGTATGTACGAGTATGACAATGTAATATTTATGTATGACATATCGTATTTTGTCGTTTTATGTCGATTTGTGTAATTATTGTGTATAGCTTAACCCTGGATTATAAAAATATGTAGTAACTCTGGTCTCTGTAGAACGGCCTAGATTGTTTTGTGATGTTACATTACAATAATTATATACACACAGAACAGTACAAAAAGGTTGTGTGTATGTCGTAGCCAGTATTAGGTATGTGGTTTTATTTTTCCCGCGGGAGGGGGAAATCATCAATGATACCGCAGGGCTAGGGCTCTGCAGTTATGTCAGACTCCGTTAAATGAACCTACAACGACCTACTGACTAAAACCCCCTCCCCCCTACATATTTCTCGCTACAACTGATCTTGCAGCGCTTAATTCTTTTTTTATATATGTTTATCCTATTAGTATTTACTTAGTATTATGTAGTTAAGTTACCAATTCTAACGTAACGGAATGTAACGTAACGGAGCCCCTGGAGGAGGCCTACCGCACGCTACATCCCTAAAGGAACCAGGAACCTAGACAAGATAAACTACAAAAGACACCCGTCTTTTGTAGTTTATCTTGTCTAGGTATAACATTTATATTCATATAGATTCTACAATACTCTACGATACTTATCTCAAATAAAACTAAGTGTTTATCACTGCACTTAGGGTCCATTGCATTGTATCCTGGTAAAGGTGAGAGTCCCCGTCAACAATCATTTGGTGTAGTATTACAGCATTTCGGAAACATCGGTAAGTACGAGTATAACAGTTTAATAAGACTTGGACGATTATAAATTATGCCTAATTAGAGTTGTCATCATTGCAGCAGGCCTTTGCTATAATTCCGGACTTGCCTTCCCAGGCTTAGCAACCGCAACCGCCGCAACCACCGCAACCACCAGTGGTGGGGAGGGCAACCATCAAACGAGTAAATGCAGCCCCCGCTATGGGCCCCGCCAATATAACCTCCGTAGTACACGGGCATTGTTTACTTTTATTTATATTCTTTTTGTACAATATATTGGACTTGATTTTTATCATTATTCGTCCATTGTTTTCTCCAGACTGACTTCTTCATATTTTTCCGTCATTCTTTTTAAATTTTGAAAACGTTCCGTCATAATTCGTTTTAATACAAAAGAGTATATGTATGATGTATGAAAATGTATGAGGTGATTAAAGATATGTCACACAATATATAAAAGCCATTGAAGGAAAGATTAAGAAGAAATCTCTCAAAGAAAATAGCACACGTTTCCAACCGAGCGTGTCTGGAGATGAGGGTATTGACTTTGGTAATAATATGTGCGGATGTTATTATTGTTGTGCTCGCGCCAACTTACAATGTCATAGCGGAAAAAAATTGTGTGAAACATAGGCTCGTGGCTTATCTTGGGAGAGGCCTATGTCCAGCAGTGGACTGATTCCGGTTGATAATGATGATAATGGCTTTATTATCACACTAGCTGAAACTTAAAAGTAGGTACTTAATGTTTGCCAAATCGCAATTGTTTTTGCGTAATTGAGGACCATATTTACAAAAATACAAGCTTTTCCATTTATACTACTAGTTGGATTTTATTTAAAAAAAAATATTTGCTCTTTAACCGTCTTCAGAAAGGAGGAATTCTCAAGTCATGTGTATGTTTTTTTTATGTAGGTACCTCTAAACTCCATCATTTATTAACATTCACGATACGAGTCATTTATTCGATTCGGAAAATGCTTTTTTCGTTTGAAATGGTGGCACTGCCCGTTTAGTACTATTGTATAATTCCTTGAGATCTGATAAGTATCTCCAGAGAATGCAAAAAAAACCTCAAATTTAGTACTGAAACTGACTCGCGCAGCATGTGAAGTTTGTTATTTAGTTATTAAACATCTTTATTATTACTAAGTAAGTACTACAAAATATCAAAAATGTCGTCAGATAAGTACCTATATGTTTAGGCTCGATTTATACCAGGACTAACTGAGCCCTGCGGCTTCCTTCGCGTTAAAAAGTATCCTATAGCCTATTCTATAGTACCAGCTATCCATGTGCAAGCTTTCAGCTAAATCGGTCTAGCCGTTTGACCGTCAAGAAGTCCCAATCAAATATACAAACTGACCTTTTGCATTTATAATATTGGTGTGTATTACAGCTATAATTATATTGTAATACGGGACTTATCGCGCTAAAAAATTGTATGTATGTATTACAGCTGCTGTCAGCAACTTACCTTTTAAAATGCACCAGCATATCAGAAAATAGACACAAACTTTTCCACGTGGTCATTCCCAGCGCGTGGAAATAAGTTCGTTCATCCCGACATATATATCCAGTCCCAGACGCGCCCCACAAGTGGAAAACTTTATATTGCTATAGTATCGGAAAAATAATCATAACATTCAGTAGTTGTATGATGACCTTTGGTCGCAGAGTTGTCTAGTTTACTTGTGATTGGCTTGAATTGGAAAGCTCGCAAAAATATAGTTTTTATTTTCAGTTATAAAAATAATGATGAGATGATTTAGTTATAAAAATAATACCATGATTTAAAGTAGGTAAGTAGTAAGTAAGTAGTATAAGTAGTAAGTAAGTAGTATAAGTAGTAAGTAAGTAAGTAGACCTAAGTGGACCACGACGTATTGGAATGTTTCTTAGTTTTATTTTATAAGTGTGAACGTTTGTACGCGATGCACTGTAATCAATGCTATTGTACGGGCACCGTATTTATTATTTATACTACCGTAAGCGTTTTGTGCTCTTCATTATATTTCTTCGCTTAACATTCAATCAATACAAATAAAGCCACCGACAGAAACGCACGGCTCTTTTATTTACCTACACACATCACACATATACGTAGTTAGTGATAGAGTGCGTCGCACATTAGCGTGAGTTGAGTTTGTGCTCGTTCAGCCAGGCCGTTCTGTAAGCTAGTTTACGCATCTCGCAAGCGGAATCCGCTGTGAGTATGAATTCGTAACACGATTGTAATACAGTTGAATTTCGTAACACGAAATTAAAATCTCACTGCGAATTTCGCTTCCGAGATTAGATTAGTTATTTTTTTCTTTGAAAAAATGTAAACTGTAATTGGACCATTGTCCCGCTAAAGCGTTCAAAACTGTCTATGGGTCCAAAGTTAAATAATATTGGGGCAATGGTCACAGAATTTTCAGTCTGTAAATACCATTCATAAATCAATCTCAATAGAAATATGACACTTTAAAAATATTAAAGAGGAGATTAGAATGCATACATTTCTTTTTGAAAATGGTTGGTCAAAAAAGCAAGTGGTAGGAGCGTAGCTACAGCTGACCTTGATTTTTTGTAGAAACATATTTGCTCTAGAAGCATTTGCGTTCCCTTTTAATGAATGTTATAAAATCTACTGAAAGGAGATTTCACAAATTAATGTTGGGATCGAAGTATATAAGCGTACCTGACAACGCAGAGTTTTAAACAAAGGAAACCATGGTTTCCCAGCCATGGTCAATAAGGCATGACGGACAACGATGCCTTCCATTTTGTCAGTAGTGACTTTATTATTTATTAACATTTTCAAAATTAATGCAAATGGTGGAAATGTGCAAAATGTCAATTTTGACCAAGAAATAGTGAATACATTGACTACCCACGCGTCTAGATCACTCTTCAAGGAAACACAATGTGTTGAGCATTTAGTATTACAATCCTTACTTAATATTATAAATGCGAAAGTAACTCTGTCTATCTGTCTGTCTGTGTCACTTTCACGCCAAAACCACTGAACCGATTTAAATGAAATTTGGTACACAGATAGTCTAGAGCCTGAGAAAGGACATAGGCTACTTTTTAATGTGAAAAGAGGGTTGTAAGGGGTTGAAAGGGGGGATGAAAAGTTGTATGAAAGTATCGTCATTTTTAAAACTAGAAGCTTGAAACTTATTTTTAGGCTGTTAATTTGATATATAAATATGTCAAAAGTCAAAAGTCGAAGCATTTTATTCCGTATTCAGGGCAAATTAAAAATTTGCACTTACACACGTCAAATTACATTAAATAGATTATATTTAATAAAATATATTATAGATATAACAAAAACATAACTTATTGCTTTGAATTTACAAAGAAAACAAAGGTAAATAGCCATTCAGCTTTCATCTAGACGTCGAACGTCAAACTTATTAGTTAATGCTACCCAAAGACACTATTCCACGCGGACGAAGTCGCGGGCACAGCTAGTTTAAATATAAACGTATTTTAATCGTATTTATCCTGAATTCATAAATCTATGCACTCCTCCCGTAATTGGCCGCTGAGTGCACTCCCGCCCTGCACTGAGGTCGCGTGGAAAACCTGCTTTATTTGCCGATTAAAATTCTGGTTGACAGATTTTATGCGACAACTCTGGTTGAATTAGTTGCTTGTATCACTTAATGGAATATATTCATTAAAATGCAACAAAGACGACCCAGTAGGAAGCTCGCATTCCATGAACATAATTACTCTGAATAAATATATGCGTGACAGCAACAGCTCCAAGGTGTAGCAGTGCGCATCACATTTAACTACAATATGCGGCAATGGCCCAAAGGATAAGGTGTCGGACTGGCAATCGAGAGGTCGTGAGTTTGATCCCCACCTGTTGCACTATTGACGTGAATCCACTCCAGACACAATATAGGGCATATTTAGCTAAGTTGGAGGGGTTAACAAGAATACTAGTAATGTGCAACCCACATTTCTAGTAAGATTTTTAAAATGAAAAAGATAAAAATATGTATTACACTAGCTACAGATATCACAAAATAAATGAACACCAGGTATTTACATGAATAGTAGTTATAGTAGTAGAATAATCGGCGTGTGCTTAGTATAATCTACTCCAAGAGTTAATTTTTTTTTCAAGCTTTTGTTTCTCCATGGTTGAGACGTGCGAAGACTTCGAGCACGAAACACAGAATGAAATAACCAAGCGCTGTCAACGGGGCAGATAGAATTACGACACTGAACAGGGAAGGTAGAAAAAAAACTTTAAGCAAACTGCGTAGGAGACTAACGAATCAGGATACAACTATAAATGAATCTGTGAGACATATTAATTAAAATTTACATGAATAACTTTAAAATAACATTTTATTCAGACTTAGGTTTCCTGACAAATACTTGATTCTACAGAAAATAACTTCCACCGTATTTATCTTAATAAAACAATCAAAACTATCTTTTATTTTTTATTTTGCCAAATCTCGGGATGTATCAAATTAAAATCCGAAATTTTCGGGACTAGAATACGACCGGGATCCCGAAATCGAATCATCTTCACTTAAGATACTTTAACGCGCACGAGCTGCGGGGCACAGCTAGTCTCCTATAGATTTAACTTAATAAGTAAGATATTCTTATAACTAAGTTGAATAACTATTACAGCATGTATCAAGAAATATTACCCAATCTATAAAATGTAGGTCTCGGAATAGTGACAATTGGCAATTAATGGCTCCACGAAACTAGGTTTTACGATCCCTTGGTAGTTCGAGTATCGTTTCCTATAATACTGGTGTTTGGGCGGTGCTAATTGGCCTAAATAAACTACGTAATCTGATACACAACATCGCAATAGATAGACGCAGGATAATAACAGAAAATGTATTAATTACTTGCACCCTGCGTATATACTAATTTATGAAACTTGCATAATGGGAGGTATTAAAACACGAGTATGTGTTTATAGTGTTAATAGTATCCACACGAGTATTTTAATACCTAGTTATGTGCAGTTTCATACACTACTTTATCTGCACTCATGCAAGTTTACCTATTCAAATAAACACCAAAGTTAGCATAAAGTTAGCTAAACAAACACAACAATGGCTCCGTAACCATACTAATTATGTTCTATCCACTTCGGTTCGAAAGGAAGAGGTAACAAAGGTCTAAGGGGAACAAACATACTTAAGTAATTATAATATCGGTCCTTATGTAAATTATGAGAATCGGAAGATGGTTAGGAGTAGTTACGCAAAGTGGATTGGAATATAGTCAGTTATCCTGCGCTTCTCTCACTGCAGTATTTCATAACCACAACATCGTCACTTAACATCGGGTAATGCTTGTCTATCAAGAAATAAGTAATATCTTAAAATACCCTTTTAAACACAAGCTTTTACATAACCTAGGACCAGAGAAAGTCAAGACAAATCCAACGAGCCCAAACACGACAGGTATAACATATGTAGTTTAGTAGTTCCTTTGGGCACCTTCTAGCTCCATCATCAGATCAGCACCATGTCATCATAATATTGTATTGTCACGCGATTTAAATATGTATGCAAAATTTCAGCTCAATCGAACTCCTGGAAGTCGCTCTAAAATCAATCGCAAGATTTATGACGGACAAATAAATTCGCCGTGAAGTAGAGATACGAGTAAAGCTTGTAAAAAAGAACAGGTAACGTTCCATTTGATACAAAATCTAGTCATAGCTACGCAAAGTAAGTACCTATAGTACTTGGCTACGCTATGTAGCGCTCGTAGCGTAGCAAATGCAACGTCATACGCTTATCATGCATCTAATATGTTTATAGCATGAAAACCTAGTTATAGCTTTTACATATAGTTTGACCACTATTTCACCCGATAAGATGATTATGTGGTCAGACGGTTTGGTTGAGGATGGTAGCTCGCTAGGCCTAGAAGGGGAATAGGCCTTCAAGGAAACTCTCGGAACTGACGTAGCGTGGCGAAGCGTCATTAATATTGCTGTGTTATTGCTGTTGAAACACACAATTAGAAAGGCGACAGACTTGAGAGTGGTAGCTAACCAGGCGGACTAGACAGTGCCCATCGCAATGCAGGAACTACCGGGTTGTCCGACGCTTAACTACAGCGATTGGTTTCGTAGCACCCGTCATAGTGTTACGACATTTGTAGCACTCTTAGCGTAGCTAACGGGTGTTAGAATTTAGCAACGGACTACTAGGCCCAATCCGTATTAGAAAAGTAATTCAATTCATTTCAATTAAATAATGTAATATAATGAATCTGATCTGTGTTTTATTCGCAGCCCAATATAGTAAACCCAATATAAACCAATTATGGCAAAAACGTCCAAGTTTGATTTCAAACAAATTTAAATACAAACATTAAAAACACACAAGACGGTTCTATAAGGACGTATTCTACAGGTGTTGTGGTATGACCATAAACAATCAAGAGAATATCGCCGAAAATTATTTAAACACGAAATTATAATGTATACTAGCTGCGCCCCGCGGCTTGATCTGCGTTTAGAAGTAGCACACGTGTTAATCCAGGTTTGAAAAGTATGTCTATGCCAAATTTCATCCAAATCCGTTCAGCTGTTCATGCATGAAGGAGTAACAAACATCCATCCATCTATTCTCACCAATTTAACATAAAAGTTGCCCAGTCCTCATTGTCAGTCACAATCATCAATGTATAAGATCTCGCATCGCGCAAACGATACTTTCCGCGATGTTAGATGCGCTTGCTTCTTCATCAAAATTCATTATAAAATTTCGTATACATTAAATTAGTAGAATTACTTTGAGCGCTTTGACAATTACAGCTACTGATAAGATCGTTTAAAAACCTAAAAGAACCGACTTCAAATTCCGCGCTATTAATTTTCAGAACCAATTTTGAGGTGTGTCTCTGGAAATACTTATCAAACCTCGATGAAATTGCTATGGTATTACACTTGGAATATCTTCTTTCTAACAAAAAAATAATAATTAAAATCGGTTCATAAAGCACGAAGTTATCCGCGAATAAACATAAAACAAAAAAATATATATATGTATACGGTTGAATTGGGAAACCGCCTCCTTTTTTGAAGTCGGTTAAAACACTAATATAATAAAAACAAACATAGCCTTTATGACGTATGTCTAAGCGTATCCATGCTCCATTTCCTCCCGTAAGGCCGCACGGTTGATAAGTAGCCACTTATGAAGTTTTCCGATTGCCAGAGGTCGTTGGTGCGATGACCGCGTTACTGCGACAACCATGAGATACGAGTATTGCTGGGCGCGGTGCTCAGCTGCTACCACGTTAATAGAATATTGGTCTACGTAGGTGTATAATAACAAGAAGAGAATATGCTTAAAGGAAGTATACAAGAACGATTTGCACTAATAACAAATAAGAGACAAGTAATTTATCAGGTTAGATTGTGGTCAAACGCCTATTTGATATAAAAAAAGCTATTGAACTAAACCAAATTTGAGGGCCTGGTGGGGGTGGCTTTGATGCCAGAGGTACCGAGTTCAAACCCCGCCGCACACCAATGGATTTTTCTATCGAAAAATGTATGTGCGCTTTTCACAGTGGCCCTCCGGTGAAGGAAAAACATCGTTAAGAAACCAACAACCCCCGCATGGTAGTAGGACACTATCTATTGTTCCCCTGGCCAGCTACCACCCTCAAGTTAGAAAATCTGTCGGCAAACATCTAATGTGTTCTGGCAGCTATCCTTGAGAGCCAGTTCGCATTCTAGGCCTAGCGTGCTAACCATCTTCGGCCGCATCATCACTTACCAACAGGTGAGATAGTGGTCTAACGCTAGCCTATAAGATATAAAAAATATATATATAAAATCATAAAGTGCCAGCTTAATATATAATTGAAATAAATTATGGAAGCATGTGCATTCTATAAACTGTAATTAGTTATAATTTCTTAATTCTTATTAGTTCTAAGTTTTATTATTGCGTATTTAAATATAACAATATAATCTATCTATATATATATATATATATATATATAAAAGAAAGTCGTGTTAGTTACTACACTTATAACTCAAGAACGGCTGGCACAATTTTTATGATTTTTGTATTTTTGGAATTGTCTTTGTCAGGAATAGGATAAACATGTATTAAAAACAATGAATAATTGACTTAAAAAATTATATAAGATAAAATATTTTGCCAAAATGTTCCTAGGCTTAAAAACTGCCAATCATTTGATGTTCAATTGTTAATTCCGTCGATACGGTAAACCGCAAATTAATTAGGGTAATCGCTCCACACGGTTCGTGTATTTAGCCAGTGTCAAGTAGAAAAATTCTTCAAGTATTTGTGAAATCAAGTCATGTAGATTTTTAAAAGGTTGAAATTTAGAATCGTTTGGCACGAAAAAGGGGGAACGGAGGGGTGGAGGGGGTAGGTGAGGGTCCCCCTTTCACTACCCCACCACTCTCATTACAAGGTAATGCATAGTTTTTCAGTTATGATTTTTTTTTGCAAAATCATAACCTCAATTGGTAAAAATTTAGAATCGTTTGGCACGAAAAAGGGAGGATGAGGTGATGGGGGGCGGTAAGGGAGGGTCCCCCTTTCCTTTTCCCACCACTTTCATTACAAGGTAATACATAGTTATGCGTATTTTTGTAAAATCATAACCTCACTTTTTTGTAACACTTTGCTGATCAATATCACTGTTTTGTTGGATGTTTAACAAACTTTTTGCGCTTCGCCGGCCGCTGCCGCGGCACGCTCGCTTCGCTCGCTCGGCTCGCGCGTTGTGTTTTCGCAGTTTCAACCTAACCTAACCTAGTTTTTTTTCTAGTGGGGTGTTCTTATTAATTTAGTAGTGGTAAATAATATTACTAAAATTTTTAATAAGTTATCTAGCCCTTGTAATTATTATTTGCTCTTTGTTTTTATGGTTTAGTATATTTTTAGGTTAGATTTTGTTTTTATCGTTTTCTTGTAAAATATGCATTACATTGTTAAATAAATGGTATTGTTGCAATCAGGGACCTAACCTCTACCCATCCCCATAACATTTTATATCAAATTCATGCCAAACGATTCTAAATTCAACCAAAAATCCAAAATCAAACCCAACAAAAATAGGCATAACTCAAAAACTATGCATTACCTTGTAATGGGAGTGGTAGGGTAGTGAAGGGGAGACCCTCCCCTTCCCATTCCACCCCTCTACCCCCCCTTTTTCGTGCCAAACGATTCTAAATCCAACCCTTTTAAAATGTTAATAAATATTAAATACTGTCAGTAATGACAATTGTATGACATATTTATTGATTGTCAAATATGTCTGCGTTCAGAAATGTATGCTTACAGTGCCACAAGTATAAGTTGGCGGTGGCGATTTGAGGAACTAAAACGGCCATCTTGAAAATTCACTTTGACACTTCCGAGTTCATAGTAAACATCGTTGCGAATATTTTGTTAACTACTGTGCTATCATCATGCCTAAAGTGATAAAAAGTGGTACAAGAGAAGCAGTTATAAAAGTACATTCGTTTTGTACACAGGAATGTGAAAAGAACGAACCGATTATACCATTAAAATCCGTAAATGCAAGGGTGGCGGCAATGACTGGTGAGTGTTGTCAACATTACACGTAAATATTACCCGTGGGTAAACGAAATGTTTATGTCTAATATGTGGTTAAATAAAATGTGGTTGTGTATAGGTAATGATGAATTATAATTATAATGCCATGCAAACTTTATAAATTTACCTACCTAAATTTCATTCTCATCAAATTTAATTTCATCATCATTCACACAGTCATCAAAATTCATCAATTACATTTATACATATTTTGTTTCAGGTGTTTCTGAACGTTCTGTTCAAAGAATTGTTGCAGAAGGCAAACAAACGGAAGCTACCTCGTCAAAAATTGTTACACCAGGAAAAAAAAAGAAAAAGACTGGAAACCAAGTGTAATTTGAATAACTTTGATTTGGGTGTAGTTCGGAGAAAGATACATCAATTTTATACCGTAAAAAAAGAAATTCCGACATTACCGAAGCTTTTGGTGGAACTAAGAAATGATATTCAATTTGATGGTAGCCGTGAAACTTTGAGAAAAATTATATTAAGGTGACTATTTTTAATTTTGACTTTACACTCCACCTGGTGGTTTCAAATTTTTCATTGCTTTGACGAAAGTTTTTATTTTTTAACAACCTAAATATCTTTATTGGACTCCTAGACTAGAGATGTATAGATAAGTATAAATAAATAATAAGATTAGCAATGACGTGGTCTTCGAAAGTGTGCATTTCACTAACCATAGCCTATTTACTTATAGATATAACTTAAATAATGTGATTGTAATAAATCTACTCAATATTTTAGGTTGGGGTTTAAATTCCGGAAATGCCAATCAAAACGAAAAGTTCTCATGGAAAGTGTGAAATTAAATAAGCCACCAACCATGTCAAACCAAAAGAAGGTTATGCAAGAATGGATCAGAAGTAACGGGCTGTCTTATTTAGATAGCATGAAAAAATCTGAATTGTATGAAATTATTAAAATGCACAAAAAACCTGATGTGTTTGGAGCAGACGAACTGTTGCAACAGCATGGGCACCAAGTTGTGAGATTGTCGGACTTGGAAGATCTAGAAGATCATTTATTAGTTCACACATATTCTAGTAATAAATAATGTACTAACAAAAACTGTTTTATTTTGGTCGAACCCCAACTTACTCACCTCTAATTCTAACTTAGTTAAAAACATATCAGTATTCATCTATGTTTTAATATTTCTGTTAATACAAAGACAGGCAAGTAAATTAAATAAATACTACTAATAATAAAATGACGAAGGTTTGGCGTCCATGGGCTCTCGGTCTGTTATCATAATACTCCTCAAGTAAATCCGTAAATCATTGAACTAAATTTCATTTTTTTCCCAATTTTCGCGTCATCTTCTGTGCAGTGGCAACACTGACATTGAACACAGTGGCGCACAGCCGCGCCAAGTTATACTTGCCGGACTGTACAAGCAATCAAGACAATAATAATCAATGCCTAATTAATGTTATATGTCAGAATGTAGGTAAATACAAATACGCAAGAATGTGATAGCCAATTTATGAGTGCCGTACACAGTCTTATCCGTAAGGCAAAAAAATATTAGACGGTTATCCATGAAGAAAACATACTTATTCAGAATTAAAATTAAATACTGGTGATTATATTTTTACAGTTAAAATTAAATTTAATTGAACTAATATCAGATTAACAACTTATCTATACATAACAATAATATCATGTCTTGCTGACACGCGGTTGCAATACTTGATTATTGTATTTTTATTCTATTTCTGCATTGCCATAATACATTACTAAACTTAATATCTATTTTTTATTCATTGTATTACGTTCATAAAAGCCTAAATTAAGTTCATATTAAAAGTAACACGACGTTCATTGTCTGTTCACACCGTGGCGACCTGCGATCTGCGGGCGCAATCTCAGTATTTTTCAATTGTTTTCTGATCGCGTTTGGTGTAAACCAGTCGGTACAAATACTACTGCGCTATCTGATCGCCGCCTAGATCGTGCACGCAGGATGCCGCGATGTGGCTGTACCTTAAGTTTCTAAGAACGGTGGCGAATTGGTTGAACAACTGACAAGCTCACTCAAAAAATATTTTAACTAAAAAAATAAATGAATAAATGTCATGCATTTTTAACCGACTTCAAAAAAAAGAGTAGGTTTCTCAATTCGACCGTATATATATACAGGGTGCCGGGTTTTATATGGTCCAAACGAAAACCATCGATGGAGGACTCCAAGGGCTACCCAGAAAACTCCCATGTATGTTCCGCGAAAATCTATAGTTTTTGAAAAAATTGCGTTTTACTTGTTTTCGAGTAAGTTTCCAAAATTTTGGAATTGATTTAAATTTTCTCCCAAACTATAAAGGCCAGAGCCCTAGTCTTTTTGTGGGACTATGAAGTTTTCAGGGAAAACAAAATTTTTTATTTAGGCTAATTATCTTCTGAGAAAAAAAATAAGACAATGCATTTTTTTATTTAGAAGATATTTGAACTTTTACTTTGGGCAGGCTTTTCTCCAAAAAAACACAGAATAAAAAAAGTTACAACTGATTTAAAAAACCTATCTGTTTTATGAACCTACTGCTTGCCAAATTTCATACGGCTACGACAATAGGTTCAAGTCTAAAAACATAATTACCGAAATAGAAAGGATTTCAATAGTCAAATTATTTCTTCTGATATACACTCTGGAAATCTCCTTGTTTACAAAATTAACTCATATGATGGAAATACGTTGTGATAAACGCCCAAAATCTTTCAATTAAGGAACTTTAAGAGTAAACATTGAGGTTTTATGTTGAAAAATATCGAGAATTTTCCTAGCCTATCTTTTGTCATTTTTATAATAAAAGTTCAAAGTTACAGCTATGCACACGATATCGCTTAGTAAGCAATCGAGCATCATGGCTGATCACCACATCATCACATATCACCAAGTGAGATAGTGGTCAAACGCTTGCCTAATACGGAAATTAAACACCAAACTAAAATAATCATAGAAGAAGAAAACTAAAAGTGATCACTCCTTTTATCATCTAAAAATAAACTTTATTAAGCGATATCATGTGCATAGCTTTTACTTTGAACTTTTATTATTAAAAAAAACATACAGACGAATTGAGAACCTCCTCCTTTTTTGTGAAGTCGGTTAAAAATGACAAAAGATAAGCTAGGAAAATTCTCGATATTTTTAACATAAAACCTCAATGTTTCAACTCTTAAAGTTCCTTAATTCAAAGATTTTGAGCTTTTATCTAAACTTATTTCCTTCATATATATTTTGAGAAAAGCCTGCCCAAAGTAGAAGTTCAAATATCATCTAATAAAAAAAAATGTGATGTCTTATTTTTTTTCTCAGAAACTAATAAGCCTAAATAAAAAATTGTAGTTTACCCTGAAATGCCTATTCATTGTTCATAGTCCCACAAGAAAACAAGGGCTCTGGACTTTATAGTTTGGGAGAAAATTTCAATAAATTGCAACATTTCGGGGACTAACTCGAAAACAAGTAAAAAGTAATTTCCTCGAAACCTATTGATTTTCGCGGAACATACATGGGTTCTTTGGGTAGCCCTTAAAGACCTCCATCTATGGTTTTCGTTTGGACCATAAGAAACCCGACACCCTGTATATATAGGTACCTATATTTTTATGTTTGTTCGCGTATCACTTCATCGTTCATTAACCGATTTTGATTATTATTTTTTTGTTGGAAAGGAGATATCCCAAGTGTGGCACCATGGTAATTTTATCGAGGTCTGATAAGTATCTCGAGAGATATGGAGATAAACACCACAAAAAAAATTGTTACTGAAAATTAGTAGCACAGCATTGAAGTCGGTTCTTTTTAGTTTTTGAAACGATCTTATTATTTATTATTATGAATTTACACATATTGTACACCAGAAACATAAACATTATTTAACATCAACATAAATAAAATAATTTAAATCTATAAATAAAAAACTGAAATAAGGCACATATATAATTTAATCATTGTGTATGTTGTGTGTATAAGTGTATGTTCTGTATCATTGCATGAGTGATTTTATTCAATACAATTATGTAGGCAAATATAATTTGCAATACGTAAAGACATAGACCAATAGATGTGGTTTCAGTGCAAGTCTTTGTTCCATTTATTCATACTTGTACATTATACTTTTGTATGAAAATCGCACCAATTTAATGTATAAAATCACGTTGTACTTAAAATATTACAAATTTTAGGCTTTTTCGTTACCGAACCTCTGAGATGAACCAAACGATAATTTATCTATATCGATTAGAATCAATCGATATCATAAACAATCTAATTAACTTGATCGACACTTTGGCACATCTTCGCGGTACACAGAAAAAGGCTGGTGTGGCCGCAGAAGCAGCTAAGAACCTCAAAAGGCGCAAATATAGTAGTTTAGACAGCTGCTATCTATTTGTGCCTTTTGGGGTTGAGACTCTAGGACCGTGGGGACCGGGTGCACACAGCATTTTTACAGATCTCTCCGCACGTCTGGTTGAAACGACACGGGACCAAAATGCTGGCATGTATTTTAGCTCAGAGACTAAGCATCGCCATTCAACGGGGGAATACAGCCAGCATTTTGGGAACTTTACCTACTGGTAGTGGTTTGGTAGACTAAATTTTAGTTTTTATTGATTTTGATTAGGTTTATTTGTTTGTTTATGGTTAGGTCGTTTTAAAAATATTTTAATGCATATACAATTATGTAAATAACTTCTGTAAATAAAGTATTTATAAATTTGTTTATTAACTAGATTAAATTCTAGAAATTGCAGGCAGTCGTTGCAAGAACCATGGGGTATCACGTAAAGGGAGTGGTTACAGTAGGATTCGACCACGTGAATCATTTAGAATGACTTACATGGAACTAGCCAACGTTAAACTTTAAATAGGTTCTAAGATTTAAGACGCCTGCGATTTTGTTTCCACACAAACGCAACAAAAATGTATTTAAATAGGAGCATATTTTTCATACTTCTCTGTTTCGGACTAATGGTCGGTTTTTTGAGGTACATAAATCGAGAGTTTATCTACTCAATTGTACCGTAATTGAATAGATAAACTCTCAATAAATGTTTTTTTAGGGTTCCGTAGCCGAATGGCAAAAAATGGAACCCTTATAGATTCGTCATGTCTGTCTGTCCGTCCGTATGTCACAGCCATTTTATTCCGAAACTGTTAGGACTACAGAATTGAAACTTGGTAGGTAGATGTATTCTGTGACCCGCTTTCCGATATTTATACAATAATAAAAAAAATAAAAGTTTGCATCCCATACATGGAACTGAAACAAAAAAAAATTTTCTTCATACCTATACGTGTGTGGTGTCTATAGATAGGTCTTCAAAAATGACATTGAGGTTTCTAAAACCATTTTTTCTCAAAGTCAATCATTTGAAAGATAGGCGCGTCTAAAGTGGTAAAATGTGTGTCCCCCCCCTCTAACTTTTAAAGTATGGGAGTGAAAAATCTAAAAAAAATATATGCTGTAGATCTGAATAAAAACTAACAACGAAAATTGGTTTGAACGAGATACAGTAAGCAGTTTTTGAGATATGGCGACCGCAAAGATAACTTTGTTTTTCATACAAACACTATGAAAAACAAAGTTAATTATGTAGTTGCGAAAAATCATAATTATGGAATACTTGACTGTGTTACGGAACCCTACGAGTGCGAGTCCGACTTGCACTTGGCCAGTTTTTTTATCGTAAAACGTGTAACAGGACAAGCACTACGCTCGCCTGATGGTAAGCGATGACGTCTACCTATTACAGATATAGCGGCATGCAAAATTCTGGCAGTCAAGAATTTTGCATGTCACTGCACTGCGCCTGTTACCTTGAGACATAAAGATGTTGAGTCTCTCATGCCCTGTAATTTCACTGGACATGAACATGTACTCAGAAACCGGCCCTTAGACAGCTAACCTAGTCAAACAACTTTTCTTTCCAAAATACATGAATAGAAAACAATATCAGTTTAGTTTTTTTCCAGCATAAACATTTTCTTCCTATTTGTAGTCGGTTTTTTTCGTTTTGTAAACGATCTGAAATGATTTATTAAGATTTTAAATTTGAATAACATTTTATTGGGGATATTATGTCAATAAAATGTTATGATTAATAATTTTAATTACAATGGTGAGACCAAACAAACGTAGGCTCTTTAAACTTTCGCGTAAAATAGTCGCGCAATCTTAGTTCCACAGAAATACTTAGCCACCAGATAGTTCATTTTGCGTCACCGTGTGGTACAAACCGTGTGGATTTTGTATGAAACTGAATGCAGCTTAAATTTACGCTACGCATTTTACGCAACTCACATCTAAATAAATTATAAGTAAAAAATATTTTTAAAAACAAGCTTTTATCTGGGCCAGTGAACTAAAATGTTAAAAATAAATTCTAGTAAGTATTTGGCGTGTAGGTACTTACCTAAATTCTTGAAGCACTACCCGTTTTTCAGGCTAGGTAATTACTATACTTCAGTGCCTCAAGCTTTTGAAAATATAGGTAAGTACCTACACGCCAAATACTTACTAGAATTTATTTTTAACATTTTAGTTCATTGTCCCAGATAAAAGCTTGTTTTCAAAAATTATTTTTACTTATTATTTATTTTTAACTTTTTAGTAGGTAGGTATAGATACCGACTACCTACCTACTACCTTAGTATTTAAGAGAAGGCATGATGTTTTAAAATATTCCACGGATATTTGATGTGATTATATATAGGTAAAGTGCTCTTCAAGGAAAATCAATCGACTCGGTGGGGCTATGTTGCTTTATAACAGAAATGCCATGGCCACCTTACAGCTTTATCATCAGATCCTGGCTATCATTTAAGTGTAAAGTGCTCAAGACGAATCATTTGAGCCCAAATTCACTGGGGTTACGTTATTTTATCACAGAGATGCCGTGGCCACCTTCCAGCTTCATCACCGGTCGCTAAATATCATCTAGGTATAATGTTCTCTTCAAAACGAATCAATCGAGCCCAAACTCGGTAGTGATTTGTTTTTTTATCACAGATATTCCGTGGCTGCTTTCCAGCTTTATCATCAGACCCTGGATATTATCTAGGTGTAAAGTTCTCTTCAAGACGAATCAATCGAGCCCAAACTCGGTAGTGATTTGTTTTTTTATCACAGATATTCCGTGGCTGCCTTCCAGCTTTATTATCAGACCCTGGATATTATCTAGGTGTAAAGTTCTCTTCAAGACGAATCAATCGAGCCCAAACTCGGTAGAGTTACGTTTATTTATCACAGAGATGCCGTGGCCACCTTCCAGCTTCATCATCAGACCCTGGATATCATCTAGGCGTAAAGTTCTCTTCAAGACAAATCAATCGAGCCCAAACTCGATAGAGTTACGTTGATTTATCATAGAGATGCCGTGGCCACCTTTCAGCTTCATCATCAGACCATGCATATCATCTAGGTGAAAAGTTCTCTTCAAGACAAATCAATCGAGCTCAAACTCGGTAGGGTTATGTTGCTTAATCACAGAGATGCCGTGGCCACCTTCCGTCTCCATCATCAGACCAGCTCCATGGTACCATATCATTGTATTGTCACCAAAGATACATAAGTAGACCAAATTTGAGTCCAATCGGACATCGGGAAGTGGGTCTTATTTAGCTTCCAAGATTCCACCCGAACATACATAGTGACATACATACATTGCAAGTTAAAAGCTTGTAAAAAACGTGCTTTTGGTCTTTCTCTTGCGACACTTAAATTCGTTTCAAATTCCAGTTGAGAGCGGTTGTCGCAGAACCTTTAAGCTGCAGACGTTAAAGTTCAAATAGGTACGTAGAATTTAGTGTGCTTTTTCACGCTTTTGCAATAAAAATGAACTTGTTGACCTTGAATATAATAAAAAGGCTTTATATGCAAAAGCATAGTAGAACTTAGCTAATAGCTAACAAACTAGGGTATTATAATGGTTTTATCGCTTAAAGGTACGGACGCACCGCGGCGTCCAGCGTCTTGCGTGCGCGATGTCAGTACATTTCAATTGTTTTCGCGATCAGAAAACAATTGAAATGTACTGAGATCGCGCACGCAGGACGCAGGACGCCGCGGTGTGTCCGTACTTTAAAGATATCTAATTTTTAATGGTCATTGGTTTGTAGCTCTGTAAAAATTAGTCATTATTTTTTTATTATATATGGTAACAGGACAAACACTACGCTCGCCTTATGGTGAGCGATGACGTCTACTTATTACAGATACAGCGGCATGCAAAATTCTGGACTGCTAGAATTTAGCATTTGCACTAACAGTGTTGTGAAAATAGGTATATTTTTGGTTTCCAAGGCAGACCGCTTCATAAGCTCATTAACATTAGGTACTTCTACCTGCAATCTACAGTCCATCGAATGAACTTCATCCATGATCGTTTCGCATCACCATTGCAACAGAGCCGAAATATCGGCAAATGATGAATCAGGTTTTTTTTATCTGATAGGTTAGCGTTTGACCACCTCGGTGGCAAGCAATGATGTGGTTGAGGATGGTAATATCAGTGTGGTCTGACTCTCAAGGGCTGTGTGATGCCTGAACTCCGTAAGGTTTTGGCGCTAGTTTTTCTCACTGATGGTGCTACTTGTTGGTAACAAGTCAGGCGGATCATTGATATAATGCTCCTACCACCTGTGTAAATGTGTTACTTAAAAGCATAGTAAATATCCCGAGAAACGAGATGTAAACTATGCTTTTTAGGGTTCCGTAGCCGAATGGCAAAAAACGGAACCCTTATAGATTCGTCATGTATGTCTGTCTGTCTGTCTGTCTGTCTGTCTGTCCGTCCGTATGTCACAGCCATTTTATTCCGAAACTGTTAGGACTACAGAATTGAAACTTGGTAGGTAGATGTATTCTGTGAACCGCTTTCCGATATTTATACAAAAATAAAAAATATAAAAGATTAAGGGGGGGGCATCCCATACATGGAACTAAAACAAACAAAAATTTTTTTCTTCAAACCTATACGTGTGGGGTGTTTATGGATAGGTCTTCAAAAATAACATTGAGGTTCCTAAAATCATTTTTTCTCTAAGTCAATCATTTGAAAGATAGGCGCGTCTAAAGTGGTAAAATGTGTCCCCCCCCTCCCCCCCTCTAACTTTTAAAGTATGGGAGTGAAAAAACTAAAAAAAATATATGATGTAGATCTCCATAAAAACTAACAACGAAAATTGGTTTGAACGAGATACAGTCAGCAGTTTTAGAGATATGGCGACCGCAAAGATAACTTTGTTTTTCATACAAACACTATGAAAACCAAAGTTAATTTTGTAGTTGCGAAAAATAATAGTTATGGAATACTTAACTGTGTTACGGAACCCTACGAGTGCGAGTCCGACTTGCACTTGGCCAGTTTATTCATGTTAATTCAGATCACTAACTGGTCAATCAGAAAATAGATTTAAAGTAAAAACACACCGAAGCGTCCTGCGTGCGTGATCTGGGCGGGACTGGTTCACACCAAACGCAATCAGAAAACAATTGAAAAGTACTGAGATCACGCCCGCAGATCGCAGGACGCCGTGGTGTGGCCGTACCTTTAGGCAGGGCGATGCTACTAGGTTCACTATTATCTTTTCTGTGCCAATGTCGTAGGCAATGTTTGCCGGTAAAAAATCGTAATTACTTTGGCCATCCTCCACGCGGACATATTGAATGGTTACTAATAGCATTGACTCACGACTATTCGCTGAAAGCTTTCACAAAAATATCTATTTGTATTTCAAATGCCGGCTTCGGTTTCTATAGTTCAAGTTCTTGGACGCGAGATGAATCGTTTCTGTGAATAGGATAATGTTCTAGAGTTAATGACACTTCTGATTATGGTAGAGGTCGGATATCAGAGTATCCTATAAGACGATTTAAAGTATAATTTATGATCGTACAAAACGAAAAAGCCGACTTCAAATGCCGCGATAGTCAATTTAATAGGCAGTTGACACAATCATGTCATCAAGGTATACAAATTTGTTTATATTGTTTATCTCCATATCTTCGAAGATGATTATCATACCTCGATAAAATTTGATTGGGCCAAACGGGAGGCATTATCTCTGAAACAAAAAAAATAATTTTTCAAATCGGTTAAGATTTGACGGAGTTCAAACAACAAAGATTTTTTTTTTAAATACAGTCGAATTGAGAACCTCCTTCTTTTTTGTGAGAAAATAAAACATAAGATATTTTTTACGAATCGTAAAGTAAAAGTAAAAAGAAAAAATAAAATACTAATATAACGAAACAATAAATCATTATGTAAATTTTTATATTGTTGTTTTTATTATATTTATTAGGGTGTTATATATATTATTAAAAAATATTATTATTAACGCTGATGGTAATTAGTGTGGTAGCAGCATTATATCAATGTTTTGCTTAAAGCTTGAGTTACTTCCAAAAAGTTGCTTACCACCATCAACAAGAAAATCTGCCGCCTCACGGTGTTTCAGTAGCACACAGCCCTCGAAGTTCTGACCATTCTAAGATTAGCGTATTCACCATCTTTGATCGTATCATCTCTTACCACCAGGCGAGATAGTACTCAAACGCCTTACGAGATATTTTAATAAAAATATATATTTTATTAAAATGTATGTATGTGTAATGTCACTCACTTTAGGGTGATATTAGTAGTCCACTTGACTGCTGCTTGTTACTAATAATAATAGAGTCTGCGAATAATATCGTTTAAAAACTAAAAAACAACCGACTTCAATGCCGCGCTATTCATTTTCAGTACCAATTTTGAGATGTTTATCTCAATATCTCTGGAGATACTTATCATACCTCGATAAAATTACCATGGTACCACACTTGGGATATCTCCTTTCGAACAAAAAAGAATAATCGAAATCGGTTCATAAACGACGAAGTTACCCGCGAACAAACATAAAAAAAAAAAAAAAAAAAATATATATACGGTCGAATTGATTGAACCTCCTTCTTTTTTTGAAGTCGGTTAAAAAAGAGAATGACTTTATGATGAACTAACATTCAAAGGTAAGGATGAAAGGTACTATACCTACCTAGTAGTACTAATGATAAGAGTAGTAGGTACCTACAAAGGTATCAAACATTTTAGTCGCATTGGCAATGACAGAGCAATATATGTCGTCAACGCAACAAAAACAGTAAATTAGAACCATCAACACGCGCGCCCTCAATTTCTATGGTTATCTTTTTGCACAGACTCTAAGTCAAGGAATCTCTTATAATAGAGTGCATTATATAACCTAATATATGTATAACCTGCGTATGTAGGCACACATAATCTCTCAACTGTTATATAATAATAAATAAATACTAAGGGCCAGTTTCACCGGTTCTGGATAGCGCTATTATAAGGAAATCTGACAGATTTTTGACAGCTTTTATATGGCGTCATATGTCAGATAACTCAGGGGCCTTATTAAGTATGACCATTTTAAAGTCTTACCGTGCCGTGTTACGTTATTTCCGCGTTATGGTATTCTCTATGCCAATTAAAACGCGGTAGGGTAAGGTTATGAGCGCGTTTTGAGCTGTCAAAATATCGTGACATATGAGGACGTGTAACGCGCGCGTTTTGTATAATTTACCTATCGTGTGGCATACAGAATACAATTTTTCAATAACATAACGTGGCGCGTTAAGGAACTCGTTATCTCATTGGTCATACTGAATAAGGCCCCTGATCTAACGCATTATCAGAAAATGTTGAAACTGGCCCTAAGTAATGGATTATTTCATTTCATCAGCATCACAGAACCACGTAATTTCAGACGTATGTCATTTGTCTTATTTTAGCTTCAATTATGTCATCATGCGAAAAGTACCTAATTCATGACACAACAAAATACCCCTTGTAACTTTACGACTGCATGACCTAAGAAAACGATTACCACATAGGTATCCAAAGAAAGCTATTTAAACATTACCACCTAGGTGAATATTTTTACTCATTTTACTCATTTATTTCCATTTTATTATTTCTTTGTCTGCTTTCTATTTGCGGTTAAGCGCAGTAAATAACATTTTATCTTGTATGTTTGTTTATCTATATATATGCAGGTATTTGTGCATATTGATCGTGGACGGAGTATTAAATTGACCTTGCATTGAAATACAATTAGAATTCATTTATTGATGTAAGGAAACTCATAGTCAAATATCACATTTAAAATATATGGCATGTGAATCACATAATCTTGTCAATAATATAATTACTTATACTACATATAATATATTTAACAATAATATTATGAGAAGGATAAAAATATACAATCACTAGTATGAGAGAGCGAGATCGACAACAATTTTTCTCCTTCTCTGCATATGCGATTTTATTGTTTGGAGCCAGCTCTGGCTCTCAGTTCTAGTGCGCCGATTGGCTTTCACCCGCTGTCATGTATGACCAGACTAAACTACGGTGTTCATTTTATCTTATAGCTGGCATATATATCACGTGTTCATCATTTTAGTCGGGTTATATCTCTATAGCTATTTCTTTCGCATTTGCTAATGTCTTGTCTATTTAATTTTCCATCTACCATATTGATACTTATAGACTGACTAGCTGCGCCCCGCAGCTTTGCCTGTGTTTTATCCTGGTTGTAAACCTTCCTCTTGAATAACTCTATATATAGATGAAAACTGCGTAAAACGTTGCGTAGTTTAAAAGATCTAAGTCTTTATTTTAGTTAAGATCTTTGTTTTATACTATGTATGTGCAGAAGATTATGCTGTAAAATGTATTTCCTTGCATAGTTTAGAACTTTAGAATGTTAAACCCTTTTTGCCATTGGTACAAAAACGATCACGAAAAACAAAGCCCTATTTGTATTTCGTGTGGTTTTCAGAATATTTTTTGTGTGTACTGGTTTTTTTGACTGTACTATATAAAAAATATGTATGGCGCCTATTGTCACCCTAAAAGATAATCATTTTCAAAGCCTATTTAAATTGAAAAAAGTGCAAAATAATGCACAGGTATGATTAAGGGTCGGCTCACACCGCGACGCAACGCGGCGCGCACTTATTACGACAGTATTACAACAAAGAATTTTATAACTAAAGTTAATAAAGTTCTAATAGATAATAAAGTATACAATATCTTTTTGTAAACAAAAAGATACACATTTTATTGAGTTAGTTCGGCGGCTTTCAGGCTACGCCGCGCGGCGTCTCGCTGCACCGCGCTGAAAGGATTGAAGAAAAAATTGAACCGCGTGATAAACAATTGAACTATATTAACTACACAATAAATTACAAATTGCATTGAGATAATTTGGTAGCGTCGCGCGTTTTGCTGCGCCGCGCGGCGTCGGGCTGCACCGCGCGGCTTCTGGCTGCGCTGCGCAACTCCAAATGCATCGTCGCGTCTCGTCGCGTAGCGTCGCGGTGTGAACTGTCCCTAACGAAAATAAATAGAATTCTTGTCATTTGCGCGCCTGAGTGCAACGGTTCAATCAATGATGGCGTCTCTGATGACGTCACAGGTAATACAACGCCATTTGCGCTAACATTTCCATACATTTGACGAATATTTGACAGCTTTATTAACTGTGTGTGTAGCTCAGAAAAATGACAACAGTTTACATTGAAATCATGCATGCAGGGATTATGCAAGCAATTTCATTCATTGTATGGTACAAATGGTACGTACGGAGATGGATCGCCCAGGGTTGACTGAATGAGTCGGAGAAAATAAGTTTAGTCGCGCTTATTACAGTTCTAAAGGGTGTCCCAACTACACAGACCTTGGATTATACTACGCTAAAATCCCCCAGGTCCCAAGATGTACCTATATGGTAATATTACAAGCGGGGAGCAACGACTGCCGGCCGCGGGGCACCAAATTGCTGATCTTAGGGTGCGTACAGACTATATTACATAACATGTTATAACATTGTTATTTAACATTTTTCAGATAATTTGGACACGGAATGTTTTAGATATGTAATTATAACATTTTATTAACTTTCCGTGTCCACATTATCTGTACATAGTCTGTACGCACCTTTACATGAAACTTATAAATGTTACTGTGTCCCTTAAATTATTATAGTTTTCAACCGGCTCTTAAAAAGGAGGAGGTTCTCAATTCATCTGTTTTATAGGGTTCCGAACCCATAGGGTACCAACGGAACCCTATAACTGAGACTCCGCTGTCCAGCTGTCTGTCTGTCTGTCTGTCCGTCTGTCATCAAGCTGTATCTCATGAACCGTGATAGTTAGGTTAGGTTAGAATTTAGACTAGTTAGTTAGACGGTTGAAATTTTCACAGATGATGTATTTCTGTTGCGGCCATAACAACAAATACTAAAAACAGAACAAAGTTAAAAATTAAAGCGGGTCCCCATACAAAAAACGTGTTTTTACTATAGCGCCATCTATGAACGATTGTTTAACTTATTAATAAGTAATATTAATTACCTACCTTTGTGTTAACGTTCACTTAGTTGGTGTTAGAAGTTCGTTAGATGGCGTTGTAGTTAACATAATATAATATTATACTTATATATTATTATACTGCGGTTTGGAACCCTCCGTGTGCGAGACAAATGTCTGACTCGCACTTGGCCAGCTTTATATTTATTCGTTTCTATGATTGTGCATTGTTATTGCCATGGGATCACGTCAATGAGCCGACATAACCTCCCAAAACGCTCCAATGTTGACTAAAAGTATTCGATCACCCGTTTAACAACAATGACCAATGATTCACATACGATTTTACTACAATTCGATACAGAATCGATTTCCTGAAGAATGTCGCGAGTAAACTCCTCGAATCAATCAGTATCGAGTGATTTATCGACTTCACGCGATTTATTCACGTGCATTTTAGACATGAGACATTAGACATGAATGTGACGTTGGCAATGATTGAATAACGGTTATTTCTATGGTCTAGTTGGATGATTAAATTTTTTTTTCGATACAAATATATTCAAAACAATTTAATAAATGAATTAAACTAAAATATTAACTGTGACTAATAATTAAAATAAAAACTACAAATAATAAATGGAATTTAGGTCGCTGTCTGCTGGTAGCTTCGAGCATTTACCAAAGAAGATGTTAACTTACTCCGCAAACATTTTTTTCTGCCGAAACTTACGGGGGACGAGGTAAACACGCATCGCAAACACACAAATCACTCACTTTAACGATCCCGCACACTAGCTTGAAAAACGCACACAGTATTAAAAATACAGCGTAGCTACGCACGCTCATAAATGGCCAATAATGGCTATATGGCCAGTAGAGGGGTAAGCCTTGCATTGACATCTCGAAGGCTGGTAGAGTACCCAAAAAGCTGGCGACATTACCTCTTTGAATCGCGAAACTAATGCGTTGCCCGAGGTAAGCGCCAGCTCTTTGGTCGTGGGAGACATAGATTAGGCGCCTAGACAGCTCCCCAACAAAACCGCGTGCTTGTTGACCCCACGGACCCATGGTTTCGACCCCAAACGGAAGAAAAGCATATTTGTCACCGATGCTTATCTATTTCCTCCGTTTGAGAGCCTCTGCTGCGTCTGCAGCTGCTCCTGCCGCTCGTGAGGTATTATGAAGATGGGAAACTGCCAATGTGTCGACGCACGTCGCATCCCACACTAGCGGTTTCCCACGACACAAAGGAACCAACGTCATGCCGTCAGGCCTCCTACCATCGTCACGTGTGATACCGTTCGGCTCTAAAATAGCCGACACGTTGACGGTGGCAAGAGCCCGACGGATGACGTCGTTCAGTGAGGCGTGTCGAGAAAGCTGTCCCGCACTGCAACGACATTAAAGACCGTGGTGACCCAGTCTATCCACCTAGTCACCGCAGCGACAGAGATGCGGTTCTGTTATGGGGATGCCCAGACGCAGTCCCACTGCTATAAAAAAACTGTTGTTATCCATGAAAGAACCTATATTGGACGAAGGTAACGCCTGCAACCAATAATTAAATAATTTGATAAATAATGATTAAATAATTTGTAGTTAGAGCTGAAAGGGGACAATACACAGTACAGTACAAAGCTTCCAACAGATATGTCAGAAAAATCCTATCCGATTGTTCTGTTTCACTAAAGTACTTACTGCTTACTAATTCGCTATATTTTTACAAGCTTTTATTTAACTTGCACTGTATGTGTGTCTGTATGTTCTGGTGGAATCTTGGAAGCTAAATTAGACCCACTTCTCGATGTCCGATTTGACTCAAATTTGGTGAACTTATGTATCTTCGGTGACAATACAATAATATGGTACCATGGAGCGGGTCTAATGATGGAGACGGAAGGTGGCCACGGCATCTCTGTGATAAAACAACATAACCCAAACGAATTTGGGCTCGATTGATTCGTCTTGAGGAGGACTTTACACCTAGATGATATTCAGGGTCTGATTATGAAGCTGGAAGGTGGCCACGGCATCTCTGTGATAAATTATCGTAACTCCACCGAATTTAGGCTCAATCGATTCGTCTCGAGGAGCACTTTAAACTTAATTTTTTCAGCCCTTTCAGCTTCATTATCAGATCCTGGATACCGTATCCAGGTACTGATGATGAAGCAAAAAGGTCACCATGGCATTTCTGTGATAAAACAACATAACTTAACCGAGTTTGTGCTCGATTGATTTGCCTTGAAGAGCACTATCCATAATCACATCATAATATCCGTAGAAATTTTTAAAAACATCACGCCTACTCTAAAATACTCAGGTATCTTACCTACCAAAAAGTTAAAAATAAATTATAATGTAAAAAATATTTGTTAAAACAAGCTTTTATCTGGGACATTATAATATAAATTAATAAATATAAGTAGTTAGTACCTACCCGCAAAATACTTACTAGAATTTATTTTATACTAGCTGGCCCGGCGAACTTCGTACCACCTAACAGACAGTAAATGTCCTGTTACCTTTTAGATGAACTTAATTTAAGCTTTTATGAACGTAATACAATGAATACAAAAGAGATATTTAGTTTATTAATGTATTATGGCAAAACAGATATAGAATAAAAATTGGTAAAAATGGTTTTTGGAAATATAAACTTTTTTAAGTTGCTTGTAAGCATACATTTCTGAACGCACGCATATTTGACAATCAATAAATATGTGAAACAATTATTATTACTGACAATATTTGACATTTTTAAAATCTACATGACTTGAATTCACAAAAACGGGAAGAATTTTTACTTGACACGGGCTAAATAAACTAATCGTGTGGAGCCATAATTTTTTTTTTTTTTTTTAATAAAGATTACTCGCAATGTGGGTTGCACATTACTAGTATTCTTGTTAACCCCTCCAACTAAGCTTACTATGCTTGTGTCTGGAGTGGGTTCACGTCAATAGTGCAATGGGTGGGGTGGGAATCGAACTCACGACCTCCCGATCGCCAGTCCGACACCCTATCCATTGGGCTATTGCCGCATTCGTATTATACCAAAAAAAGAAATACGCGATAATCTGAATATTGTAATGCTATCCACACATGGGAAGAATTTTTATACTTGACACTGGCTATATACACTAATCGTGTGTAGCTATAATTATACAAAAAAAAAATATGGCGGGATAAACAATTGAACATCAAATAATCGGCAGTTTTTAAACCCAGGAACATTTTGCCAAAATATTTATTCTTATATAATTTTTTTAGGTCAATTATTCATTGATTTTAATACTTATCATCCTATTCCTGACAAAGACAATTCCAAAAATACAAAATTCATAAAAATTGGTCCAGCCGTTCTTGAGTTATAAGTGTAGTAACTAACACGACTTTCTTTTATATATATAGATTTATAAATTTATATTATATAGTCCCAGATAAAAGCTTGATTTAAAAAAAAATTTTTACATAACTTCTTTCTTCCACAAGTTACGCTATTATTCCAGTGTAGTGGCTCCCAAAGCACATGTCCTTATTAAAAATTTGCTAGTGAACATGTATCTTTTAAAGTAGCTCAGCGAGCTATGGAAAGAGCTATGCTCGGTCTTTCTCTGCGGATCGAATCCGGAACGAAGTAATTCGCCTGAGAACTAAAGTGGTCGACATAGCTCAACGGATTAGCAAGCTGAAGTGGCAGTAGGCTGGTCATAAATCTGCCGAAGGACCGATAACCGTTGAGACAGACTCGTTCTAGAGTGGAGACCGCGAATCGGCAAACGTAGCGTAGGACGCCCTGTGAGTAGTTGGAGCGACGACATTCGCATAGCGGTGAGCAGTGACCGGCAACAAAGGGCCGAAGATCAGGCTCAGTGGCGTGTCTTGGGGGATGCCTACTTCCAAAGTATACCCGCTAAAAATGATGATGATGATGACGTATCCTTTAGGCAAACGTGCTAAATCTTCCATCACATCGTTACGATGACATAGTGGTCAAACGCTTGCTTAAATCTTACTTTACTTTTTTTTAGACCTAAGGTAGTATTTCCTAAGGTAGTGGTTTTTATTTGGTTTTACCTGTTTTAGCCGCCTTTAAAAAAAGGACGATGTTTTCAAGTCGTCGGATTTTTTTCAAAATAATGTTCCCCGATTTCTCAAATACGCCTCGACCGATTTAGAAACATCTTGTTTGAAAATGGAATGGAATTTGTTTGAACATTTTTTTTTTGGCTTTCCAGGTGGTCCTCATTGAGATCTAATGAGTATCCAGAGATATGGAGATAAACACTTCAAACTTTGTACTAAAATGATTACCACGGCATTTGAAGTCTGTTCCTGTATTTTTTTTTAAACGATAATAAATTATTTATCTGTGATGATTTTCTACTGGTTTATCCGACTGTAGCAGACACGTGAATGTTTTCTAAACATTCAATGTGATCCGAATGTTGTCATTTCCAAAATGGTAGAGCTGTGTCGCGATCTACTGCGACTTTTACTGCGCAAACGTGACTGGAATAGTCACAAACACTAGAATTTCAAGCTTGGACGCATAATTCTACTGCGTATTAAAATATATCGACTACATATTAACATCTAAATTTGCCAGATATCGATAACGGTAATCACAAGCAAAAATACAATAAGAACCTCTACACACGCGCGCTCTTAAAATAGGCAGAGTACAGGTGATATCGAGCGAGTAGTGGTGAGCGCGATCTTGTTCCTTGATCGTTCACGTGTAAAGGAAAAAATAACTGGCCAAGTGCAAGTCGGACTCGCACTCGTAGGGTTCCGTAACACAGTTAAGTATTCCATAACTATGATTTTTCGCAACTACAAAATTAACTTTCTTTTTCATAGTGTTTGTATGAAAAACAAAGTTATCTTTGCGGTTGCCATATCTTAAAAACTGCTGACTGTATCTCATTCAAACCAATTTTCCTTGTTAGTTTCTATTGAGATCTACAGCATATATTTTTTTTAGATTTTTCAGAGTTAGAGGGGGGGGGGGGACACACATTTTACCACTTTAGACGCGCCTATCTTTCAAATGATTGACTTTGAGAAAAAATGATTTTAGAAACCTCAATGTCATTTTGAAGACCTATCCATAGACACCCCACACGTATAGGTTTGAAGAAAAAAAATTTTTTTTGTTTCAGTTCCATGTATGGGATGCCCCCCCTTAAATTTTTTATTTTTGTATAAAAATCGGAAAGCGGTTCACATAATACATCTACCTACCAAGTTTCAATTCTGTAGTCTTAACAGTTTTGCAATAAAATGGCTGTGACATACGGACAGACAGACAGACAGACAGACAGACAGACAGACATGACGAATCTATAAGGGTTCCTTTTTTGCCATTCGGCTACGGAACCCTAAAAAACGAAGCTGTTATTATAATTATCATCCTGATTCTAAAATCGAGTGAGTTGAATCTACAACTACAATTAACGATTAGACGTTTTAATGGCGAAATCCCACGAAGCGTTATATTCCGCACGGAGACATACCTGGGCCCTTAGACAAAATCCATTTTCCTGTTTGCCTTCACGCTAACGCAAGTTCAAAATTTATGGGAATGACATTTTTGTTGCGGAAACATAAATGTCATTCCATACATTTTGAACTTGCGTTAGCGTGAAGGCAAACAGGTAAATGGATTTTGTCTAGGGGCCCAACTCGCGCGGACGCACCGTCGTATCCAGAGGCGTGCAAAAACCTTGGATAGATGTACCGTGCGTATCCTTGCGTGGTCGTGCGTGGTTTCCAGCCGTGCGCGATATCACGCATCGTGGGATCTCGCCATTATACTTCTACCCTCACACTTATAGTTCCGCTATGTATATTTGACTATAAATGCGAGCTGTCCAACGCACAATGTATCAAACTCAATACCATATTCTACTTTAAAATAAACACAATTCCATCTGAAATTGCGTCGCCACTTGACATTAACTGAGACCGAGGTTAAGTGCCAATATATTCTTCTAGAACCGCCGAAGTATTTGCAATATAAACGAAATGTCAACTACACAGTCCATCGGAAAATTTTCCTTTCCACCTTGTAGTGTGACGTCAATGTTTACCAACAGGGTGCGCTGATGGGTTCCAGATGGTGTGACGACATCCCATGTCTGGCTGCCCTCTGGAGGCGACGATAGTTTGTCTTGGCACCGGCATCTATCTTAAGGCATAATGTGAAACTATTGGAGTTATCTTTCAGCTTTCGTTAGTAGCAATAGCCGGGAAGTTGTAATTTGGGTGGGAAACACTTATATATAGAAACTTTTTGTTTTCTACTTACTTCCAGAAAGGAGGAGGTTGTCAATTTGTCTGTTTTTTTAATTTTGTTTTTTGTATGTTTGTTCGCTTATTACTGCGCCAATTGTAAATCGATTTGAATGATTGTTTTTCCATAGGTGGAGTTCATTTTCAAGGAATTTCCTATTTAAATATTATCAAGATTTGATAAGTGTCTCCAGAGATTGTAAACGTCTCAAACTTGCTACTGAAACTTACTTACGCGGCATGGAAGTCAGTTTTTTTAGTTTTTAAACAATCTCATTGTGCATATTGCAGACAGACAAGCGCTTGACCGCTATCTTGCCTGAGTAACGATGCAGCTTAAAGTGGAATTTCTCTAGAAGTAGACGTTAGAAAAATAAGGTGCTGGTGAACAGAATTCAGTTTTTTTTTAATCTATACTAATATTATAAAGAGAGAACATTTGTAGTTTTGTATGTTTGTAATGATTTGGCTCAAAAACTACTGAACCGATTTAAAAAATTCTTTCACTAATACATAGAATGGACTTTCGGAATGAAAATAGGCTATATATTATTCCGTTTAAATCAAAGGTACATTCGTGGAGACCTAATTTGCAACCTAAGTCGGCAAAAAAACGGTCGAAAAAACACGTTTCTTACGAACGCTGCTTAATTGAAAATAGATAGAAGAATATTTTTTTTGCAAGAGTTGTACAACTTAATAAGACCTACATAAAAGTCCGCGACAGCATATGTCTATCTCTTAAGGTTGACTCACAGTAACCATTTTAATCTTTAATTTTTTGTTAAAAAATATTACATAACTTCCAGGGCTATTTTCAAGTATATGGTATTAATTTTTATCCAAATAATTAGCTAATTAGCTTGGCCACATATTATAGATTAAAATTGTCCTTTACAGTATATAATTATAATGATAACTCAAGAAGATATCACGGATTTCACATGTGTATGCATCGCAAAATTAATAAAATATTTGCAGTCAAACCACAGAATAGGTCATACTTACTACGAAAATATTATTATAAGGTTAGCTTTTCTGTAAATCCCCACCGATCGCAATCAATTTGAATTCAATATAGTATAATAATATGATCAATAGTATAAAATAATAATGATCTATATATATAATATAATATTTTAAACCACCCCGACTGATCTATGTATAATCTTTTCATTAAAAGCATTCCAATGACTCTAAACACGACATTTAAAATCTGAGCTGTAAGTTAGTGAGGATTTGAGTATTCTGTAGAGTCCAGGAGATGTCCCAGCATCAGGTCAATGCTTCCATGTTCTTACAATATCGTTGAAGAAGATTTTCGAATTGATCAGACCTATGAAAGTGGATAAAAGCTCATAGTTTTATAACGATTGAACGAATTTTCATTAATCAAATCTAAGAACAATCTCGACGAAGACATCTATAAAAAAAAACTATCAATAATAAAATGAAAATTGGTTCATCCGGTTGGGTGCTCAGATGCTATAGACAGACACACAGATACACACGTTAAACGTATAATACCCCTACTTTTTGCGTCGGGGAACGCCGTACCGTAAGATTACGGCGGCAGATGTTCTCCTGATGGTAACCTACTTTTCAACCGACTTACAAAAAGAAGGAGCTTCTCAATTCGTCTGTATGTTTCTTTTTTAACCGACTTCAAAAAAAGGAGGATGTTTCTCAATTCGACCGCATATAATTTTTTTTCTTTCTTTTTTTGTGTATGTATGTTACGCGATTTCTCCGTCAATTGTGAACCGATTCGAATAATTATTTTTGTAATCGGTAGGGTACATTTCCGGGGTGGTCCCATTGTAATTTCATTGAGATGTGATAAGTACCTTCAGAGATATGACGATAAACGTCTCAAACATGCTACTGAAATTGACTCGCGGGGCATTGTAGTCAGTTGTTTTAGTTTTTAAACTATTTTAATTATTGGTAGATTTAATGATCCCACGAAAACCTATGATTCATGAATGCACATAAAACTTTCACTGGTAGGTATATAGCTAGGATTAGAACCAACGACCGTCGGGTCAGAATCAGGGTAACTATCCTTTATGCCAAAGGGCCGTCCAATATCACTACGTAAGTGTTATAAAACAATGTCCATCACTGCGTCTGTCTGTCTGTTCGCAATAATCTCAATAGCTTCTGAACGGATTATCATGCGGTTTTCACCAATAGCCAGAGTGTTTATGAGGAAGGTTTAGGTCTTAGGTGCATAATTCGTTAAGGTTTTGTGTAAATTGGTTGATATATGACGATGATTGTTAAATATGTTAATATTTTATATTCGATGCAACAAACTGATGCAAATTTTGTAGGCATATATGTTCTACCCGTGCGAAGCCGGGGCGGGCTGCTAGTATGTTAATATTTTATATTCGATGCAACAAACTGATTCAAATTTTGTAGGCATATATGTTCTACCCGTGCGAAGCCGGGGCGGGCTGCTAGTCTCGTATAAGGCTAGCGTTTAACGACTGTGCCACCTATTTATAAGTGATGATGCGATCGAGGATGGCAGCACGCTAAGCCTATAATAAGAACTGGCTCTCAAGAATGCCGGATCACATTAGATGTTTTGGCGCCAGATTTTCCACCTTGAGAGTGGTATCTGGCCAGGCGGACACTAGACAATGTCCTCTTACCATGCTGGGGATTTCCTAACGACGATTCTCCTTCAAGCAAAGTGGTGGGCAGTGACTGGAAAAGAAGAGACGAAGACCGGGCTCAGTAGCGCATCTTGGGTGAGGCCTACGTCCAACAGTGGACTGACACCGGCTGATGATGATGATGATAATGATTCTCCTTCACCGGAGGGCCGCTGTGAAATGCGCACATACAATTTTCCATTGAAAAATCTATCGGTGCACGGCGGGGATTTGAACCCGCTACCTCTGGCGTCAAAGCTGACCATTTTACCACTGCGCCACTAGGCCATCACTTCACCACTGGGCCCTCAAATCATCTCTATATCATTAACTATAATATCTCGACTAACGTAGTGTGGGACGCCCTCCAGCTAGATGAATCGATGATTTACGCAAGCTGGCTGGAAGCGGTTAAAAACAAACAGTTGAATATCGAGCTCAGTGGCGTGCCATAGATGAGGCTATGGCCGTAGACATTAACGAGCTAGTGTTGATGATGATGATTAAATCGACCACATTTCTCTTGTGGCATACTTCTGCTAATATAATACGCCAGGGACTGTACTGACCATTATGTCTTATATTCAATCAATCAATATTCAATGAAATAGAAATATTTTCTAATTGAAGGGCAAAGTGCGTCCATTGCAATTAAGGGCAAATAAAACTCAACATCTAAAATCATTGTCACAAAGGCGAAGCAAAATTATGTCAGCCCAGAGGTTTGAGAACCACCGTTTTTATTACTTTTTATTTTCTTTGAAAAGTTATATCCACGTTTCTATTACTCTTACCATCAGACGAGCGCTTTCATTCTGTTACCTGACATCACAAAAAAAAATCTATTACGCATATCCGACAATATTATTCGATGAAAGCTTTTACTCTTCAAACTCTTTTCTTAAAAGATGTTTCTTTTCGCCTTCTCAAGAAGGTAAACAAACACAAGAGTGTTAACGGACGAGCATCCTGCCGACAAAGCAGATGAACTGACAAGCAACAACAACATTTTGTTTGCCGTCATTATCATTATTCAACTTGAATTTACTTGCCCTTCCTCAGATCTCGTGTTGCGAAGGTTCTGCGTTCTTTATAAGGACCCTATACACATTGGGCCAGCGCATTGGGCCAGCGCCAATGCTTTGGACCAATGTGTAGAGAACTATTTTGCGGAACGTTGGTTGCAAATCACAGTTGGCGCGAGCGTTGGCCGGCAAACCACATTATGTCGGTTTTTTGTGCACACATCAAAGGATCTTTGTTAAAGCGCCAATGCACATTGAGCGACGCAATTGTGTGAACAGAGATACACATCGCAAACGCAAACGCGTTTGTCTCAATCAGTTGGCTCAATGTGTACAGTGGCCTTTTATGCCGCCTCTAAACATAGGCCAACGCGTTGGCAAGCGCGCTGGCCCAGCCACTAGCCCAATGTGTAGAACGGGCGTTGGCGCATTAGCGGTAGGTATTTGAACGTTGGCTGGCGCGCTTGCGAGCTTGCTGCGCGGTGTCGGCAACATCAAAGGACACTTGTCGCAAGCTTGGCGCACCATCCACACATTGGCCGCGCGATTGGTTTGCCCGGAGCAGCGATCAAGAGTGCACGTTTTCTTCTTGCGGCGAATTAACACCTAACTTGACGAAAATTTCATTTTGACGAAAAAAAACGCCGATAACTTGAAAACTACTTTATAAAAAAGTGTCCCTCATTCAAATATGTGTTATTTGGTATACCTATTTTCATATGAACATGTGTTACAGAGCTGAAAGTGTAAATAAATTTAGGCCATATGAATCAGCCGAAGAATGAAATTTCGAAGAATCACCCTCCAATACTATAAGAATCTTTGTCCTGACATACTGACTGACTGACTGACAGACAACGCACAGCCTAAACCGCTGGTCGTAGAGACTTGAAATTTGGAGGGTATATTTCTCTTAGTACGTAAAGGTGTACTAAGAAAGGATTTTTCTAAATTCACCCCTTTAGGGGATGAAATGAGGTTCAAAGTTTGTATGGAGAAACAAGATAAGATAGTATTATCTATTCGAAACTTCACACAAGTGCTTCAATACAAAAATATTTAAATACGTGTTTCAGGCTTTTTTAAAATTCAACCCCTAAGAGGGTGAAATGGGGTACCAATATCAGAAAATTAATATTATTTCGGATTGCGCTGAAATTTGGCATGCAAATAGTTATTACGATGTTAGTTCCCTCTGAGAAATGATTTTCTTAAATTCACCCCATTAAGGGGATGAAATGTGAGTTCAAAATTTGTATGTAGAAACAAGATGAGATAGTTTTTCTATTTTAAACTTTACACAAGTGCCTTTAAAAATAAATAAGTAAATATGTGTTTCTGACTTTTTCGAAATGCCAGCCCTTAAAGGGTGAAGTGGGGTAACAAACAGTCTGAAATCAATATTGTCTCGGATTGCGCTGAAATTTGGCAAGCAGATAGTTATTTTGACGTAGGTATCCGCTAAGAAAAGATTTTCAAAATTCACTCTTTAAGGGGATGAAACGGGGGTTCAAAGTTTGTATGGATAAACAAGATAAGATAGCCTTTTTATTCGAAACTTCGCACAAGTACTTCAGTAAATAAATAAGTTAAATACGTTTTTCAGAGTTTTTCGAAATTCCACCCCTAAAAGGGTGAAGTGGGGTAACAAAGTCTGAAAAGAATATTATTTCGGATTGCACTGAAATTTAACATGCAGATAGTTATTACGACGTTAGTTCCCTCTGAGAAATGATTTTCTAAAATTCACCCCTTAAGGGGATGAAATGTGGGTTCAAAGTTTGTATGGAGAAACAAGATTAGATAGTTTTTCTTTTCGAAACTTTACACAAGTGCTTTTAAAAATAAATAAGTAAATACATGTTTCAGACTTTTCGATAAAAAATGTCTGAAGTACTGAAACATGCACTGGGTTGCGGGTAATAATTGCACATAATAGTACGGTTGGCAACCTTACATTAATCAGGGGAATTAAACAAGTGTTTTAAGTGTGACGTTCGACGTCTAGATGAAAGCTGAATGGCTCAATACCTTTGTTTTTTTTTTGTAAATTCAAAGCAATAAGTTATGTTTCTGTTATATCCATAATATTTTTTATTGAATATGATCTATTTAATGTAATTTGACGAGTGTAAGTGCAAATTTTTAATTAGCCCATGTACTGAAAAATGCTTTGACTTTTTTTTTTTTATTTCACCATTGGATAGAGGAAAGGCTAACACATATACTCAATTTTTTTCAAATTTATATTCCATTAAATTACGGACCTATTTGAATTTAAAAAATTAATACGAAAATATTTTTTTTATAAATTCCCTAGTAAAATGATGTAAGATTTGTTACTCTTATCACATTTGCAGAGTTTCCTTGTAGTATTAGCTTAACTAATCTTACGTTATTATTATACTTCTTCCTAAAAAACTTTTGTTGCATAAATGATCTTACATACTTTTTCCACGTGATATGTTACAGCTTTATGTGCGTATATACAGTTACACCTTTTTTCACGGTACTTTTAGAAGAAAAGTGTCAGTAAGTATGATTAAGCAGTTATTCTTTGCAGTATTTTCTTGTCTTTTATTCGTAAATGAAATAACTGATTTCTTTCAGGCAAGCATAGGAATCTTTTTTAGCATAACTATGATTAAGTGTGATAAAAATATAACAGTTTTTGCAAGTAACATAATATAATTACTCTTTCTATGCTTGGTTGAGTATAAAATATATGTGATGCAAAATATTTCGTTTCCCTACCGATAACTTTGTCAATATAAGTCATTCATATATAACGAAGATCCATAGCATAGTAAGAGTGTGTTCGGAGAATAGAGCAGCTCTCGCTGTTCTATTCTCCGAACACACTCTTCCACAGACGAGAGCGGGACATACTCGTACGCGCGACTACGCAATGCATTGGCTTTGCGGCACATACCATTCACGACTTGAAGACTCCTAGATTATACTTATCGGGTAACACAGACACTGGCAAAGAATTGCATTTATTGACAATACCTATGATAAAAGATGAAGCATAACGCTTGGTACACATAGCGGTGGCGCACATCTAGTCCGGTCTGGTCGAAGAAGAGGCAGGGTGGTATTACTTTACGCAATTGGATGGCGTAAGTAGGCTCCGAAATCCACCCGATAGGAAACATGGAACCTTTTATTGTTTTACTTTTGTTTTATTTTAAATCAGGCGCACCATGCTGTATGCTACAATTTCGTTCTTATCCAAACAAAGGTTGTCTGTAATTGGTAGAAGCATCTCTAAGGCGCGAACAGTACGTTATAGGACTTGTGTTTGAGATAAATTAAGCAACTGTCTCGGCGTGAAGTACTTTTTTTATATATTATAGGCTAGCGTTTGACCACTATCTCACCTGTTGGTAAGTGATGATGCGGTCGAAGATGGTAAGAACGCTAGGCCTAGAAAGGGAACTGGCTCTTAAGGATAGCTGCTAGAACACATTAGATGTTTGGCGACAGATTTTCTAACTTGAGGGTGGTAGCTGGCCAGGTGGACACTAGATAGTGTCCTACCATGGGGGGGTTGTTGGTTTGTTAACGATGTTTTTCCTTCACCAGAGGGCCACTGTGAAAAGCGCACATATTTTTTTCCATAGAAAAATCCGCTGTTGCACGGCGCGGATCGAACTTGGTACCTCTGGCATCAAAGCCAACCGTTCTCCCGATAACGCCACCGGGCCCTTAAAACTACTGCCTCAGCTCGGCCATAAAAGTAAGCTTTTTCTACGCTAATTGGACTGTGTGGACTTCTTTTTTTTTTCATCATATAGGCTAGCGTTTGATCACTGAAGAAAAGATGGTGAACACGCTATGCCTAGAAGACTCTAAAGGGCTGTGTGTTGTCGGAACACTGTAAGGTTATGGCGGCGAATTTTCTCTTTGATGGTGGTAAGCTACTTTTTCAACACTTTACTTTTTGAAACATCGATATAATATGCTCCTACCACCTGTCATGTAAGAGCCAAAGTTGAGAGATGGCGTCAGTAAAATTCCAAGAAGCTCAGGTGGTCTGCCATCTGTACGGAAACATTTTGAATAGTTTTTTGAGCTTGGCAGAAAATTTAACTAGAACCATGAACTTAGCTGCATTGAACTTGACCAGAATGGCATCGCCCCAATCGAACCACAGCCTGTAAGGACAAGTTTATGCACTTGACTATATGAAATTGAATTTGTGCCACACTAGACTGTGCACTGGACGTATAGCTCTCTACAACGGTGCTGTCGTCTACATTTCTAATGATACCGAGCATTAGCAAGTCGTTAATATGCAGCAGGATAAGAGTGGCAGAAAGCAATGATCCCTGAAAGACACCAATTGGTCAGAAGAGCAGCCATCAATGATTACTCTGAACGACAGGTCACTCAGAAGAAAATACAAAACTCAGACACACAAACAAGTGGCAGTCCGTAGGATGGATGGATGGACTTGCTTATAAGATCCCCCCACTTTCGTTGAAACCCATATTTTCGGTCACTGAAAAAGTTCTATGTATGCAAGGAGACAGTTGTTCAGTAAAGGTTTAATAGCCTTGCAGAGTATTAACGTGTCTAAAAATTGGCAGGGTCAGCAAGACTGCCTTTTTGGGCACAGGTTGCACTTTGGCAAGCTCCCAAGTTTTTGACAATAGACCACATGTCATAGAAAGACGAAAGAAACATATTAATACAAAAGCGAGATCAGGCACACAGGTCCTCAGGATTTTGGATGGAATACCATCCGGGCTACTGGCTTTGTCCACGTCTACATTTTGCAGTGGTTTTTGGCAAGCTCCCAAGTTTTTGACACTAGACCACATGTCATAGAAAGGCGAAAGAAACATATTAATACAAAAGCGAGATCAGGCACACAGGTCCTCAGGATTTTGGATGGAATACCATACGGGCTACTGGCTTTGTTCACGTCTACATTTTGCAGTGGTTTTTCAACCTTAGCCTGACGGATAGGTATATCTGACATTTGTTTCACGAGTCCAAGGAGACAAGGAAGTGTCTCACGGCCAGTGTCAAGAACAGAGTGAACAGAGAAGCAATCAAATTCGCTTTCTCTTTGGTGGTATGAGCCAGCGCCCCATCGAGTTTCAGCCGTGGAAGAAGTGAGGGCCGATAAAAGATTGAGTCAACTTATAAATCAAAGCTATGTGGTCAAATCGAGCCATCCGTATAGCATTCTTGCAGAATTAGGTAGGCAGCATTGTTAAAGATTTTATTCCTTGCTGACACATTTTTGGCTTTACAGTTTCGAGCGTCAATCCATTCCAAGTTAATTGCATGCTGCGGCGCTGCGGTACGGCCACACTTAACCCCGAACGAAGGCTAAGCTTTGCTTTATATCACAACTTCGGAAAATGAAATATAAAAATGAACCATAATGTCATCGAAAGAAAAGCATACCAGCCGCTTCAGGTTAAATGCAAGGAACGACCGCTACTCACCCCAATCTGCTGCATGTTATCGCCTCACGTCGAGTACCTCTCAAGCTAAGGTTGGGCGGAGAGTAGACTTCATCCGATAGTGCTAGGAACAACCTAGCAGTGATGATACTGACACTGAGTATCAGTTGCCAGCAGAAAGACCAAGCAAAAGACATAAGCGTATAGAAGTTTTTCTAATATTATGTTTCTTTGAAGTGTTTCACACTTTATATTTTTGTAAATTGTTAAACACAATCCAAAATTTCATCGTACCGACGGGACTTGAACCCGCAACCTCCGGAATAACATGTTCCGGTGCTTTGCCAATTAAGCCACGGTGCGAAGTATCGTTACGATGAAATTAGTGGATTGCATTTGTTAACCCAATTATGCATTGGTGGCGCCATCTATGACTACTTATTACGTAAGTTAATCATTCGGAAGAAATCATTACAGTTTTCAAATCCGACGAGAGATGTTGCACTGCGTAAATCAAATATTATGTTTCTTTGAAGTGTTTCACACTTTATATTTTTGTAAATTGTTAAACACAATCCAAAATTTCATCGTACCGACGGGACTTGAACCCGCAACCTCCGGAATAACGCACCGTGGCTTAATTGGCAAAGCACCGGAACATGTTATTCCGGAGGTTGCGGGTTCAAGTTTTTCTAAGCCTGTGTCTATCAGTATCTGAAGCATAGATTGCGAGGTTTTGGAGACGTTGACAGCAGATGTACACATCATGTACACGCAAACGTTAATTTGCAAACTGTTTGGTGTGTTTGTCATAAACGTATTATGCATAAGAAATAACAAATTTGAATGAAATTAAAATAGAGATAGCCACCCTGGCTAACTATTTAACTAACACAAACTGCACACAGGCTTTTTTAATATCCACACAAGTGGAAGCATATGGCGTATCTTCAGTTATGTAATTAAATATACAGTTTTTTTACGTATTTACCACATACGTCTTTCAAAGTAAAATTTTAGCCACAGAATAAGTAAGTAATAAGTGATACAACTTTTTTGTTATTTTTATCCCACTTAATAACAGCACATCGCAAGTTACTATAATTTTTCTTAATATTTTCTCATTGAAGAAAACAACATAATTGTTTACGAAAAAACGTTCTTTAAAAGCGGGCTGGAATAAAGGCGTTACTCGAAATAAAACTACGAAGTTCGCCTAATTTCCAAAATAACAAAGCGGTAACTTTAGATTTTTTTCAATTTAATATTATTATTCCATATATTAATGGAGTAACCACCTAATTTTAGATTTATGCAAAATCCAGAGTTTATTTGAAAAAATGAAGTATATAGGTATCTGTATGAAAATTTTAGCTACCATGTTGCTGAAGACACTAACTGTCTAGGACTTCTCATTTCTTCACAAATCAGTTTTTTGACGCTCCTGAAAAGTTGGTGTTTTCATCTTACGCCATTTTTCCATGGGTAGTGCGATTTGTCCGACCAAATTACGTTGTTCATTTTACCTTATAGCTGTCATATGTATCACGTGTTCATTGTTTTAGTCGGGTTATATCTCTATAGCTATTTCATTCGCATACACTAATGTTGTCTCTACATATATATATACTTTCTCTATGGCTTCAACGCAGTTCCAGACCTTAGACCATCACATACATCGTCGCGTAAAAGAGGTGAGATCGCAGTCAAGTTTATGTCTCTTTTCAATAAAAAACACCATAATCTTACGGTGCTCCGGCAGGACACAGCCCTTGAGAGTCAGACTACTCTAGGTCTAGCGTGTTCAACATATTCGACCACATCATCGCTTACCACCAGGCGAGATAGTTGTCAAACGCTTGCCTGCAAGGTGTAAAAAAAATTTCTTGCGTTGAAGATTGTGGAATCACTTGTATTGTATATCTACAAACATTTATATGACCTATGTATAGTGGCAATGCACTCCATTCATTGAGGTTTTCGCAACGCGCACTGAAATACTGGCTTCGTGACACATCTGGCAAGCAGTCAAATATGCGCACACGCAGACATACGGTTAACTAACTCGCAGGACTTTACTAACTGCGAACGTATGTGGTTTATACTGTATTCACATACATATAAAACATTAAATTATACTAAATTAAATTCAAGAATTAAGCTCCTATTATACATTTATACAAGTGGCGTGTCTTGGGCTCTCCCAAGACACGCTATTGATAACACTGATCCCGACTTCAGGCTCTTAATAACTGTCCACCGCCCCGCGTATGAATTCGTTCCACCTGCAGGGCTAGCATGGCCTTATCCCCGGGGGAAAGACGATTTTTCGCCACTGACAGGAGATCAACACACGCTTGGTGAAGTTTAACCCCGAGTTTTGATTATGTTTCGTATTAACCCTTTAAAAAAAGAATTGATTAAAAGTCAGCGGGCGTTGATAATTGTCGAAAAACTTTACTTACAATTTGCCTTCTCCACTAAACAAAACACGGATAAGTGAAAAGACAAAATAGTCCCTTTGCCATGCTAGCCCTGCTGATCGCAGGACGTCCTCTACATTTGCTGATGCGCAATTGTCTCAGGGCTGAAACTTTAATACTTTAATTGCACTAAGCAAGTAAATCTAGTGATTTACTTGCTACCGTACATATACATCGATGTATTAAGCACGTGGTCGTGGTTTATACATCGCTGTATATGTATACGGTTTATAAAATATCACGTCACACTGTGCTCAATCATGGCCGCCCGCGTTTCGTTTCTTGCAATCAATAGATACAAAATTACAAATTTATTTAAAAATATATATTGTATAATTATTGTCCAGCTCTAAGCTGCCATATCCAAAATAAAATATATTTTTCTAGCTGCGTCCCGCGGCTTTGTTCGCGTTTATTCTGGGTTATAAACCTTCCTCTTGAAGCACTCTATCTATTGCTAGAAACTGCATTAAGGCCTAAATATTCTAAATTGACAAGCTTTTCATTCAACAGCACACAATTAAATATTATATGTTTTGATCAGAAAAAAAAATTGTAGTTCAAGAAACATTCTTGATTATTTAATGGTTCAAAACACGATATTTACGACTTCACTCGATCATAAAAAATTACGAAAACCAACAAATTTAAATCGTTTTTTGGGTAAAAGTACATTAAACTCTGACTCACAAAAATATTCCCAAAAATTGGAATAGAAGTTTAAAAGGAAATTAAATGGATAGCTTTTTTCATAATAGTCCTTATTTTTTTAACACAATATTATAACAAAGTGGCCAGCGCGCCTCACTTCAGTGGCTCGAGAGGCGTCTTCGAGGTAGGACCTCTGTCACTTGTGCTAGCTAGCTGACAGTTACCCGCTACGTGATTGGACGGACGGAGGTATCCCTAAATACCTACTGAGCTGAAATATAATGGCCTTTAAATCCGTTGCGTAGTTTAAAAGATCTAAACGTAACAGACAGCGAGAGCGATTTTATCAACCGACTTCCAACAAGGAGGAGATTCTCAATTCGTCTGTATGTTTTTGTATGTATGTTACGCTACTACTCCGTTAATTGAGAACCGAATCGAATGTATTTTTTTTTAATTGGTAGGGTATATTGCCGAGCCGGTCCCGTTGTATTTTCATCGATATCTGATAAGTATCTCCAGAGATATGACGATAAACGTCTCAAACTTGTTACTGAAACTGACACGCGCGGTATGGAAGTCAGTTGTTTTAGTTTTTAGTATCTTAATTATTTTATACTATGTAAAGATTGTTACAACTGTCAAGTAGCTAATTCTAGCAAAACGTCGTCATAGGCAAGCACGATAAGATCAAGCGGGTCCTTACAAAACAATCCTGTCGCTGAAGTCACGTAACCAGAACAAACCCCGTTACATAAAGTACGTACCTATCCCCGAAAATTCACTAGATTTAGGACAATCCAATGTTGCAATATTTTACAGTAAACAAACTTTCCACGTTCAAAGCGTCATATCTTTACCGTTTTATGTTAACTGCAGTGAATAAACTATTCAGTTTAGAATATTATCTAACCGTTTCGTCAGTTATTCCGTCAACAGAACCAGGTTGGATTTCATTTACGTAACCGCTGAAAAAAACATCGTCGATCGTTGAATGTTTTGCAATTTTTGTGACCCAAAAAATATGTAAATAGTCAAATTGGTTTTCCAGGCATTCTCTGGAACCAGACTAATCCTGGAGTGGCACAGATTTTTTAAGTGGCTCATTTTTTGGCGAAACAAGGATAATGTTGGGTGAAACTGACAGGAAACACTTCGGGCATTATTTGTAACTAGGCAAACTTGTTGTCGGTGTTTTTCAACTGTAAGTTGTTTTGAGAGATGTCTTGATGTATGGATACAAAACCAGAAATTTGAACGGCAAATTGTTTAAGATTAATAATTAAGATAGTTTAAAAACTAAACCAACCGACTTCAATGCCCCGCGAGTCAATTTCAGTAGCAAGTTTGAGACGTTTATAGTCATATCTCTGGAGATACTAATCAGATCTCAATGAAATTACAATGGGACTATTTCGGACACGTATCCTATCGATTACAAAAAGAATCATTCGAATCGGTTCAGAATTGACGAAGTAATCGCGTAACATACAAAAAATAAAACATACAGACGAATTAAGAACCTCCTCCTTTTTTGTGAATTCGGTTCAAAATGAAGTAACAGCACCGACACAGTTGTCTATGTCTGAGTAAGGCTTACCAGAGACAAGATATGTATTGTTCGTAAGTTTTCCGTCAAAAGCAAAACATTTTCAGGGTTCTGCTTTCTGCATCCAATGGGTGTCATCCTTTCTTTTCTTTCCATCCTTTGGATGTAGTACGCATATGAAGTAAGTTTTTGTAGTTTTTAAACGATGTTAAATTATTCTAACATTCTTTTTAAAAATCTACAGAAACCTATGCAATGTTCTGTTTACACCAAAAAGTCGTAGCACGACAGTAGCTTTTTTTAAAAGACTTTAATTTCTCGTAGATAGTTGCTAAAGCTATTGTCAAACCAGTTGGTATGTTATTTCGCAAGCTTTGAGAGAACTGTTACACAAAGGTCGCATTCCACTGGGAGAGGCCATGTGGCTTCCACCATTGCTCAATCGGCATGTCAAAGATATGTGTCTAATATTTAGGTCAAGAGATATGGTAACGTGGACTAATTTGTTTGTGAGCTCATTTAGCGATTTAGAATTATGAATACCTATTCTAATTTAATTGGATACATTTTAATTTGAAACTCGTTGAAATTTTGTTTTTTTTTCATTGTATCATAAATCAGTCAGTCACGGCAACCTTTTCTACTAGGAGCACTTGTTTTTAACCCCCGACGCAAAAAAGGAGTGTTATAAGTTTGTAATGTGTTTCTGTGTCTCTGTATGTAGCATTGTAGCACTCAAACGGATGAACAAATTTTCATTTAGTTTTTTTATGTTTGATATGTGACTTAATAGAGAGTGTTCTTATGCTTTGGTTTATGAAACTCTGGTCATGAGCTGTTTTTTTTTAGTATCAGTCCTGCCGTAGATATGACCAGCTCACTGCTACTTCAGTTTGCTAATCCGTAGAGCCATGTCGATTACTTTAGTTCTCTGGCGAATTACTTCATTTCGGATTCGATCCCGCAGAGATTTCTCTGCAGGAACCGAGCATAGCTTTGTCCGTAGCTCGCTGAGCGAAATTAAATTGTAGACCAGTCGAACTGCTACGTCTCGGCTCTAAATGTCATCACAGGTAGGTCGCACTGGTTAAAGATTTTTTGTCTTTAGACTCTGCGGTACAGGTATAGTGAAGACTTTTTAGACGGAGTTTTCCGAATGCTGCCCAGCCCAACTGAATTATTCTCTGGATTGGATTTCCTTTTCAAAGTTGTGTTTGCCTAGTTGCGGTCGTAATTAAATGTAACTACATAATACCTATCAATGATAGTAGATAGATAATAGTTACGTAGAAGTAATCAAGAAAACGAGCGCATCCACAATATAACAATGTCATTTACGGAGTGCCATGGGAACGGGAAATAACGTAGAGGTTACTGAAATTCTTAAGAATTTTCTTCACTTTTTCATTGGGAATCTGTATACATATGTACCTAGTGGAATGTAATGTACGTCTCAAGATGAAGGTACACCAACTTTGTTGAATTTTATCTATAGTTTTTAAACGATATTAATTTAATATAAGTTAAAAATAACAGTTAGTGTCCGGCTGGCTATAGATTAAATATAGTTACTTTTCTCTGGCTGGCCAGTTACCAAAGTTAGAAAGTCTATCACGATACACTTGTGTTCCAAGTTCTGACAGCTGTCCTTGAGAGCTAGTTCTAAGCTTACGCCTGCTACCATCCTCGAACACATCGTCACTTGCCCATAAGTGAAATAGTGGTCAAACGCTAGCCTATTAATCCATAAAGCCATACCATGGTCTTTGTTTGGAAACAAAGAGCCGAAGACCGGGCTCAGTAGCGTGTCTTGGGGGAGGCCTACGTCCAGCAGTGGACTGATACCGGCTGATAATGATGATGATGATGATACCATGGTACTATAAATATGTTTCAGTTTTCGTTTCAGCACACTGTTACACTTCCTCACGTTTTGTCTTGCTTTCAAGAGATATATGTACTCATAACATATATATACTAGCTGCGCAACGCGGCTTTACCCGCGTTTAATCCTGGTTATAAACCATTCTCTTGAATCACTCCTATCTATTGATGAAAATCTCATTAAAATCCGTTGGTACAGAGGGAGGGTCAGATAGCGGGAAGCGATTTTATTTTATACATAAAATTGTAAGAAATCAATAAGCTGACAGAATTAAAACCAAATACTTTAATTAAAGTTAATTAAGATAATTTAAAAACTAAAACAACCGACTTCAATGCCCCGCGAGTCAATGGAGATACTCAGATCTTGATGAAATTACAACGGGCGACCACCTCGGAAACGTACCCTACCGATTACAAAAAGAATCATTCGAATCGGTTCACAATTGACGGAGAAATCGCGTAACATACAAAAAAAAACATACAGACGAATTGAGAACCTCCTCCTTTTTTGTAGTCGGTTAATACTCTAAAAAGACATGCATAACATTGTAAGAAATCAATAAGCTGACAGAATTAAAACCAAATACTTTAATTAAAGTCCTTATTATGAATATCCGCACAGTAGAGTAATGTTTGAAGCAATTTTAACTATTAAGTATTTATGAATAATGCCCTTGTTACAAATTGCTAATCGCCGGTTAAACCGGATCTACTCAGGCTCTGACAAGAACAATGGATATTTTTTCTGTTTTCTTTTATCACTGTCATTGAAGATGCATTCCCGTGGACATTTTCTTCGTAATATACAAATAATTACTTATGCATTTTTATACCTAGTGTAAGTATTTATAAACGTATAGTTATAATATAAGTACTAGCTGTCCCCTGCGCAGTTTTTTTTTAATATCTTAGGCTACCGTTTGACCACTATCGCGCCTGGTGGTAAGCGAGTGCAATTTCAATAGAAAAATCTGTCGCCAAACATCTAATGTGTTCCGGCAGCTATCCTTGAGAGCCAGTTCCCATTCTAGGCCTAGCGTGCTTACCATCTTCGACCGCATCAGCAATTACCAACAGGTTATAAGTTATAAGATATAGTGGTCAAACGCTAGCCTATAAGATATTTAAAAAAAGCGATCTTGTGATCGAAGATGGTGAACACGCTAGGCCTAGAATACTCTAACTCTCAAGGGCTGAGTGCTGCCAGAATACTACAGTACCTAAGGTTAAGGTGGCAGATTTTCTCCTTGATGGCTGTCAGTAACATACTTTTTGGTAGCAATACAGGCGGAATGTGTTATTTTATTTTTTTGATCAATTATGATTATGATCCTACAACCAAAACATTTAGAACCGGCAATCATAACTTATAACATAACGCTATAGCTCTTTTTTTCCGAGGGTTCCGAACCAAAGGGTACCAATGGAACCCTATTACTGAGACTCCGCTATCCGTCCGTCTGTCTGTCTGTCTGTCTGTCCGTTCAAAACAAAAAACGTGTTTTTTACGAAAGCGCCATCTATGCATTTTCATAGATGGCGCTATCGTGTTTACCTTAATCTCGAAATCTGTATCTCAATCTCGGAAACGGCTTTAACGATTAAATAACATTTTCTATACAAGGGATTTCCGGGGGCAAAAAATCGATCTAGCTAGGATTCATTTTCAGAAAATGTTGTTTTATTCGTGTTTTCAATAATCAACTTTATCGATAATCAACTTAAAATATGACTCTTCCCGACATCTATTGGCGAGTAGAAGAAGCTTTAGTGTTATTGTGTCGTTAAAGCAGTTAGTTGCTCTCAATAAAAAAAAAATGGTATTATTTGCGAATAGATGTCGGGAAGAGTCATATTTTTCTGTTTAAATGGCAAAAAATACCGAGCTAAGCTCGGTCTTGCAGATATTCAATAATGTTAATTACTAACACCTTTGTGTTTAAACCCTTTGTGTGTGAAAAAGTTTACTTAGCTGGTGTTAGAAGTTCGTAAGATATTTGTTAGATGGCGTTCGGAACCCTCCGTAAGCGGGACAAAAGTCTGACTCGCACTTGGCCAGTTTTATTTATTATTATCCTATTCAATCGACCATTAAAGAGGTCACAGACAAACTATATAAATAAAGTAATTCTAATAGGTACGAATAGTTGCGCTTCGCTCGTTCACTAAAATCTACCTATCCTATGCCCTATTTTTAACCGACTTCACAAAAAAGGAGGAGTTTCTCAACTCGACTGTATTTTTTTATATAACTTAGTAGCTTTCTAGGAGCAAACAGCCAAATCGGTCTAGCCGTTTAGCTGTGAAGAGATCATAAACAATATTATGATTATCGCATTCAAGTATTATCGCATTTATATGTTTACCCAAAGTTATCGACATAGCTTAAAGGACTAGCAGTGGCAGTGGGCTAGTCACATGGTGTCGTAGAACTGATAACCGTTGGGGTAGACTGGTTCTAGAGTGGAGACCACGGCTCGGTAATCGAAGCGTAGGGCGCCCTCCAGCTTGGTGGAGCGATGATATACGCAAGCTGGCTGACAGCGGTTGGAAACAACCCAACCAGCAAAAACTACACTTAAAACAATTTCTAGACCACTATTTTCTTGCTATTATACCGTTCTTATATCGTCGTATAAGCCTGGATTTGGGCACCATTTATAAGCGTATTTTATTTATATCTTTCTAATATCAGTCTTATTGAATGTTGTTTTCACTTAAATTAATCTTACCAAAACTAATTTAAGCGAACATATGCTTACATTGTTTTAACGTTAGAGTCCTGTGATCGTAAGAAAGTTTATTTTGATTTTACATAAGATCAAACACAATCGTAAAAAAACTGTTGGCATAGTGTTTGTTTGAAAGTTAAAACTAATAATAAATAAATCGAAAACAGTAAGGATAACGGTATTTAATAATTATATTCTAATAACCGTGCCATTATTTACAAGTGTTTCGTTTTATGCTTTTCGGTAAGTAGTATTGGAAAATATTATTTACTGTAAAGTAGACCCTAGTTTACGCTTCACAACTCGTGCGCCTCATCAATATTAGCATCAGCATTCTTGTTTAATTATTTTATTTGTTAATTTGTATTAAATGCGTCACCATTAGTATTGCATTTATTAGAATCACTATAAGACTAAATATTATGTTTCTTTGAAGTGTTACACACTTTATATTTTTGTAAATTGTTAAACACAATCTAAAATTTCATCGTACCGACGGGACTTGAACCCGCAACCTCCGGGATAACATGTCTTAATTGGCAAAGCACCGGAACATGTTATTCCGGAGGTTGCGGGTTCAAGTCCCGTCGGTACGATGAAATTTTGGATTGTGTTTAACAATTCACTATAAGACTATTGTAAGATCATTTAGCAGTAATCCAATTTATTCCAACATGGAGTCATGTGGGAATAAATTAGAGTTCCTTGAATTGACAATGAAAATAATGTTTTACATTATTTTCATTTAAGAGTGAACGTTTGGGCTGTGAAATGGTATTTTATGAGACCGCACTAAAATACTTTTCGTGAAATATAGAATAGTCAACATCAAATTTTACTCTCACAACTTTAGTCACAAATTCGATTTAATATCAAACTTTCTTAAATTAGACTCGTTTTCTCTATTGCAAGTATGATGATTCAATATAACTCTAATACCGTGCCTATCCACTGCTGTTGATCTTATAATAGTTTTGAATAAGATCAAAATGTACAAGTTTTAAGTACTCTAATAAAATGCTGATATTAGTCTAACATTCTTACAATAGCATTTAGAAAATATGTATTAAAATTAAATGAGCTTAGAAAATGAGGATATGAGAGCTAACTATCTCAAGTGTGATAAGTCTTAAAAAATGATTTTATAGGAGAGTGTGGCTTACAACGTCACTGTAAAATAAACTTATGCATACTGCATAATTAAGTTAATTTCCAGTTAAGTACAATATGGGGGTCTTCAAATCGCGAGTGAATAGGTATATTCTGGGTAAGCACGCTCCATCATCGATCGCATCATCACTTAACATCAGGTGAGATAGTGATCAAGTGCTACCCAGTTCGGAATAAAATAAATAAATAATAAAGACAAGGTATTAAGTTCAAGCGTATTTGAGCCTGTAACGGCTTGTCAGAGATATAGGAGCGATAGCAATGACGAAAACAGATAAGAGACCAATATAAGCTCAGAACTCTCATAAAGTGAGAAACGTAAGACGATTTTGCTAGTTGGGAAGGAGCTGAAGATTGAGCTCAGTGGCGTGCCATAGGAGAGGCCTACGTCTAGTAGCGGACGAATACTGAATGAATGATTTACATATTGCTGATAATGTGTGTATGTTATATTTTTGCTGTCTCTCCGCCTACATCGTCTCAAGTTTGCAACCGGTTTGCTTCCTAAGTGCACAATAACATTGTAATGTGAGATATTAGTACAAAATTGAATGTAATATCGAAACAGATCGTGGGTAAAACCTTGAGTCACCGCAGCGGTTCGGCGCGGCACTCAAGGATGCAACACTTGGAGTGTATTCTGATGTCTGCTCTAAATATAATAATGGCTTTTGTTAAACATATAGAGCAAATCTAATAGTACTAGCTGAAACCCGCGACTTCGTTCACGTACACCACAAATTTTGTAGCCTATGTTCATCCTTATGGTATAAAGTATCTCGTTGCTATATTTCGGTAAGATCCGATCGTCGCTTTAGGCGAGATTATGTAACAAACAGACTGAACAAAGTGACAGAGTTACAAACGTTTTTATAGTATTAGTCTGGATAGTCTGGAAGTCTGGATATAAAACACAAAAATTGTTTCTACCTAACCTATGTCTGTTATAGACTTTGAAATCATACAACCGATGCGCCGCAAACCGGTTTCATTAAAAAGGCAATAATGCGAAGATGGTTTACCACTAAAATTATGCTAAGGCAAACAATTTTTTTTCAAATAAAAAAAAAATTTTTTCTTAGCTAGCGAAGTAGCACACGCCGGGTATTTACTAGTTTTATTATAAAATGTATAATTTAGATCGTTTAAAAAATAAACTGGCCCAGTGCAAGTTGAACTCGCACTCGTAGGGTTCCGTACCACACTACAATTTTTTATAAGATCTAGCAAAAAAAAAACATCATTTTTGAAATGGGTGAAATGGGGGTTCAAAGTTTGTATGGAGAAACAAGATTAGATAAGTCTTTAATATTCGAAACTTCACACAATTTCTTTCGTAAATGAATAAGTAAATACGTGTTCCAGGCTTTTTCAAAATTCAACCCCTAAGAGGGTGAAAAAAGGGTAACAAAGTGTGAAAATCAATATTGTTTTAGATTGCGCTGAAATTTTGGCATGCAGATGGTTATTATAACGTTGGTATCCGTTAAGAAAGGATTTTCCAAAATTCACCCCTTAAGGGGATGAAACGAGAGTTCAAAGTTTGTATGGAGAAACAAGATCAAATAGTATTTTTTATTGAAACTTCACACAAGTACTTCATTAAATAAATAAGTTAATACGTCTTTAAGGCTTTTTCGGAATTCCACCCCTAAGAGGGTGAAGCGGGGTAACAAAGTCTGAAATCAATATTGCTTCAGATTGCGCTGAAATTTGGCATACATATATTTATTATGACGTAGGTATTCGCTAAGAAAGGAATTTTCAAAATTCACTCTTTAAGGGGATGAAGCGGGGGTTCATAGTTTGGATAGTCTTTTTATTCGAAACTTCACACAAGAACTCCTGTAAATAAATAAGTAAATACGAGCTTCAGGCTTTTTCGGAATTCCACCTCGAAGAGGGTGAAGTGGGGTAACAAAGTCTGAAAATCAATATTGATTCGGATTGTCTGAAATTTAGAATGCAGATAGTTATTTTGACTTAGGTATCCGCTAACAAAGGATTTTTTTTTTACTTCAACCTTTAAGGAGACGGAACGGGGATTCAAAGTTTGTATGGCGAAACAAGATGAGATAGTCTGTTTTATTCGAAACTTTACGTAAATACTTCTGTAAATAAACAAGTAAATACGTGTTGCAAGATTTTTCGAAATGGGGAGGTAACAAAGTCTGAAAATCAATATGGTTTTTCGGGCTTTATAAATATGAATCCCTATTTCTCTTAGTCACGCGATAACATGAAATCGGGTAAACAGATTTGGTTATTTCTGTTTTGATGTCTTTTATGATAAAAAGGTTTTTACAAAAGAAAAGTTTTAAGTAAATAAAAGAAGTTTTTAACGCGGGCGAAGCCGTGGGGTGCCCCACGGCTTCACCCGCGTTTTAATAGTAAATAAATTAACTTAAATGGGACTACCTTGAAGATAAATGCTACCAATTAAAAAATAATCATTCAAACCGCTTTACAATTTGCGGAGTGTCAATCAGTGAACAAACATACAAAAAAAAGACTAATTGAGAAACTCCTCCTTTTTGGAAGTCGGTTGAAAAGAACAAATAGTATAAACCCAATAGCGTACTCAAAAGATATATAATTCACATCAAAGCCCTCTAAAATAATGAGACAATAAGCTCAACAGGGCTTTTAAGTGGGTGATAAATAGGTTGATTTAAAGGGACAACGACTTTGAGTTCTGCGACCCTTGGCCCATCAGCTGGGATCTTTGTTTACGCCAGCTATTACAAAAGGAAATAGCCCTTTTAGGTTATACTGCAAATTTAATCCAACCTCTAGTCTCCATGACAATATCTATATACTCTGCGTCAAAGCGTTAAATTCTGCTTTTGCTATATTTACTTGATAATTGGTTATGATTTATGATTTTGACGTGTATATGTGCGTATAATAATACTGCCAATATACGGAATAAATGCTTTGATTCTTTTGATACTCTGTAGGTGTGTACGCTATTGTACGGATATTACAGTACCGTAGCCTAAAGCACATTATCTTTATGATTTTGTTTTGTTTCAGTGAATGCTATCTATAGGTAAGTACCTACCACTGCAATATTACCTATAGTAGGGTCAATTTAATAGATCACATTTGACATCCGTTAGTCTTAGCTTCATAGTAAGGTGACTTGCTTAAAAACATCGATTCAAAATTGATGAATCGATACGCATCAACACAAACAAGAATGATGTTAGTTTGATGTTATTCTAAATAACCAATTTTCCGGCAGCTTTAAATGAGAAATACAATTATTATTTACATTATTCAGTGTTATTTACTTGTTGGTTTTGCGTTAATATGAAATTAATAAGACACGTATATATAAATCGGAAATTGAACATATTTAAACGATTTTTATGTATTATGGATTAGAATGTAGCTCCATAGAAAATGACCCAATAAAATTTAAAAAAAAAACATAATAATGTACCTATGGATCTAACGTTTAGTAGTTTATCGTTAGTTCTTTAGGGTTCCGAACCCAAAGGGTACCAACGGAACCCTATTACTGAGACTCCGCTGTCCGTCTGTCGTCTGTCTGTCGCATTGCAATGCAACATTCTGGCTAACCAGAATGTTGCATGCCACTGTATTTGTAATACGTAGATGTCATCGCTTACGATCAAATGACTGTTGAGCTTGTCTAGTTACCCTATTAATAATAAAAAAAGATATGGAGACAAACACCTCAAACTTGGTACTAGAAATTACCAGCGCGGCATTTGGAGCGGTGTTTTTAATTTTTAAAACGAGATTAAATTATTAAATTTAATATCTTATAGGCTAGCGTTTGACCATTAACTCGCCTGGTGGTAAGCCATAAAGTCAGCCTATACCTAACAGAAACTGTGGCACGCTAAGCTCTGGATGACAGAATTTTGCGCATCACTGCACCGCGCCTTAAAAACCTTAAGACAATAATAGATGTCTCACATGCCCTGTAATTTTACTGATTTTATTATATATTTTTATTTCCATGTTTCCAGAATAGGTCCTCCAATAAAAACTGCATACTGGATCGTTTCGGCATTACCTTGGGTACTTAATGGCGCTTTTATCGATTTAGTGATGTTCGATATAAGAGTTGCATCTAATATTATCGATATTCGATATCGATGATCGATATTTCGATAAATGATTTCCTGTTTGTATGACATATTACAATATATTAATTAATATAATTATAATAACTATGATAACAAAAATGATGTTACGTTCAGAGAGCCTAGTGCGAGTTTCTTTGGATTGATTTACTTGATCACATTAAAATAAACGCAGATTTAAAAAGAGCAGATTTAAGAATTAAAAAGCGCCATCTAGTGTGCCCGTTAGGTATCATTTTAACTACCATACAAATCTGCGTTAACTTTTACGTTATTGAGCATGTAGATTAAAAAAAATCGCACGAGGCACTCAGTTCATAATTAACCATACACGAGATTCCTGGCTCGTGCCAAATGTGTGAACATGTGGTATAAATTGGCAGTTGTAGGCTCTACCTGTGGCTTGGTGGTGCTAAATGGGTAAATAAATAGGAATTAGCTTTAGCTCGAACCACTTATCGAGCAAAGATGTAAGTCACAACCGATCGGTTTGTCAAGTTCCGGCATGATATTCAGAACCACCCTGCAGTTTGGAAGACGTCTTGGGAAAGATTCACTACGTGGATTTGTTGAAAGTCGATTTCAGCAGCACACAATCACACAACCTTAAGACTCAGATCATCACATCATCGCTTACCAACAGGCGAGATAGTGGGCAAAAGCTGGCAGATTTAGAAAAAAAATTAAACCATCTTGAAATTACTAATCTTAGGAGCGCACAACATCTAGACTAAATTAATGAACTAAGTCGCAATATGCCAATGGCTTGTCATATCAGATTTGTTCCAGTATTGCAACTTGTTTGAACCTGTATAAATAATGTCAAAAGGTCAAAGTGCAAGTTCAGATTACTGAATTCACAAATCACAAAGTGACTGGTATTATAGAACTACATGTTATTATTCATGAAATTATAATATGATGTTTTTCTTACTGCAGAATATTAGGGTATTTGAGTACATTATCATGTAATTTCAAACTCGTCTATATTTTTCTACAAAACACAAATTATGGATTCTTATTCTAACTGTATGTACCTAAATATGGTACTGTAAAATGTCATTACTATCGCACCCTATTCTAAGTTTTTTTTAAGTGCAATAAAGCGTATTCTATCTATCTATCTAAATATTAGCTAGGTATTCACTATTCAATATACACATTTTTTTCACCTTCTCCTATTTATGGTACGTAGTATTATTATCTGTTCTGTGCTTATGGTATACTTAGCTAGGATATTTTGCTATTCAGTTCGCCAAGTTCCGATATGATGTTTAGTACCCGCCATTTTGGAGGGTAAGGATTCTTCCGCTTTGTAGATTAGTTTGACAAATTTCAATAAACCAGTACCTACAATTCCGCCTTTTTTATTATCAAAAAACTGTAAAAAAAAGTGCTTGTCTTTGTCTATTTTATTAATAGTTGGTAGCATTCATCAACATCATCATTATAATCGGCCTGTGTCAGTCCACCGCTGGACGTAGGCCTCTCCCAAGATACACCACTAAGGCTCATTGGGAGGGATATGCCCTAATCGCCACGCTGGGCATGTGGGTTGGCGATCGCAGGACGTAGCTCCTCGCACCAGTGACGCTGCTGCCTGTCACCGGCCTGTAGTATTTATAGCTACTTCTTAATTTGAAAAGTTTATACTGCCATTTTTCGGTCGCCAGAGCCACGTTCGTTGGTGAGCAGGATGCACCACGGGCAGGTGAGGTTGGCTAGGAGCACTTAGATGGTATGTTACATCCCGTACTCACTATCCCGTTGGTAGCTTTATCCATACTAATCCATACTAATATTATAAAAACGTTTGTAACTCTGGCACTCTGTCTGTTTGTTACCTAATCAAGCCTAAAAGGACGATCCGATCTTATAACGCCTAAACGGACGAGCCGATCTCAATAAATAGAAACTTTATAGCGTGAGGATGAATATAGGCTACTAAATTCTTGGTGTACGTGAACGAAGTCGCGGGTATGAGCAAGTCTTAAATAAAAATTCCTAAAATAAAATCAGTTTATGTACATAAAAAAAATCTCCGACTACAAATAGCCCTAATTTACAAAAAAAAACAGAAGCTGACATACAGAAATAAATATTTGCATCTAAAAAAATGCTGACAAAGTTATTATGGAAACTAATTTCGAAGTCTTCAAATTATTCAGAGTATGACAGAATGGTGTGCATTTCGCACCATTAAGCTTTCATTCACACATGACGTGAAATGTTCGGTTTGACAGTCGCTCGATCGTTCATAGAACATTAATATGCAGTTCTACATTTAGGAAAAGCATTAAGTTCACAAATTTACACGATCTGAAGTTAAAGATGCTGCTGCATGCAATACAACGTACACGCACCGTGTTTTTAAATCACACATGAACATTATGCTAGTCCTAAATGTAGATAGAACAGAAGCAGCCATATTTAACAGCATATTTAAGTTCTATGAACGTTCGAGTGACTATGAAACCGTACATTTCATACCATTAAGCAAATGTTTTTTTTTTTTTATAGTAATCAATATAATGCAATATTTATTTATATTAATATAAGAGCGTTTCGAAGGTAATAAATGCATATTGTAGGTTTATTTTTTCACTGCCATATAAAAAACACACGCTTTTAGATTTGACACTTGTTCAAATTAAAACAGTGGTTTGAGTTTGTGTTTAACCAAACGCTTTCGTTTAATATGTGTGTGTGTTTTCATTGTTTTTCATTCCTTTCTTTTCCTTTCTCCAAATATTTTTGAATTTATACTTCTTTTGGCGCGATAGAGAAAAATGATGAGAGTGAATTTTTACGATGCGCGCGCACACCGACACCTAAATTTAACAGCGTGAAGTTAGTTCTAGGTGGTACGATGCGCGCGCACACCGTCACCTAAATTCTACACCGTGAAGTTAGTTCTAGGTAGCATGACTATGTTCAAGTTGTATATGTCATATTTAACGTCATATTGTTACGTTAATAAAACCTTTTTTATTTAAATAAAATCTTTTTGATTAATTTTAACATTTATCGTTAATCACTACTGCATTTTAGTTATTTTTTTTTCCATACGTCACAGAAGTATAACTTCTAACGCGTGTACATAAGTACACACACTCTTTTATTTTTATACTAGATAGGTAAGCGTTTGACCACTATCTCACTTGATGTTAAGTGACGATGCGATCGACGATGTAGCACGCTTACCTAGAAGATACCTGTTCACTCGCGATTTGAAGGCCCCCGGGTTATAGTTACTGGGAAACACAGACACCGGCAAGGAATTCCGTTCCTTGGCAGTACGATAAATGATGAATCGAAACGTTTTATGCGGGTAGATGGAATGTCCACCATAAATCGATGGCGCACATCTATTGCAACTTGACTATTATTACAAACATCCATTGGTGGTAGGGGAATATCCATAAGTGGAGCATATCCATAGGTGGTATATCATATTATATCAATGTTCTACCTGACTTGCTACCAAAAGTAGCATACCACCATCAAGAAGAAAATTTCCTGCTATAACCTTACGGTGTTCCGGCAGCGCGCAACCCTTGAGAATCAGAGTATTCTAGTCCTAGCGTGTTCACCATATCATCGTTTACTATGTGAGATAGAGGTCAATCGCTAGGCCTATAAAATAAAATAAAAAACATTCGCCTTTTTAATTTACATGAATGTGTAAATGCAGTATCAGGGACTCTGCCCTCATTTCACCTTTATAATGGGTGAGAACGGTCATACACCTCTAATGAAATGTTTTCAAATTGTCAAGATGTAAATGCACAAGATTATATTGCAATCAGTAATATAATGCCGTTTCTTGAAGTTTCGCAATTTTTTGGCTTAGGAGAGAATTAAAGAGCTTACTAAGCAAAACTTTTAATAAATATTAAATTGGAAAGTTTGAAATATACTCGTAGCTTATATAAAAAATAGCATTGGTAATTTTAAGTCGATCTAAATTAGATTTTTTTTATACTTGAGAAATTTATTTTTTTAAACTCATCACGAAAAAGATATCCTCAGATTAAATTATTTGACAATTATTTAGAATTTTAGTTGCGACAAAAAGCACCAGTCTTACACCTGCATATTTTAGTTTCTTGAGTAGCAGTCATAGTACCTTAATTGACCGAATTCGGGCTCCAGTCCAGTTAAGTACCTAAGTCAAAAACAGTAAAATATTTTCAGAAAACAATTTTATTACCCATAAAGTGATTTATTGGAAATTGACAGACGGGTACGACGTTTGGGTAAATAAATGTTTTCCAAGAGGATATCCTTTTATTGGTATAATCAAAGCAAAATATGATTAAACCAATAAATGGATATCCCCTTGGAAAACATTTATTTTTCCAAGTTTCAATAAATCCAATCTGTCAAGTTTCAATAAATCCTGCATCACAAATAATTCTAAATAAAGATAAGTCATCAATATAAATTAGTCTATAATAAGTCACAAAGTTCTATACATTTCGAAAAAAATCGATAAGTATTACTTTAAAATCCCTGCACTACCCATCAGATAGCACTCAGACATAAGGCCGAGCACAGACTTACGACAAGCAACCCAATACTCGCTAGTCTTCCATGTTGTGGCATTGTCTCGTCGACTTTATGAGACGCTTCACAAATACTATACATTACATAAGCACTAAATATATACTCAAGACCGTATTCACAAAGATGTTGTAGAACGCATATGTGGCATAGCGGTGGATTTGACACAAGTAATGTCTATAATGGTTTAAATGACACTATGCGTTCTCGAGCACTGCAGCACTGTGACAACTCTTAGTGCTGTTTATGAATACGAAGGTATGTCCCGTCGAGGTGAACGTCCTGGGAATTTCCTAGGATTCTTCAGCCTTAGTATTTATCTAGAGGTTTAATGGATTTGTTGTGCTGACTTTATCAAAGTAGTGTTGTTAGACAGTGATATTTCTTTTGAATGACTACAAATAGGAATAAGCCTCAGATAAATTATATAATAAAATCATGTTACTAAAAGCATTCAACCTCATTGCAGTCCCATGCTGAATACCTTATAGAGGCAGCTCGTATTATGTCAAGATGATGGAAATAAACAGAGGTGGCATACGCGCAAGTATTAGCTCACGTGTCTTTCTGCATTGCATGCATGTTGACCTCGATCGCACGTGAGACCAACTCCCTGATCTGCAGCCAGGACATGCGGGGAATAGTCTGTGGTAAAGTGGAATGCACTTAGGGTTACCAGATGAAAAAATCAAAAGACCGGAGAAATGGCCTGATTTCCATGGAAAAGTCCTGAGATTTTATACAGTTTGAGAATTTTCTCTCAAAAACGTATTATTATCGTTTTATACACTGCGGATCTAACTCACGCGTTGCAACTTGCACATCGCACTCATATATTATTTTTAGTTTGTTTTACTTGGATAAATAATTATTTTTATAATATAATAGTAGTAGTAGTATTTTAACTGTTTAATTGTTACAAACCAAAAAAAATTGTTTATATAGTAACCCTAAATGCACTGGTAGAATGGAAGAACGTATTCTCTAGTCTTGCATGTGATATTTTGAGTTATCGTAAAGAACTCAGCCTCTGTAGACAGATACAATTTCTGTTAGCGTACATGCCAAGTGGACTTCCAAATGATTTCGAATGAAATTTCTTTTTAACCGGCTTCCAAAAGGGGGAGGTTTTCAATTCATCTGTATGATTTTTGTAATTTTTTTTATCTTCTAAGCTAGTGTTTGACCGCTATCTCACCTGTTGGTAAGTGATGATGCATGTATGAATGATGATGAAGCACGCTAGGCCTAGAATGGGAACTGGTTCTCAAGGATAGCTGCTGGAGACTAATGTGTTCCGGAATATAATGTTTGGCGACAGATTTTCTAGCTTGAGGGTGGTAGCTGGTCAGGCGGACACTAGACTTAGTATCCTACCACCATGCGGGGGTTGATGGATTCTTAACTATGTTTGTCAAGAGTTCATCTCAAAGGTGGTCCCAATAAACTTTAATCAAGATCTAATAAGAATCTCCAGAGATATGGCGATAAATATCTCAAACTCAACTCGCGCGGCATGTGAAGTCGAGTTTTTAATAATTACTAAGTACTGGTATACTTATACTTACTAAGTACTTACCTATCTTATTTTTACAATATTTATTTCACGGTTTGACCTGACAAAGAGATCCGATCCAGGCGGGCTAGTAGATAGGCGTAAGTACTAAAAATAGAAGTATTTTAAACTATTGTTATAAAGGTACGGCCACACCGCGGCGTCCTGTGATCTGCGGGCGCGATCTAAGTACTTTTAAATTGTTTTCTGATCGCGTTTGGCGTGAACCAGTCGGTACAAATACTACTGCGCTATCTGATCGCCGCCTAGATCGCGCACGCAGGACACTGCGGTGTGTCCGTACCTTAAATAAACTGAACTTACATGATGATAGTGATCGATAATTCACGTGCGAGTTCACGTTAAGATCCCGTATCGGAAGGTGAGTTTTTATAATAAAACAGAAACACAGGTGATAGGAGCACATTAAGTCAATGTTCCGCCTGACTTGCTACCAAACAGTAGCTTAACTACCACCGTCAAGGAGAAAATCTGCCGCCGTAACCTTACGGTGTTCCGGCAGTACTCAGAACTCCTTGAAAGTCAAAGTATTCTAGGTCTAGCGTGTTCACCATCTTCGAACAAATTACCGGTTGCGGCGTCAGTTGCCACATCGATAAAATAGCATTAACTACTCCTGGTATGTGCCCCTTGTTACCTAATCCCAAATAACCGCCAGTAAACAAACGTTACATAACTCAAACACTTATGAACCTACCAGTACAACAACAAAAGAGGGCAGTACATTCGCCAATATTATCAAAACGTGTCAATGCTGTATAGTTTTAGTTGCACGTTTATATTACGATTCTAGGCCCAGTGGGAATAACAAGAGGGGCATTCAACGCAATGACGCAATCATTATACAAAACCTATCTGCTACGAAACGTGCAATGCATATTTTTTATATACTCATGCATAATAGTCGTTATTATGTCAGCTGGTAACTGACCCGACACAGATGTCCTGTCGAAAGACGTTTTGTGAAGACGGTGCACTGACCGACCGACCTTGAACGGAGTTTGTCCCTTTTTTTGTATGGACCACATATCTCAGTTTGTTAGACAAGGTTTTTTTAAACCCACTCCGATCTAGGTTCCTTTATTAGTTCGGGCCGTTTTGATGTAATAGCAATCACAACCTTATGTATAAGAGGATACGGATTAAATTTAATATGTAAAAGCATCTGCTGTGCACGATCCTTATTTGTAAATCCATGGTCCTGTCCAATACAATACAAAAACTCTTTATTGATCACCAAATATTTACAGATTACACTCTATCTAATAAAAGTTGAACAGTAGAAGATTAGGAATACAATCAGCGGCTTTTCGCATAGAGCAATTTCTTCCCGACAACCTTGTAGCTATCACATCAAAACCCGCTCTGAAAAAGTCTCCGACCCATGTCACAGGAATACAGACAAAGCGGACTAAAATAAATAAACTGGCCAAGTGCAAGTCGGACTCGCACTAGTAGGGTTCCATACCACACTACAGTATTTTATTAGATCGAGCAAAAAATACCACTATCATTTTTCGCCAGCAAAAAATAATAATTAATAAACATTGTATTTCTTATAACGCCATCTAACGTCTAACAAAGGTGTTAGGGATCGACATTTCAATATAACGCCATCTATGGGACGTTTACCTAACTAAGCGTTCATAGATGGCGTGAAATGCCGAAAACAACACGTTTGGGGACCTCTATTATTTTTAATAGAGGGTCCCCATACAAGAAATTTACTACTTTATTCTGTTTTTAGTAATTGTTGTTATAGCGGCAACAGAAATACTTCATTTGTGAAAATTTCAACTGTCTAACTATCACGGTTCATGAGATACAGCCTGGTGACAGACGGACAGACAGACAGACAGACAGACAGACGGACAGCGGAGTCTTAGTAATAGGGTCCCGTTTTACCCTTTGGGTACGGAACCCTAAAAAAACAACGAGTTGCACTCCGGGAGTGTTAGCAGGAGTGAAAACATGAACATTAACGTTGTGCATATGGTCTTCTCTCCCTCCTTCTTACAAATTTTCGATCTGGCCACGTGTCCTGACGCGAGTTTACCATTTTTTACCCATATCATAAAAGTTCACAACGCCGCTAAAGAAGTTTTCACTTCAAAAAACAACGGGTTGCACTCCAGGAGTGCCTTGCGCATTTGGTCTACTCTCCCTCCGTCTTATCAATTTTCGATCAGGTCACATGTCCTGACGCCTGACGTGAGGTCCTGACGCGATTTTTTACCCATCCCAAAAAGTTCACAACGCCGCTAATGAAGTTTTCACTTTAAAAAACCTTGGCATGGAAAAGAAGAATACAAATAGAAACTTTGCGGTAACGTACTGTAAAATTAAAAACTAAGAAAATGAATTGATGTTAAAATAAAAATAATAAATAAATAATACTCAAATTCTAAATTTAAGACCACCTCCGACCAAATCATAAGTTGTTCAGACCATTCCGATGAGCTCAAACTCGACATCTCTGCTGCACGTTGGTGAGGGGTTGAGTATTCTGCAGATTCCAAGAGATGTTCCAGCATCAGCATCAGGTCAAGGCTACCAAGTTTTTACAATATCGTTGAAGTAAGAATATACCGAATTTAACACCCCTTCTCTTTGCGTCGGAGGTTAAAAAATGATACACAGAAGATAATTGTACTAGTTCAAGACATTTTTTATGTTGAAATATTAAGTGTTATCTCTTTCATTCTAAATATCCTACTGAAATTATAGTATTATAATGATGTATGATAAAATTATTTATTCTTTTAATAATTCCTATAAAACGATCACAGAATATTTCTTTTTAGTACGACCACACCGCAGCGTCCTGCGTCCGCGTACGCGTTCGCGATCTGATTTTAATCGTTTTCCGATCGCCGTAGATCGCGTTTGGTATGAACCAGTCGATACAAATACTCATCGACGTCCCTGGTAAATTGCTAGGACGTCGATCAGTATTTGTAAGATTGTCGATGCAAATACTACTGCGCTATCTAATCGCCGCCGAGATCGCGCAGTTAGGACGCCGCGATGTAGCCGTACCTTAATTGTACGGAACCCACTATTTTTTATATCATATAGGCTAGCTGTTAATGGCTTAACACTCGTAACATAAAAGTACGCCACTTTGTCAATAGATGGCGCTTTGCTGTGACCTCGAATCTCTAGATCGCGGTGACGAGATTCGCACGCGATACTACTTAAGCTAGCTTGTGTATTTCAATCATAATAAGGAATTCTACAGAGTACTTTTATTGAAGTATTCAGTGATTTCTGTACTCGCTAAAAGATTGTTTTATTTACACCTACCTGTGGGTTTTTTGGGATCGTCTACTATCGGTAGACTACTTTCTCACGTGGACGGCTTTTTTTAATAGACAAGGATCTGAGTAGAACTGAGTTGAAACCTTATAATTTTTATAAATTAACACACCTCTGTACAATATTATGCCATCATAACTTTGAGTATTCAGCCAGATGTATACTATACTCAAGCATCATTATTAATTATATATTACTAGCAGACCCGGCAAACGTTGTTTTGCCATATAAATAATTTCGTAGTAATTTCTAGTGTAGACAAAAAATAGCTTACTTATTGTAAGTATGTATGGAGGAAAAATGATTAAATTACTAAAATGGCTATTAAAAAATAAGGGTTGATCGTAGAAGGGTGAAAATTGAGGATTGTGTGTATTTTTGTATGTTGTATCATAAAAAAATAGAAATTAAAAATTTTGTCTAAAAAATAAAATAAAAAATTTAGGGGTGGACTACCCCTAACATTTAGGGGGATGAAAAATAGATGTTGGCCGACTCTCATAGATACCGAATAAGCACAAAAAATTTCATTAAAATCGGTCAAGCCGTTTCGGAGGAGTATGGCAACGAAAACTGTGACACGAGAATTTTATATATTAGAGAAGATAGATTAGAGAATATATATACCTACCTATTATACTATTATATAATTATGCTTATCTCAGTTAATACGGCATGGCCTCGTTAAAGATGACAGGATTATTCGAATACAAAGCTTACAGATGTAATGTTTTTTAATAATTTATCTATGATTAAACATAATTTATGTTACATCTCCTTACAGATTCCCTATTCCCGCCTATTTACCATTCAAGGTGGGTAACCTTCGAGATTAGAAGTGGCTTTGACACATTTACCTCATTATCCAGACGCACAAGGTGATCCCTTCGAAGTAAGGTAACAGATACACTGAAAACAGCTGGGGAACTGTTTAACTTTTTATCCACGACGGAACCGGGCTCTATGCACAGAAAAAAGTTTCTGTGTTCTTTGGATTCGACGCACAGAAGTACTAGTGTCGTTCGACGGAACGCAGAAGTCGTGAGAAGTTTAGGGTGATTGATCAAATTTTTTTGTGCAAATTAAACAATTTTCTCAAAATGGCTTCACGATTTGGCCATTTTGGGAACATTCTTTGCAAGGACTTACCTAACAGTGTAGAAATCTCTGATTAAATGATTAAATTTTAATCTGAGATTTCTTCGCTAGATTTGATTTATAATTTATATTTTTCCATTTTGGGAACATTGTTTTAATTTTTGGACATAAATCGGACGACGGTTTTTAAACCATCGGCGATGTTTCAGGGCGTTATCGAGAGTGTTTTAACATTTAGATGTTATAAATTGTACTTATTTTATCAAAATCTTTATTGTTTTATTAGACAAGCAAGACGTTTTATTTTCTATTTAACTGCTGGCAGACATATGCTTGACCACAAACTTATTTGATAAAAGTAATGATACGTAATAATATTATCTTTTCTCTCAAACTATCACAAAAAAGGCAGACAGATTCGTGCCGAACACCCGAGTGAACGCAAGTTCAGTAATACTAAATGCTTGAGTAATACGCTTCCGCGCTCAGTTTGCTACCAAGTGGCAGCAGGGTCGGACGCTTCCGTGCAGTATTACTTCGCTGCGTTGCTTACGTAGTAACCATGCCGTATTGACTATGCTGGACTGAGCGCGGAAACTTATTACTCAAGAATTTAGTATTACTGAACTTGCGGTCACTCGGTGTTCGGCACGAATCTGTCTGCCTTTTTTAAGATACTATTATTAATTTTGTTTTCGGGATATTTACCATGTTTATCTTTCGATTTGAGTTTCCGATATTTCGGCGCTGTTACAAGCACCACGTTCACGGGCGAACTGAAGATTGCGGGTGAAGAGGGTATCACGAGCAAACAAAGCGATCTACCCGCTTTTTAGGGTTCCGTAGCCGAATGGCAAAAAACGGAACCACCCAACATTCACCATGTCTGTCTGCCTGTCCGTCCGTATGTCACAGCCATTTTATTCCGAAACTATTAGGACTACAGAATTGAAACTTGGTAGGTAGATGTATTCTGTAAACCGCTTTCCGAGTTTTATACAAAAATAAAAAATATAAAAGTTTAAAGGGAATGGAATCAATCAATGAATCATTCCATCCCATGCATGGAACTGGAACTGGATAAAAAAATGTTTTTCTTCAAACCTATACGTATGGGGGGGGTGTCTATGGATAGGTCTTTAAAAATTACATTGAGGTTCCTAAAATAATTTCTTCTCAATGTCAGTCATTTAAAAGATAGGCGCGTTTGAAGTGGTAAAATGTGTGTCCCCCCCCCCCCTTAACTTCTAAAGTAAGGGAGTGAAAATCTAGAAAAAATATATTCTGTAGATCTCAATAAAAACTTTCAACGAATATTGGTTTGAACGAGATACAGTCAGCAGTTGCTGAGATATAGCGACCGCAAGTATAACTTTGTTTTTCGTACAAACACTATGAAAAACAAAGTTATTTTTGTAGTTGCGAAAAATCATAGTTTTAGAATACTCTACTGTGTTACGGAACCCTACGAGTGCGAGTCCGACTTGCACTTGGCCAGTTTTTTACTCGTTTCGGTCGTTCGGTGCCCCTACCATTTCTTATCGATGAAACTCGTTCACGACATACAAAACTCACAGTATCTTCACGATTCTTGTTGTGGACTACATATTTTGTATGAGGCTGACAGACCTACCACTGGACGCCGGATATTCGACAGTTTGAACCCATCCTTACGATTGAAATTGTTGAATTTAGTTATTTTAATCGCTTCTCAACCAATCTTGGTATGTATGGCGTTCCGTCGAAAGTTTTTTTAAGATACATAGTCTCCTTTTTACCCGACTGCGCGACGCAAAGGAGAGGTAATGTGTTTATCAGTCTATATATGTATGTATGTATGTATGTATGTTTGTTCCTTTGTGGCACACTAGAGACCAAACGCGTGGGCCGATTTTGATAATTGGCACGTCAATAGATTCGCCATGCTAGCGCAAGTGTCAACGAAAACATAAAAAATTGAAAAATTCAAAATGGCGGATTTCAGACGCCAAAATTTGGGGTTCAAAAAAATTTTTTTTTTCAAAACCTATCGAGTGGGGTATCGAATTAAAGGTCTTAAAATGGAGATTCAAAATATATTTATAACAAATAATTTATGATCGTACAAATCGAAAAAAAAAACGATTTTACATGCCGCGTTAGTCACTTTCAGTAACAAGTTTGCGGTGCTTATCTCTGAAGTTACTTATCAGATCTCAATAAAATTACAATGAGACCAAACGAAAATCATATTAACTCATACAAAAAAGAATTTTCCAAAACGGTTAAGAATTGATGGAGTTCTGAGGTAACAAACAACCTCTTCCTTTTGGTATAGTCGTTTAATAGTACGGAATTTGCCGTCCTTTACTTAACTAACTACATACTAACTTTAATCCCCATTCGTTAAGCCATTAATGTGTCCCGACTGTTAAAGTCTCTACATTCCATATAACAATGTATAATTTATTTATGAGTATATCGACCGAGAAAGAATTTAAATGATATAGTTTTTTGATATCCCTAAACAGAAGTCTAAACTACTAGACTTACTTGTTTTTTTCTTTTCAGTTCGTTTTTTAACACTTCACTTTTTGCGCAGTCGGGTTTTTTGATTTTTTAATTTAATGTTTTATTTTCTATGGTAATGACCAAAAGTGATTGTAAAAAGAAGTTCAAACTTTTCAAACAACTTATTCAAGCTTTACTGGAGACGCTGTTATTTCCGTCTATCAATTTTCTCGAGGACTATAATGATTTCGTAATATCGGTCTAAATTAAACGTAAAATAAAATATACTGACACCTAATTAAAGACACAGTAAACTAAGAATCGATCGAAGACAAAAATGCATATAAATAAAACATGTTTTTCAAAGTCCTAATTATTGAGGACATTGAAAATATGCTTTTTTTTAACCGACTTCAAAAAAAGGAGGAGTTTTCTCAATTCGACCGTATATATTTTTTTTTGTTTTTCAAAAGACACAAACGTTTGACTAGAATCTCACCTCATGTCATAGAAAAGATAATATGCTCATGTTAGTTAGTGACGATGCAGACAAAGTTAGTTATAGTTTTGATTATTATAAAAAATCAATAACAGAATATGTTGACACAGATTATTCTTAATATTTTTTCTTTGCTATACTACAACCTTACTAATTTCAATTACAGAATTTCAATACATCTAATAATAGCATAGGTTCTGATTATTCCCGACTTATGTTCGCTATGCAATTAGGTCGAGTACTATATGGATGTAAACCGTGATGATGCAACGTAGTGTCTGAGGTATGGCTTAGACAAAGACAGTCTCCTACGTTTTACACGTCCATTACTGTACTTGAAGATAAAATTTGAGCTATAATACCGTGAATATTGAATGCATTTATAATGTACTAGCCTTAATTATTTCATGGCATGATAGATAGATAGATAAACTCTTTATTGTGGCACCTTGTTAAAACGAACTTACATGGTAATTAAGAATAATGTGTTACAATGGGCGGTCTGTACTGGAATCAAAAGGCGAAAGTTCGAGTTGAGGGTCAACTGACTAGCGAGATTGATGTTATGCGTGGAGTACGTCAGGGTTGTATACTGTCACCCCTTCTGTTTAACATCTACGCGGAAACTATTTTTAAAGAAGCATTGGAAGACGCTGTGGAAGGCATAATAGTGAATGGGCATCCCATAAATAATATTAGATATGCGGATGATACGATCCTCACGGCATCCACATTTTCTAACCTATAAAATCTATTACAACGCGTTGACCATGTTAGTGCAAATTACGGACTTAACATTAATATAAAAAAGACCAGAGTTATGATTGTTGGAAAAACACCATCTTCTATACCAAACCTTGTCGTTAGAAACCAGACAGTGGAGAAAATTCGCTCATATAAATACTTAGGCTGCATTGTGAATGACCAAGGCGATCACAGTATTGAGATAAAATGTCGTATTGAACAGGCACGTAACTCATTTATAAAATTAAAACATCTACTCTGCAATAGATCTCTCAGACTCTCTACCAGAGTAAGGTTGGCACGCTGCTACGTATTTTCTGTTCTTCTGTACGGAGTCGAGTCATGGACCTTAACCCAAGCGACGAGCAAAAGACTAGAAGCATTTGAAATGTGGGTGTACAGAAGAATACTTAAAATATCGTGGATGGACAAAGTGTCTAACAAAAGAGTCCTGAGGATGTTGAATAAGGAACTGGAGATTCTTAACACTGTGAAAATCCGCAAATTACAGTACTTTGGTCATATTATGCGAAATAAGAAGTATGACTTTTTACAACTTATAATACAGGGAAAGATACCAGGTAGCGGGAACCCTGGAAGAAGGCGCACATCATGGCTCAAAAACTTAAGAACCTGGTTCAAGCACAGCACCAGATCCCTGTTTCGAGCTGCTGCATCTAAAGTTAAAATAGCTCTAATGATAGCCGACCTCCGGTAGGAGATGGCACCTCAAGAAGAAGAAGAAGAAGAAGAATGGGCGGTCATATCGCTAATAGCGATCTCTTCCAGACAACCTTAGGACGGAGAGGAAAAAACATGTTACTAATGACGGGTGAATTTAACAACTCTAAACACTAATTACTTACATATATACCTATACATAAACACAACTGATATAAGTACTTATACCTAAACTAAGTGACTCTAAATAATATGCATGGTTGTCTGGAAGACGCTATGAGCGAAAAGACGGCTGAAGACACTATTGCATATCAACTGTTAGTGATAAGTTCCATTTTGAGAGTCAGAGTATCTAGGTCTAGCGTGTTCACTCTCTTCGACCACATCATCGCTTACCACCAGGCGAGATAATGGTCAAACTCTAGCCTATAAGATATAAAAAAGTACGTTTGTTTGTTTTCTCAAATAAGTATTTATCGAATATACAAAAACTTATTTGGATATATATATGTGACTTGTAAGTTTGTTTGAGGCGAACGGACAGACGTGGTTTAGTTAGTAAATACTATGAAAAAGATTTATAATTTATATTTGATTTGTATCTAATAATAAAGTTATTCAGAATGACATAATATTTTAAGCAAAAATAATAAATAATTCAAATTTTTATTTTCGCTGAAAGAAAAATGCTTATTCTATATTCTGTGTTTTTTTAATGGAATTTCTTTTTTTTTATCTTAATTTATCTTTTATGTATAAATGTGGGAAATGCTTTTCATTTTTAACCGACTTCAAAAAAAGGAGGAGGTTTCTCAATTCGACCGTATATTTTTTTTTTTTTTTTTTTTATGTTTGTTCGCGGATAACTTCGTCGTTTATGAACCGATTTCGATTATTCTTTTTTTGTTCGAAAGGAGATATCTCTATTGGTACTGAAAATGAATAGCGCGGCATTGAAGTCGGTTGTTTTTTAGTTTTTAAACGATATTATAACGATATCAGGTCGTTCGGAGACATCGCTCTGAGCGCTATAGTGCGAGTTTCTTTACATTTGATTACTACTCCATCACGTTGAAGTTAATGCAGATTTATATATAATATCGTTTAAAAACTAAAAAACAACCGACTTCAATGCCGCGCTATTCATTTTCAGTACCAATTTAGAGATGTTTATCTCAATCTCTGGAGATACTTATCATACCTCGATAAAATTACCATGGTACCACACTTGGGATATCTCCTTTCGAACAAAAAAAGAATAATCGAAATCGGTTCATAAACGACGAAGTTATCCGCGAACAAACATAAAAAAAAAAAAAAAAAAAAAAATGTATATATACGTTCGAATTGAGCGACCTCCTCCTTTTTTTGAAGTCGGTTAAAAACTAGCTGATACCCGTGACTTTGTTCACGTACACTAAGGATTTTATCACTGTAAAGCTCTGTTAATCAACATTTGTGTGATCTGACTTATTTAAGTTATGTGTAAAAATCATGATTTTATTTTCACAATAAGTACCCTTAAATAATCAAAGGAAAGTAAGTACCCTATGTTCATCCTCATGCTATAAAATATCTCTTTGTTAAATTTCAGTGAGATCAGAATTTCCGATTAAGCATGATTAGGTAACAAACAGAGTGACAGAGTTACAAACGACGAGAGTGACGATGAAGATCTGTCAGGCATCGAACGAGCTCAGTTTCCCATCATTACCGAGCACCAACGCCGAGCAGCGCTCGCCGAGCCCCCCCTCCCACGACGAACCGCGCGCGGCGAGCGACGGCCCGCAGTGGACGTCGGTCGTCGCGATCTTGCTGCGTAAAATCCCGAGCAGTCCCGCGACATTGCATACATAATTAAATAACTCATAATTATGGACGTACTTTGTACCAAAAAAAGTTTCTATGAAATTTATAAGCAATACTTTCCGTTAAGTTAGGTTGCCAACAAAGTACGTTCATAATTCGAGTATCAACAATGTAGGGAAGTGCCTACTCTTATAACGTAGTACACAGAGTGATTCAATACTCTGTGCTCCCTAGGAAGTGCATTGGATATGCACGAAACCATAGAAACTACATATATAAACATACTATATATATAATAACATACTACGTAACGAAACCACAGAATAATTAATAGTTGCAGGTACAAAATGAAACCTAGGTCGAGACAGTCGACAACAAACAGTAGTGGTGGTTCGGTAGTTTATAATCAAAACATTTGTTTTACTGTAGCTACAAATAATGCTTAGATTACTTAATTACTGCAAAAAAGTACGCACCTGCAGTTACGGTCCCATCTCAAAAATGTACCCTGTAGTAATTGAGTGCATGTGTGCTTGCATTTTGACGTTTTTATTCTTTATGTGTTAGAACATAAGTTACACGGTAATATTAGGGTAAATACTTACAAAAAAATCTTCTATTATAAATATATATAATGTACTAGCAGCCCGCCCCGGCTTCGCACGGGTAACATATATGCCTACAAAATTTGCATCAGTTTGTTGCATCGAATATAAAATATGAACATATTTAACAATCATCGTCATATTTCATCCAATTTACACAAAACCTTAACGAATTATGCACCTAAACCTTCCTCATAAACACTCTGGCTATTGGTGAAAACCGCATGATAATCCGTTCAGTAGCTATTGAGATTATTGCGAACAGACAGACAGACGCAGTGATGGACTTTGTTTTATACTTACTTACGTAGTGATATTGGACGGCCCTTTTGGCGTAAAGGATAGTTACCCTGATTCTGACCCGACGGTCGTTGGTTCTAATCCTAGCTATATACCTACCAATGAAAGTTTTATGTGCATTCATGAATCATGAGTTTTCGTACAGTGGTAGTAGGATCATTAAATCTACCAAAAAGTAACTTACCACCAAGGAGAACATCTGCCGCCGTAACCTTACGGCGTTCCCCGACGCAAAATGTAGGGGTAATATACGTTTAACGTGTGTATATGTCTGTGTATCTGTCAGTAGCATCTTAGCACCTAACCGGATGAACCGATTTTGTTTTTATTATTGATAGTTTTTTTTTTGTTTGATAGATGTCTTCATCGAGAGTTTTCTTAGCTTTGATTCATGAAAATTCGTTCAATCGTTATAAAACTATGAGCTTTTTTCTAGTTAATTGCGCTATGAAATCAACTTTCATAGGTCTGATCTATTCGAAAATCTTCTTCTTCAACGATATTGTAAGAACATGGAAGCATTGACCTGATGCTGGGACATCTCCTGGACTCTACAGAATACTCAAATCCTCACCAAATTACAGCTCAGATTTTAAAATGTCGTGTTTAGAGTCATTGGAATGCTTTTAATGAAAATAATATACATAGATTAGTCGGGGTGGTTTAAAATATTATATTATATATATATATATATATAGATGAATATTATTTTTTACAATAGATCATATTATCTAATACTATAAGAATCTTTGTCCTGACATACTGACTGACTCACTGACTCACTGACTCACTGACAGACAACGCACAGCCTAAACCGCTGGTCGTAGAGACTTGAAATTTGGAGGGCATATTTGTCTTAGTACGTAAAGGTGTACTAAGAAAGGATTTTCCAAAATTCACCCCTTAAGGGGATGAAATGGGGGTTCAAAGTTTGTATGGAGAAACAAGATTAGATCGTCTTTTCTATCCGAAACTTCACATAAGTGCTTCAGTAAAAAAATAAGTAAAGACGTGTTTCAGGTTTTTTTGGAATTCCACCCCTAAGAGGGTGAAATGGGGTAATAAAGTGTAAAATCAATATTGTTTCGGATTGCGCTGAAATTTGGCATGCAAATAGTTATTACGACGTTAGTTCCCACTGAGAAAGGATTTTCCAAAATTAACCCTCGAAGGGGATGAAACGGGGGTTCAAAGTTTGTATGGAGAAACAAGATTAGATAGTCTTCTCTATCTGAAACTTCACACAAGTGCTTCCGTAAAAAAATAAGTAAACACGTGTTTCAGGTTTTTTTTTAATTCCACCCCTAAGAGGGTGAAATTGGGTAATAAAGTGTGAAAATTAATATTGTTTCGGATTGCGCTGAAATTTGGCATGCAGATAGTTATTACGACGTTAGTTCCCTCTGAGAAAGGATTTTCCAAAATTAACCCTCGAAGGGGATGAAACGGGGGTTCAAAGTTTGTATGGAGAAACAAGATTAGATAGTCTTCTCTATCTGAAACTTCACACAAGTGCTTCAGTAAAAAATTAGGTAAACACGTGTTTCAGGTTTTTTTGAAATTCCACACCTGAGAGGGTGAAATGGGGAAATAAAGTGTGAAAATCTATATTATTTCGGATTGCGCTGAAATTTGGCACTCAGATAGTTATTAAGACGTTAGTTCCCTCTGAGAAAGGATTTTCCAAATTAACCCTCGCAGGGGATGAAACGGGGGTTCAAAGTTTGTATGGAGAAACAAGATTAGATAGTCTTTTCTATCCGAAACTCCACACAAGTGCTTCAGTAAAAAAATAAGTAAATACGTGTTTCAGGTTTTTTTGAAATTCCACCCTTAAGAGGGTGAAATGGGGTAATAAAGTGTAAAATCAATATTGTTTCGGATTACGCTGAAATTTGGCATGCTGATAGTTATTACGACGTTAATTCCCTCTAAGAAAGGATTTTCCAAAATTAACCCTCGAAGGGGATGAAACGGGGGTTCAAAGTTTGTATGGAGAAACAAGATTAGATAGTCTTCTCTATCTGAAACTTCACACAAGTGCTTCAGTAAAAAATTAGGTAAACACGTGTTTCAGGTTTTTTTGAAATTCCACACCTGAGAGGGTGAAATGGGGAAATAAAGTGTGAAAATCTATATTATTTCGGATTGCGCTGAAATTTGGCACGCAGATAGTTATTAAGACGTTAGTTCCCTCTGAGAAAGGATTTTCCAAATTAACCCTCGCAGGGGATGAAACGGGGGTTCAAAGTTTGTATGGAGAAACAAGATTAGATAGTCTTTTCTATCCGAAACTCCACACAAGTGCTTCAGTAAAAAAATAAGTAAACACGTGTTTCAGGTTTTTTTGAAATTCCACCCTTAAGAGGGTGAAATGGGGTAATAAAGTGTAAAATCAATATTGTTTCGGATTACGCTGAAATTTGGCATGCAGATAGTTATTACGACGTTAGATCCCTCTTTGAAAGGATTTCCCAAAATTAACCCTCGAAGGGGATGAAACGGGGGTTGAAAGTTTGTATGGAGAAACAAGATTAGATAGTCTTTTCTATCCGAAACTTCACACAAGTGCTTCAGTACAAAAATAAGTAAACACGTGTTTCAGGTTTTTTTGTAATTCCACCCCTAAGAGGGTGACATGGGGCAATAAAGTGTAAAAATCAATATTGTTTCGGATTGCGCTGAAATTTGGCATGCAGATAGTTATTAATTACGACGTTAGTTCCCTCTGAGAAAGGTTTTCCAAAATTCTTCCCTGAAGAGGATGAAACGAGGGTTCAAAGTTTGTATGGAGAAACAAGAATTGATTGTCTCTTATATTCGTAACTTTACACAAGTAGTTTAGTAAATAAATGAGTAAATACGTGTTTCAGGCTTTTTGAAATTCTATTCCTAAAAGGGTGAAGTGGAGTAACAATGTCTGAAATCAATATTGTTTCGGATTGCGCTGATATTTTGCATCCAGATAAAAATTTTGACGTAGGTATCCGCTGAGAAAGGATTTTTCAAAATTCACTCTTCAAGGGATGAAGCGGGGGTTCAAATTTTGGATAGTCATTTTATTCGACATTTCACACAAGTACTTCTGTAAATAAATAAGTAAATACGAGTTTCAGACTTTTTCAAAATGCCACCCTAAAAGAGTGAACTGGGGTAAAAAAGTCTGAAAATCAATATAGTTTCGGATTGCGCTTTATTGGGTTTTTCGGGTTTTAAAAATATGAATCCTGATTTGTCTTAGTCACGCGATAACATGAAAACAGGTGAACCAATTTGGCTAATTTTTATTTGATGTCTTTAATGATAGAATCGTTTTTACAAAAGAAAAGTTTTAAGTAAATAAAAGGAGTTTTTAACGCGGGCGTAGCCGCGGGGGACTTCTAGTTATACTATATTGACTTCAAATTGATTGTGATCGGTGGGGATCTACAGCATAGCTAAGCTTATAATAATATTCTCGTAGTAACTATGACCTAATCTGTGGTTTCACTGCAAATATTTTATTAATTTTGTGATGCGTGTATGTGAAATTCGTGATATCTTCCAGAGTTTTCATTTGAATTATATACTGTAAAGGACAATTTTAATTTATAATATGTGACCAAGCTAATTAACGTAATTATTTGGATAAGGATTAATAATATATACTTGAAAATAGCGCTGGAAGTTATGTAATATTTTTTAACAAAAAATGTAAGATTAAAATGGTTACTGTGAGTCAACCTTAAGAGATAGACATATGCTGTCGCGGACTTTTGTGTAGGTCTTATTAAGTTGTACAATTCTTGCAAAAAAAATATTCTTCTATCTATTTTCAATTAAACAGCGTTCGTAAGAAACGTGTTTTTTCGACCGTTTTTTTGCCGACTTAGGTTGCAAATTAGGTCTCCATGAACCTTTGATTTAAACGGAATAATATATAGCCTATTTTTATTCCGAAAGTCCATTCTATGTATTAGTGAAAGAATTTTTTAAATCGGTTCAGTAGTTTTTGAGCCAAATCATTACAAACATACAAAAATACAAATGTTCTCTCTTTATAATATTAGTATAGATAAATATTTTTACATCTTTGAAGTTTAAAACTCTAAAAACATAAAACACAAACAACCTCATTTTCTTTAACGTCGGTTAAAAAGCCTATATCTTACAAAGTTGTGCGAAGATTAAATTAAAATTGAAAGCCTTCCTAGTTCCCAGTGAGGGGCAAGGAGGAAGAAAATATCTCCAAGGCTGTCACGGTCCATAAAATTCAAAGAAACAAAAGAAAACCATTAAATTCTGATTTAAAAAAATCCGATTGATGACCGAGGAAGAGACAAAAAGGTCGATTGAAGAACTTTTTGCCCGTCCCTTGAAAAAAATGTATACTTATAAGTAAAAAGGTGCGCACTATAGAGGTAGTAAACAAAACAAGGAAGTTGTCAGATGTAAACAAGTGTTCTAGAATTGTATAAGAGAAAGAAGTTCTTCTTTTTATGTGTATACTTCATCTGTGGTTCCTTTTGCCGTTCTTTTAAAACAATGTACAGTTTATGTGGCGTAAATTAGTAAATTGTGTGTTAAAAAGCATTAATGTTAATGTTTTTTACTTAAAATACCAAAACATTTTAATTCGGTTTTTTACTCAAAATACCTGTTTATTTTAGTAGGTACAATAAAATTTTAATGAACAAATTGTCCATCATTTTAAATAATTGTTATTTCAAGAAGTTGCATGTTTAAATGTCAGTATCACAGTCTGTGATCACAGTATATACCACCTACATTAAACAGAGCCCCGATTTTGAGCTCCGTAGGCGAAAAGGCTTGATTTCTAAACGAAGTTTGCGGGTTCATATCCTTGCAATGAAGTTGGCCCATAGATAGTAGGAGCATAATATATCGACGTTTCGCCTGACTTACTACTAAAAAGTAGAAGATGGTGGTAACACTATAAAGGAGAAAATTTGCAGCTTACGGTGTTTCGGCAGCACACAGCTCTCTAAGAGTCAGAGTACTGTAAGCCTAATCTAATTGTAAGACAAACATATATTTATTTATATTGTTTTCATCTTCTTTTGGCCACGCGGGCGATTCCGTGGGCAGAAGCTAGTTTATATTCTATTAGTAGAGCACGTTATAGGTTTTCCAATGTCCCTTATTAGTTGTCAAGATGGTGAATTATCTCGACCTACACGGTCCATTTCTCCTAAACACTACACTACACTACACACAGAAACAGCTGCGTAGTATCTTTGTATACCTATTATCTTATATATTATCTGTTTGTATCCTAGTATAAAGGGAATGTTGCAGAACAATTGTCATTGTTAAGGTGAAGCTGCACGTTTCTTTTTAATCGCTTTAACTGATTTCGAAATTAATATCGTGAATTTCAACGATGTGTTCATTATTTTGACAGTTGTCACACAAATCTGACGTCAAGCATCTATGATGTGTCAGAGCCAGTTCCCATTCTAGGTCTAGTGCTGCCTACTATTCTCAATCAGATCATCAATACCTAACTTATAGACAAGATAGTATTCAAACGCTAGTCTATACCATTATAAATAATAAAACAAAGTTCCCCGCCGCGTCTGTCAGTCTGTCTGTCCGCAATAAACTCAATACTATCGAACGAATTTTCATTTCCCCTAATAAACAGAGTGTTTCACGACGAATGTTTAAATGTATAATTTGTTAAGGTTTTGTGTAAATTAGTTGAAATATGACGATGATTGTTAAAGATGTTAATTTATACTCTCGACGCAACAAACTGATGCAAAAATAAAGTCATATATGCAGAGGCGAGCCGCTAGTGCTATATAAAAGGACATGTGGAAATATCATGCCAACGTCTCATTCTTGTCACTCCTACACATTGGAAAACGTGCAAAAGTATACCCAAAAGACTTCTAATAGGTCGAAAAGACTATTTTAATGCATGCATATTGTACGCATCTAGAATAGAAATGACCAACACGAGCACTGATATTGCACAATTACCGGATGCCGTGGAGCAAACAATGGACTGCTCATCGTCGTTGGCCTTATAAATAACTCTCTTGCTACATTTTTGGGATTCTGTACTTCAAGTGGAAAATTAAAACCCCTTTTTAGAGTTCCGTACCCGTAGGGTGCCACCGGAACTCTATTACTGAGACTCCGCTGTCCGTCCGTCCGTCGTCCGTCTGTCAAAGGACTGTATTTCCTGAACCATAATAAGTACACACTTGATGTTTCACAAGATGTGTAACTATTACTATTAAACACTTATGTGTTTACTACTAGTATTGTTGCATAGTACTATTAAACATTTTGTGGTATTATACCTAGGGTAAAACCGGGATAGATGCTCCACTTTTTTAAATAGTCTCCAAATTTTAAAAATATTAATTTTAAATGAATATTTTTTATTAATGTAGCTAGCTCAATCTTTTATGTTTAATTATTATTATTATTTTTAACCTATCAAATACAGATTTTTCAGAAATTAACTTTTTGTGGAACATTTTTTTGAGGATAAATGCCCCACCATGATAATACTGAGGAGGATAGATGCCCTTTATACCGTGTAAACGTAAAACCCACACCAAATGTTTATTGGTTCTACTCCTAAAACAGCAATTGTCTCCAAAAAACATGGGTATACTGAAAAATTCTAATAACACAAAAAAGACCATAATTAAATTTTAATCCGTTTAACTATAATATAAATTCTAAAGTTTCAACATTCGATGGAATCCCAAATTGTCGAGATATTTTGTTTATCCTCATGGTTTTTTGTCCATTTCATCGAAAGCTGTATAGGTTTTCTGTAGTCCAAGAACATACTCGAGCTCGCACTCCTTCCTTACTTTTATATTTTTGTGATATAGTTCTGCTATAATAAAGTAAAAAGTTTAAATGTAAATACATAAAAAAAATAACAGACACTAAAAATATTTAAAAATATAAACTTACTCCATATTTGGTGTATGGAGGGATAGATGCCCCTAAGGGCACCTCGAAAAATCAGGGCAACTATCCTTTTTGATAGGGATAGATGCTCAAGTATTTTTTAGATAAATTAGAAACAAAATAGCATCTATTTACAGCTAGATGAAGACTCAATGAACCAGTATATTGACGTAATAAAAAATATAGTCGAATTTAATACTAATTGTAAAGTTATACAGCGCAAAATAATAACCGTTAATTCTTTGACGTGTTCGTGAATTTCGGCGCGGAGATATTTAAACGCACGAGCGAAACGCATCCTCACCGCACGACTGTCTGTGGGTAACTTAGGTACGGGGTGATTGCGGCTCCTACTCATACAATTAATTCTTAGTCGCGAGTTCGGGAAGTATGGTTTTTAGACTATGAGGCATCTATCCCGCTGCGGCATCTATCCCGGTTTTACCCTACGGAACTCTCAATACGCGGCTCCCGAACTCACACTTCTTTAATATCTAGTAGTAAACTTTCATAGATAATTTATCGATGGAGTTTTGGCGGGAACGTGGAAAAGTGTGTGATCTCATTGTATTTTTTCCTAAAACTTGTGTTCTTCCACGAGTTAATGTGTAATAAATTTGGATTATTAACCATTAAGTGCCGGTGAATGTGTGCGAGTGTAGGGAAACAGCACCTCACCAAAATTCCCCTGAAAATCTTCAGTAAACACCACATCTTTACTGAAGGTATGACTTAGACTAGATAGACTTTTACTTGAAAACTGACCTGAAATGTGACTTTGACCCATCTCTACGACTTAAAGTCATAAACTTAAAGAATGTCAATACTTGACACTGGCTTAATACACTAATCGTGTGGAGCCATAATAAAATAAAATAAAAAATTATTGAAAACAACACCTGTCATAATTTAGCAACACCTACACAGAATAATGAATAGTACTATGCAACAACTTCTCAACAGCTAAGCGCTCGTCGTCACTGCTCTTGGCTTTCGTCGGATTTTAAAAATGAAAGTGATGCCGTTCACCCATTTTCTCCACACAGTTTTTAATTTTTTTTTTTTTATATCTTACAGCGTTTGACCACTATCTCATCTGGTGATCAGCGATGATGTGGTCGAAAATGGTGAACACGCTAGGCCTAAAATACTCTGTGTGCTGCCGGAATACCGTAAGGTTATGGCGGCAGAAAAATATCAAATAACATACGGTAGAAAAGGTATATAAAAACTCTTGAACAAGTCAAGTAATTTTTTAACCGACTTAAAAAAATAATGTTTCTCAATTCGATCGTATATAATTTTTTTTAATATATATATTTGCGGATAGCTTTGCCGTCTATGAACTGATTTTGATGATTATTTTTTTATTGGAAAGAAGATATCCCTAGAATGGTAGGTACCATAGTAGTTTCATCAAGATCTGATAAGTATTTCAGAGATAGGGAGATAAAAACCTCAAACTTGGTACTGAAAATTAATAGCGCGGCATTTGAAGTCGGTTCTTTTTGTTTTCTAAGCGATCTTATGTAAGTACGACGTTATTTTCATTAATTATTACAATGTGTTACTGCCTAATTTTGTTACTCCGAGTGAGGGCTCGCTGACCCGACCCGACCTCGAGTTACGTTGTATTATGATCTGTATGTCTCCACTCTAGGACAAGTCTACCCCAACGGTTATCAGTCCTGCGGCAGATATGACCAACCCACTGCCACTTCAGCTTGCTAATCCGTTGAGCTATGTCGATAACTTTAGTTCTCTGGCGAATTACTTCGTTCCGGATTCGATCCCGCAGAGAAATACCGAGCATAGCTCTCTCCATAGCTCGCTGAGCGACTTTAAACTGACTAACTAGCTAGCTAACACTTCCGCCATAACCTTACGTTACGGTTTTTCGGCAGCACACAGTTCTTGAGAGTTTGATTATTTTTTGGCCTAGCGCGTTCAGTTCACCATCTTCGATCACATCATCGCCTACCACCAGGTGAGATTTTTTTATATCGTATAAGCTAGCGTTTGACCACTATCTCACCTGTTGGTAAGTGATGATGCGAGTCATGTTGATGACATCGGTGTCGAGGATGATAGCACGCTAGACCTAGAATAGGAACTGGCTCTCAAGGATAGCTGCCGGAACACAGTAGTAGTGGTAGTGGTGTAACGCTAGCCTAAAAGAATAAAAAAGTTAACAAAATGCTTTTCGATTCGTTTATTTCTCAATATATACTCGCCTTAACCAACACACAATTGAATCGTCTTCTAGAATCCTGAACATGAGATTTACGTCATACTGACTGTCAGCCGCATTGTATTACCGAGGTACTTAGAACGCCGTCTAGTTTCTCGACAATTCTTAAAGTTAGTAAGTATTAAGTACAGTAGTAGAATGTTTTGAGTTTGTTCCTTGTATACCTAAAGTTTCGTCATATAGTAATGTGTTACCCATTATATTTTTTAGAGCGTTTGTTAAGCAGAAGTAAATTTATGAGTTTACCAATGCTGATGATTGAATAAATGAGTTTATTTGAACTTTCTGAAGGATTTCTTTGAGCCCTTGCCTTTGAAAACCTTCAATACGTTGAATCTGACTGTTTTGGGCAGAGGTCTGCATTCACCGATGGTCACAATGTATCGAAGATTACCTGAAGAAGTACCTGAAGCAAAGGAAAAGCGGATATTCCACTGAGATATTATCTGTCTCACAGTTTTACTTACATCTGGTTTCAATGTTACGAAGACCAACTTGATTGCACCCACGCAACACGCTAAGCTAGTTTCTTGATTGACATTGCATACTTCTCCTTATAAAAATCGCCTCGATGTATGAGATCCAGCATCACGCAAACGATATATTCTTTTAACATAAGTGCCTGATGCACTTGCACTATAATCAATATCTTTTAATTTGAACTGTTTACATTTCATATTTATAATATTACTAGCCGTGCCCGCGACTTCGTCCACGGGGAATAGTGTCTTTGGGTAGCATTTTTAAATATTTAGGCTAATTATTTTACAAATAAGACACATGCTTATCCCACCTACACCGCACCGTACCACGCCGCGCAAATCCCTCTCCTCTCTCCCTCCCCTCTCCTTCCCCCTTGCCCTTCCCCATTCCATTCCCATAGGATAATTTTAAACGCAGGGCACATATCATTATAATAATCAGCCGGTATCAGTGCATTGCTGGACATAGGCCTCTCCCATGACGCGCTCGATCTTTGGCTATTAATTACCAGTCACTGCCCACCGCTTTGCGAATGACGTCCTACGCTACGTTTACCGATTCGCGATCTCCACTCTAGAACCAGTCTAGGTCTACCGCAATAGTTATTGGTCCTACGGCAGGTATGACTAGCCCACTGTCACTTCACTTCAGTTTGTTAATCCGATGAGCTACGAGTATGTCGATCACATTTCTCTGGCAAATTACTTCGTTCCGGATTTGCACATCTAGTCTCACATAAATCATGGACACAATAAAAAGTAATTTAAATAGCTGAGTTGGCCAATTTTCCCTATATTTTGTCACAGGTCAATGAACTTTTGTGTGAACATCTGATTCATTTTTCGTGACCTTCCAAAAATCCTAGAACAAAGGTATTTATATGAAGCACTGAAACTCTCTTCAAGGGTTTTTTTTACATTTTGTAGGCTAGTGTTTGAGCACTATCTCGCCTGGTGGTAATAGATGATGTGGTCGAAGATGGTTAACACGTTAGTGCTAGAATACTATGACTCTCAAGTACTGTGTGCTGCTGGATCACCGTAAGGTGAGACTACAGATTTTCTCCTTGATTGTTGGTAAGCTACTTTTTAGCAACAAGTCAGGCGGAACATCCATATAATATGCAGCTACTACCTTTAGGTAGATTGTTAATGAATTACAAGTAACCTTGTATATCAAGTTAAGTATTTAGCAAACGAACATTCAAAAATCTTAGTAACTTACTTTAATCAATGATTAGAAAAAAACCTTTAATTCAACCTTCTCAGCCCATCAAATCATCCAGACAATGTAATCTTGTTACATTTGCAGCATCATTTCGAAGAAGCAATAATGTACAGTCATAAGGAAATTTAAAAATACCTCAAGTGTATGTATACCTTAAGATTATTTATTGATGCACTCTTAACTCTCTCAGGAATATACGGCTAACCGGTTGAATAAAATGTTTGATGGAATTCACGTCGTGCTAAGATTGAGGTTTCATTTTAAATATGACCTATTTCTGAGCATCAAAAGACTAACTGTCTGTACAAATATGCTCTACATATAGTACTACATATACTGTACCTTTTGACCAGACTGTTTAAAAGGACGGTAATGTTTTATAGTGCACGTAAGTACTGTGTTTGCCTGTGACTCCCTAAAGATTAAACATAACCCTTCTTTTGGGCAGTTGGATAAAAATCAATAACACCGCGTATTATTGCCTAACATTTTCTATTGTCAGGAATTTACTCAACAAACATAACATTTTTCTAAAAACCGCTCCACCGACTTGGTTTAAATTTAAACGGGACCAACTTTGGGGCTATATTTCCAATTATATTTAAAAAAAATAATCAAAATCAGACGGCTCTGTAAAAATGTATGCGTTTTAAAAATTAATAAGGATCACACTTAAAAAAAACTAAAAAAAATATACGCGTCGACTTGATAATCTCCTCCGTTTTTTTTTGTCAGTTAAAAAATTTATCAATATCCCCTGCTAATGATCGTAGAATTTTGTTATATTTGTACTGTTGAAATTGTCTTTAACCGACTTCACAAAAAGGAAGAGGTTCTATATCGGCCTGTATATATTTTTTTAATGTTTGCTACCTCTGAACTCCGTAATTTAATAACCAATTAGGAAAATTCCTTTTTCGTTTAATTTTATCGAGATTTGATGAGTGTATCTAGAAATATGGAGATACGCACCTCAAATATAGTACTGAAAATGAGGGGCATTTTTGAAGTCTTTTTTTTCTTTTGTAACGACTTATTGTTGATTAAATGTACGACGCTATTCACTTATCCAGACTAAGTAACCCAGTCCATCAGATATTCAGATTAACCGAAGCATGAGACCACTTTCCTCAATCTGTTGATCCAAATAGAATATCTCTGGTCTGGAGACCTGATAACGTCTCCACGGTAGATATATAGCTCTCGGCGCGGACATTAAACTGATGTGGACGTAGTAAGGAAAGGGGAGGGGCTATTGTTGGTCTATTTCTATTTCGTTATATGTTTTATTCTTTACTAGCTGCGACCCACGGCTTTGCCCGCGTTTGATCCTAATTATAAACATTCCTCTTGAATCATTCTATCTATTGATGAAAACTGCATTTAAATCCGTTGCGTTGTTTATAGGATCTAAGCATAAAAACGCGGGATGGAACTTTGTTTTATATATAAAGAACATTTTTGATAAATATTTTTTTCGCATTCCTAAGTTTTAGTAGAGAAAATGTTTTACAAAAAAATTTTGTGTATTAATAACATCTCTTTTTAGGGTTCCGTACCCAATGGGTAAAACGGGACCCTATTACTGAGACTCCGCTGTCCGTCTGTCTGTCTGTCTGTCTGTCTGTCCGTCTGTCACCAGGCTGTATCTCATGAACCGTGATAGTTAGACAGTTGACATTTTCATAAATGATGTATTTCTGTTGCCGCTATAACAACAAATACTAAAAACAGAATAAAGTTAAAAATAATAGAGGGTCCCCATACAAGAAACGTGTTTTTTTCGGCATTTCACGCCAGCTATAAACGTGTTAGCTTACTCATAGATAACAAGATGGGTGGTAGCCGGTAGTCTAGTAATCTACCATAAACTTAATATGTCTGGAGCTAAATATTCACTTGGAACCACTTCCAAAACTACCTACCTATACTTCAGCTAATAGGTAGGACTTATTAATAAGATATAAAAGTCAGAACATCACCGAGAAAGCATTTTATTTGTACCTTCATCATTATAACAACAGTTTATGTACCATCAGGAGACTCTTATAATAGACAGAACTAAGAGAACAGCAATATACCAATAAGCATTTAATGTTAAGTCAAAAGGCTTTATAACAAGTTTCAACAAGACATAACACATGAAAATCACTACTGATTTAGACAATTTATACAAAATATTATGGGGTTTCCCCCAAAAGGCCTCCACCACCCCTCATAGCCTTTCCTTACCACCCTCAACGAAGCTAAAACACTTTATCATCACCATTCCTAGGTGAAACCATCGTTATTATAAACATATCCTAGAAAACCACATTCTAGCCCTAATTATTCAATACATTATGTTTATACAAATACTTAGCTTCATTGAGTTGGACAGCACTTTGTCGTCTGAACGATATTCCCGACAGAGTAAAGGTGACGATGTTTAATGATGTGTTTGATGATGAAAAGTCTCTCATTAAACGTTTCTACCACCCTTTTAAAGCGTCAGTCAAACAGAAAACCAAGATGGCGGCTCTGACACATCTTGTAAGGTTTATACTACCCTCAAATGTATAGATCACAGTATTAATACACTAGTTTGAGGCAATATTAATAATTTATAAATTAAATCATCATCAAACATTGGAAATATGTCGTATATCGGTATGTACTATGAAAATAATCTAACAAACGCTTAGTTAGGTAAATGTCACATAGATGGCGTTATATTGAAAGGTCGATCCCTAACACCTTTGTTAGACGTTAAATGGCGTTATAAGAATTAAAATGTATTATTAATTATTATTGTTTGCTAGCGAAAAATGATAGTGGTATTTTTTGCTCGATCTTATAAAATACTGTAGTGTGGTACGGAACCCTACGAGTGCGAGTCCGACTTGCACTTGGCCAGTTTATTTTGTCCTGCGTTCTAAGTTTTTGGGGTACGACGTACAGCAATTTAGTTAATGATGATCTACTTGTAGGCAAGAGACTGCAGAGTCTCGCGCATCGCCGCAAAGTCGCTTGTTTATCGGTTTTCTATCGGTTACATTTTGGAGAGTGTGCTATGGAACTGTATAATTTGATTCCACCTTCCCCATTTTATTATCGGACATCCAGAGACACTAAAAGGCGCCACAGATTTATGGTGGATAAACCATCTACCCGAACGAAGCGATTTGCATCTTCGTTCATCATGCCGAACCGCCAGGGAATGGAATGCTCTGCCTGAGTATCTTTTGAGTAAGCACGCTCCATCATCGACCGCATCATCACTTAACATCAGGTGAGATAGTGGACAAGTGCTGCCCAGTTCTATATAAAAATTAAAAATAAGTTATTGTTCTCTAAATTGTTCCTATTAATAGTATTGATAACTTTCTCTTGAATCATATCAATTTTTTCACACTTATCGTTTATATCTAGAATCCTTCTATTAATAAACAGTAATAATTTTTAATTACCTACGTTACATAATAAGTTAAAGAAAGTATAAGGACTAATAATATAAGTCCCAGATATTCTTTAGTAGAAGTAAGTAAAATTCATTACAATTAAATTATTATAATTGTTCTCTGAATAAAACTTTTGGTGCGCTACATAGTATTATTATCTTTTCTATGGCGCTACGGTGCATTTTACAATTATAGCATTACATTATACAAAACTATTCCTATCAATGCATGAATTTGTCGAAACCAGCATCACAAAAAACAAACAGCTAATATTTCGCATTTATGATGTTGTCGGGGGATATCGTTGTAACTAATCTACTCCATTAAATCCAGAACTGCCCATGATCTTGACACTGAGTGCGCCCACCACTGGCCACGCTGTCTCTCAGTGAAAACTACATAAATATAGGACTTGGCTCAGTAAAGTACTTGAAATAGGTATCCGTTTTCACGATACGGACGTAGATGTGCTAATTTTGGGGACAGGAAAAAACGAGATTCAGTGGCGATCGGAAAGTCTTTGGCAAAATTAAATAGTAGGTACGATTAAATTACTTTGCCCGAAATGCTTGTAAAAGTTTCGTAGTACAACTGCATTACCTTGAATTTTACTCAGCTTGAGCACTTTACCGCTATCTCCATTTGTCCAGTGAAATTACAGGGTATGTGAGACTCAACATCTTTATGTCTCAAGGTAGCTGGTGCAGTGACATGCAAAATTGTGGCAGTTCAGAAATTGATCAGGCGAGCGTAGTGCTTGTCCTGTTACGTTTTACCATTAAAAAAAATCTCACCTGATGATCTTACTTTGGATGGGCATAACAGTCACCCAATTCACCCATCCAAGTCCTTAAATCTATTATAATTATATTAAAAACAAAATTAAAATGTTAAGTAAAAATGCGGTCTAATATGGAATCATGCTTATCTGGAATGAGATGACGAAAGTGAGACTAAAAAGAAAAGAAAATAATAAATAAAATAGTGATGAGACAGTACCTTTCTGTCGTGGTTACTTGCACTTCTTCCATCATAGTGAAGAATAAGCCAATCGAGATCTTTGCGTCGACATCTATCTAATTCTATCCGGTTGTTTAGAAACTCGTGTGGGGTCGGTGGTTATTAAACAATAAGCTTGTTTACTAAACATTTCTACGCGCTATTTCTGGTAAGGTTAATCATAGATATAAGCATGTTCTTAATCGGGTATGGATATTCAAGGTGATGATTGTATGGACAATTTTGCACTGCCTTAAGGTACGACCACACCTTGGCGTCCTGCGTCCGCGTGCGCATTTGCGATCTGATTTTCAATTATTTGATCTGCAGATCGCGTTTGGTATGAACCAGACGGTACAAATACTACTGCGCTATGTGATCACCGCCTGGGTCGCGCTCGCAGGCCGCCGTGGTGTCTTTGCCGAAAGAACTTCATAATTATGTTCATCCACTGTTGGATATAGACCTCTCATATCCACGCCACTGAGCTCAATCCTCAGCTCTTTGTTTCCATCCGCTGCCAGCCAGCTACGTTTATCATCGCTCCAACTAGTTCGAGGCGATGTGTGCGAATCCATCTTGCCATTTTACTCCACAACTACTAGTCCGATTTTGATGCTTTGGTCAGTTATGGGTTTGAATTCGATTGGTGCATGTTCTTAGATAGGTGTTACGGTGACAACTCACCAGGAGGCGCTGCAGTAAACATTTGTTTGTGCAAATCATTGTTGCCATTTTTCTCCAAAATGACTAGTCTGATTTTGATGCAAAATTCAGTGATGAGTTTCGGTTTGATTGGTGCATGTTCATAGATTTTAGATAGAGTATAACCTTTTTGATCTACTAGACTAATTATCACAGACTTAGGATTATTAACTTTTTTATTTAACGTACAAGGTCTATAAATATATTAATCAGTGGCTAGAAAAGAAGAGCCGAATATCAGGCTCAGTGGCATATCCTGGGAGAGGCCTATATCCAGCCAGCAGTGGACTGATACCGGCTGATTATGATGATGATGATGATATGGACCGTCCAATGGATTGTTTAGTCTGAAAGCTTGACTTCGCACTCTGAAACAGCACGGCACCATAGCGGATCAGAAGCGCCGGCAAATCATTCCTTTTCTTTACTCATGTGGTAAAGCCTAGCGTCCGTTAACTACGGCGAGTTGACCACGCACCGTTTGAGGTTCGTGAGCTTATCCCGAGGCGAGGCGGTGATACTACGTATATTTAAGTGCGTTATTACTCTAGTCATTTGAATAATAATATACGTTGAGCGCGCGTGAGCAGTGACAACCGACTGACTATGGCAGTGCTGGCGGTGGTCGACAGTTTAGGTATAAAGCGTTGTAGCTATGGGTGAATGAGGGAGGCCTGGCTGCGCCAGCTTATGTATACAGTACGTTATCCCCCTTCATTTTAGGCAGGGCAAGGCAAGTATACATCATCATTCTGAGGGCCCGGTGGCGTAATCGGGAGAACAGTCGGCTTTGATGGCAGAGGTACCGAGTTCAAACCCCACCATGCACCGTGGATTTTTCTAACAAAAAATGTATGTGCGCTTCTCACAGCGGCCCTCCGGTGAAGAAAAAACATCGTCAAGAAACCAAAAACCCCTGCATGGTGGTAGAACTGTATCTTATGTCCGCCTGAGGCTCAAGTTAGAAAATCTGTCGCCAAACATCTTATGTGTTCCGGCAGCTATCCTTGAGAGCCCGTTCCCATTCTAGGCCTAGTGTGCTTACCATCTTTGACCGCATCATCACTTACCAACAGGTGAGATAGTGGTCAAACGCTAGCCTATAAGATATTTTTTTAAATCATCATTATCAGCCAATTTTCGAATATACAGGTAGGTAGCTTTAAATATTTTTTAGTGATTGTTAGTGTGGGTGTAGTATTTTAAGGACACACCTCCTACACCTACACATCCATGTTATTTGAAATTGTCGAGGACATTTAACAAATAACCTCTTTTGGCTGTTGCTAAAAATAGTTCTGAAGCCACCTTTAAAGCCAAATGTATTTTCCCCGTAACGAATGTTGAATGAAATATAAATATTTGTATTTACATACACTCCAATACAATTATATTGGGAGCAAGGTCGGTGCTAAATGTCTCAAAGACTTGCCTTTACCCATCTTCGGTGTGACCTGGATTCTGGGATAAGTATTGCGTGGTGGGTACAAATAGCATAGGTAATACTTGAATTTAAATGTTCAATTATCGTGTTAAATAATCAGGATTAAATGCGCCGCGAGTGATTTGCTGCATCTGTATACAAAGGAAAACAATCCAAATTCATTTTCCCAGTAAAAAAATTAGATAGTTTAAAAAAAACAACCGACTTCCATGCCGCGCCAGTCAGTTTCAGACTTCAGTAGCAAGTTTGTGACGTTGATCGTCATATCTATGGAGATAATTATCAGATCTCGATGAAATTACAATGGAACACCGTTGGAAATGTACCTTACCAATTAAAAAAAGAATCTTTCGAATCGGTTCACAATTGATGGAGTAATCGCGTAATATACATACAAAATAAAACATACAGACGAATTGAGAACCTCCTCACATAATTCCTGAGGAGATTTTAAAAATCGGTTGAAAACCGACAATCTTACCATAGAAGCAGATATTATATCGATTTTTCGCCTGACTTGTTACCAAAACGTAGCTTACCACCATCGAGGACACTATCTGCCGCCATAACCTTACGGGGTTATTGCAGCACGCCGCCATTGAGAGTCAGAGTATTCTAGGCCGAGCGTGTTCATCGATCACATCATCGCTTACCACCAGGCGAGATAGTAGTAAATTTTAAACTTTCGCGATTTACACACATAATTATATTGTAATACGGGACTTATAGCGCTAAAAACATAATTTTATTTATATGCTGATACCCACAACTTCAGTCTCCTCGTGACCACGGTCAATGCAACTTGATCGAAACGTCGAGGTAAATAAAATTATGTTTTTAGCGCGATAAGTCCCGTATTACAATATAATAAGGCGAGATAGCAGTCAAACGCTAGCCATTATTTTGCACCAATCAACACCAATATTATAAATGCGAAAGTCAGTTTGTTTATTTGTTTGTTTGTTTGTTTGTTTGTTTGTTTGGGACTTCTTCACGGTCAAACGGCTTGACCGATTTGGCTGAAATTTTGTACAAAGATAGTACATAAGGCAGAATAGGATATAGGATACTTTTTTTTTTGGCTATCGAGTTAGAGGGTCCAGATATTTTCATTTGAATTTTGTAAATATAAGACTTCTTCTCGAATAAACGGCTTGACCGATTTGCCTGAAATTTTGTATGAATACATGTCATAGGGCAGAAAAGGATATAGGATACTTTTTTTCTGGCTGTCGAATCAGGGGGTCCAGATATTTTTAATTGAATTTCGTAAATAAAGGACCTCTTCTCGAATAAACGGCTTTACTGATTTGCCTGAAATTTTGTATGAACACATGTCACGAGGCAGAATAGGATATGGGATACTTTTTTTCTGGCTGTCGAGTCAGGGGCTTCAGATATTTTTAATTGAATTTTGTAAATATAAGACCTCTTCTCGAATAAACGGCTTGGCCGATTTGCTTGAAATGTTGTATAAAGACAGTTCATAAGGCAGAATAGAATATAGAATACTTTTTTTCTGGCTATCGAGTCAGGGGGTCCAAATATTTTTAATTGAATTAAGTAAATATAAGACCTCTTCTCGAATAAACGGCTTGACCGATTTGCCTGAAATGTTGTATACAGACAGTTCATAGGGTAGAATGGGATATAGGATATTTCTTTTTTGGCTATCGAGTCTGAGTGTTTAGATTTTTTTTATTGAATTTTGTGAATGTGTGGCCTCTTATCAGGTCAACAGCTTGACCGATTCAGCTGAAATTTTGTACATATTACAGTTCATATTGCATAGAATCACATAGGCTACTATTTTTCTGGCAGTCGAGTCCAGGAGTCCAGAATTTTTAAATTGAACATTGTAAATGTGTGGCCAACTCTCGGTGTTTGACCGACCGGGTTAACCATTTAAGCTGAAATTTTGTTCACAGACAGTCAAAAAGACATAGAAGCTCAACGAATACTTTTTTTTTTTGGTGGAAATTTCGGTTGTCTATATTTTTATTATGGAATTTTGTTAATGTGTGGCCTCTTTTCGGCCAAACGGCTTGACCGATTCTGATGAAATTTTGTACAAAGACATTTAATAGGGCATAAAAGGGCAAAGAATACTTTTTTTCGGCAGTTAAGTGCGGGTGCCCATAGTTTTTGTTAACTTTACATAGAGTTTGCATAATCATAAAAGTTTGACCTTAGGTTCATCTATAATGACTTAACTTAATAAGTGCCTTAATAAGGCCATAAAACTGTCAGGGTCATTAAAAGTCATCAAAATTTACCCGATGGCTTTGCTTGCCCAACGTGTTTTATCTGCTTTGTGGGAAGTATTTCAAAAACATTCGTGTTTTAACAGCCACATTTAACCTTAGGGTCATCGGTGTTGACTTAGTAGGTTACAAAAACGGTCAGGGTCATAAAACGTAAAAATGTTCGCGCTCACATCGCTAGCGAAGTGATTGCGCTCGCGCAATAATTTGTTTGATCTACTTTGTAAGTAATATTTCAGCAACTTTTGTATTTTAATAGCCACATTCATCAAAACGAGTCATAAATTGGAACAGTACAACTTTCAATAATCATAATGATTTTTTACCTTAAAATTAGTGGATATCAAGACAGGGTCATAAAATGACGTGTGACGAATGATTTCGAGCTCGCTGCGCTCGCGCATTTATAGCGCTCGCTATGCTCGCGCAAAACTTTGTTTTATCTACTTTGTAGGTAATATTTCAGCATTTTTTGTATTTTAATAGCCACATGAATCAAAACGAATTTATAAATTGAAATAGTCCAACCTTTAATAATCATAATGATTTTTACCTTAAAATAAGTGGATATCAAGTTTAACCTTAGGGTCATCGGTCTTGACTTAGAAGGTCATAAAAACTGTCAGGATCATAAAAAGACGTAAATTTTTTTATTACATATCTTTTATCTACTTTGCAGGTAATATTTCAGCATTTTCGTATTTTAATAGCCACATGCATCAAATCGAAGCCATATATTGAAACAGTACAACCTTCAATAATCATAATGATTAATAACCTTAAAATAAGTGGATATCAAGTTTAACTTTTGTGTCATCAGTGTTGACTTAGTAGGTCATAAAAACTGTCAGGGTCATAATAGGTCGTAAATTTTTTTCGCGCTAGCTTCGCTCGCGCACTGATGGCCCTCGCTACGCTCGCGCAAACATTTCTTTTATCTACTTTGCAGGTAATATTTCAGCATTTTTTGTATTTTAATAGCCACATGCATAAAAACGAAGCTATAAATTGAAACAGTACAACCTTCAATAATCATAATGATTAATAACCTTAAAATAAGTATATATCAAGTTTAACCTAAGGGTCATCGGTCTTGACTTAGGTAGGTCATAAAAACTGTCAGGGTTATAAAAGGTCGTAAAAAATGTTCGCGCTCGCTTTGCTCGCGCAGTAATATTGCTTGATACGCTCGCGCAGTAGTAGCGCTCGCTCTGGTCGCGCAAGCATTTATTATATCTACTTTGTAGGAAACATTTCAGCATTTTTTGTATTTTAATAGCCACATGCATCAAAACGAAGCCATAAATTGAAACAGTACAACCTTCAATAATCATAGTGATTAATTACCTTAAAATAAGTGAATATCAAGTTTAACTTTTGTGTCAGCAGTGTTAACTTAGTGGGTCATAAAAACTGTCAGGGTCATAAAAGGTCGTAAAAATTTGTCGCGCTCGCTTCGCTCGCGCAGTAATATTGCTTGCCACGCTCGCGCAGTAATAGCGCTCGCTCTGGTCGCGCAAGCATTTGTTATATCTACTTTGTAGGAAACATTTCAGCAACTTTTGTATTTAAATAGCCATATTCATCAAAACGAGTCATATTTGGAACAGTACAACATTCAATAATCATAATATTTTTTACCTTAAAATAAGTGGATATCAAGTTTAACCTAAGGGTCATCGGTCTTGACTTAGGTAGGTCATAAAAACTGTCAGGGTCATAAAAAGACGTAAAAATTTTTAACGCTCGCTGCGTTCGCGCAAACATTTGTCATCAGTGTTAACTTAGCAGGTCATAAAAACTGTCAGGGTCATGAAAGGTCGTAAAATAGTCGTGGTCGTGTAATAGTCGGTATTTTATAATCAAGGTCGTGAAAATGTTTCGCGCTCGCTTTGCTCGCGCAGTGATGCGCTTACTACGCTCGCGCAGTAATATTGATCGCAACGCTCGCGCAAACATTCGTTTTATTTACTTTGCAGGTAATATTTCAGCATTTTTGTATTTTGATAGCCACATGCATCAAAACGAGTTTATAAATTGAAACGTACAACCTTCAATAATCATAATGATTTTTTACCTTAAAATAAGTGGATATCAAGTTTAACCTAAGGGTCATCGGTCTTGACTTAGGTAGGTCATAAAAACTGTCAGGGTCATAAAAAGACGTAAAAATTTTTCGCTCGCTGCGTTCGCGCAAACATTTGTCATGAGTGTTAACTTAGCAGGTCATAAAAACTGTCAGGGTCATGAAAGGTCGTAAAATAGTCGTGGTCGTGTAATAGTCGGTATTTTATAATCAAGGTCGTGAAAATTTTTCGCGCTCGCTTTGGTCGCGCAGTGATAGCGCTTACTACGCTCGCGCAGTAATATAGCTCGCAACGCTCGCGCAGACATTTGTTTTATCTACTTTGCAGGTAATATTTCAGCATTTTTTGTATTTTAGTAGCCACATGCATCAAAACAAAGCCATAAATTGAAACAGTACAACCTTCAATAATCATAATGATTAATAACCTTACAATAAGTGAATATCAAGTTTAACTTTTGTGTCAGCAGTGTTAATTTAGTAGGTCATAAAAACTGTCAGGGTCATAAAAGGTCGTAAAAGATATTCGCGCTCGCTTCGCTCGCGCAGTAATATTGCTTGCTACGCTCGCGCAGTAATAGCGCTCGCTCTTGTCGCGCAAGCATTTGTTATATCTACTTTGTAGGTAATATTTCAGCATTTTTGTATTTTAATAACCACATGCATCAAAACGAGTTTATAATTTGAAACAGTACAACCTTCAATAATCATAATGACCTTGGTTAGTTTTACCAAGTACCAAGTAATGATTAACGATTTTAACAATAGACGATATCGAGTTCGTCCTAAGAGTGATCTGTATTGACTTGATTATTAGGTCATTAAACTGTCAGGGCTATAAAAAGTCATAAAAAATTTTCACTCGCCCAATAAAAGCGCTCGCTACGCTCGCGCAGCACCTTATTTTCTTTGTAAGAAATGTTTCAGGAATGTTGTTGTGTTGAGTCAAAAATTTAAACAGCACAACTTCGTATATCTAACCAAAATTATTAATGACTTTAACAATAGAGGATATTGATTTCGACTTTGAGGGTCATCTATGGTGACTTGGCCTAAGAGATCATCGATCTAGACCTCAATGATCATAAAGACACAAATAACGCGGGCGAAGCCGCGGGTAACAGCTAGTGCTTTATATATTACAAAAAATATGTGGTTCGAAGGACTTTCTTTGTCCTTGTCCTTAATATTGAATGCAATAGGGTATTTTACTCTATACGAGAAAAATACTAAAAATATATTATTGAGATAACTTAGGAAAAAAGCAGTCGGAAAACGTTATTTTTAATTCATAAAAGATTAAACTAAATTTTAAAATTCAATTCCTAGTTTTCAGCTTTTTCAATCTGTATAATAACACTATTAAATAGTAGTCGCCATGTTATTACGTCATACAAGGAAACTTAAGTGTCAACCTGTCAACGTTCATATTACTGCATATACTAGCTAAAAGCCGAGCTTTATGAGGGCTCGCGTAGTTTTTCTGCCTGGTAATAATTTTTCAGGCAGTTCTTTTTTTATTAAATTACGAATCTGTCCGACACTGGCAAAAAAATTTACAAAACACCAACCACTCCAACAAATGCATAAAATTTGCCATCATATTATTGAATTATGGCATAAAATAAGGCATAATAAAACCGGCCAAGTCGAGTTGGACTCGCCCACCGAAACTTCCGTACCAACGTTGGTAGGTACCAATTAAGCTAGACCTCTAAATTGTAAGAGCGCTCATATAACTCAGAGGCCTATCTTGATTGGAGTGAACTATGTATGTATGGGGAAACCCTATCATTTTCAACTTTTTTAATTTTTTTAATTTATCCTTTATTTGTGCTATGAGAACTGGCTTCTTGCCAAATTTAATGATTCTAGGTCAAAAACCTATAGGTTTTCGACCCAAAACCTATAGGGTACTTCCGGTTGACCTAGAATTGTCAATTTTGGTTAAAAGTAAGGTCTTACAGTACAAGTAAAGGAAAAAATCCGAAAAATAAAAAAAGTTGAAAATTAAGGTTAATTTTTGTACTTACAAGTTTATGCGAAAATCTAAATTTACCCATATCTTTTTATCGTGTCGACTCAGGACCTTGATTTTTACACACCTAATAGGGACTATAGATCTCAGTATTTGGTATAAATTTCAACTTGCTAGGTCCACCCGCTCCTGAAAAAATCGGTGGTGACATACGGACAGACAGACAGACAGACGGACAAGAAAGTGATCTTATAAGGGTTCCTTTTTTTACCTTTTGAGGTACGGAATCCTAAAAATAAAGCTTACCTTTCCATTCAAACTTTTACAAAGGCCCTAAGCTAAGAAAATCTGCCCCCGGAAGATATTTGATTGATATTTATACTACACTAGCTGACCCGGCAAACGTTGTTTTGCCATATAAATAAACGGCTATTAAATAAATAACAAGCCACGGTGCGAAGGTCTCGTCGGATTTGAAAACTGTAATGATTTCTTCCGAATGATTAACTTACGTAATAAGTAGTCATAGATGGCGCCACCAATGCATAATTGGGTTAACAAATGCAATCCACTAATTTCGTCGTAACGATACTTCGCACCGTGGCTTAATTGGCAAAGCACCGGAACATGTTATTCCTGAGGTTGCGGGTTCAAGTCCCGTCGGTACGATGAAATTTTGGATTGTTTTAACAATTTACAAAAATATAAAGTGTGAAACACTTCAAAGAAACTTAATAATCAATCAAATATCTTTCGGGGGCAGATTTACTTAGAATATACCCCTACTTCCAACCAAATAAATGCATAATAAGAATGTTATACTTTAAATAGAAACAGGCAATTGTCAAAATTTCTATTTATATTTCAAAATTCATAAAGGTCCTTGAAATCTGCCACTTTTTGGAATCGTCAGCTTTATCCGCATCATCACTTAACAACAGGTGAGGTAGTGGTCAAACGCTAGCCTATAAGATATTTTAAAAAAATCTGCAAAATTTAGGTCCTAAATCTGCTATAATCTCTGCCATAATGACAGGTATAAATTCTTTAGATTTCCAAAAGATGGCGTTAGTAACCAAACATGTTAAACATTATGTTCGCAGCGTAGTTAATTCTTTGATCTTCTAACGACACCCCTCCCCCCCCCCCCTATAAAAGCTAAACAGCTGGCTTAAAAAATCTGGAAAGTATCGTGATAATAGTGCATTTCATGAACTTTAAAGGAAAACTACAGCAGTTAAGACGAAGTACCTAGTTGCTTGTTTATAACGGGTAAAGACTTGCATTGAATAATAGGCTACTAAGGAAACCTACACTGCGCGTGGCCCGACACGCACTTGGCCGGTTATTTTTAATGTTAGTAAAATGATATTTTTTTTTACTGATAACACATCTACATGTGAATTTAAATTACTATGTTAAAGCACAAATCAATAGGCATGATAGTTTTTCAGTAAAGTGCACCACAAAAGTGCTCAGGTTGTGGGATAGTATTAGGGCTCGCTTCGCTCGCCCTGATTACTGTATTTGCTTACTAGCACACTGACATCATGACCACAAAACAATATGGCGTCCACAGCGTCCAGCGTTTACGTAAAATTACGCGCGAAATTTGAAAATGCAAAATTTAAATGCATTTTTATGGCACTTAACGATAGAATAAAAATTTTGTAATTTTTTTAGTGGTTCATTAGCACTATAAAATCTAATTGGGACACATTTCGAAAATGGGTGTAATACCCTATTGTTATCAAAAAATAACCTGAGCTTGTAGAGAGAGCTTTTAACGAGCATGTATGATATTAATTGTATACATTTAAATTCAATCAGAAATGATTACCTTATTTTGCATTTTCAAATTCCAGACTAGGTAATAACAATATATATGTATATATCTGTCCCCAAATCCTAGGCCGACTTGGCATAATCTCCATATTTTAATAAACTGTATTTTCAAAAACTATAACAACATAATTTATTAGGTTTCAAATACGTAGGATTAGTTTAGGAGGAAATCAAGATTTTCCACTGGGGAATCCCTGTAACTGAACAACGGGAAGTAAACATCTCATCGTACTGTTTGTCTGAGCTTTAAAGCTCGCGATGGGTTAGTAAAGCTTTCGTCGGTGGTCTCATTAATCGGACTTTGAAATATATATGTATACTAGCAGTGTCTCGCGGTTTCACCCGCGTAGTTCCCGTACCCGTGAGAATACGGGGATAAAATATAGCCCATGGTACTCGCTTATAATGTAGCTGTCAATTAGTGAAAGGATTTTAAAAAACGATCGATTAGTTTTTGAGTGAAATCGATACAAACAAAAAGTCAAATCTTTCCTCTTCATAATATTAGTTTAGTTAAATAAAAACATCTAGATGGAGCTAGAGTAGGTTGAATAGCTTTTCTTATAAATATTGCTTAAATGTATGAGATCCTGCATCGCGCAAACGATATTTTCCGCGATGTAGGAACCTGATGCACTTACTTCGTCATCAACCATCTTAAAATTTGAACTCGATATAATATGTTTCCTCTTTATAATCATAGTACGGAAGTATAAGTTACAGTAGATGTAGGATTCTGTAACTGAGAATCATATTTGAAAGCCCACAAATTTAAGTCAGAAATTAAAATGTGAGTTTGTTTTTTTAACCGACTTCCAAAAGGAGGAGGTTCTATGTTCGTCTGCATGTATTTTTTTTTCATATATGCTCATCGATATTTTCGCCAGTTGTGAACTGATTTCAAACATTTTTTTCATACTACTTAAATGTCATATACTTATGTGAAACTTATGTTAGTTCTTCAATCACGTAAAAAGGGCTGAATGGGTTTAGATAAATTTGGCACACAAATAGCTTACCCTGGAACAACACTACGTAGTACTATTATTTATCCGATGTTAACACATAGGATATATAATGCCGCCGAGCATAGCTATTATTTAAAAATATATGTGTAGGTGGCGTTCAACCACTATTTAATCTGAGGTATCACCATCTACTCTAGTTGAATTGGGTGGATCACCAATGAAATGGAAATGGGGTAAAGTACCCACCAATGTGGGTACTTCAATAACCGAAGTGTACGATGAAACATTCGCTTAAAATTTTGCCCACAGAAGCTTTACAACATGTAATTTGCTTTTTTTTATGGTATTAGATAACAGGACAAGCCTGATGGCAAGCGATGATGTCTACCTATAACAGATACAGCGCATTGTAATATTCTGAACTGCCAGAATTTTACATGTCACTGCACTGCGCCTGTTACCTTGAGACATAAAGGTGTTGAGTCTCACATGCCCTGTAATTTCACTGGACACCTTGCCATTTCAACCGAAAAACATTTCACGGCTGAAATTTCATTGGCAAAGTGGTGGTACCGCCCCATGCGGACTAGCAGAAGTCCTACCACTAACTCAAAACGACTCTGAATATAATAAACCTACAGGCCCTATAGCACAGTGCATAAGGTATTATACAATAAGATCACCACTTGCCCTAAATATTGTTTTCCTACTTATAACTGTTGAGTCCAATACCTAGAAGATCAATTCGAATAAAATCGATTCTCCGATTCAAAAACAACTCTATTGATTCTAGCCTTATGTCCCCGCCAAGTTGGCGACGCTCTATTTTTAAAATAGATTTGAATTTCGAATTTCGTGTCCGTTTTTGTGCTAAATATGTAGTGGCGAGTTCTGTTAGAGAATCCAAAATTCATGTGTTTATTTAGCAGATGGTAAACCCACCGTTGCTAGTTATTCTGACACAGAATAGGAAATTGGATCGCCTACTCTTTGCCACCACCAACTGTGTTAGAAAATTTGTTAACAACAATCTTGATTTACTGTTACAATATCAAATTAGTATTATACTACGAAACAATTCTGGAACGAAGAACGATTAGAAAATAAAACGAGTTTGGATGTCTTATACGCAGTTCGGTTTTATTGCGCGTGTATGTATGTGTGTGTGTGTGTGTGTGGGGGAGCGCGCGCGCGTGCATGCGTGCGTGCGTGTGTGTGTGTGTGTGGGGGGGGGGGGTGGGAGCGCGCGCGAGCGTGCGTGCGTGCGTGCGTGCGTGTGTGTGTGTGTGTGTGTGTGTGTGTGTGTGTGTGTGTGTGTGTGTGTGTGTGTGTGTGTGGGAGCGCGTGTGCGTGCGTGCGTGGGTGCGTGCGTGTGTGTATGTGTGAGTGTGAGTATGTGTGTCCTGTAGTCAAGTAATAACGCACAATAATAATATTACTACATGATATGAGAAGATCAAATCAAAAGATTTATTCCATTACCAGTTGACAAAATTAAACAGATATTTTCAAGAACATCCTGAAATCACGTACGGATGCTGTCAACTGTGCGATTAAATATTAATAATTCATTTGATATTTATCAGATTTTTGAAGAACGGAAGTTGGCAAATTCGATGGGTAAAATTCAGTGTTTCGTCACTTAAAATTCAAATTTCAGTGCGTTGAAATATATATTCTTCAAATACATCAAATGTGGGCTAATTTTTTGCTGTTGCTAGTAAAGCGTTTGACTGGACCTTGACTGGACCCACTGACGAAAATCAGTTATAACTTTACCTAAGAATCAGACCATTCTAGACCATATATCATTCAATTCAGGCCAATCACCGCCAGGCGAAAAAGTTGTCAAAAATTGTCCTATAGGATAAAAAAAACTGATTGGGCACAATGAAGAATTGAAATGTTGAACTGAATCCATACACAATTTTATAATTTCTATCTAGGGACAATTTTCCATATAGTCATATGAGCCAAATTTAAATGTACAGACGTAATATTATTATTATATTCTCCGAACTGGAAAGATTGTGGCATCAACATCAACAGTATGTAAATCTCTCCCTTACGATTCGCTGATGACATTGTCATTATGGCAAAGACGCTGCAGAACCAACAAACTATGTTGAATGGCCTAGCTGATTCCTCTTGTCACATCGGTCTCCGGATGAATTTGGATAAAACCAAAATCATGTTCAACGAGCACGTTGTTCCGGGACCGATTACCGTTGATGAAACCCCACACCTAGTTGTTCCACAGTATGGCAGACGCTCCAATTAAGCAAACGCAACTTTGAGAAAGAAATCCAAAGAAGAATTTAGTTGGGCTGGCAGCATTCGGCGAACTTCTTCAAGTCTTCCCGTTGCCTACACCGCAGTGCCTAAAGACAAGTCTTATATCAGTGCGTCCTACTCGTGTCAAAATACGGGTTCAAGATGTGGACACTCACAATTCGACCAATTTAAAGTCGCTCAGCGAGCTATAGAGAGAGCTCGGTGTTTCTCTCCGGGATCGAATTCGGAACAAAGTAATTCGCCAGAGAACTAAAGTGATCGACATAGCTCAACGGATTAGCAAACTGAAGTCATAGTGGGCTGGTCAAATCTGCCGCAGGACTGATAACCATTAGAGCAGACTTTAATGGAGACCACATATCGGCAAACGTAGTAACGACGAAATACGTAAAGCAGTGGGCAGTAACTGGAAAAGAAGAGTCAATTATGAGACTCATTAGGGTATCTTGGAACTGATTATGATGATGTTGATATTCTAAGGACGCTAAGGAATTATGTAGATAAGTTCTAAAACAAAATCAAGAAAACATACCGGCATATTTAATTATTAAAATGTAATAAAATAGTATGGATCAAACAGTCATAGGTATTTTCCATACATAAAACTTAAATCGAAAAATATAAAACCTCGCTGCAACAACCAGTAAAATGCTCCGTTACTCACATTCTAAATGCAGCGGTGATCTCAATGAATATGTTATTGTTTGTATTTTTCAAAAGTATGTCCCTCCGATAACATCTACTCAAATGCATTCAGGGCGACATCTCGAACTCGAAACGGTTTCAGAGACCTTTTGAATATAGAACGTTCCATGATTCCAAATTTGAATATGAAATGGATGACCGTTAGAAAATAGACGTAAGTGGGTTTTGGACGCATTGCATAATTTTGCGAATCAAGTGAGTTCGATTGTGCAGGCATGATGATCAACTGTTTAAAATACAACTGCATTTCGATTATAATAGTTTTGTTTGATCTAGTTGATTCGATATCAAGGCTGGTACCGTTAACTTTGTTCTAGTTGGTAAACAAACGTTATGCAATAGCATTTTCTAAACCTACGTAAGATTTTTGTTTAAAATGTTTTAGATGTTTGTTTTGTAAAATGACATGCAGGAAGCTTTCTAGATTCAAGAAGTAAGTAGGTAGAGTTTATAATTACACAATACCTTATACTAGATCTTTTTTAATATATTGCTAGTAGGATAGTACCTGAGGTAGAAGCAAACATTGCCGTTCTCTTGATATTGACGATTATTTTTCAGAATGCACAATAAAATAAGCGTCATAGTCTGATGATATCTGTAAACAGAACTCTTTTTCTTTCAGCCGGAATTCCAGACGAAGACAAACAGTTTATTTATAGAGAGCAGAAATGATTTAATTAATATAAAAAGAGAGCAGAAAAAACACTTGTTAAATTAATTCTACATCAAAACAAAATCAAATTATGTGCTGTGACAAAGCTGCAATGACCTTTTCTAAAGATAAAGAGATAAAGACCGAAATGGTTGCAATTGCGATTACTTTTTTTTACCATGGGTATTATTATTTTTTAAGTGAAAACTTCTTTAGCGGCTTAGTGAACTTTTTGAGATAGGTAAAAAAATTTAAACTCGCGTCAGGACACGTGACCTAATCGATAATTCGTAAGACGAAGGGAAAGCAGATGCAAGCAATTGTCCTTAGGGCATAGAACAGGTAATAATCTTAGGGGCCAGTTCTTCCAATTCTAGACTTAGCGTGCTTATTAAGTGATGGTGCGGTCGAGATTGATAATTCTTGTCCGCATCATCAATGAACAACAGGTGAGATAGTAGTTACATGATAAGTGGTGACAAACGTTACTTTACATGATACGATATAGAATGAAATGATATCCAGTAGTCCATAACAACATGGGTCGATAATAATGACTTTATCACTAATTTATTGATCTGACTTCATACTATAAAAAACATAAATTGCTGTCCCGCCACGTGTAAATATAGGATCTACCCAGTCAAAAGTCTTCCAAAAAGTCTTACACGTGTCCAACCTAATCATGTTAAAAAATATACCGATAAACAGATCGCCTGGTGAGCAAATTGGCCCATCTGGATCCTTGAGACTGAAATGATAGCCGAAGACTCCGGGAGGTAAACTATTATATGACTTACCTGATTGCCGACGCGTGTACGCCTACATTTCCCCTTCATTAGAATGTTAGATGCAAAATGTATAATTATACTTCTATGTTACATACTCGCGATTTAAATTAACCATGTAGTCCGTCTTTCGTTGTTTCGCATCGTCACACTGTTTGCACATAAAATAAAATAAAAAAAATTATTTACTCGTTCAATACTCACACACCAGCCAACATCTCGACTGTGTACCTTCATTCGTGTTTCGTGTGTAGCATCGTCCAGATGTCAGTCTGATAGTAATTTTATGATATTAAATTTTAAAAGTATTTTCATAAGTTTTGTGCAGTGTTTGTACACCCATACCTAAATATGGTTAAACGAAAGCCGCAAAGTATTAATCACGACGTTATCAGACGAGAATTTCACCGGATTTTTAGGATACGCAGAAAAATATTCCGCTCCGAACAACATCTACCCACATTTTAAGAAGAAAAAATGTGTTGAAGCTAATTACTTATTGTCTTAACGTGGTAATACGTGATATCATCCCGACAATAAACAAAAATAATTCCCTAAAGTGATGCTACGAGATATCATCCAGGAATTTATTTTATACTTTCTTAATGTAGTGGTACGCGATACTACTCAGAAAGTAACTACCGCCTGTGTCGCATATATCTACACGGGACTTATTGGATTCTACAGATCTTAACCACAGATCAAATACTCGCTCCACCTTGGTGTTCGAGCATGAAGATACGCAATAATAATTGCCAAACATTTTGCTACCATATGTCATACCGGGATTATAGGTGAGTAAGTAAGTTTATCAACCAGTATTTGTCATAAACCTCTTAACAGATATATGGTTTGCAACCGACCGCATTTTTTAATCTAGTTCCTGACTATCTAAAGATTGTCTGGCAGAGATTGCTCTAAGCGATAAGACATGCCCATTGTTGTATGAATCTAGATATATTTTTTCTAAAATAAAAGTTTTGTCTAGTATGCAATAAAGTGCTCATCTGTTTTTAAACTTTCTTAATGTGGTAGTACGCGATGCTACCCCAGAAAGTACTTTCTGTGTCGTATGTACATGGGAAAGCCATTATGTAAAAGAAAGGCTACAACATAAGGTACAACATAATTCCACCAGATATGTCTAGACACTGTATAGTACCTTTATCACCTGTGTATGCGATACGATTTCGGTAAAGACCTCGACTATGGCTCTAACCCTGCTAAACTCTTGGTCGAGGATTCAGCGCTCGAGTCACCTAACTTCTTCAGCCGTGCCAAATGAGATCTTGCAATTATATTTTTAAAGCGGCCAAGAAATTTGCGCATTAGTAGGTTGTAAATACCTAGAGATCTCTGAACGTTGGGGTAAGATTTAACTAGATTGTACAACGAAATACACACATACTGGTGAGAAACATAATCCTCCCTTTTGCTTCGCCTCAGTCGGGTGAAAATAGAATGCATCATCTTATTGATATTTTTTCCTTTTCTATTGCCACAAAGGGCCACCACAAACTCAGGTAAATCCTGGCATCACCGACCTAGTTGACTTATACACAGACTTACACTCAAAAGTCTTGATACAGCCTATTTTTATCAAACTTAACATCCTTAAGAGGAATATGTAGCATATAAACATTCGATTGCGACCAACCTTTCAACGTCGCCTACGATGTCAGACGAAAACAACATGCAATTGACCAATCGCCAATGAACAATCTGAAGCAGCTGCCGTCAACGACAGTGAGGAAGAACTACAAACCGCCTGCGAATAAACAGCACGACATATATTCGAGGTACTCACGCGTGAGTAGTATACGTCGGTAATTAAAGCCGATAGCTTTTGATCGAGTAACATTGGTTTGTATTAGAGGTCATAAAATAACCGTCAAACTTTTTGTACAACGGAATATTGTTCCATTTAACCCATGTTAAAGAATTACCGTGGCTGAATGGCAGCGCGTGACCAAGTTCACAGGCTCTCAAGCCTAAGAGACCGGCATACAACGTCTTATCCATACAAACGTAATTAAAAAATCGTATAAAATAGCAGCATATTTATGGACTTAGACAGTATCAATCTGGGTCCTGGTATTAAAATCGATTGAAATCTTATTAATGTTATATACCGGCTGTAATTCACGTACCTTTGTCGAATTTTCTAGACCTAGGTTTTGAGCGAATCCGTCGCTCTCGTCGTCTATGGAAATCGTTATAGATTTTGTTCAAGGTCACAATTTTTAGTGATAAATAATAGATTAATATAACTATGCATTTACCAACATGCATCAAAAATACATGGCAAAACTATCACATTTTAATTGCAGTTGAACGTAAAAGGGCTCTTCAGTTAACCTCAAAATCAATTAACTTATTTTGCGCTACATGATTAGTTTGTGTAAAACGTTATAAATTATTTATCACACAAAAGCAATGGAGCTTATATAAGCATTCAGTTTAGTGTCGCGCCCTATTTGAACATAAAATATATATCTTTGCAGTATAATTATTAATTACATTTTAGTAATTTTACATGGCCACAATTGACATCAAGATGGCCTATTTATGTTGCCTGATTTAATTATGGCAATACATACCCTTATACATTAGTATTCTAAAAAATGTACTACGTCAGATATGTTTCCAAAAAGGCATTTATTACAATGACAATATCTTAATACAATATGTAACAATAAAATAATAGTATGATGTGGATAAATAGCTTGTACGGCCTCAAGCGCTCTACCACTACCCAGACTTTGCTAAGGTAATGAAGTCAGTAATTATTCCGATTATGAGAAAAGGGTATTACCTACGCTATTGTTACCACTTTTAATATTTTGTGCGTAGACTCAAAGTACAACTCTTGCAAAAAGCAGTAAGTAAACATGTTTGTGTGATCAAGGGTTTGATGATATGATAAGAATAATTTGGAATGGAAAATGTAAATATGTACCTATTACCACCACAAATTTTTAAGACTTGAGATGAATACCCAATGTGTAATAATTACATAAACACAAACTCAACGTTAGTAACTGTGTTTAAATTCAGATCCGAGTTACCAAACCACCTTTTGTCCTGCCGTAGGAATATTAAAATATATCCCTTAAACTGCGCATAGATAATAATTATGATGTGTGAATGAAGATAAATAATAATAATACTAACAACATTTATTTATCTTCACATAAATGTCAATTTATGTTGTAACTAATGCCTAATATGAGGTTTATTTTGAAGTTAAATTAAGTAACTAACTACGCGATAGTTGTAAAAAATATTGGAATTCTCATGCATGCTGATTGATGATTGCACTTCTCTATTTAGAAATATCGATAATCAAGTTCCGTAAAGTCTTTAAGTAATAATAATATGGCACATTCAATATTCCATTTTGTATCACTGTGTAACAACCCCCCCTTAAAAGAGTTTGGTATTTAATTATTTTTCTTTTGAACGACTATTCTTGTTTACTTTATTACGATACTGAAATACTAATATATTAGAATATTTAATATTGGAATATTAATCGGACTGGAATAAAATATTGGCCATTTGTAATCGTCTAGTTAGTGGTAGGACCCATTGTGAACCGTTGATGTAACCTAAATTCTTTTCAGGGAATCTCAAGACAAACCTAATATAATAACTAAAGACTAAATAATACAGGAAATAAAGCTTCTATTGTTGCAAGTAATCCTAAACACTGCTACAATACTATCTGTGCTATACTGTTGCTTTTTATACCCTATGGTGCAATTGTTACCTAGTGAAAGTGTTTGCACCATTTTCTCTAACTAATACTATCCAGTGTAAATATGTTATTATTAGTACTAATTTGTGTTATTCTATTATTATTAGTACTTGTAAACCTAAATATTAATGTTGGTACTATTTGATACCTTTTGGTGCAACTGTTACCTAGTGAAGGGATTGCACCAATTTTCCTAACTAATACTATTCAGTACAAATATGCTATTATTAGTACTAATTTGTGTTATTCTATTATTATTAGTAATTGTAACCCTAAATATTACTGTTGGTACTTTTTGGTACAACTGTTACCTAGTGAATTTCTGAGTACCAATTATTTATCTAATACTAATTTGTACAAATACACTATTATGATTACTAATTTGTGTTGTATTATTATTATTATTAGTACTATAACGCTACATTATAGAATACAGCTGAACATTGAGTAATATTTTACAACCTTTGTCAAAATTATACCTATTGACCCTAATAATATTACTTTTTAGAAATAACCATAACAATATCATCATCATCATCATAGTATATTCTCTGGATAATCTCTTACATTCACACCTTGCATTCTTAATTATATTTATCTCTAGACTTTCTTTGGGACTTCGATAGATTTTAATTTGATGATCTTTCTTTGTCAACTTCTTTGTTATTTTTATAGACAAAGTTATTGATCATGTCAATAGATTTAGTATAAACATTTTAGTATGTACAATAACAAAAGAGAGGAGGACAAAAGGGTGATAAATAAATACATGTATATATGAAAATATGTCTGATTTAGTACTTTTAAAGGGCAGGATAGTCTTTGGGGTGTTTTTTACACAGCATGTACCATGGATGGTTGGATCGGCGCGCCACCATTCGCTACCGAGCTATGGCATTCATCCTGAATTACTTGGGTAGCCCCTACTTGATCTAGTATCAAGCAACCATCCATGGGGGACCACCACTGCGCATGAGATGACATGACCTATATTTCATAATCGAAGTATCGACGAGAAATGAGGTTTAGTAGCTTAGCAAAATTACCTGCATTTCATTATCGAAACATCAACTAGAAACGAGGTTAAGCCCCATGGTGATGTCTACAGTAAGTCAAAAGTCAGTAGTACAAAAGTAATACATTTAATTAAATTTAACGTCTTAAATTGTATGTCAGTACTGAGTCACAACTAAAGTGAGAGGACATAATCTTTTATCAAAGAGAATAGTACATGTATGTCTGTTAGTCAGCCTACATACTCATCCACTCCAGCTTAATTTAGCTTGGGAACATTCGCTTGCTCGAACAACAGAGTTGCCTTGGATGGTTAGAAGGTCTCTGTCTATTAATCGAGCACAACATCCATCACCACCTGTTTCATTTAGATATTACTCTCTCTAGCTACTTAAGAGTGAGTAGTATCTTAGCTACCCTGCCTACACTACCTACTATAGAATTTCCTATCTATCTCCTATCAACCTATCCTATCATTCCTACTAACCCATACTGGGTCTATCCAACTCTATCTATACTAAATCCTATCCTGAACCGCAAAGTATATTTCCAACAAAGGAATGACTCAATGAGCCAGGTTAATTGTAGTTAATATTGTGGTTAATGAAGATAATTACTGAAGCAACCCAGTAGGCTAGGTTCGCCAGCATTTTAGTTAAATTATTTCTCCACTCCGGAAAGACCCAGCGGTCCAAGATCACTTTATTGACGTAGTTGGTGATGATGTCGTTGCGTGATCATCTATGTTAAATGCTAGAGAAGACTCTGGCTATTCATTCAGCTTACAAGTCTCCCCAGGGTTGGGCCACCCGTAGCATAACACAGAATCTCACGGTCCCCTCAGGGAAGGTAATTCTCGAACATGTAGTAAAAGTGATTCTTTTCTCACTGAATTATTCCGCAGAATATGTAAATTTGAAGACACGTTGCGTGGTTGTCTATGTCACGAACTAGAAGAGACTCTGGCTATTCTTTCAGCTTACAAGTCTCCCCAGGGTTGGGCCACCCATAGTGTGACACAAACTTCCACGATCCCCGCAGGGAAAATAAATCACGAACAGATAATAGGCGAATCCACGCCATATGAGCAGCTTCAATAAGCACATATGTCCCGTAGGAAACAAAATCTCGTACATAATTAGTAAGTGAATCCGTCTCACTAAGTCATTCCAATGAATCAGGTACGTTGAATTTAAAGATGCTGATGTACGGTTATTTATGTCGGTGATATCAGGTAAGTCAACGTGACATAATATTCACGTCCCGTAGGAAACAAAATCTCGAACATAATTAGTAAATAAATCCTTCTCACTAAGTCATTCCAATGAGTCGGGTACGTTGTTTTTAAATATGCTGATGCATAGTAATTTATGTCGATGATATTGGGTAAGTCAACATGACATTATATCCGCATGTTTTGTATATCCCGTAGGAAAGAAAATCTCGAACATATTAATTATTAAACTTTTCCACCAAATTACTTCAGCGATGCAGGTACATAAAATTATATTAAATTATTTCACGGTTGGTATAAGAAAAATATTATCATCGTTCACGTACACATAAACAATTAATGTCCTGAAATAAATTTATTATTATTACAATATTCCGTTTCAAATTCATCATCAAAACCATCAACATCAACCATCAGATTACACAATTGGTAAAGAAAATTACTATCATTCACGTACACATAAATCAATAATATCCTGAAATAAATGAATTATTATAATAATACTCCAATATTAACTTCATCACTAACATTAACTAATTTCTGTCCACAGCTGAACACAGACCCAATGAACACTCTCCAACAGGTTTAAGGTCTATAGAACACTTAGCACAACACTGCAACTCCCACAACCACCTTCGGACCGATTCGGATAAAATGTTATATAATTGTCCCAACGTGAGCAAAGTCACGGGACGCAGCTAGCTTCCTTAGCCATATTAAAATAAACATAATTATTATATATTTACAAGTAAATGATTTCATAAATCTATTTCGAGTACGAAATACCCCGATTTGGATGAAAAGTTATATAACAATAACAATATCACATTGAATAAGTAATATTAAAATGGAATAATAAACAAAATACAAAAATCTGCAAATAAATATATGAATATTTAGAAATGTATCTTATAACCATTTCTCTTAATATAAAAGTTGTCAAAATCAGTCAGATAAGTTTGCCACAGGTTTAGGTACGATCTGATTTCATCAGATGTTGTCTGGACCAATTCGGATAAAATGCTACTTAGTTGTTTCAACATGAGTAAAGTCACGGGACGCAGCTAGCTTTCTTAATCATATTAAAATAAATTATACAATGCTAAATTCCAGTTCCTTTCTGTCAGACATCCACCCGACAGACATATTAAAATAACTAATATCAAAATGGAACGATAAACCTAATACAAAATCCTACAATTTTAAGTTCCTGGATGTCCGTCTTGCACTAAACCACCATTTCAGAATATCTAATAATTAGTAATGGCTACCATGATATACTTATTTATTTTACATGCAATTAACTGATTATATGATTAATATTGTTAAATTTAGACCTGATGGTAATAAGAGATTTATAGGAATTATATTTCCTATAATTCTCCTTATACATATTTAGAAATCTATCTTTTAACCATTTCTCTTGATATAAAAGTTGTCAAAATCAGTCAGCAGCCACATGCACTTGACCATAATTTCAAAGTGTAATATTTAGTGAGAAAACTATCTACAAGGAGATAAAATGTATTATTTTTACTTTGTAATTGTATCTTCTTAAATTTATTAGTTAATACCAACCAATAAAAAGTCAGTCAATTATGACTTTCTATTTTTAAATTTAGATCTTATAATAATAGTAAAAAAACCTAGACTTAAGATAAGAAATTGAATATGTGCATAATAATTAGGATAGTTCAAAAACCAAGACAGCCGACCTCCACGCCCCGCGAGACAGCCCCAGCAGCAAGTTTTGGATGTTCACAACTGACGAAGCAATCGCACAACATACACACAAAAAACATACAGACAAACTGAGAACCTCCTTCCTTTTGGAAGTCGGTTGAAAAAGCATCATGAACCATCAGTGCTCTGTCCAAACAATTATTGGAGATTGAAAGCATTACATAGACACTTCTGTTTACCATCAGCAAGTAACTGGCAAACCAGCTTCTTGTTTTGTAGCTGAGCTTCACGCCTAATATTATATTGAACCGTAAAACCGCTTGAAATCGGGCACTATCCCATTACAATAATCATTTAAATAGATAATCTAAACGCGTTACAGTGACATCTTCTCATGTTATTGGAAAAGCCCACAATGCAGCTTTCCCATTAATAGATAAAAGGATACTCCCTGACTTCTTACTGCTCCGTTTTTCCACAATTTTAACACCTTTTAGCACATAAAAACTTCAAAATAACACTACACGTCCAGTAACATTTTGCTCTTTTTTCTCCCGTCAAAAAGTGACGCCAAGCTTCCCTCCCAAAAGTCCAGTTCCCTGCATTTTAGCGGCAAAATACCCTTTTTACGCGGCAAATTTCGTTCGTTTTTCAAAAGCAGCCATAAACTAAGAAGAATACTAAATAAAAATCCAAGAAAATCCCGCGCTCTCCCAAAACAAAACAATAATCCCTGTCATTCTGACCAGTGACAGCTCCTCCTGACACTGGCAGTTTATGTAATTTAGCTTTTTTTTAACTCTGCACAGTGGCTTCCCACCCGACCTATATAGCGCCAAGTGTTGCTTTGTCTGACCCAAATATATAATTAAATACTAAATTAGAACGATCCTATTTATGAATTATTTTGAATATAAACATAGTACATCATTAAAATCAATATAAATTCGAAATATCACCTCATAAACCTGAACCAATCTCAATAAATCGTAGAGCTCGAAATCCGTTCTGTTACAATTGGACAAGCCTGGGCCAGATACGCACAACCACGGTTTTTTTTTACATTAATTCACAAATCCACAGTAGCATAACCTAATTCTGGCTTGCACTATATAAATAACTCGGTAACTACTTATCGTTATAAAATATGTATGTATCTACGGTATCTACCAAGACATTAGTAATAACAATGGATTTTATATATTTTATATATAATTGGATATTTGTTGACCTTTGCTATATTAGATTATTCTAATATAGTAAAAATATTTAAAAATGTATGTTGGTAAATCAGCGTCAAATAAAACTTGTTAAAATAGATTTGTTTTTATATAAAAACAGTTATTGGTAAAAAGAAATCATAATTATATGATTTTCTACTAATTATTAAACTGGCTGTGTAAATCAATTGTAAATTAGGAGTTATATTTCAGTTTCCAAATATCAATCACTTGCGAATTAAATAATTATTCTTCGATCATTGATCAATACTCTATGAGTATTTTTTGTTGATTATTATATAAAACTATTTATTACCTTGACAAAATACATTGGAGAACATGCTTGCTATGTCAACATATCAAATCGAACATTAAATTTGCCAGAATACTATTTTAAACTAAAAAGATCATAGAATAGACTGTAAATTGAAGTATTCAGCCTGCATGCAGGCGTGACAATATTGTGTAATATTACATTTGATGTATTACAGCATTTCAAATTTATTGATGCTATAAAAAAGTTAGAGAATGCAGATGTTATCTGCGATATTTCTTATTTTAGCGCATATATGTATCTTGAAATATCTATATAATACTGACTCTATGTTACAGCCTTGTAGCAGAATGTGAAAGTTTTTATTTTCACTGTACATAGAACTATTATATATCCTGTGATAGTACGTCTCATGGTTCTACTTCTACTGCCAATTAATTGTCTTTTGACGTCATCAAAAGAACAACTGTCATTGTAATATTCTTTACAAAATGTATGGGTAACGTATAACGGCCGATTTTACATCCCGAAAGTCAGCTATTGCTGAATATTTTGATTTTATTCTTATGTGTCAACCTAATTATTTATTTATGTCCTTACTAATATAGGAAAATAAAACTATTTGACTATTTGTACATACATACATGCATCGAGTAATCATCAAAATTTGATTTTGACCAATCACTGAGTCAATAAACAATATGTAAGGTGGTTTCATTCTGCAACAGGCGCTAAACATCTACATGGTTAATTTTAAGCTCGAGGATGTAACATAGAAGTAAAATATATAGTTGAAAGAACTTACCTAAGTGAATTTCAACTCGTATTATACGAGATGTTACATCCGAAGAGATTTAAACTGCCACCCACCCGTTGGATATCCTGTTGTCAAATTGTTGTCAATATACAACTTAATGCCCAAGTGTTGCAGAATGCAGACCTGATCTACTACTCTAAAACAAATGAAGGTACACAGTCGAGATGTTGACTGGTGTGTGAGTATTGAACGAGTAAATAATGTTTTTATTTTTATTTTATGTGCTTTAAACAGTGTGACGATGCGAAACAACGAAAGACGGACTACATGGTTAATTTAAATCTCTTCGGTTGTAACATCTCGTATAATACGAGTTGAAATTCACTTAGGTAAGTTCTTTCAACTATATATTATAGATTGAAGTTATATCTTACCATTAAGGCGGCAGTAGCCCAACGGATAGGGTGTCGGACTGGCGATCGAGAGGTCGTGAGTTCGAATCCCACCCCACCCATTGCACTACTGACGTGAACCCACTCCAGACACAAGCATATTAAGCTTAGTTGGAGGGGTTAACAAGAATACTAGTAATGTGCAACCCACATTGCGAGTAATCTTTATAAAAAAAAAAAAAAAAAAAATTAATTAAATTAATATCCGATATTGGTTTTGAAATTTAATTAGACTCGTGCTGAGGCAGCTTATAAATAGTAGCTTCACATCTTTTGTCGTGGATATCGACAAAGTGCTTGGAACTACGAGTATAACACCTGCGTGAAGTCAAAGTGACGCAAATACCAGGCGTTCTTATGTCATCGAGAAATGGCAGTAAATCTAAAATCGTCGTAAATACTCGTCAATTCGTGCACTGTGGACTGTACTATGACTTCAACATGACCTAAAAGATGAGAAACTTACAGTGGTACTTAAAAAAATCTATCCATAATCAATTGCTGAGCTGCCTTTGAGCTGAGAAGCTCAGAAAAACTTGTGTTTTTTCACTCATAAATGTTAGTCCGTCGTTGCTTTTGTCGTTGCCGCACGTTTGAAGAAATAATTTTTTTTAGTTTCATTTCCATATATTGTCTTTCAAGTTGGTAATAATAGTGTTTTTCAATAAAAAGAGAGCGATATAGAAAGAGATTTAAAGTTTTTCTTCTTGACCTGTTGTCTCCCCATCCTTCCACGAATGTCTTGATTGCGATATCTTGATTTAAAGCTACAACAAAATAAATTTAATATATTTGGTTGGCAAGCACCAAGCCAAACATTTGTGTTTGTAGACAATATATAGAATAGAACACAATTTAAAAAACTTATTAAACTAAAATATTAACTATGAGTAATAATTCAAATAAAAACTACAAATAATAAATGGAATTTAGGTCGCTGTCTGCTGGTAGAGTACCCAAAAAGCTGGCGACATTACCTCTTTGAATCGCGAAACTAATGCGTTGCCCGAGGTAAGCGCCAGCTCTTTGGTCGTGGGAGACATCGATTAGGCGTCTAGACAGCTCCCTAACAAAACCGCGTGCTTGTTGACCCCACGGGCCCATGGTTTCGACCCCAAACGGAAGAAAAGCATAGTTGTCACCGATGCTTATATATTTCCTCCGTTTGAGAGCCTCTGCTGCGTCTGCAGCTGCTCCTGCCGCCCGTGAGGTATTATGGAGATGGGAAACTGCCAATGTGTCGACGCACGTCGCATCCCACACTAGCGGCTTCCCACGACACCAAGGAACCAACGTCATGCCGTCAGGCCTCTTACCATCAAATATAATAGAATATATAGAATAGTATTTATTGCTTAAACTGTGTACCTATACAAAACATCTTGCAGTGTCACTATTCATTATTCTGTGGCAGTGTTTAGATGTTAGAGTGCCAACAGTTTGTTCTTTTCGAACATACAATATGAATTAAAATTAGATATACTCGTAACCTTATTATAAAATTTAAAGTTTAATTTAAAATTTAAATTTAATTTTAAAAATTAGGTACATATATATTTAATTGAATACGACGAAGAACATCCTCGTGTCTTATCAGCTGCCTCGTGTACCTATATACAGGACCATTAAGTTCATAAAAATAAAATAAAACTGGCCAAGTGCGAGTCAGACTTTTGTCCCGCACACGGAGGGTTCCGAACCAAACATCAACTAAGTAAACGTTAACATAAAAGTAGAATAGTATTATATAGTAGTAATAGTAGTAATAGTTATAGTAGTAATTAATATTAATAAATATCTGGTTGACCGAGCTTTGCTCTGTATTTTTTGCCACTTAAACAGACAAATATGACTCTTCCCGACATCTATTGCGAATAATAATACTATTTTTTTTAATTGAGAGCCACTAACTGCTTTACCGACACAGCAACTGTCTAAACTGTCTAAAGCTACTTCTACTCGCCAATAGATGTCGGGAAGAGTAATATTTTTAAGAACGAGTCAAATCTTTCTATCTCGCTTAAATGTACTCATGCTCACGTGAACTATTCTAATCCATAATGTATATTTATTCTTCTTTCTTAACTTAACTTTGTCATTTATTGTAATTTATGAAATAGTTTTTTCCCCTCTCACTTATAACACCACTTACCACCATATCTTGTTACATTTCTCTCCATCCATAGGTTGTCTGGAAGAGATCGCTTTAAGCGATAAGACCGACTATTGTTGCACTATTATTGTAAATTGTATTACTTATTATGTTTTATTCTGTAATTTAAGGTGTTAAATAATAAAGTGTTTCTATCTATCTATCTATATTTTAAGTAGATTATCAATAAAGTTGATTATTGAAAACACGAATAAAACAACATTTTCTGAAAATGATTCCTAGCTAGATCGATTTATCGCCCCCGAAATCCCCTGTATACTAAATTTTATTTAACCGTTGGAGCCGCTTCCGAGATTCAGATTAAGGTAAAGACGAGTAGTGCCGCGCCATCTTTGATGCTAGCTAGATGGCGCGGCGCTATCTTAAAAAACGTTTTTTAAACTTTTCTATAATTTTTAACTTTGTTCTGTTCTTAGTATTTGTTGTTATAGCGACAACAGAAATACATCATCTGTGAAAAGTTCAACCGTCTAACTATCACGGTTCATGAGATACAGCCTGGTGACAGACGGACAGACGGACAGACAGACAGACAGACGGACAGCGGAGTCTCAGTAATAGGGTTCCGTTGGTACCCTTTGGGTTTGGATCCCTAAAAACATATTATTATTTGTCCGCAATTACCTTTCTGAGAAAGGGTTGGTATTGTAGCTCTCTGAACTGAAAAAGCAAAGTTATTTAATAACGATACACGAGTGCCATGTCTCCACGTGCTTGGATTGAAGCTAAGAGATTAAGTTACGTACTTATACTGATTAAGCCATACTAGTCAATACTTATCCATCCATAGTAGTCCATATCCATAATATGTACTAAAATATAATAAAACCGGCAAAGTGTGTGTACATCTGTGTGTGTCCGCAATGTAGGGTTTCGTAGTAGTATTTAACATAATATTTTTTTTAATTATCCAACACCCAAGTTCATCGACTATTACTGCTAAATTAATACAGTTATCTTAACCGCGATAATTTTCCTTTAAAGTTCATGAAATGCAATATCATCATGAATTTTTCCAGATTTTTCAAGCTAGTAATTTAGCTTTTAGAGAGGGGGGGCGCACTACTGGAACAAAAATTTGCACTTTAAAGTTTAATATTTCGTAAATGGAGCATTAAATCTAATAATATCGTTTAAAAACTAAAAAACAACCGACTTCAATGCCGCGCTATTCATTTTCAGTACCAATTTTGAGATGTTTATCTCAATATCTCTGGAGATACTTATCATACCTCTATAAAATTACCATGGTACTACACTTGGGGTATCTCCTTTCGAACAAAAAAAGAATAATCGAAATCGGTTCATAAACGACGAAGTTATCCGCGAACAAACATTAAAAAAATATATATATATATATATATATATATATACGGTCGAATTGAGAAACCTCCTCCTTTTTTTGAAGTCGGTTAAAAATAGTATTAGCAACCCCTTAGTCATTTAAAAGGAGCTACTCAACGACACCTCACACGATGGAGTAGACGACGAAAAAAAAATTCATCCCCATTTCACATGTAGGGTAGCTGCCCTAAAAAAAATATTTTCCAAAATTTGATTTTACCACTTTGTCGGCGTAACTGATATACATACCCATACACATTTTCAGGTTTCTAGTACTAACGGTCTCTAAGCAAAACCTCGGACAGACAGACAGACGAATATGACAAAACTATGAGGGTTCCTTGCCAGGACTACGGAACCTTAAAAACGTTTGTAACTCTGTCACTCTGTCACTCTGTCTGTTTGTTACCTAATCACGCCTAAACGGACGATCCGATCTTACTGAAATTTAACAAGAAGTTACTTTATAGCATGAGGATGAACATAGGCTACTAAATTCGTGGTGTAGGAATAGACCTTATTCTATGGTGTAGGTACGTGAAAGAAGTCGTGGGTATCAGTGGTATATATGTATAAGGTTTTTCGAAGATACATTATAACATCAAAATAAACAAACAAATTATAGTTACGAGTATCATTAACACCGATATTGTAAATGCGAAAATCAGTTTGTTTATTTGTTCGTGACTTCTTCACGGTCAAACGGATGGACTGATTTAGTATAGGGATAGCCAGTACTATAGAATAGGGCAATTGCCTATAGGAAGCGAAGCCGCGGGACACAGCTAGTATTGGTATTTTTTTTGTTTGGGACCTCTTCAGCTACCTTATTATTAATATGTCTGTGGGCTCGACCGATTTGGCTAAAATTTTGCACAGAAATAGCCAGTATAGTAGACTAAGACATTGGATACTTTTTAATGCGGCCGCCAGCTGCGGGGTGTCGCAAGTTGCTTATATATACCTAAGTTAAATTTAAGGTTATATCTAGATTTTTTTTGCATTCATAGAGATTGTTGACTTTAGAACTAACCGCATATTATTTGCATAAAGAAAATAGTACAGCACTAATATACATTGCTAAAGTGAATCTTTAAGGGGCAGCTTAAGTCAAAATTATGCCTAACGTAACTTTAACACAAATTTGAACACAATATGTAACCAAGCACTCATGTAAGTACACTTAGGCCCATGTTTTACCAATTCTTAATAAAGTGTCAAATAGTTATCTGACACAATGACGCCACACTAAGGGCTATTTCACCGGTTCCTGTTTCTCATAATGCATTAGATAGTTATCTGACATATGACGCCATATAAAAGCTGTCAAAAATCTGTCCAATTTCTTCATATTAGCGCTATCAGGAACCCGTGAAACTGGCCCTAAAGCTGTCAAAAATCTGACAGATTAGTTCATCAGGAACCTGTGAATCATGGCCCTTAGTCACAGTAAAATATACTAGTTAGTGTGAAAAACTTACCTTACTAATGCTTTCCACTTATTGTTTAGATTTACGTTATTTATTTCTGTTTCTTAGGAATATATTTTTTTTTTTACAATAAAGATATCAAAACAACAATACAAAATCATTATAATTAAATTAATTGCTAAAATTAATCTTAAAGGGCTTGAGTCAAAATTATATACATCGTAACTTTAACACAAATGTGAGGAAAATATTTACTTGAATAGGCGATTCTATTCAGCAACATTAAATTTTGATCCATTATTTACATTATTGTTATTATTCACCTTTTAATTCTTCGTTTGACCGTATTATACAAATCTGACTTGTTGGAAAGTGAGTTTAGTGGTCATTGTCACTCGCAGTCATTGTTGTCTTCCTACATCTTTAGGACACAGCTTCGGCCGTCGCCAATCTGTGCGCCGAGTTCTGGCATGATGTTCAGTACCAGCCAATATGTAAAAAGGGTTGAGATCCGGTGAAGGAAAAACATCATTAAGAAACCAACAACAACCGCATGGTGGTAGGACACTATCTAGTGTCCGCCTGGCCAGCTACCACCCTCAAGTTAGAAAATCTGTCGCTAAAACATCTAATGTGTTCCGGCAGCTATCCTTGAGAGCCTGTTGCCATTCTAGGACTAGCGTGCTTACATCATCAACACTTACCAACAGGTGAGGTAGCCTATAAGATATATATTAAAAAATTATCGTTTGTCCAACACCTCTTCTCAGTGATGCCTTTCATTTTCTGACCAGTACAATTCCATCTTAAGTCTTAGATGGAATTGTACTTGTTACCACATTTAATCATATTAGTTTAGCTACGGCATTAAGAGAAGTCGTGCCTACTTGTGCTATTCATTATTCTGTGTACCTACTAGTATATTATTTATAAAACTCGTCCTAATTCCAAGAAAAACATCATTAAGATAATAAGTTCTTATAACCGGGATTCACATGTTTGCGTGGCTAGTTAGAGTAAAATTGTTATCCACTAATCGGCATATTATTGAAACAATAATGAGCCTATTTACTCATATTTGTCTTAGCAGGAAACAAGTGACAATATTCGTAAACCAGCAGTAGCAACGAGGTTTTACTCCTATTGAAACATACATTTACATGTCAGTTTGTTGATGATTGGACTTCTGCATTTTTAACCGACTTCACAAAAAAGGAGGAGGTTCTCAATTCATCTGTATGTTTTTTTTTCTTTTTTTTTTTGTGTGTGTATGTTACGCGATTACTCCGTCAATTGTTAACCGATTTAAATGATTCTTTTTTTAATCGATAGGGTACGTTTTCGAGTTGGTCCCATTTTAATTTCATCGATATTTGATTAGCATCTCCAGAGATATGACGATAAACGTCTCAAACTTGCTACTGAAATTGACTTGAAATTGACGCGGGGCATGGAAGTCGGTTGTTTTAGTTTTTAAATTTTGTTTTAATTATATAATAATTTCTTGTTTTAGTTTAGTTATCTAACTTAATTATGCTAGACCGTGTGGAATAGTTGACGAAAGACATGTTGTCGATCGGTTCCATTTATATAGAAGTCTTCAAGCAAGGCAAAGATCTGCGATCGATTATTCCATTTTTATTTATCATTATGATAGGAGATTCAGACTCAGATTCATTTAGTGACCATAATAACGACAGCGTTGTTTTTCTAATAAGATAGTTTAAAAACTAAAACAACTTACTTCCATACCCCGCGGGTCAATTTCAGTTGCAAGTTTGAGACGTTTATTGTCATATCTCTGGAGATACTTATCAGATCTCGATGAAATTATGATAATAAATATATAAATATGAATAATGGGACCAACGTACCCTGCCGATTAAAAAAAGAATCAGTCGAATCGGTTTACAATTGACGGAGTAATTGCGTAACATACACACAAAAAATACATACAAACAAATTGAGAACCTCCTTTTTGGAATTCGGTTGAAAATAAAAAAAAAAGAAATAAAGAAAAAGCATTTATTTTGCAACAAAACAAGCAACAGTACTTAACTATTGGTCGATAATTACTTACTTGCGACTAACTATGTGAAAACTAGCAATATAGTCGCTTGCTTATCTGTATTTTATCCGACATATTTCGGAGAACACACGAACACACTACAAGTGCAATGGAACTGCATGATTTATTTCCATCATCCGCATTTTATAATCGTACGTCCAGAGATACTAAAAGGCGGTATATAAAGGTATCCAATGGGTAAGCATGCTCCATCATCGATCGCATATTCACTTAACATCAGGTGAGATAGTGGTCAAGTGCTACCCAAGGTAGGTGTAAAAAATTCAAAAAAAAATATTATTGTCGCCAGAGGATCATTGTGTCTGTCTGTAGTAAGAACTTAACCGGATACGTGATCCAGGATGGTGAACCGTGATAAATGAAGTGACCACTAGTAGAGGGTAGGCTTCACCCATACCTCAAAAACATCTACCGAATAAAGACATAGTGCTAATCGTTCGTGAAGTTCCGGTGCTATGTGTCGGTCATCCAACGTTACATTTCACTAACGTCTTCACTTCTAGACAGGTTACGATTCCATGATATTATTTTATGCAGTTAGTCTTTTCCCAATAATAATACTTAAATTTTGAATTTAAAATCAGCCCCGTCTGATCTACGTATAATATACCGAATAGGATACCGAATTCTCAAGTGACCTATGAAAGTTGATTTCATAGCGTCATCAACTAAAAAAAACTGGCCAAGTGCGAGTCGGACTCGCACACCTAGGGTTCCGATTGAACAAAATTTGCCGGAAAAAAATATTAGTTTTTATTATTTGATATTATTAGCAACTTCTATCTATTACGATTTATAAGATCAAGCCTAAAACGCCTGAAAAACACGTTTCTTGTATGGAATAATATCGTTTAAAAACTAAAACACAAATGACTTCAATGCCGCGCTATTCATTTTCAGTACCAATTTTGAGATGTTTATCTCAATATATCTGGAGATATTTATCATACCTCGATAAAATTACCATGGTACCACACTTGGGATATCTCCTTTCGAACAAAAAAAATAATAATCGAAATCGGTTCATAAACGACGAAGTTATCCGCGAACAAACATAAAAAAATATATATATATATATATACGGTCGAATTGAGAAACCTCCTCCTTTTTTTGAAGTCGGTTAAAAACCGTTTTATTTTTAACTTACTGTTTTTATTATTTGTTGTTATAACGGCAACAGAAATACATAATCTGCGAAAATTTCAACTGTAACTATAAAGGTTTATGAGATACAGCCTGGTGACAGATAGACAGACAGACAGACGGGCAGACAGCGGAGTCTTAGTAATAGGGTCCCCTTTTACCCTTTGGGTTCGGAACCCTTAAAAGCTTATAGTCTTAGAACAGCTGAACGGATTCGGATCGGTTGATCCGTTTGGGCGCTACGATGCCACAGACAGACACACACATGCACAGATACACACGTCAAACTTATAACACCCCTTCTTTTTGCGTCGGGGGTTAAACATAAGTGAGAAATAATCACCTAATTGGTACACATTCAGGGATAAAATAATAACACGTAATTTTAATATTATTTATTTAATAAATCTATACGAGTATATGCATAATATATACATATCTTTTTTTCTTTTATCTTTCAGTCGATATTATCATTTTTTTTCTAACATAAAGTAATTTTTTCTAAGCCTTACGACTAATTTAATTTTAAACTAATAAGCTATAGCAGAAGCTTCATTTCCATCAACAAAGTTGTTATTTATATCGCTTCTTCTGTTGTAATCCTCATCATCATAATCTTCACTAAATATCTCTTCAAGGTCTACTTGATTCTTGTTCGGTTCTTCGTTGTACAAATTCTGTTTGAATGCTTGATATTCTTCATACAGGTTTGTATTTACTTGGTCTTGATTTCGATCAATAGATTCGTAAACTTGACCATCAATTACTGGAGAGTAATAGTCGTTATTGTAAATTCGAGAATCCTTAGCAATCACTGGAGAATCGTCTTCTTGGGCATTATCATCAAAATGTACTCCTGTTTCGTCGATTTGGATTTGGTCTTCTCTGTTTAGAACGCCTATGTCTTGTGGTCCGTACTCATTTTCATTGTTATTCTCATTTTCATCGTCATCATATTCATCACTCTCATCAGATTCATCTTGGTCGTTTTCACTAGAGTGAACGTCATTACCATATCCACTAAGAGCTTCATTCACTGAATAGCTATACACATTTGAACTTTCTTGCGTAAGCTCAGCGTTTTCATTCATTACATTAACGTGACTAGACTTTTCACTCTCTGCACTATCAGTTAAATCTTCTGCACTGTCATTTGCATCATTTTCTTCAGATACTTGATAATTCGTATTACTAGAGCTGTCATCAATACTTTGTAGACTAGCCTCGTCATTAACGTCTGTCGGCACTGTTTGTATAGTAATAACAGCGTCAAAAGCCACTCCTGGGTTACCAATCAATACTAAAACAACGTATTTGTAACCAGGACCACCGTCTACTATGCTTGCTTTTAAATTAGCACCAAAATCAATGCCACTTACTCTCACATGGGCTATGTCATCTCCGTTTCCGATGGCTGGGTATCGCAGAGCTAACGAGCCTCCTTGCTTCGATATCCTGATTTGCTCCGTGTTGACTTTTTGGAGTTCTTCATTGCCGACGTCGAGAAGAAATACGTAAGGATATTTGTGGAACGGATTAGCGAACGTCAAAGCCGTAAGGTGGAGTAATATGAGAGCTAGTAGCATCTCGACTGCTTTAGGTAGGAATGACAGGTCATGGCACAATAATCCGATTCTTATATAACTTGATTTCACGGTTGAACCGCTACTTTTTTCCCGACCGTGACTATCGGCGTGACACGCTCAATGTCAAATAGATCTTCATTACAGAACAATCAGGAAAAGCGTTTCTTCGTATGGATCTATTTAGATAAATAATATGGCAATTGAAACGTCTTAGCTATGTTTGTTCGTTGTATAGCCATCTATCGATATCATGAAAATATCTTATACATAAGTCAGGTCTCAAATCATGGGAAAATCACAATTAAATCAAAAATAAATCGTATAGGGTACAAACTAAATTAGTAAAGGTATAGTTATACTAAAAACAAGCAAGTGGATTGCTTTCAAAGTTTGTTTCTACCGAACTCTTCTTGTATTTTTTTTTCTCTTTAGCTGAGTAGGTTTCTATATGAGTTCCATATAAAGGGTGAAAATTAAGACAAGACAAGTCGACAAGACGCAATTACTCAAAAATAAAAAGCGTTGACATCCCACATTAAATTAGGTGTCACACCTAAAAATAAAGATATTTGTATCAAAGAACTTTAAACCCCATTGACGCAAATTGAAACCGAAAGTTTATTTCAATAATATTTTGTAATAACAAGTTTTCTACTGATGCATTCAGGAATAAAATAAAATGAACTGTCATAATCACAGCTTTATTTCGTTCAATATTGCTGTAAATCATAAAAATATAACTTTAGTGTCGGACACATTATTTTTATCACGATAATATTAGCACATCGAAGAAAAAAGCTACACGGAAATCGACATTAATAAACATTTGTAAAAGTATTTTTACAACCTCCTCGTATTCTGTATTCCTTTAATATCTTTGAGGTAAATAACAGAGATTTTAAAAATAGCCACTATGACACGGTTTTAAAATGTATGATTAAACTGTTGTAGACTGTATGTCTACTGGCGATTTTTGAGAATTTGAACGTAGCCTTGAACTATTTTTTATAAAACAACATTTGCTTAAGAGCAAACGCGGGGTGCAGTTCTCCATACAAACGTATTCCCCCGTTTCCTCCCTGGAAAATGCTTCTAGACCAAAATTCGTTTGTACAAAAAATCAAGGTCTGCTGTACAGTAGCTATATAAATAAGCACCTATCATTGGTTTTTTTTTTATAAACCAATAGCAAATGAAATTGAAATATGACCCTTCAAAAATTTCAAAGAGAAAATTAAAAGGCTTATATTTCTTTTTGCAATTGGTTGGTCAAAAAAAGCAAATTATAGTGGCGTAGCTACAGCAGACCTAGATTTTTTGTAGAAACAAGTTTTACTCTAGAAGCATTTTCCAGGGAGGAAACGCAGGAATACATTTGTATGGAAAACTGCACCCCGCGTTTGCTCTGCAGTTTATTTTACAAGATTTTATCAAAATGTTGCGCCAAATATTACAAAATTATTTTCTTTTAAATACATATAGTTCAAGTTCAAATAAGTTAAATTATAGTTCAATTCACCCCGCATTTGCTCTTAAGTATGTGTTCTGTATGTGAAATACATCAACGTCTTTTAATAAGTATCTTTTGTACTGCACTAACTAAAAAACACATTTTAAACGTTTTTTGGAAGAGCTAGTAGACATAATTATACAATTTGATATTTTGGGAGATAAATAGAGAGATACATCATAAGCTTATCGATAACATTATTACATTACAATTTTAAGAACTAGAAGACTAGAAGTACTTGCCTACACCATCACAGAAAACTTATCAGTTACATTTATCATAAATCATTAAAAAAAAATAAAGATAGTATTAGTGTACATTATTACTTAATTTATCGTGGCATGGCGTCCCAACCCCACCCATCACACTATTGACGTGAATCCACTCCAGACACAAGCATATTTAGCTTAGTTGGAGGGGTTAACAAAAATACTAGTAATGTGCAACCCACATTGCGAGTAATCTTTTTAAATAAAAAAATATATTTAAAAATGGGACAGAATGAATTAAAGCCACTAATAGATTTGACATAAGTATATTTTGCATTTGCTGGCCTGCTTAGCGTCGTAGTTATTATTTATTATGTGTTCTGTGCTAGCGTATATCAATGACTTTCCTTGGAAATGCTGTTGCTAATGGCTTGACCGCCATCTTTGGGGGGACCCACTTTTGCACCTGGACCTCAATTCTCTAAGGCTTATAGTCTAAGCTAAGCTATAGACGATATGGAACCCTAGTACGATGCTACTGCGAATCTATTACGACTGTCATTTATGTTTGGTATTTTCAAACGACTTCCAAAAAGGAGGAGGTTCATAATTAGTCTGTGCTTTTTTTTATTCACCGATTACTCCGCCAATTGTAAATTGATTTGAATTATTCTTTTTTTTATATGTAGGGTTTATCTTCAAGGTGGTCTCATATACATTTTATCAAGATCTGATAAGTATCTCCAGAGATATGACGATAAACGTCTCAAACTTGCTACTGATACTGACACGCGCGGAATGGCTGTCGGTTTTTTAGTTTTTAAACTATTTTAATATGTAAATAAGGAAGCGCTATAGCAAGATTTGGTGGTCTTGACAACACCCAAGAGAGTAGATTTCTACTAGGTAAGGTGCTTTTCTTTGCTTTCCTTAAAAATACTAAGAAATCTTGTAATCTTGATACGTAGTACATAAATAATTAAGATAGTTTAAAAACGAAAACAACCGAATTCCATGCCCCGCGAGTCATTTTCAGTAGCAAGTTTGAGACGTTTATCGTCATATCACTGGAGATACTTATTAGATCTCGATGAAATTACAATGGGACTACCTCGAAAACGTACCCTACGGTAATCCGTATCTTTTTTTAATAAAAAAGAATCATTCGAATCGGTTCACAATTGACGGAGTAATCGCGTAACATACATACCAAAAAAAAACGTACAGAAGAATAGAAACCTCCTTTTTTGGAAGTCGGTTGAAAGTACATTGTTTCTATTTAATATTGTTCAATGATCAACCTAGAGCTATATGACTATTCATTTTCATAGATTCTCTGAAAACTGAAAATACTAGCGGAACGGAGTAAAGGTACGCACAAAGGTGTTTTCGCGATCAGAAAACAATTGAAATGTACTGGAGATCGCGCACGCATTTATTAGTGTTTGTTTACGATGATTTTTGATATTGTGGAAGTTTTCTTTGATGGTGTTAAGCAAAGTTAAGTATAACATAATATTATAATTCTCAAAACGATTTATACATTTTAAGACATAGGTAATAGGAATATATATTATGGGATTATGTATTGTCAAGGGAAGTATACAATATAACGCATTCATATATTATAATTGATATTAGGTATATAACTATTTAACAGTGTATATAAACTTATATTTCATGAACGTGCTTATCAAGCCTAGTGATTATTGACGCGAAAAAGCCAATATCGAAATTTTATTGAATACGACACAAAAGCACCGATATTTTTTAATTTTAATATACGTAATAATAAATAACTTTACCTACTAATTTATACATATTGTTGATATTTATAATGTATGAGAACGCTACTGAGTGATGATAAGCAGTCTATGACTGAATATGAATTAGCGAATACACGTTGGCAGCGGCACAATATTTTTATTTTTTCCATTCCTGCGGCCCCGTAACCACTGTATTCTTTTGACGCTTAAGACTTCGTATGAGAGCTATCATAATGTCTGTACGGGCACAGAATAATGAATAGTACAAGTACGGGGCTTATTAAACCCTGTATCTACTAAAAAAACAACGATACGATACGTTCAATAAAACAAGTTATTAAGTAGTTTTACAAGTTATTATATTAGTTTAGTTTAGATCTGATATTTGGCCATTGTGAATTATTAATAAAAAAGCCATGTTTATTTCTATGTTTGACTACAATAATAATTATGTTTACAATAAAGCTATTGCTTCGAAGCTATAACTATACTTAGGGACGTAAGATTTTTTATTATCTAATGGCCGATTCCAACATTCAGTTTATCCAAATGGAGGGGTTATAGGAAAAATAGTTCCTGGAGACCCAATAGATGGCTTACAAATTACACGCCGTCACCACCGCAATTTTGGCAGATGCACGTCACACATTTTGGCCTCTCAACAACAAGCTTGAAACTTATGGTGCAACATATTCCCACTCGAGATTGGTGCCTTCTCTCTTATTATGCAATGCTATCCTATGTCTTATTATCAGGGTGTTGCACCTGATTCTCAATCATTCGAAAGCCAATTCGGATTCGAAAACTGCCTATCCTTCGACTCAGATCTTTGCACTTTACAATGTTCTAATCGCAACTTTTGATATTTCAACTCGAAAAAGTCTGTGATTCTAATCGGAAAGGTATCCGCGACCAAATAGCTCACGGAATAATAAATATTTGAAATTCAAAAAGATACTTCCGAATCCGATAGGTTTTTGAATGATAGAGGGCGCTGATATGTTTTTAAAAAAAGAAAATAATTTTAATTAAAAACATTTGCTGTGTAGTGACAGTGACGGATGTAATAATTTCAACATGAAGTCATCTCGTATTCAACTGGTTTTCATTAAATCTGGCTTGAGATTGAATTCGAAAATAATACTTCACAGAAGTAATAAGTTGTTGAAGTATTAAGTTGATCAATAGAATATAAAAATCGGCCCTAGTCCCTAAGTCAGCTGTGATTGAAATGCTTAAAAAGCCGTAAGTATAATTTCGTTAACTATAATTAGGACAATCTCTTATACAAAATCACAACTCAAATTTAACAATCTACATTTATAATTCTACAGTATTATATAGTAAAATCAGGCACGCACAATGTACAATAAATACAAAGCTACAATAATCTTACAAAAAAATATTTGTATTTTTTTCTAGCTGCCCCAATAATTAGATATTTAAACAAGATAAATTATGTTAACAAATCTTATTTGAGCAGAATTTAATTGCTTCTTTCAACAGAAATATCGACTAAAGCTAATTTACACATTATTATATTTACTACCTACAACGTTCTGTGGTGGAAGTACCAGAATATTTTGACTTCATCAGTCTACCACTGGCGTAAGGATTCTTAAAATGCTCGCCACAGAGCACTGCCTTCTGTTAATACATAAATAATCGCTCCATTTTGCCATATTGCGTCTACCCCACGGTTATGCGTAATAAAAAAGTATTTTGTGGTTATGAGTTCTGCGGCATAGCTTTACCAGCCAACTGCCACTTCAGGGGGGCTAGACAAAATCTAAATCAGAATGTATGTTAGTGTTCACGCCAAATGCCAATTTCTTTTGTCAAGAAATGTCACTGTCAATGTCATTTCCATACATTTTGAAGTTACATTTGACAGATTTTGGCATGTACGCTAACAGAAGTTGGATATCGGGGAAGATTGCTTAAGTGTTGCGCTATGCTGGTCACTTCCAATGATTTATTATTTGTGGATACCATTGCTCAAAGATATATATCATATGAGTAGATATAGCCATAGATCGCTTAATGACTTTGAAGTTATTGACCATTTGTAGGCACGTCTCGGCTCCGTAGAATCATAAGTCATATTATAACAGGCAGGACACACTAATTGAACACTTTCTTTTTTAGGTATTGTGCCTAAGTGCCTATGGACGAAGAGAAGACTCCACAAAGCTGAGTTAGGTAGAGTTACCTACATATCGACATTGTTTTATTTCTATATACAATAATATACACCACATTACATTATGAAATAGTAATTAGCAATAAGGCGATAATTTACAGTCCATAATTTAATTTAGGGCTCAATTTGCAATTAGCACATCTATAACAGCTTATCATCGAAACCGCCGAATGTTTCAATACTTTGATCATCATTTCAATATACTCACTAGTGCACAACGCACTTGATTCAGTAATTCAAAGCGGTATCATATGCCCGTATTTTTCGAACATGGAAGCCCCCCCCCCCCCCCTTTTGGCATAGGTAGTAAATGACAGTTTAGGTACAACTACACAGTGCGGAGAAGATAACTTGTAATTTATCGTCACATGGCTTATTGCAGACAGAATCAGATGAACCACAACGTGCCTTACTTATAACTTTGGGGTTCTTTGGTAGATAAACACAATAATAGCCAATAATATGTACTTATACCACCACTAATTCATATTGGCGATGGGGTGATAAGACCTGTAGGTACTAACGTCCTATTAGGGGTGTTTTGTGCATATCCCCCTGCTAGCGATTACCCAAGCTTTAAATGAAGTGTAGCACGGGTTCAGCTCGATAGCACAACGTTTTCTGTTAGAACTTAGAAGGCGAACTAATATCCCATGCAAGGCGTATTCTTTAGTGCACACAAACTCACTTAGTAACTCCCTGTAATAACTTACACATGCGTTAAGGTATAAATACCAACCATTAACAACCCAAAGTTAATAGCGAAGCTAAGCTATTTCAAAAACGACCTCATCTGCTTATTCTGATTATTCAAAGAAGTCTGCGCTCTATCCGCTTGATGTATCATCTGATCCAACTTACTTATTTGCGTATTCACTTGCTTGCTGATATCAACAACGGTGGCCTTACTCACCAAATTAGTATTATTCAGATTCTCCATCTCGTTCAAATCATTCAAAGCGGAGTTAATATCGCCGCCATTTTGTCTTTTTCCCGCGGATTTAGTTTTGACGTTGACAGTTTGTAATGTTAATTCGTTGTCATCGGCGCCTAATCCTTCGTTGATAGAGCTTAGCTCTGCACGAGGTGGAACGTAATCTTTGTCGTAATTAGTTTGGCCGACATAGCTGGGCTCGCTGGAGTATGATAGATTGTCTTTAGCCGTCAACTTTATGCGGAAGAAATTTGTGAGACTTCCGCACACCCCCTGCAAATCATAAGATTATCTTTTGAAGACAGATTAAACTCTAAAGTTTGAATAACAGGCGACTGCATGCGCTATGCGCCGCGTCATTCATTACAAATTAGTACAGACACTGACAGACAGAGCACAAAGTTCTATAGGCACAGAAAAGGTATTAGTCCTTGCTATAGGCCACTTTTTATTTTTTTACTATAGTAGGTAGGCTATGTCGGAATGGTGATGATGTCTCAGGTTAACTCTTACAACTTCTAACAGCTTTTTAGGGTTCCGTAGCCGAATGGCAAAAAACGGAACCCTTATAGATTCGTCATGTCTGTCTGTCTGTGTGTCTGTCCTTCCGTATGTCACAGCCATTTTATTCCGAAACTGTTAGAACTACAGAATTGAAACTTGGTAGGTAGATAGGCGCGTCTAAAGTGGTAAAATGTGTCCCCCCCTCCCCTCTAACTTTTAAAGTATGGGAGTGGTAAATCTAAAAAAATGTATGCTGTAGATCTCAATAAAAACTAACAACGAAAATTGGTTTGAAAGAGATACAGTCAGCAGTTATTGAGATATAGGCGACCGCAACGACCCTACGAGTGCGAGTCCGACTTGCACTTGGCCAGTTTTTTTTTTATTACGAAGGCGTCATCGCTCAAGATCTAGCGAACAGTGCTTAAGGTCAAACCCATAGAAATAGGAATAATAAGGTATCCTATTTCTATGGTCAAACCCAAAGGCGTTGTGCTATTTTTACCATAGAAATAGGAATAATATTCCTATTTCTATGATTTTTACTTTATATAATTTTATATAAATACATACTTTCAGTCTGTTAATTTTCGTCTGGGTAGAGTTCAAAATGGTATTCAATTCAGACAAACCGCTACTCCCTTCTTTGAATTGATCTTCGAGCATAGCAGTGTTCTGAAAAATAACAACGAGAAAATGTACATTCTAATCTCATTGAATAAAATCAAGTTCATTACATTCAAATAGTTAAAAGAAGTTAAAAGTTGTTAAAAGAAAAGTAAATAGAATATTAAATTCATATAAATAACCAAGTTGAGGTGTTCTGTGATCTCGGAAGGTTCCCATGGGATCCTTGTAAATGATAAAAAAAATATGGGACTGCAGATACGGCGCCATATAATAGGTACCATTCAGATAAGTAGTCTTAATGAGCTACCTGCATAAAAAAGTGTTCACAACATCGACTTCAGTCGATGGTTCACAAGGACTTGTATACCTAACTTGTGATATTTTGTGAAAAGAAAAGAACCTTTTTTTTTTGTTATTAAACTACATATTTACGGATTTATTCCATTAAAAGAGCTTCAAGACCTTGCTTCTTGCTAAATTTTATGATTCTAGGTCAACGGGAAGTACCCTAGATAGGTTTTGGTTCCCTTGTGAAATCGCAAATATGCGAAAATATGCGACATAAACGGTCATTATATCTTTAAATCGCGTTAATTTACAGGTTTGATTTTTACACAGCCAAAAACGGACCGAGCCGAGCAAACAAGCATGTTGCGCACCTGATGGTAAGTGGTTACTTACTATTAATTGGATAGGTCTTTAAAAATGATATTGAGGTTCCTAAAACTATTAAACTATTTTTTCTCAAAGTCAATCGTTTGAAAGATAGACACTTCTAAAGTGGTAAATGCGTGTATGCGTGTAAATTTACTGAATAATAATCATCCAAAAATTATATACCTAAGTAGGTATAACATAAGTTATATAAGATATAATATAAGTTGTATAAAATTATAATTTTAATTCTAATAAAAAATTGTATACAGTATACTGTATAAGAAATAATTTACCTCATAAATTGCACTTTGCAAATAAAACGCAAAAATGGTATGAATGAAAGTGCAGGTGACCCCAAATCCCACTTTATTCCGATATAAATAACCCTTGCGAAGTCTGATCTAAGGCAGTTTACATTACGAATGACCTAATTGAAAATCTTTATTTTATTATAAGTTATCTCACCTCAGCGGTCTTGATTTCCACTTCCTCAAATTCAGCAACATCTAAATGTTTGTGCTTAGATAAAAAATCTTCTTTGTCCGGAAGAGGCTGACCAAAAAGCTCAGCTCTTGCACATGCATCTTCATACGCCTTTAGCGACATTTTCTTCACGAAAATTCTGTGAAAACCGCTGTACTGTCACGCAATAACACTGAAAGTAAATTAGTCTATGTGAAAAACGGCCTTGGACCAGATAAACACCATAGCAAATGTGAGGAATGAAAAAAATTAGCGCAGAACTGAATAGCTGACACTGGATACATTGTAGAATGTATTGATTTAAAATGTCACTTACTTAAAACATGTATTGTACTTCGATGAACACATATTTTACTATATAACTCAAATGGTCAGTTATATTAAACCCTTAGTTGAAATTTTAGACTAACGCAACTATGTATTACGTATTAATTATTGAGATTTAACACTAAAATAAAAAATATAAGAATGGTACAAATTTAAATAATCCCGCGCTTCTCGATACAATATTGTCAGGCTTAAAAATTTGTCATTGTATTCTCTTTGAATAAATCTATAAAATCTTTATTTTTTTAATTAATGCTAGCTTCAGTTCTATACTTATACACTGTATACACAAGTCACAAAATTATTATCTACTTTGTTAAATGTCGTAACATACTACGATCCAAACTTTGTAACGTATCAACTGCTAAGTTCAATGACTGCAGATTAACTTTTTAACCTACCTGTCATTGAAATGGGATTTAAGAAAGAGAAAACAATATTTTGCAAGGCGCCGTATTGACGTTTAATTATTAACTTTTCAAGCAACTCTGAGCTTTAAGTTCTGTAAATCAAGGTTGAAGTCTTTGTGATAGGAATATCATCTTTCCTGTTGTCGTTGTCATTGTCAATTTTAATTCATGTCATCCTTTGATCCAATCCACTCCACCGGTAAATTAAAAGTAAACCAACCAAAAAGAAAATTAGTAATTTTTAATCACTCTTGCTCTGCTATATAAAGTAAATGCTCAGAAAATCATTTTCCTCAGTGCTAGTGAAGTGTCGGACGTACTCTGTTAGTCGACAAATATCAACCTGCAAAATGGCATCGCGTAAGTTAATTACAAGTTGTTTTACCTTTTTTGTAACCTATTTCAATGTGAATCTAGAAGACGATTATTTTTCATTTAAATTCTCTTAGTTTTATTTTAATATTACTGTCTAATAACTGCATCGTCATGCTGCATTATGAATTTCTTGATATTAACAGAAGTTATTTCTAGCTGCTAACAAGAAAATCATTTGTTATTTTTAACTAGGTACACATAACAAAAAATGCTGGCATAAATCTACTTGAAATTGTATTTTTTCTATATTCAAAGAAAAAGTTTGAGGTCGATTTAACAAAAAACTGCTGTCACAAATTATATTCTTTGTATCTGTCATAATATAGCAATTTTGACAATATTTTCTACTTTTATTGATAAATAAATAAATTCTTGTAAAAATCATAAAGTAACATGAACTCTTACATAAACAAATTCACCATGAAATGAACAAATTATTTAAAGTGGTCACTGTACAGGTGTTATTTAAAAGGTTTTCCACAAATATAGTGCATGCATGTGAGTGATTGGTTCTTTCCAAAATTCTAATAAAATATTTACCCTGGAGGTTCCTAATGAAGGAGACCAGTCAAAGCCACCTGAGGCTGGTGCGTATTGTCTGGAACATGATTTTTTTATTGTGTTAACTGTATTGAGCCAAACATCATACATGCCCTAAAGATAGTCTACATTATCATACTGCTGACAATTTTGTAACTAAAAAATTAATATAAACCTTCTGACATCACAAACTAAGTCTTTTACCTCTAGGTTTCAAGTTCTACACAGATAGTACTTTTACTCATTGCTTTGCAAATTGATCAACTAACCGATAGAGGTGGGAGAATTAAGGGACAAATGTATCCTACCACACAAATTCAGTTTTCAACCGAATTCTAAAAAGGAGGTTCTTAATTCGTCTGTATATTGTTTTTTTTTTAAATTAATATTTTGTATGTATGTTATGCGATTACTATCATTATATTATTATTAAAGTCAATTGTGAACAGATTCAAATGATATTTTTTTTAATCGGTAGGGTATATTTCTTAGATGACCCCATTGTAATTTCATCATGACCTGAATTATGTTTATGATTATCGTCATATCTGGAGATATGACTAGGTTGGTGTGTGACCGTTATCTCACAAGTGATGATACGGTCGAAGATGGGACCACCTCTGGATTATATACTCTTTGGAATAAACAAAGTATTTTGAAGCCGATAAATAAAATCAGAGACACTATAATTATTCAGACAATAAGCACTTTAATATACAATACTAGCTGCACTCCCCTGATTTGCCTGCGTTCAATCCCTGGTTATAAACCTTCCTTTTGAATCACAGTATTGATCATTAAAATCTGTTTCGTAGTTTAAAAGACCTAAGTGTACAGACAGTGAGAACCGACTATATTTTATACTATGTAAAGATGACTTAAATCGTATGAAAGCTTTAGTTCAATTAATTTTATTATTTACATTATTAATAATAATAATTGGCGGGTGCCGTACCTCATCCCATAGACCATGAATCATCAAGCAGCACAAATTCATAGCCATGACCAAAATGTACCATTTTTATTAAGTTTTTCATCTTGCCATCCACACACCTATAGTATAAGTATAAGTTGTAAAGGGCCTCTTGATGTTGGTTTTGGCTCAATCAATGCCCTCCAAAATTAAAAAACCGGGCTTATATGACCCGTGAAATGTTACGAATAAAGGAATAATAATAATAAATCGTTTATTTTCAACCTACATGAATCATAATAATATTAGAGTACAAAGAATTTAAAATAAATAATAATCGTAAGGAAGCATCTGACTACGTGTAATAACATTACAATTAATATTTATGAAATTAATGAAAAATTTAATGATGTTGTTCTGTTTTAAATTGCTACCAAACTGAATTATTATTTTTCAATGAAAATTTGTTAGACAAGGACACACTTCCCACCTAGGTGCCTTTCGTTTTGGCCCGTTTTGTTGTACAACTTAGCAACAAAGCAATTACAACCTTATGTTTGGTGATGAATTTAATTAATGTATTAATATTAACAAAATTTAATTAATATTAATAAATAATTATAACTGTTATTTGTTCTAGCTCCCTTAACTCTGGAACAGCTGGAAAAGCTGCGCAATGATTACTACAAGTGCCCTAAGAACGAGTTGGCGCAGAATGTCTGCACTCGCTTTGATCCCTTTGAAGTGGCAATCAGCAGGAAGAAGGCTGATAGCTCACTACATGTTTATAATATCAAGGTATTTTATTTTTAGACACTAGACAAAAATTTGTCTGAAACCTCACCAAATGTTAAGTAACGTCAAGATGTAGAATATTTTATCAGTAACATTCACTCTTGATTTTAGTAGCATAATGTCTAATATTGAATAGTTACCTAACGCATTTTCGTATAGGCTGAGTGAGCTAGCCCTGTTGTTTTTTTTATTGGCCGCCTGATTTTACATTCTTAAGGACCGGTATCCACCAAAGTGTAGAGGGGACGAGACAAGTAGAGATAAAATACAAGACAATAACTCATTATTGATTACCAAGAAATGGATCAAGCGGAGAAGATAGGAAATATCTCATTTTTCTAAAAAATTTGTGCTAGCGAACAATCTGCGCGGCAGAGCGGAGATGTGATTAGTTGGGCAGCTGGGCGGCGCCCGCTCTCGCGCGCCCCGTTTCCCTGCTGCCGTTTCCATCTACTCTCCGCTTTGGTGGAAATAACCTGCCAGCTTCGCAGCACATGTCTCGTGTCCTCTCCTCCCCGCTTTGGTTGAAACCGGGCCTAAAAAGTGCGCGCCGCGTCGACTCGCGTCTCGGTGCGATCCCATCAAATTATCTCAATGCAATGTTTATCTTATTGTGATAGTTAATAAAGTTTAATTGTTTATCACGCGGCTTCCCGCTGCGCCGCGTGGTGCATCGCAACGCCGCGCGGCGCAGCCTAAAGCCGCCAAACTAATTCAATGAAATGTGTATCTTTTTGTGTAGTGAATAAAGTTATTTTTAGGGTTCCGTACCCACAGGGTAAAACGGGACTCCGCTGTCCGTCTGTCTGTCTGTCTGTCTGTCTGTCTGTCTGTCTGTCTGTCTGTCTGTCCGTCCGTCTGTCACCAGGCTATAGCTCATTAACCGTGATAGTTAGACAGTTGAAATTTTCACTGATGGTGTATTTCTGTTGCCGCTAGAACAACAAATTCTAAAAACAAAATAAAGTTAAAAATTAAAGGGGGTCCCCATACAAAGAACGTGTTTTAAACCGCCATCTATCTAATTCGTTTCGCCAAAATGACATAGATGGCGCTAGTAAACGAGCAGCTTACAATTATTTTTTAAAAGTAAGTATACTCGTAGCCTTGTGTATCTTAACAACAACGTTACTGTACAGCTATCTAAACCTCTCTTCAAAAACTATACCTACATACATACATAGTCTTTCTAGATCGCGACCGAACCAAATATTCTTGGTAATATCAATTAATCAAATATATGAGGTTGAAACTCTGTTATGTTTCGTATTGTACGGAACCCTCCCTAAGTGTGCGATAAGAGACGCGATGCTGACTCGCACTTGGCCAGTTTTATTTTTTATATCACTCTTAATAAGTGCGCGCCGCGTCATTGAGTTAGTTCGGCGGCTTCAGGTTGCGCCGCGCGGCTTCTAGCTGCGCCGCGCGGCGTAATCGCCAACCATTAGGCGGTTATCTTGGCAGCTACCACCAAGAAAGTTGTGGTTATTGGTTATTCTTATAATCATACATGTTCGCCATTATTTATTTTATCAATTTCACAATTAATACAACAAACAAAACCGCATTGTAATTTAATTATAATTAATTTTATTATTCACCATACCTGTTCTGAAAATAATTTATAATTAATTAATTACTGGTTAGCATATATAACAGTGTATTACATATGCAAAAAAATGTGTATATAATACATATATACATAATGTAATTTTAGATAGTCCAACTTTTTGTAAATTACAATATATAAATAATTAATTAAAATTATTATCAGTAGAATACTTGCATCACAAAACAAATTATTGCAATTATTATGTGTATATAATTATTTATGTACTTATCTGTTCTTTAGATAGTCAATAACAACATACAACAATAAACAGATACAATTAGGAAGCAAGTAGGAACCTATATGAGTATATTGAAGGGGGTACGATTACCATTTAAAGTATAGTGCGCAAATAAGAGTCAATACAGCAAAAACTTGCACTGAAATCACATGTATTGGTCTTATATAAGTCTTTACATATCAGAAATTATATTTACTTACACTATTTGATTGAAGCACTACATATAACCTTCGAAATGTATACATAAATTTCGTTATAAGTACCCTACCACTTAAAAAAAGAATCATTCGAATCGGTTCACAGTTGACGGAGTAATCGCGTAACATACATACAAAAAAACATACCTACAGACGAATTGAGAACCTCCTCTTTTTTGAAAGTCGGTTGAAAATGTATTTTGACTTGAGTGTGTTTGTGTCTGTAGATAGAGACAGAAGGCAAGCCTGTAACGAATCAAGAGAACTCCGGCCGGTGCTGGCTATTCGCAGCTCTCAATGTGATGCGGCTACCATTCATGAAGAAATATGCCATCGATGAGTTTGAGTTCTCGCAGAGGTGAGCTAAATGTATTTTTTTTAATATTTATATATGACTAAGTGTGCCAAACAGCTTCGCCTACGTTCAAAAGTTCTATATTCAGGTTATACCTACAGTTACCTCTACTACTAGTTACTAGTTACTACTTCACTCTGTGGTGAACTAGTACGTAACTAATTAACTAATAAAACCAGATTTGTGCTCATTATCATTATGGCACAAGCCAGACAGAAGACACTAAATTCGTAGGACAATTATTAGTTAATTTACTAACTAATATTATAAAGAGAAAACGTTTTGTAACGAGTTCAACTTTTCAGATGTTTTATCACGAAGCAGCATCAGTTCCAATATCGCGAAAAATATCGTTTGCGCGATGCAGGATCTCATACATTTAGGCAATGTTTAAAGGAGAGCTATTAAAATGTATGCTAGCGCCATCTCTATCCTACTATCCTACTTTATAATATTGTATAATGTATGGATGTATGTTTGTTACCTTTTCACGCAAAAACTACTGCACCGATTGAGTTGACATTTGGTATGTAGACAGCCTAGACCCTAGAATAACACATAGGATACTTTTTATCCCGATATTCCAACGGAAACGACACAGCTAGTTCACTAATAAAACCAGAATTGTGCTCTCCATCATTATGGCGCAAGCCAGACAGTAGACACGTAATTCGTAGAACAAAGACCCGTCTACACCCCGTTTTCTTATATGTTTGCATCGAAGACTTCCTTGAAAGTCCACTTATTCTTATAAGTGGACTTTCATTCATATATTTTTTGTCTCTACGTCTAATCCGCGCCCCGTCCGTGCTTTACACGGCCCGGGCCGCATGACGCTCTTTTTTAACCGACTTCAAAAAAGGAGGTTCCTCAATTCGACCGTATATATATATATATATATATATATATATATATATATATATATATATATATATATATATATATATATATATTATGTTTGTTCGCGAATAACTTCGTCGTTTATGAACCGATTTTGATTATTATTTTTTGTTGGAAAGGAGATATCCCAATTGTGGTACCATGGTAATTTTATCGAGGTGTGATAAGTATCTCCAGAGATATCGAGATAAACACCTCAAAATGGGTACTGAAAATTAATAGCGCGGCATTGAAGTCGGTTATTTTTTGTTTTTGTAAACGATCTTATTTTTTGACTTTAAAGTAGTTGATTAATAAAACATGGAGGTTCAACATGCAGCATTAATAATAAAATAGAATTTAATATATAATAGGTATTGGATTTTATCCTATAAAATACCTACAATGAGTAATCTAAAAAACAAAGAGCTATTTGTTCACGTGTAATCATATCAGTTGACACTATTGACTGATACATAAATTACTGAACAAAGATGCAGATAAGATATGCTAAGCAGTATCGCACATATGTATATGTAAAGGATATGGAACGTCACCGAAGGTACTGTTATTTATTCTGTGCCGTAGCGGATCAAATTTTGTTCAATAGGAACACTGCGTGTGCGAGTTCGATTCACACTTGACCAGTTTATTTTGTTTTTAAACAACATATTTACGGTTTTAAACTTTTTCCTTTATTATAAGTAAGTGCACATAAGACTTTGTTTCTTGCCAAATTTCATGATTCTAGGTCGACGGGAAGTAGTAAGTACCCTATAGGTTTTGATTACCCTATGAAATCACAAAATTAGCGACAAAAACGGTCATATCTTTTGGTCGCGTTGACTGACTATTTTTAACCGACTTCAAAAAAAGGAGGAGGTTTCTCAATTCGACCGTATATTTTTTTTTTTTTTTTTTTTTTTTTATGTTTGTTCGCGGATAACTTCGTCGTTTATGAACCGATTTCGATTATTCTTTTTTTGTTCGAAAGGAGATATCCCAAGTGTGGTACCATGGTAATTTTATCGAGGTATGATAAGTATCTCCAGAGATATTGAGATAAAAATCTCAAAATTGGTACTGAAAATGAATAGCGCGGCATTGAAGTCGGTTGTTTTTTAGTTTTTAAACGATATTATAATTTTTTTCAAAGCTGAAAGATACCGTAGACTCGAGTATTTGATATAAGTTTAAACTTGATACCTCTACAGTCTACGCGTTCCTGAGAAAGGTTCTTGACACACGGACAACAAAGTGATCATGTAAACGTCCTTTTTTTCCTTTTAAGGTACGGAACTATAAAAATGTGTTATTTCCTGCTTTAGTTATCTATTCTTCTGGGACAAGATCGAGCGGTCTCATTACTGGCTGAACAACATCGTCGCCACAGCCAAGCAGGGCGAGGAGTTGGATGGAAGACTCGTTAACTTCTTGCTAAAGGTAAAACTAGAGTTGCCGCGAATACTCGCTATTATTCGGTATTCGGCATTAGTCGTCATTTTTTTAATATTCGTCGAATACCGAATAATAGCTAGTATTATTCGGCATTCGGCGAATAGTCGTCGAAAATAAACTTTTAACGAACAATAGAACTACCTAATGAGTTAAAAAATAATCATTTTTTTAATTATTTTCCTTAATAAAACAATACACAATATCAATTATTATCTGTAATATATAACACTTTAACTAATTAAGTATTCATCAAGTCTAATTCAATAGCAATTTTCAAATAAGTATAGAAATAAAAAATAAAAAAACGTCAACCGATGTCGAAAATCAATTAACAAATGCGTGCCGCCTATCCTAAACACAAGCGTATTGATTGAGCGGGAAATCCCCTACAATAATAATCTAATCGCTGGGTTATACAAAACGGGGTATTCCCCGTAAACTAAAGAGAAAGACTTGTACAAGAAAAGGGTTGCCAGCATTTAAAAATGGAAAATTAAATTTACTACATATACGAGTATGTAGGTATGTATAACATGAAACAGATTTATTTAACTTTATTGTTTTCTTTTCTCACAACCTTAGAAGAAATTAGAAATATTTTTAATGTGTTTAATGTTTTTTTTTTATGTCGAATAGTAATGTCGAGTTATTCGACTATTCGCCAAAGTGAATGGCGATTAATCGGTATTCGACTATTCGCTATAAACACTATTCGCGGCAACTCTAGGTAAAACATTACTTTTGTAGAATTATATAAGGCTAACCAGGCGTTTTGTGTCTGACAGACAAGCATTTGACCGCTATCTCTCCTGTTGCCTACGAATAAATCATAAGTCAGGAAAAGAAACTGCATTATAAAAATAACCCAACAAAAGTCTTGTCCAAGCAGGCGGGGTTAAAACTGACGCGCTGGACACGACTTTTAACTTCGTGTCGTTTAGTTTTCGTTAGTCGTGTCCAGCGCGTCTTTAGTCGGACATTTGTCTAGTTTTACTCAACTGTCATAAGACATTGCAGCACATGCGCGAACCCATCCCTGCTTTCGTTCTGAATTTAAATCAATCTCCAAGCCAATCATTTGTAACTTCGAAAGTGATTCTTATTAGAGTTCCTGATTATGATTTATTCGTAGCCTGTTGCTAAATGCTAAGTAAAGATACGGTATAAAATGGAATCGTGCATGTATGAACTACTGGTGCTAGAAGACAGAGGACATTGTGAACATCAACACCAATATTATAAATGCGTAAGTCAGTTTGTTTGGGACTTATTCACGGTCAAACGCCTTGACCGATTTAGCTGAAATTTTGTGCAGGGATAACCAGTACTAGGGATTAGGCTGTATAGTCTGTTCGAAAAGAGAACCGTCGTAGAAATTGAGGGCGCGCGTGTTGATGGTTCTAATTTACTGTATTTGTTGCGTTGACAACATTGCTCTATCATTGCCAATACGACTAAAAATGTTTGACACCTGGATAGGTATGTACCTACGTACCTACTCTTATCATTATCGAGTGGTACTAGTTATACCTTCCGTCCTTACCTTTGAATGTTAGTTTGTCGTAAAGCTACAATGGTTCTCTTTTTGCACAGACTCTAGGATACTTTTTAACGCGGGCGAAGCCGCGGGAACAGCTAGACTCTTATTGTGGAAAAACACGCGAATCATTTTCAGGTGCAAATTTTAGGTCCATATCTACATGATTCAGAAAATGGAAAAGAGTATCCATTGAAATCTTGAGAAAATGTATTAAAGTGACTACCCATGAAATGTATCCTACTCACTAAATAATTAATATAAAACCATTTGAAATTAACTAAAAAACCGACTTCCTTGCCATGTCAGTTTCAGTAGCAAGTTTGACAGGTGTATCGTCATATCTCTAGAGATACTTATCAGATCTTGATAAAATATAAATAGGACCACTTTGGAGATGTTCCTATGAAAAAAATAATCATTGGAATCGGTTCACAATTAGTGAAGTAATCGGGTATAAATAAACATACAAAAAAGATCATACATTTTTGAAATGGCTTGAATTAGAACATAGTTACATTTTCCTCATGCTGCTCAATTCTTCAAACTCTCACCACTGTAGCGATTGGGCTCATTGGAATGCTCTCCACGAAAATGATTATAGATCTAACGGAACAGAAACTGTCACCGAAAGGCTGATGGCGTAATCGGGAGAACGGTTGGTTTTGATGCCAGAGGTACCGAATTCAAACCGCCGTGCACTAATGGATTTTTCTATCGAAACACAGTGGCCCTCCGGTGAAGAAAAAACATCGTTAAGTAACCAACAACCCCCGTATGGTGGTAGGACACTATCTAGTGTCCGCCTGGCCAACTACCACCCTCAAGTTAGAAAATCTGTCGCCAACCATCTAATGTGTTCCGGCAGCTTTCCTTTAAAGCCAGTTCCCATTCTAGGCTTAGCGTGCTTACCATCTTCGACCGCATCATCACTTACCAACAGGTGAGATAGTGGTCAAACGCTAGCCTATAAGATATATTGCTTAGTAGGCCTGTTGTCATTGTGTGGAAAAATCACCATGACAACCACACAACATCCAGCCTAAGGATCTCGCCTTGAACCACAGATCCTTAGATGCAGCGAGTCATTGCAGACCGTTTAACCAACCAGGAACGAAAACCTGATGCTATAGACATCTACTAGAATCTGCAGGATCATAAACTCATGCCTCGCCGTGCACCAATGGATTTCTGTATCGAAGCCAGTTTCCATTCTAAGCCTGGCGTGCTACCATTCTCGACCGCATCATCACTTACTAACAGGGGCCTTATTCAGTATGACCATTTTAAAGTCTTACCGTGCCGTGTTACGTTATCTCCGCGTTATGGTATTTTGTCTTTGTCAATTAAAACGCGGTAGGGTAAGGTTATGAGCGCGTTTTGAGCTGTCAAAATATCGTGACATATGAGGACGTGTAACGCGCGCGTTTAGTATAATTTACCTATAGTGTGGCATACAGGAATACAATTTTTCAATAACGTGACGTGGCGCGTTAAGAAACGCGTTATCTCATTGGTCATACTGAATAAGGCCCCAGGTGAGATAGTAGTCAAACGCTAACCTATACGATATAAAAATATACTTCTCGTCTATCTGATCCATCGTCAGACGCGGCTAGAATGCTCTATCTCACAGGGTGCTTGAAGAGCGTTCGTCTGTTAGGTAATAATAATTACTTTGTGAGCCAATACGGGGCTGTCATAGCTATGACATAATAAAAGTTGATTAAAAAAAACTTACAGCAGAGGTTTACTTCTATCATATGTTTTTTTTAATTTTCTATTTAAGTACTTTAGTGTTTCTATTAAGTATGACTAAAGCATGACTAAAGTGTGGGAAATTACCGATGTTATTTACCTATGTATGGTTGAAATACTAATAACTTGTCACATAAAAGCGAAAAAATAAATAGCGTAAATAGGTACCTAGTACCTACTGAGATAGTATTAGGGTGCATTCATAAAGAAGCAGGTACGGTTTGAAATAGGCTAATGACCGTCAAGGTAAATTTATTGATAAGCGCTTTAGCTACTGCTTACCCTATTTACTTATATTTACTTACTAAGTTAGTAGTAGCTTCGTAGCTCTTTACGCTCCTTTCGGTAGTAGGGTTCCGTAACACAGTAGAGAATTTCATAATTACCATTTTCGTCAGCAACAAAATTAACTTTGATTTTCATAGTAATTGTATGAAAAACAAAGTTATATTTGCGGTTTTGAAAATGTGCTATATCTCGTTCCAACCAATTTTCGTTGGTAGTGTTTAAAACGATCGACAGCATTTTTTTTTTGTGTTTTCATTCTCTTATTTTAAATGTGTATATCTTTCAAACTATTGACTTTGAGAAAAAATTGTTATAGGAACCTCAATGTCATTATTGAATACCTATCCATAGACATAGACACGTATAGGTTTGATGAACATTTTTTTAAAAGTTTCAGTTCCATGTATGGGAAGCCCCCCCTTAAACTTTTATTTTTTTAGTTTTTATATAAAAACCAATTTTCAACTCTGTAGTCTTAATAGTTTCGGTATAAAATGGCGGTGATATACGGACGGACAGACAGACAGACATGACGAATCTATAAGGGTTCCGTTCTTTGCCATTCGGCTACGGAACCCTACAACACAGTGTCACACATTATGTTATGTATGTTACATAAGATATTCAACGTAATTACACACAGATTAGTTCAGATTACGATTGCCGTTCTATTTTGACACCTAAGTAGGTACTTAGTAATTTATTACGATTTTTATCATCGGACGATTAACTCGGGGACTCCCGGCGAACGGTAAATTAATGACGACTGACAATGACCAATCGATATGGCCTGTAGGGCTATTCACATTTCACAATGATTCGAAAGCAAATTCGGATTCGGAAACTGCCTCTGCTTCGACTCAGATCTTTGCAATTCAATCCGCAACTTTTGATATTGAAGGCCAGTTTCACTGGTTCCTGATAATGCGTTAGATAGTTATCTGACACATGGCGCCATATAAAAGCTGTCAAAAATCTGTCAGATTTCTATATATTAGCGCTATCAGGAAGCGGTGAAACTGGCCCTTAAACTCGAAAAACCAGCGATTCTAAACCAAATAGCTCACAGAATGATAAATATTCAAAATTCAAAATGACGTTTCGAATTCGAATGTATCCTTTGAAAAAATATGAAAAATGAGAATAACTATGCTGTATATGTATCGGCCGTGCTCTAATGTAAACACTTTAGTGACTTTTTTCATTATCTCGCCTGGCGGTAAGCGATGATGTAGTCGAAGATGGTATACAAGCTAGGCCTAGAAGACTCTCAAGGGCTATGTGCTGCCGGAACCACAGTATTATTAATAATCCGGAACATGGTAAGGTTATGGCGGAATATTTATCTCCTTGATGGTGGTAAGCTACTTATACTACTTCTCGTTTGGTCCCGTTGTACATTTCATCGAGATCTGATGATTATCTCCGGAGATATAGAGATAAACACCTCAAATAGTGAGATAGAGGTCAAACGCTAGCCTATAAGATATTTTTTTTAAAAGGCTTATACATTACCATAACATGACTAGCGCGGCATGGAAGTCAGTTCTTTTTCAATATCAAAATAGATATATTCATTGTAAATTAACTGTGAACATAGATCGTATTTTTTTTACCCTTTTCAGGCGAACAATAAGGCTCAAAGCCAATGTTAAGGTAGACCATAATCTATTAGTAAGTTAAGTTAGAACTAGCCAATAATCTATTGTTTTGTAAACTGTCTTAGTTTATGTTACACCTAAGCTTATAGTCTGTGGCCAGCTAGTTAGGTTTCACAATGTAATGAATGTATATTCTAGGACCCGATCAACGACGGCGGACAATGGGACATGATCGTAAACTTAGTAAACAAGTATGGTGTTATGCCGAAGAAATGTTTTCCAGAGGCGTTTAGCTCGAGACGCAGTTTGCATATGAACGCACTCATCAAGACTAAGGTAAGACCTACCTATGCTTTGTCTGATTTAGAATTATAGTTTTGGTGTAGGCAGATTGACGAAACAGATTTATGAGGCGAGTGTGAATGGGCGGTAGAGGCCGACCTAGGCGAACGTATCACGACCAGATCGGAGACGTTTTAAAGAAAGGCCAAGTCGAAAGTACCTATAACCGGTGAGTATGTATGAAAGCGCTCGCGAAAGTGGAAGAAGCAAAAGAGGTATGTCAGGAAGCCAACTCCGAAATGATACTTTCGAAAGTTCGGGCCCGACCGAATTTGCAGATGACCTACTACGAAAAAGTTCGGACTTTTATTGATATAAAATGACGATAATGCACTTGTCAAATTATCGGTCGTGCGTTTATAGTTTAGTAGAATTTACGATTCATCAAATGTCAAATGAATTTTTGTCGGACTGAATTATAAGCTTAATCGACCGACCGAACCAATGTGGTTCGTAGTAGGAAACGCTGTATAATTTCGGCCGATACTTCAGATTACCACTTCAGAGTCGTAGATTGTGGGAAGAAGGATTATCTACCTGGGGTACCTACCCCAAAGGGGAAAAGGCGTGATTGTATGTATGCGTCTATTTATACAAGATGTACAAAAAATTACTATTTAAACATCGATATAAAAATTGAGTTGCGGTACTCACTCTTAAGCCACGTAACCATAATGGAACTAGAAAGAACTACAGAAAAACTCGAATTTCTAATGTCGAGCTTGATGTGCATGAAGAACAGAGAAAGGCATTGTTACTAATTAATTAAATGGATCTGCGATAATTGCACATGTAATTCTGTACGTGCTACACAAACGTACTACGCCAGTTCGATTGTGACTAAGGCACAGAATAATGAATAGTACAAGTAACTAAGGTGAAATTAGGTTCGCGAACCTAATTCATATGTGCCACATTGAGAAGCGGGGTACCTCATCTCCCTTTTTTTATATATATCGATGTATTTGAATGTTTGTTTCCCAGCTCCGAGAATTCGCCAAAGAACTAAGAGACATGGTAGCCGCGAATGCATCGGACGAAGATATACAGACAACTATAAACAAACAAATCGGAGTCATATACCACATTGTCGCCACTTGCCTAGGTAAGTACATGCATTTTTTTTTATTAGTATATACTACTACTATACCTACATGACAATATTTAAAAAAGCCAAGTGCGAGTTCGATTTACGCACCGAGGGGTCCGTACAAACTTGTCAAAGCACCGAGGGGTCCGTAGAAACTAGTCTGTCAAACTTAGTTAAAGGACAAACTAAACTTTGTAGTTTGATTCCAAGACAGATGGCTAGTATCGGTTATTGCACGAACCGTAAATAATAAGATTGTAATTACTATTACAAAAAAAAAGCAAATTTACTAATTTGCTTTTTTCACCGACTCCCAAAAAAGGAGATTACTCAATTCGACCGTATATATATATATATACTAGCGACCCGCCCCGGCTTCGCACGGGTGCAATGCTGATACTAAATTAAATACACTACAGAAAAACTATGAACGTTGTATATAAAAACATAGCGGCCCGCTCCGACTTTGCACGGGCATAAAATATATATGCCTATGTCACTCAATGAAAACATGATTAAAATCGATCCAGTATTTTTGATTCATTCATTACTGCCCTTGGCCTGCACGCATTAAATTTGGAGTAAAACAATTCCTCTTAATATCTAAATTCATACAATTTTTATTACATTACACATTTTTACTTATTTACTTTTTACATTTTTACCTAGGTATTTATTTTATTTTTACTACAATTAATATATTACAGGATGTCTTTATACACAACGTTCACAGCTTTCTTGTCATTAGACAATACAAACATGTTTTCTCTTGAGGTTACTCTTGAAAGAGCGACATACAGTTGGCCATGTGAAAAACAGTCAACGCTCAAATCTAAGCCTGCAACGTTGAAGGTTTGACCTTGCGATTTATTAATGGTCATTGCAAAAGATGTCTTTACCGGAAACTGTAAACGTTTAAATTGGAAGGGTAAATCCGATGGTATCAGAGGGATTCGGGGAATCAATACATCTTCTCCGGTACCACATCCTGTGAGTATTGTGCACTCTATTATGAAAGTTTTCAGTGATTTTATCAGCAAACGCGTGCCATTGCAAAGTTTAGGTGGATTCAGGTTTCTTAATAAAATAACAGGACAACCTACTTTCAACACCATTTTGTGAGGAGGGAGTCCAGACGGGTTCAAAGAGTTTAGAAACTCTGTAGGAAAATGAACAGCTTCTTCCAAATCGAGAACAGTATCCACCGAGTAGTATATTTTCGTCGGCGCATCAATCTTTGAAAGAATCAAGTTATTTACCTTATCTACTTGTTCATTAGTTGGTGACAGAATCGCTCTTTCTTTAAACCAAGATATTGTCTTGTAACTTATGTCATCAATGTCAGGATAGACTTTGTTGACTAACTCTTGGATGTTGTCTATCAAAACACAAAGGTTTTCAAGGTTAATCCTTCCCTCACTTTGTGTTAATTCTCCATTGCCAACTTTTAGCAGCATCTCTGGAAATAGCCTGTTCTCACGTGAAGATGACGAAAGCTCTAATTTATTGACATGTGGCCAAAGGTTTGATCTTTTTAGGGAAGCATTTATTTCGTCAGCACGTGTTCCTCGAGTCACAGCTGGTAGGATTTGTCGAAAATCTCCTGAAAACAGAATTGTACATCCACCCATAGGTGAATTTTTGTTGCGCAAATCGCGCATTGTCCTATCCAGTGCTTCCACAGACGACTTGTTTGACATGGTAGCTTCGTCCCAGACTATTAATGAGCAGTCACGCATCAATTTTCCTGTATTGCTCTGTTTAGAAACACTACAGACGCTGATATTGTCATCGGTGGTGATTTTCAGCGGGAGCTTGAATGTAGAGTGTGCGGTTCGACCTCCTTCTAAAAGCGTAGCGGCAATGCCGGATGACGCAACAGCTAACGCAATTTTTCCGGTACATCTCACTTTTTTTAAAAGCAGATTGATTAAAAATGTTTTTCCTGTACCTCCTGGGGCATCAAGGAAAAACAATTTCCTTCATTGTTATCAATTGTTGATAGTAATGCAGTGAATACTTTTTTCTGATCGATGTTTAATCGTGGCTCATCTTGAGCTATATTTTGTAAAAGTCTTGTTTGATCGTATGATATTTCTCTTGTGTATTCGGCACTGTTAGTTAAATCTGAGTAAGTAGTATTAGCTGGCATCGGCAGCCCAAAATCCTTGATCGATTTACCCGAAAGTAATTGCAGTACTTTATTCAATTCAAATAATGCTTCGTCATATATGTGTTGATCATATTGTATATCATCTGAGTTTAACTCTCGCCGTCGTCGATTCAGAATATCACTGGCCATGTTTTCTTGAAATTTATTCCATAGATTAACAGAATCAGTTACTTGACAAAACGCTACTATGACAGCAAATAAATATCTTAATGATGTAGCTGAACTACAAACAGCTGCTTCTGATAATGTATTTTCCCAGTGAGAATCATCTTCCAAGAGCCCCATAGTTTTGCATGCTGCTCGATAAGTATTATAAACAACACCTTGTACAGTTCTTAGGCGTGCAAAGGTTGTCGGGCCTTTTACAATATGCAGTAACATTCTCAGATAAAAGCATTCACTGTTGTTGGGATGAATCGTGTAGACTCTGCCAAGAGCATCCGTTTTTTTTACTCCGGGGAAACCATCAACCGCAGTACCTTATTTTCGCCGTTGAAAAGTTTTAGAACTCTGGTTCCATGTATAGTAACTTGGAACTCTGTCATATGTCAGTGTTTTCGCGAAATCATCTTGAGCACATAACTTGAAAAATGCTGTCAATGTTGTATCCCGCGGATTATTAACAATTTCTTGTATATTGTTCTCCATGAAATATACCCTTTGTCAATTTTCTAAATGAACTGCAAGGTGGACAATTGTGGGAGCCCGGTCGTGCACTTCGAATGATAATATCCTCCATACAGCTTCAGAGCTGCAGATGTAACGTCCATCACGACATTAACATTCGGTGTCATTTTCCGGTACCGCCCGCCGCAAACGCAAATTTTAAATTTGTAATATATCCGAAAATATTTGTTTAATTTACATGCTGTAAGGAACCATATTGATCTATATTAATTGCACACTGTATTTAAGGTACTTAATTCGATAAGGATTAATGCCGTATTGCTTAAAATAGCTTCGTAAATAAGCCATTTTTTCACGTAAAAAGTAAACAATAAAAATGGTTAATGTGGGTTATCCCTAAAAGATAAACATATACCATCGCGGACTTTTTTGTAGACCTTTTTATGGTGTACAATACTGTAGTACATTAATTTGATCTAACTCGTAGGGTTTAGGCAGCGTTTTTGCTAAATTGCTAAATAAGCCCAAAAAATAGGTTAATTTACGACATCACGTTAGAAACCTCTAAAATTAGCAATGTTGCCTTAGTATATGATGCATGTATTATACATATAAACCTTCCTCTTGAATCACTCTATCTATTGGAAAAAACCGCATCAAAATCCGTTGCGTAGTTTTAAAGATTTAAGCGCACATAGGGATATAGGGACAGAAAAGGCGACTTTGTTTTATACTATGTAGTGATTTCTTTTGTTTGTTCGCGGATAACTTCATCATTCATCATCAGCCTGTATCAGTCCACTGCTGGACATAGGCCTCTCCCAAGATGCGCCACTGAGCCCGATCTTCGGCTCTTCTCTTCCAGTCACTGCCCACCGGATAACTTCGTCGTTTATGAACTAATTTTAATGATTTGTTTTTGTTGGAAAGGAGATATGCCCACGGTGCTACCATAGTAATTTCATCGAGATCTGATTGGTATCTCAAGAGATATATAGATAAACACGTCAAACTTGGTACTGAAAATTAATAGCGCTGCATTCGAAGTCGGTTATTTTAGTTTTTTTAAACGATGTTATTTTGTTATAAAACCACATATTTACGAGTTTTCTTATATAAGTGCTGCAAGACCTTGCTTCTTGCGAAATTTGAAGATTTTAGGTCAACTGGAAGTATGTACCCTATTGATATATATATATATATATAGGTTTTGATTCCCTTGTGAAATCGCAAATCAGTCATATCTTTTTAACCGACTTCATAAAAAGGAGGAGGTTCTCAATTCGACCGTATACTTTTTTTTTAATGTTTGCGGTCGCGCATAACTTCGTCGTTTATGAACCGATTTTGATTATTCTTTTTTTGTTGGAAAGGAGATATCCCAAGTGTGGTACCATGGTAATTTTATTGAGGTCTGATAAGTATCTCCAGAGATATGGAGTACATATTTGATATAAGTTTCTAATTGATACCTCTAAGCTTTCCTGAGAATAAGATCGATTAAAAAACTAAAAAAGAACCGACTTCAATGCCGCGCTATTAATTTTCAGTACCAATTTTGAGGTATTTATCTCCATATCTCTGGAGATACTTATCAGACCTCAATAAAATTACCATGTTACCACACTGGAAATATCTCCTTTCCAACAAAAAAAGAATAATCAAAATCGGTTCATAAACGACGAAGTTATCCCCGAACAAACATAAATATATATATACGGTCGAATTGAGAAACATCCTCCATTTTTTGAAGTCGGTTAAAAAGGATCTCGACAGACGGACAACAAATTGATCTTTAAGGGGTGTTTTCTTTTTGAAGTACGGAACCCTGTAAATAACTAAATCAAAATCGGTTTATCCGTTTAGGAGCTACGATGCCACAGACACACACAGATACACGTCAAACTTATAACACACGTCTTTTTGCGTCGAGATAAAATAAAGAATCGATAGAAAAGTGACGATACGGTCTACCAGTCTGGCCAATTCACACTCGTCTTATTAACTATTATCAAATAATTGTGTATTTCAGGAACCCCACCAGAAAAGTTCAACTACGAATGCTACACCAAAGACAAGGCGTACAAGAGTTTCGGTTGTCTCACGCCGCAAGAGTTCTACAACCAACACGTTAGACCGCTGTTCAATGTTGACGATAAGGTAAAATAACTACTCCATTTTCTTATAGGTTTGGCAGTTATCTCGCCTGGTGGTAAGCGATGATGTGGTCAAGGATGGTGAACACGCTAGAATAGTCTCTCTCTGTCTCTCAAGGGCTGTGCTGTCTGAATACCGTAAGGTTATGGCGAATGGCGACAGATTTTCTCCTTGATGGTGGTAAGCTATTATTTGGTAACAAGTCAGGCGGAACATCGATATTATGCTCCTACCACCTGTGGAAAGTATTCACATAATGGTCTAAGATCCCGTCATACAATGACCTTCACCGAGCTGGTTAATGGATCAAACACATTTTTTATGTAATTTTATATATCAAAAAATATATTGCATATGGGTTGCCTAGCAAATTTCAGTCCAGGATATTTTTAATTAATTTAAAAAAAAATTTTTTTTTTAATATTTCACCGGTTTGGTTAAAAGATAAATTCTATACCAATCGAAAGTATTGCAGCCCATAGTATATGAAAAAGTTAGGTTAGGTTAGGTTAGCCTATTTTTTTCCTGTCACAACCCTGGGTTGCCAGGTATGAACTCGATACTAGTAATTTGCACCGGTCTGGTTAATGAATGAAACTTAAGGTGGTTGCTCAAGCTCAAGCTAACCACAACAGCGCCAAAAGATGGCGCTGATACTCATATTTGATGAATTTAATTTTTTAATGTATGAAATAGTACTTGGTAAATAAAAAATATTGATTTTGCCAGTAAAGCGTATAAATTTTAATTTATTCAGCTAAATTTGAAGTATATATACACTCTCTATATACTTTTATTTTGTTAACAAGCGTGGCGTCAGGACTGATCACGCACACACGCGAAATTATTTTCGTATCACAGATTATTTAATAGTGTATTTGACGTTTACAAAAGCATTTGCTAATTTTGTCACTTTGTAAATGAGTAAGGGTCCCCGCACACGGCCACGGGCCACAACCACAAAACGCCGCCACCGGCATATTTCCTATAGTTTTCATACATTTCATCATGTAGCGTGTGGCGGACACAGGCGTCACCGTGTGCGGAAACTATAGGAAATATGCCGGTGGCGGCTTGTGGCCGGTGGCCCGTGTGCGCCGACCCTAATGTAGCCGATTGGTGAGAACTACTGGATTATGCGCAACAGGGACCGGGTTCGAACCCTTCCTCACTAATAAACTTTTTTCGTTTTCCATTCTAAACATTACCTTTTTATTTATTGTTATTAGTTTACTGTCTACATTACTCTCGCTAATAACAAAATACCAAATATCATATAGATTTGTACCACTTTTTGATGTGAACTGTAGTACCTACTCTTACTAACGCTATTGGGTGGTTTTTCGACGAGGTTCAACGTACATTTCGTTTGTTCTGTAGATCCCAAAGCACAGAATACTAAGGACTCAAAGTGAAGCATTTGGCGTACTAGTTGTGCTTTGCGGTTTTACCCACAATCTAATAGAAACTGCTATTTGCGATAAAATGTAGCCTATGTGACTACGAGAGCGAGTAGAAGGCATTTGCTGCTGCTTATAAATTATAATAATAATTATAATAATGTAATATTATAATAATGTAATATTATAATATTACCGTGATGATTATCAGATCTCAATAAAATATGAATGGGACCAAACGGGAGGCATAATAATCTCTCAAACAAAAAAAGATAAAAATAATTTTGAAATCGGTTAAGATTTGACGGAGTTCTGAGGTAACAAACATGAAAAAATACCGTCGAATTAAGATCCTCCTCCTTTTTTGTGAAGTCGGTTAAAGAGTTATTCCGTTAGTTAGTCCGTTTATTGGTATACAAAGACGTATATGAGAATGATCTGACAGGATCGGATCGGTTTATCTATGAATGAAAGGTTGATGTTGGTTTTAAATTGGCCTCTAAAATATCACCATCATCAGCCTATCTCACCTACAGCACGCCACTGTGCTCGATCTTCAGCTCTTTGTTTTCAACCGCTGCCAGCCAGCTTGCATATGTCTTCGCTCCATATAGCTGGAGGGCGCCCTACACTATTACGAAAAAGACACTTTTAGTGCGTTTATCGAGCCGTGGTCTCCACTCTAAAACACGTCTACCTCAACTGTTATCGGTTCTACGACAGTTGTGAACAGCCTACTGCCACTTCAGCTAGCTAATCCTTTGAGATATGTCGATAACTTTGGTTCTCTGACGGATGACTTCATTTCGAATTTGATTCTTCAGACAGACTCCAAGCATAGCCCTCTTTATAGCTCGCTGAGCGATTTTGAATTGGTGAACCAGTCGCACTATCAGTGTCCACGTCTCGGCTCCGTAAGTAATAACAGGCAGGACGCACACGTTAAATACTTTCGTATCGAGGCTATTTCGTATTCGTATAAGAGCGATGAAAAGACCAGTCGGTGAATACTACGGTGCTGTGCTGAACCTAGTGATCACTGTGAAATCTCTAAATATACGCTTCTTGTCCGTTATAATAAAATCAATCTCATTTTTACGGTTCCGTAGCCGAATGGTAATAAACGGTAGCCTTTTCCTTTGAGTATTCAGCCAGAATACTCAAAGATGTTCACCGATTACTCAAAGATACCTAAATCGATTTGGAATATTCTATTTCTTTTTTGTTACAAAGGCCCTTCCCAGGTAGTCCCAACTAAAAGAAACGACATCAAATGCCGCGGTATTAATGTTCAGTACCATGTTTGAGGTGTTTGTCTCCATATCTTTAGAGATACTTATCAGATCTCAATGAAATTACAATGGTACCACACTTGGGATATCTCCTTTCCAACAAAAAAGAATTATAAAAATCGGTTCATTAACGACGAAGATATCCACACACATAAAAAAATACTATACGGTCGAATTGAGAAATATTTTTTTTGAAGTCAGTTAAAAATATCGAAATTTCAAAACTTGGGGTACCTATCAATTTCAATATTACAAAAAATGCCAATATGGTCCAAAATTTCCAAAAAACACTAAGCGATAAGATCCATTAAAAAAAAAACTTAAAAAAAGAGAACCGACTTCAAATGCCACGCTATTAATTTTCAATACTAAGTTTGACGTGCTTATCTCCATATCTCTGAAGATTTATCATAGATACATCATGTCTCCTTTCCAAAAAAAAAAAATCATCAAAATCGGTTCAGAAACGACGAAGCTCCGCGAACAAACATAAAAAAATATATACGGTCGAATTGAGAAACATCCTTTTTTGTAGTCGGTTAGAAACAAAATAAAACTAAATTTGAGTTTGTTAGAGCCTAACCTAACCGATAAAGCTACGAAATATTTGAAGGCCACAAACTATAATAATAGGTACTGTAATGCTAATGAAAACTTGAAAAAGTCCTGAAAAAGCGGCGACTCGCATGTCAGCGGTCTGGCAACGTCGCTTTTTCAGTGAGCGCACGGTTTGGCAACGTCTGACAATCGCGGCAATACAGACCAATGAGTTTAGCGTATGACACTGTAAAAACTTCACTCACATATTGACAAAAATGAATTAAAATCTCGATCCTAGTTTTCATATTATTTAATTAAATTATGTAGTAAGATTGGATTTCGCGTATGTAAAGAGTTGTATAAAGACCAATAGATGTGATTTCATTGCAATTTTTTTATCAATTTACTCATATTTGTCAATATACTTTTGTATGGAAATCGAACCACCTTAAATAAAAATAAAGTTTATTTTATTACGAAAACGGTGATATAGGGTTGCCTGCGAAAAATCAGTCCTGAATACCGGTTGCCGAATTTTAAAAGATTAAATTTTGCTCCGAGTGAATGTGTGCGACTGATAGGTCCCTACCAACCATCCCATGCGCTAGAAGAGGAAATCCAGAGATATAAAGATAAATACCTCAAACTAAGGCTGCGTCCACAGTAGGCAAATTGTTAGCCGCCGACTGAGTTAGCGGCGTATCGGTTTAGTACGCCCTTCCATATATTTCAAATGGAGTGTTCACAGTTTGCTAGTTTTGCGCTCACGGTACACACGGCACACGGTACACGGTCACTCAGTCAGCCGCTAACTGTTTGCCTACTGGGGACGCAGTCTTAGTACTGAAAATGAGTAGCGAGGCATGTGACGTAGCTTTTTTTTCGATTTGGATTTCGATTTTTTAATTCTGTAATCGATCTTATATTACACTAGCAGCCAGCCCCGGCTTCGCACGGGTAGAACATATATACCTACAAAATTTGCATCAGTTTGTTGCATCGAATATAAAATATTAACATATTTAACAATCATCGTCATATTTCAACCAATTTACACAAAACCTTAATTATGCACCTAAACCTTCCTCATAAACACTCTGGCTATTGGTGAAAACCGCATGATAATCCGTTCAGTAGCTATTGAGATTATTGCGAACAGACAGACAGACAGACGCAGTGATGGAATTTGTTTTATGATACTTACGTAGTGATATTGGACGGCCCTTTGGCGTGAAGGATAGTTACCCTGATTCTGACCCGACGGTCGTTGGTTCTAATCCTAGCTATAAAACCACCAATGAAAGTTTTATGTGCATTCATGAATCATGGGTTTTCGTACAGAGTGGGATCATTAAATCTACCATTAATTAAGATAGTTTAAAAACTAAAACAACCGATTTCAATGCCCCGCGAGTCAATTTCAGTTTACAAAAATAATCATTCGAATCGGTTCACAATTGACGGAGCATTCGCGTAACATCCACACAAAAAAAAAGAAAAAAAAAACATACTACAGACGAATTGAGAACCTCCTTCTTTTTGGAAGTCGGTTGAAAAGTAGCTTACCACCAAGGAGAACATCTACCACCGTAACCTTACCGTTTCCCGACGCAAAAAGTAGGGGTATTATACGTTTAACGTGTGTATCTGTGTGTCTGTCTGTAGCATCTTAGCACCCAGCCGGATGAACCAATTTTGATTTTATTATTGATAGTTTTTTTTTGTTTGATAGGTGTCTTCATCGAGTGTTCTTAGCTTTGATTCATGAAAATTTGTTCTATTGTTATAAAACTATGAGCTTTTTTCTAGTTAATTGCGCTATGAAATTAACTTTCATAGGTCTGATCAATTCTAAAATCTTCTTCTTCAACGATATTGTAAGAACATGGAAGCATTGACTCTACAGAATACTCAAATCCTCACCAACTTATAGCTCATATTTTAAATGTCGTGCTTAGAGTCATTGGAATGCTTTTAATGAAAAGATTAATACATAGATCAGTCGGGTCGGGGTTTAAATATTATATTATTATACATATAGATCATTATCATTTTATACAATAGATCATATTATTATACTATATTGACTTCAAATTGATTGTGATCGGTGGGGATCTACAGAATAGCTAATAATATTTTCGTAGCAACTATGACCTAATCTGTGGTTTCTCTGCAAAGATTTTATTAATTTTGCGATGCGTGTATGTAAAATCTGTGATATCTTCTAGACTTTTCATTTGAATTATATACTGTAAAGGACAATTTTAATCTATAATATGTGGCCAAGCTAATTAATGTAATTATTTGGATAAGGATTAATACTATATACTTGAAAATAGCCTTGAAAGTTATGTAATATTCTTTAACAAAAAATTAAAGATTAAAATGGTTACTGTGAGTCAACCTTAAGAGATAGCGATATGTCTATACATATGCTGTCGCGGACTTTTTTGTAGGTCTTATTAAGTTGTACAACTCTTCCATAGAAAATATTCTTCTATCTATTTTCAATTGAGCAGCGTTCGAAAGAAACGTGTTTTTTCGACCGTTTTTTTGTCGACTTAGGTTGCAAATTAGGTCTCCACGGATGTACCTTTGATTTAAACGGGATAATATATAGCCTTTTTTCATTTCAAAAGTCCATTCTATATATTAGTGAAAGAATTTTTTAAATCGGTCCAGTAGTTTTTAGTTTTTTTCATTACAAACATACAAAAATACAAATGTTCTCTCTTTATAATATTAGTATAGATTATATACTGTCGTCAAGCCTATCGATTGGCTGACAGCTGAATGGCTAATTTTTCTTGTTTTTTTTTTTAATTCACAATGCTATTTATATGTTTACTTGATAATTACTTTTTTGTTTACTTACTTGTATATTACGTGTATGATTATTACTGCCTACATCCTTACTTACTAATATTATAAATGCGAAAGTAACTCTTGTCTGTCTGTCTCGCTTTCACGCCTAAACTACTGAAACGATTTAAATGAAATTTAGTACACAGATAGTCTAGTGCCCGAGAAAGGACATAGGCTACTTTTTAATGCGATACACGGGTCACGGTACGGCGCAGTATAGGTGGGAATATATAAGTGTGCTTATCAGACGACGATAAAGCATTTATACGTATGTGTCTTATTTGTAAATAATTCGCCTAAATAATTAAAAATGCTAAGCACTATTCCACGCGGACGAAGTCGCGGGAACAGCTAATACTAAATAAATGCTTTGACCTTTATCTTTTCGCAGGTGTGCTTAGTTAGCGATCCTCGAGAATCCAACCCGTTCGGACATCTGTACACCCTGAAGTGTCTGGGGAATGTGGTCGGTGGTAGGCAGACAGCTTACAACAACCAGCCTGTTGAGACCCTTATGAAGTGAGTATTGTTAAATGCAGAGTAGTATATACCATTAATTAGATATTTAGTACAGGACGCCCTCCAGCTAGGTGGAGCGATGATATACGCAATCTGGCCGGCAGCGGTTGGAAACAAGAAGCTGAAGAACGAGCTCAGTGGCGTGCCATAGCTGAGGCTTATGTCCAGCAGCGGACGGAAATTGGATGATGATGATGAATTAGATCAGATCAGACACACAATCTTCGACTTTTATTAGCTTTTTATTAGCTTCACCTGTATGTTTGTAACCGACTTCTTTGGGCGCGATTTTGACCCACTTAAACGGCCAGATTTCGTTCAAACTTTGTAGATTTATCGAGGACCGATGACAATACACTAATTTGATAAAAAATTATTCCATTTTTCAACTAAAAAGTTGAAAATAGTTAAAAAAAACTAAAAAACACGCTTTTTATAGAAAACCGAACTAAAAAATAGAAAATAAATTTTTCATCATTCCGAGGCCGAAAGTTTGAATTTCTTCTTTTGTTTGTGGGAAGAAAGATGCATATTTCAGACTGCTCACAATTAGTGACAGTTTAAAATTTAGTCTATTTTTGTTTTAATTTTCTTCCCGTTATCTATTTGAAATAACTTATTACCATGGTAACCGTGCAGTTGTTATTTCAATAAGAGTCAAATTTTCTGATTCTTATAAAAATTACATCAAAAATATACATAGAAAAAAACTTGTGTATAAAAAATAAGTGAATACAGCTGTGTAAAAAAAACCCGACAATGAATTCATCGGATTATTCAAGTGACGACTCTGAAGATGAAGAAGTGCGACGAAACATTGCTGCGGAAGCTGCGGAAATAACTCAAAATTTAGCACCCTCCAAATCGGTACAGCGATATAAAAATTGTTACAATCAATTTATTGCTTGGAAGAAATTGCATCGTATTATGTATTATGATAATGAAAATTGAAATATAATTATTAAATGACACATTTATAATACAGTATTATTTACTGTTTTAATTACTTATTTTATGTACATATTGTTATTTCCTATTCAATATTCAATTTTTTTTGTTTGCGTTCGATAATAAATACTATTTTTCTCACTAAAAAAATTGAATATTTAATTATGTCGAATATTATTAATAATATCTATTAAGTTTAAGATAATTAAAACTATTAATTTTTTTTTTTTCGTCTGGGGGGCCCCGAACCCCCTCAATGAATAATTTGAACTACATTCGTTTTTCTTATATACAATGTCATTAAACTTTCGGTCCTGGTATGATGAAAAATAGTATACGCGCCACGGGAAGATAGCAGGACTTTTCGACCCACGCTTTTGTCACCCTCGCCTTCGGCTCGGGTGACAATATCGCGCGGGTTGAAATGTCCTACTTTCCTCCCTTGGCACGTAATGTACTATTAATAAATTTAAATTAAGAATACTGTTAAAAATTTCAATAAATATAAATTAATAATAGTGTGAATAGAAAAAAAATATTTTAAAAGCGTGGGGTGCTTTTAAGATATTATCAAAATGATAATCACTCTACTCATATCTGTCAATAAAATATGTATAACTATTGACACCATGCACCTCACGCTTTTTTAAAAATAAAATATGTATTTTTTTATTCACTCTATTCTTAATTTAAATTTTAATAAATTTTTATTTTCTATTTTTTAGTTCGGTTTTCTATAAAAAGCGTGTTTTTTAGTTTTTTTAAACTATTATTTATTTGATAGTGTCGTCATGCCTATTAGAGAGGCCTATATCCAGCTGTGGACTGGTGTAAGCTGATGAAGATGATGATGCTATTGTAATGTTATGTATAAATTTCGCAGGGTAGTAAAAGACAGCATACAGGGTGGTGAGGCAGTTTGGTTCGGTTGTGAGGTCTCCAAACGATTCGAAAGGAAGAATGGACTCGAAGACTTGGACGCGTGAGTTATTTTATTTATCTATATAAATTAGCATACTATGTCAAAATAAACATGTAACCTTTTTTGTATTGGAATACTAGCTGACCCGGCGAACTTCGTACCGCGAATATAAATAAACTGTCCAAGTGCGAGTCGGACCCGCACATGCAGGGTTCCGATTGAACAATATTTGCCTGAAACAAACGTTTCTTGTATGGGGCCCCCTTTAATTTTTAATTTAGTTTTTATTATTTGATCTTATAGCAGCCATTGTAATACACACTGTTGAGGACGCCGAGTCCGCTGAACAAATAGGTTATTTAATGTATAGAATCATAGAATATAGAATAGAATATGGAATAATGAATAAACAGTAGTACCTTTAGTAAGTAGTAAGTAAGACTAAATGTATTAGAATTGTATAGAAATATTATTATGTATCGAACTTACACGTGTCACCCTGAACACAAGGCTAGAGGTAAATATAACTCAATCGGACCGCCTTAGGCCTTTGTCGGCATATGGCGGCGTTTTTAATTAAAATGACCGTTGAATACACGTGTCAAATGCAATGACCTCCAGGCGCGTGTATCAGAAGGCGATTTGTGAATTTGGCCCCAAAAGTATGGGAAAGAATACAGACATAGCTCTAGTTGTACAAGTAACTTTTACGTAAATATAGGAACAAAATTGTAACGTGTGTGCAAATGCTAATGTAAAGCAATCCGAAGATAAATGTATAATTGTAATAAAACGTGTGAAGACCAAGAAGCCTATGAATACAGTCCACTGACCCTGTTGTCCTCAACAGTTTTTGGTCATTCGCGCCGAATATAGTGACCAACAGTCCTGGTCGATCGCGTTTCGTCGGCATTTAGTCTCCGGATTCGGCATCACCTGTGGGAACCCGCTGGCTTGAAGACTGCTGCTGAAAGACGCAGCAGTTAACCAGCCGGGCCGACCACGCCAGCTCCTGCAGAGCGGCACCCCCGACGGCTGCAACCGCAGCGTGAGGCGGGGCCCACAGCGTGTACCGCTGTTGCCCTTCGCCAACGGACTCGACGGCTGAGGCGACCGCTGCCCGAGGCTGTGGCTGCGTAGCACGAGGCTACGCCGGCCTAGCTCGAGCCAGCTCGCTCAGCTCGAGTTACCCCGACCCCGCTGGCCCGTGACTGCTGCTGAAAGACGCGGCGGTCGACCGGCCGGGCCAACCACCGCCGGCAACGAACGTGCCGGCCCCCGAGAGGCTGCACCAGGGCAGCGAGAGAGTGCGGGAGCGCGGTGCTACCCGCTGATCCCGCCTCTACGGGCGTACTACGTGCTACGTACTACGCACTACGACGTAGACCCACTACGTCGTAGGCTAATTATAACTTTTGTGTGTTTTTTCTTGCATAATGGTTGTAACCCGCAGTCAAGCCGACCGCTCCGAGTACGACGGCGAAGGTGATCATCACGCCTCACAGGAACGCCGCCGCATCGAGGAGGAGCGACTACGGAGGCTGACCAGGGAGCCGCCTGCCTCACCGTCGCAAGCTACGCGGCCCGAACCGGAGGCAGAGGCGGCCACGAGAGAGCGGGCGCGTACACCGCCGCTCTCACAGCGGACTACAAATTCAACACTGCGGCTACGCTTGGCTGAGCTCGAGGCCGCTGAGAAGATCGCCGAGGTGAAGAGGAAGGAGCTAGCCATCGAGACGGACCTCATCAAGAAGAGGCTGGCCGTTCAAGTGGCTACGCTGGAAGACAACGAGAGTCTTCGGGATGAACCTAACACGACAGCGGACGACCACAGGAAGGTCGACGAGTGGCTGCAGCAGGCAGCACGGGGGGAGCACGTCGAAGCTCCGCGCTGCGCCCGGGAGGAAACACGTCGTGTCAGGTATCATAATAATGATCGTTCTGTCACTCCAGGTCGTTCAAAGAGGAACATAGAGCAGCTAGCGGATGCGTTCGCTAACATGGCGCGACCGCAGCGCCGCTACAACTGCGACCTGCCCGAGTTCTCAGGGGCGCCCAGCGAATGGTTTCCGTTCAAGGCGGCCGTACGGGACTCAACGTTACTGTACAACATCCCGCCGGCAGAGAACTTGCTACGCTTGCGTAGCTGCCTACGAGGGGACGCCAGGGACGCCGTGGCGGCGCTAATACATAGCGCAACCAATCCAGAGGTAATAATGAAGACTCTGGAACAATGCTTCGGGAGACCGGAGGTGATCGTGGATCGAGCACTGGGAGATCTGAAGAGGCTGCCAAGACCCGGCGCTGCCGCGACCGAGTTAAACAGCTTCGCGGTAAAACTTCAGAACGTGGTAAGTATCCTCCAAGGCATCGATCAAAAGGGTTATTTGTTTAATCCGATGTTAGCACGGGAGGTGTTAGACAAGCTGAGCCCGCACGTACGGTCGCGTTGGTGCGACTACGCCGAGAACAACAGAGAGGAGAAGGAGCCCGAGATAGTATTGCTATCTCGCTTCCTCATGCGCGAAGCAGACATCGCGCTACGGCACACGTTCTCGTCTACGGCGACTACGGCTACGGCTACGGCTACAGGTAAAGAAGTAAGGAGCTCTACGGCGAGCTACAAGAAACGGACGGTATACTCTACGGACGAGAAACAAGAAACAAGTAGATGTCTCAACTGCAACGACGCGCACCCGCTGCACCAGTGCCCGACTTACCGGGCGATGAACATCGAGCAGCGGTGGAGGTTGTTAAAGGCAAAGGGAGCTTGTTTCAGATGCGCAGAGAAGAGACACCGTCGGATAGCTTGCAGAGCGCAAGTATGCGGCGTGAATCGATGTCGTTCGCCTCACCATGCATCACTGCATAACGATGCACGAGAGCGACCAGCCGCACAGTCAGCGCCGGAGCAACAAATGAGTAAGAGTAACGACGCTGTAGTAATGTCTGTTGCATCTTTCAGTACCGCCGATCCGAAAGCTGTGCTGCTCAAGGTCTGCCCGGTCGTCGTCTCCGGACCAAGAGGAGAAGTCGACACATACGCGCTGTTGGACGAAGGCGCTAGCATCACCTTGATCGACACAGAGCTAGCCAAACGGATCGGGGCGAACGGACCATCGCTTCCACTACTGATGACCGGCGTGAACATGGAGCAGAGCGAGGGAGATAGCAAGCTCGTCACAGTTCACGTGCGAGGGAGAAGCGAGAACACGCGCTACAAATTGAAGATGCGCACCGTACGAGATCTGAAGCTACGCGGACAGACGATACCGGACTCTTTACTCAATTGTAAACACTTACAGAGTCTAACACCGGAAGAGGTGTGCTACGAGCGAGCGCGGCCACTCATCCTAGTCGGTAGCGACCACTGGGAAGTCATCGTGGGCCGCGAGCTGCGTGTCGACGCCCCCGAGCAACCGGCGGCGTCGCGAACACAACTGGGCTGGGTGGTACACGGGACCGTGCCACACAGTATGGTGACGTGTAGCGAGGACAATGTGCTACACGTCTACGCACCGGACCGGCGCACGAACGAGCTACACGACGAGCGGCTACACGAGTTGGTCGAGTCGCACTTTCGCGTCGACTCACTGGGAGTCGCACTCAAGCCTCGTGTGAGCGAGACAGATGAACGTGCGCAGCGGATCTTCACGGACACAATAAAGAAGATCGACACCGGGTATGAAGTTGGGTTGCCATGGCGACGCGACCGAGTCGTCATGCCGCCCAGCTACGCCTCAGCCGCGAACCGGCTGAGAAGCATCGAAAAGAAGATGGACGCTAACTCGGACTTCGCGAAGGAGTATACAGCGCAGATCGAAAACCTCTTGGACAAGGGGTATGCGGCGCCGTGCGACGGTACGGAGACACCGAGCAACATCTGCTGGTATCTACCGCACTTCGCCGTAGAGAACCCGAACAAACCCGGGAAGCGGCGCTTAGTGTTCGACGCGGCGCATCGAAGTCACGGAGTTAGCTTGAACGATGAGCTGCTAGAAGGACCTGATCTTCTTCTTTCACTGCCAGGGGTTGTTTTCCGTTTCAGAGAGCGACCGATCGCCGTCACCGCAGACATACAGGAGATGTTTCTGCGTGTGAAGATACGAGCGGAAGACCAGCCGGCGCAGCAGTTCCTGTGGAGAGGAGAAGACAGGAGCGGCCCTCCTCGGTCATACAAAATGACGAGTATGATCTTCGGGGCAGCGAGCTCACCGTTTATGGCGCATAGTGTGCGCAACTACAACGCGCACGCACATGCGAAAACGCATCCCCGTGCGTTCGTAGCTATCACGGAGAGCCACTATATGGACGACTTCGTAGACAGCTACGACACCGAGAGTGAAGCCCGGCGCACCATACAGGAGCTACGAGAGGTGCACGCTGCAGCTGGTTTCACCCTGCGGAGTTGGAGCTCCAACCGAAAACGGATTTTGGACGGCGTGCCGCACGAGCTACGCGCTACCCGGCCTACGCAACTGGGGGGAGCGGGGCTCGCCAACAAGATCCTGGGGCTATGTTGGGACCCCGACAAGGACGAATTGGGCTTCAACACGGCAATGCATCGAGTACCGAGCGACGTGCGTGCTCAACAGCGCGCCCCGACTAAGCGAGAGGCGCTTAGTGCGGTCATGTCGATATATGACCCGCTCGGCTTACTTAGTTGTTATACTATATGTGCTAAAATTATTCTACAGAGTTTGTGGCGCCTACAGCTACCGTGGGACAACCCGATACCTGCGGAGGAGGCTGAGCTGTTTGCCGCATGGCTACAACAACTCAACGGGGTCACCCGACTTCGCCTGCCTCGGAGCTACGCCGTAGAGGGTCTACGGGTAGAGCTACACGTCATGTGCGACGCGAGCGAGCAAGCGTATGCTACGGTGGCGTACTGGCGAGCGATTCGCTGTGACGGCGCCGTCAACGTAGCTTTGGTAGCAGCCAAGGCTAAGGTAGCACCACGGCGTACGCTGAGCATACCACGCCTGGAGCTACAGGCCGCCGTCATCGGAGCGAGACTCGCGGACGTCATCAAGCGGGAGCATCGCGTAGAGGTCGTCAGGACGATCTACTGGACGGACTCGGCTACTGTGGTCCAGTGGATAAGGAACGACGCGCGCCGCTACACGCCGTTCGTCGCACATCGACTTGGTGAGATCGCTGAACTAACCCATAAAGATGAATGGCGATGGTTGTCCACAGAGTATAACGTAGCTGACGACGCGACAAGGCTCAACTGCGCACCGCTGAGCGCCGAGGACCGATGGTTCAAGGGTCCTCACTTCCTGCGGAAACCGGAAGAGGACTGGCCATCGAGCGCGGCACCTGTCGAAGAAATAGAAGTCCTGCACACGAGCGAGCAGGAGCAGCACACAGACCGGTGGTTACCCGAGCCAAGCCGCTTCTCACGATATGAGCGACTTTTGAGAGCGACCGCCTATGTGCTCGCTTTCATAGACATATGCCGACGCCGAGCTACGCGCCTGAACATAGAGCACATCGAGCGCGCCGAGACAGCCCTACTGCGACGCGCTCAAGAGGACAGCTTTAGAGCAGAGAGGCGCGACGTAGAAGCCGCTCGCACTCTTACAAAGTCGAGCCGCTTGTACAAACTGGACCCCGTGCTCGAGAATGGATTACTGCGAGTACGGGGACGTATAGCAGCATCGAGCGCTGCTACAGATGTTAAGCGACCAATTATATTGGACGGTCGCCATTATATAACCAAACTTATTGTTTTAAAGGAACACTGCGCTGCGGGACACGCGAATCGAGAGCGCGTAACAAACGACCTACGGCAGCGCTACTGGGTCATCCACTTAAGGCCTACGGTGAGAGCCATCGAGCGACAATGTGGATATTGTCGGGTGAGAAAAGCGAAGCCACAGGTGCCGGCGACTGGAGACCTGCCGAGAGCCCGCCTCGATCCATACCACCGCCCTTACAGTAATTGCGGTTTAGATTATTTCGGGCCAATGACTGTAAAGGTGGGACGGCGGCGAGAAAAGCGGTGGGGCGCGTTATTTACGTGCCTCACTACACGCGCCGTGCATCTCGAGCTTGTTAATACTTTATCCACAGACTCAGCGATCATGTCGCTACGAAGGATGGCAGCGCGACGCGGTTGGCCGAGTAACATGTACTCGGACAACGCTACCGCGTTCAGAGGCGCAGATCGCGAGCTCATCAACGCCTACAGGGAGTGGGCCCCAGCACTGGAAGAAGAGGGGCTAAAAAACAGGATGAAGTGGACCTTCATCCCTCCGGGTGCACCGAACCAAGGCGGCGCATGGGAGCGGCTAGTGCGGTCGGTGAAAACCGCCCTAGCAACCACACTGAGGGAAAAGGCGCCGTCAGAGGAGGTTCTGCACACGCTCCTGACCGAAGCCGAGCATTCAGTGAATGCTCGACCACTGACTCACGTAAGCGTCAACATTGAAGATCCAGAGGCACTAACCCCTAATCATTTTTTGATAGGATCATCAACAGGCCTACCTACCACGGGCCCCTGCACAGAAGCGGACCGCAGGTCATGGCGAGCCAGCCAGGCGCTCGCGGACTCCTTCTGGCATCGCTGGGTGCGGGAGTACCTGCCGACCCTGGTGCCGAGAGGGGAGCCGACCGACCACAAGCGGAGCCTGACGGTCGGAGACATCGTCGTCGTCGTCGACCATACGTTGCCACGTAATGTGTGGCCTATCGGCGTCGTCGAACGAGTCTACCCGGGACCAGATGGCGGAGTACGTGTCGGGGACATGAGGACAAGGACAGGCATCTTCCGACGCCCGGCTAGCAAACTCGCCGTCCTTGTAAGGGATGAGGCTACGCGGGCTACGCCGGGGGGAGGATGTTGAGGACGCCGAGTCCGCTGAACAAATAGGTTATTTAATGTATAGAATCATAGAATATAGAATAGAATATGGAATAATGAATAAACAGTAGTACCTTTAGTAAGTAGTAAGTAAGACTAAATGTATTAGAATTGTATAGAAATATTATTATGTATCGAACTTACACGTGTCACCCTGAACACAAGGCTAGAGGTAAATATAACTCAATCGGACCGCCTTAGGCCTTTGTCGGCATATGGCGGCGTTTTTAATTAAAATGACCGTTGAATACACGTGTCAAATGCAATGACCTCCAGGCGCGTGTATCAGAAGGCGATTTGTGAATTTGGCCCCAAAAGTATGGGAAAGAATACAGACATAGCTCTAGTTGTACAAGTAACTTTTACGTAAATATAGGAACAAAATTGTAACGTGTGTGCAAATGCTAATGTAAAGCAATCCGAAGATAAATGTATAATTGTAATAAAACGTGTGAAGACCAAGAAGCCTATGAATACAGTCCACTGACCCTGTTGTCCTCAACACACACTATGAATAAGCCTCAAAAATACGTTGCTTGTATGGCGACCCCGTTTGTTATTTAATTTTATTGTGTTTTTATCAGTTTTTATACACAAATAGCGAATACCCATGTATGGAAGCGCCATAATGACAACCATCAAAATATGACAAAAAATACCGAACGAACCAACATTGACAACCTGGGACAACCATCAAAATTCAAAATATTAAAATTTAAATACCTTCGCGATAATCCGAGTAATGTAATATGTTGTCGATTTAAAACCCTTAATTTAATACGTGCTTCAAATTGCCTACCGTACCGAAGGGACGAACGTCAAATGTTTGTCAGGAAAGTACGTAGAACAGTTTATACGGGAAAAATGAAATTGTTATTTTTACTATTTTCCTCGCAATTTTACCAAATTTTCTCACCGTTTAAACCTTCCCTGGACTACGAAAAACAATTCAAAACCAAAATCAGCTAAATCGGCCTAGCCGTTCTCTAGTTTTAGCGAGACTAACGAACAGCAATTGATTTTTATATATAAGATGGGGGAATTTTTGTATGGGTAAAGTAGAAAATCAACTTCATGAATGGAGCGAATGTAGGCACATTCGCAGTGCATTGTTTTAGTTATTTTATCTTCGCATTTTTACCTTTCTAATGAAACCGGTTGGGGCGTATTGGTTGGATGGTTCCAAAGCCTATCACGGACATATAGGTACAAACATTGTTTGTGTTGTAGCTGTCCCGGCAGACGTCGTCCTGCCCGGAATAAAAAAATGTTTTCCATCTCGCTCTCTCATACTAGTGTTGTGTTGTATAGTTTTATCATTCTCATATTATTATTGTTATTTAAATGCCAGAGCCATTTAATACTCCATCCACGATTTACATTGGAATGACAGTGGCGCCATCTGTTGAAAATTGGTCGTACCAACTCCTAAAGATCATCACATGATCTATTGCATAGTTTACGAACCTATAAAGGACATAAAGACAAACATTCATTTTTATATAAGTAATTATAGGTAAACTTACTTTCAGGCACGACTACCGTCTGGTGTTCAACACAGAGGTACAGATCGGTCTGCCGAAGGCCGACAGACTGACGTACGGAGACTCTTGCATGACTCACGCCATGGTATTCACTGCTGTCGGTACTGATGTAAGTGTGTTTGTTTTTATAGCTTCACACGGTTTGTGTATTTAGCCCATAGATTACCTACATGAATAGTTACTGGTACGCTATATGGTTTTTTCTTTTAGTTTAATTATGGCTCCACACAATTAGTGTAAGCTTAGCCTACACGTCAAATTATTAGAATAAATTTAAGTTTTTTTCTTCATAGTTTTATAGTTTAGTTTTTAAAGATTCGAGTCGTAAACTCGAGTCAAAGTAACATTCAAGTCAAGTTTAACTCATAAGCTAGTCTAAGTCATACCCTCAGTAAAAATGTAGACTTTACTGAAGGCTTTCAGTGGAATTTTGGTGGGAACGTAAAATGGCATGATTTTCAACATTGTGCTATTTACCTACACTCAAACACGTTTACCGGCACTCAAAAGTTAACCATCATCAGCCTATTTCTGTCCACTGCTGGACATAGGCGCGTCACGACACGCAACTGAGCTCGATCTTCAGCTCTCTGTTTCCAACCGCTGTCAGCCAGCTTGCGTATATCATCGCTCCACCTAGCAAGGGGGCGTCTTTATTTTTGTAGGGGAGCAAAATATCTGTTACGTAGTAACTATTATACAGTGTGTCTGGTCAAGGACTAGTCTAGCGATATTTTGATACTTATATTTCGACATTATTTATATCAAAAAACACTATACACTCTATTACTACACGTCAAAACATTATTAATGATGAATGGTGGCGTAATCGGGATAACGGTCGGCTTTGATGCCAGATGTACCGAGTTCAATCCCTGCCGTGCACCAATGGCCCTCCGGTGAAGGAAAAAAAATGCTAAGAAACCAACAACCCCCGCATGGTGATAGGACACTATCTAGTGTCCGCCTGGCCAGCTACCACCCTCAAGTTAGAAAATCTGTCGCCAAACGTCTAATGTGTTCCGGCTATTCCTTGTGAGCCAGTTACCATTCTAGGCCTAGCATTCTTACCATCTTCGACCGCATCATCACTTACCAACAGGTGAGATAGTGTTCAAACGCTAGCCTATAAGATATAAAAAAAGCTTTTACATCTCTCATATTCGGTAAGTAGGTCCTTATTACCCCCAAATGGGGCTTGTAGGTAACCAATTAGCGCTCTAGGGTAATAATGTAGCTAGAAAAGCCCTAGGGCGGTAAGTAATTTTAAAAAAAGCTTCACTCTTTCAAAAAGTTCGCGTACATCTAACCATCATACTGGCAATAGACATCATGCATTCAGCCCAATGACAAAAGAGGTCGCTTCGCTATTCAGCCTTGTCTTCGTATGAGTATAATAGTCATCAATTTTAAATATCGAACGGCGAAGATCAATTTCGTTCTTGAAAAAATAAATAAAAAAAGATGAAAAAAGGCGGGAATAGAAAACTTTTACTTTAAATATTGTTTGTTTTTGGGATTTTTTTATAATTACGTGCTAATTAGGAAAAAAACATGAGTTCTGCAAGTGATGAAGAAATAAGCTGCACTCCCGATTCAATGAAAATGGAAGCTGAAGCAGCAAGTAACAATCATTTCACTATACATTTTAACTAATAAAATGTTTTATACTTGTAATGCCGGTTTTTTTCTACTTACCTCACAATCGAGATGTAAAGCAGAGTAGGTAGCTCGCGTGTAAGCATCAATTGCACCCTCGAACTATAGGCGCCCTCGCTGCGCTCGTGCGCCTAATCTCGGGCTGCAATTGATGCCTTACAGCCCTTGGCTACTAATCTACTATTAGTATTAGGGTTTGTAAGTTTTGTAACGAAACGGAGCGCCTACCTCTCGCTACATGAATAGAGGGAACCTAGATGGGGAAATATGGTTTAATACATTTATAGACTATTGACTCTACAATACTGTACGATACTTAACTTTACGACAACACTTAGTGTTCGTCACTGATCTTCGGGCCCATTATATCCTGGTAGTGAAGTTCCAGTAAATACCGGCCTTGTTTAGCACATTTAAACTGATCGACTTCATCTTATCAGTGACGTCGGAAATCGTTGAAGTCCTATTAGTATTGGCTTGTTTGACTTCTCCAGTGATCAATTTCAATTCTTCTGCCCGTATGGGCAAATAGCGAAATATAGACGACGATGTATATCGTCGTCTATATTACGCTAATTGACCAATCTTAAACCAATCTTAAGTTTATCCATCTTCCATAGTTTAAGTATTGATTTGAACGGGCCATCGTGTTGGCTCATTATTCTCAATGCACGAACTCATTTTTTTAACAACGACATGTTTACACTCTGTGTTCAGCAATTAATCAGAAAAGAAAAGATAAATGCAAAGAATAATATATTATATTGGACCATGTCTTTGTCGCTCCAGGATATCTGTCCCTTTTTTTCTGTCATTCATTTTTCAATTTTGACATCGTTCCGTCATAAAGAAACAAATCGTTTGAATACCAAAAATAATGCATGATGTGAAAAATGAATGGGATGGTTCAAAATATGCCATAGGTTATATTATGTAGTTTTAAATTGTGTTAATTTCAAACTTTTTGTTTATTTCAGGAGCAAGGCAACCCTATCAAGTTCCGCGTAGAAAACTCATACAGCGACAAAGAGTACGACAAGGGATATCTGCTTCTCACCGAGCCGTGGTTCAGGGAGTTTGTATTTGAGGTAAAACTTTTTACTAAAATATATAAGGCGTTTGAAATAAAACATTTTTTTGTATAAACAAATCGTTGAAGCGACATTTTTAACCGACTTCCAAAAATGAGGAGGTTCTCAATTCGTCCGTATGTTTTTTTACGTATGCTACTGATTAGAACCTGAGTTTAAGATCAAAACCTGTTAGTTATTGGGCATGAGTTTTTAAATGCCAAGTATAAAACAATATATGTTGAATTACTGCGTACTGGTAACCTTGATTGATGGAGGGTGTGGAATGCTGCCGAGTCTATCTGGAACATCACCAAACGTTTTTTTTTATAATATGGAGCGGCAAACAGGCAAGCGGCCCATCTGATGGTATGGTTTATCTGAACAGTCCGCCGTGTATCGGCATGATGTTCTTATCTACATAAGAAAATTAGCCGATGCACGGTGGACTGTTTATTGTTTACTGCGGACATATTAACATTGTGTAGGCCAGGGGTTTTCAAACTTTATGTATCACGCCCCCCCCCCCCCCCCCCCCAACTGCCTAAAATGAAAATGCCTACGCCTCCCCTCAACGCAGGGACCAGCAAGTAGCAGCAAGTGGGCTCGCCAAGCAATTGTAAAAACTGTCAGTATTTTTATTATTTTATTTTATTTATTTTTGGGAAACTTACAGCTAAACAATTATAAAAATTAAAACTTAAATTTTGAAGGCAATTTACAAATTTCCACTAATATGTAGTGAATATTATCAAAATAAGAGTAGGTTTGTAATAAATTAAAGTTATGGAAAGAAATTGCTTGCTATAGTCTGCCTTAATTGCATTAAACTAGTATTAAACAAGTCTAAGTCATGTTGCACAGCCAACTCATTGAAACTTCGGCTCGCTCTTGACTATAAGAGTAATAAAGTCCTTAAGTACATTTTCAGATGTTTTAGCGTGAATTAAAACAGAAATTTGATCTTGTCTAGGGGGGCTGATTGCAGCACTCGCGCTGCTTACAGATAGGATTGTCGCTCTTCCCTAGTGGGGCGCGCCCTCCACTTTGAAAATCAATTGTGTAGGCAGGCAATGCTAAAATTTATGAAAAGTTGTCTTGGTACTTTTATAATAATTAGAATAATGTCCATTGTCCCCAGGTGGTAGTAGACAAGAAGTATGTTCCAGAGAATGTTCTAGAAGTGTTCAAGCAGGAAGCAGTGGTCCTCCCAGCGTGGGATCCCATGGGCACCCTGGCTTGCTCTCTCTGCGATCAATGATAGCTCAATATTATAGGACAAGATCTATATAATTAACTAGTATTACATATGACTGGGGTCTTTGTCCACATATCCGTGTCCGGTTTGTATTCGATTCGTTGTTCGTTTCAGCAGGGTTATTCTCAATCATTCGAAAGCAAATTCGGATTCGAAAACTGCCTTTACTTCGATTTAGATCTTTGCAATTCACAGTGCTCCGATCGGTTACTTTTGATATTTTAATTCGAAAATTCGGTGATTCTAATCTGAAAGGTTTCCACAACAAATGAGTCGCGGATTTATCATATAAAAAATTTAAATGAAGCTTACGAAATCAAATGTATCCGAGTGAAATGAGAATCAGGGTGCTGATCCGCTTTCGCCATCGATTCGGTTTTGTGAATAAATTTTGAATATATTTTTTGAGATACGAATCGAATAGGGATATGTGAGCTAACGTTAGGATGTTCCATTTTTAACGTATCGAACACTAATCGAATCCAAAACGGATACGGATATATGTGCGGAGTACCCGCTAAAACTATGCAATTTTTTTTATGATAAAGTTGCAAACAAGCGTACGTACGGCCCATCTGATGGAAAGCGATCACTGTCGAATTTTAATTCTTTAATATATTAAATTAAATTATATACATTCATATATTTTTAAAACAACCTAACTATAAACAAAGAAATATACCTAATAAAAAACAATAAAACTAAAATTTAGTCTACCAAACCACTACCAGTAAATAAAGTTCCCAACATGCTGGCTGTATTCTCCCGTTGAATAGCAATGCTTAGGCTGGGTTGCACCATCTTACTTTAACCGTAATTATAACTATTAACTGGTGTTTTTATATAGATTTTGACAGATTTTTGACTTTTGTTATAGCTAAAGTAAGATGGTGCAACTCAGCCTTAGTCTCTGAGCTAAATACAGCTGAAATTAATACATATTAAATAATATATTATTTATTATAGTAAAGAAATTAAATTTAAATTAATTCGAATTCTCAACTAAATTGATTTCCCCGATATCTGTGTAATTTCTACTAAATCTATGTGACTTGCTAACACAATGTGATTATCGCCAAACTATGATTCCCTTCGAAACTGTGATTCCCTCGAAAACAGTGTAATTGTCACTTCACAAAAATAGTGATTCTATCTAAATAAAACCAAGGGCCCATAGTTACGTCTCTTATGAATCTCACACCTCTGTATATAATGGGCCAGAACTTAGCCTGCTAAGGTAACATTGTATTATTTAGGGTAACACTGTAGATTAGTTAAGGTAGAGTAACATTCAATTAGTTGGGGTAACATTGAACACACAAGCGTTTGATAAAATTTGTCTACTTTTTAAAACAGTTTGTAAGTATGTTTATTGTATAGATCTTGTCCGCATATACGCCAATAATGTCGTACTAATTTAAATATTAAATTTTATATTTTTCACATACGATAAAATAAAAATGTACCGTAAGGCCTTATTCTCACTAAAATTGCAGCGGCCGGCAATATTTAGTTCAGCAAGAATCGTCAAAAAAAGATTGCTCGCGATGTCGCGGGCATTCTTGCAAATTTTTCCAGTATATGAGGTGGTATTTTTTGTTGTTTTATATTAAAGTCTCAACTGATATTTTCTTTATATTTTTGTAAATTGTTAAACACAATCCAAAATTTTATCGTACCGACGGTACTTTAACCCGCACCCCTCGGATAACACGTCTAAGTGCTCTGCCAATGAAGCCACGACGAAATTAGTGGATTGCATTTTTTTACCCAAATATGCATTGGTGGCGCCATGTATGATTACTTATTTCGAAAGTTAATCAATTTTTGTTTCAATTTACAAAAATGTAAATTCAACACGTCAAGAAACAATATTTTCTTCATATTTGTTTATATACTCGATCCCGTAGTAAATGGCAGATTTATATGGAGATTGCAATGTTGCGTATTATGCACACTAGATGGCGCGTTTTAATTTCCATAGAGATCTTGCGTTTACTTTAACGTGTTCTAGGAAATAAACCAATCTTAAGAAACTCGCACTAGGCACTACGATTCGACACTTTACCCGTATTCAAGAAGATTCTAACGAACGTTGGTGGGACTCGAGTATGGTCGTGTTATTGGTGTTTATGGCTCTAACATTACTGTGAGTCCCCATAGTATCGTTTGTAAATATGGGCGTGAAAATGTTTGCCGTTTCGCCTGCAATGTTGGTGTGAATGGAGCCTAAGCCTCGGCAGTAGTAAAATTAACAATATGTCTTTGTAGCTTTTCTTTTCGTAGTTGATGTCATTTCGCATGTGAACATTATGTATATTTGTTTAGTTTTATTTTGTCTTATAAAAATACATTATTTGGGTGCTACAAAAATTTTGTTCATTGTAAGTTTTACATGAAATATTTTTGTGAATTTTTTCACCGCATTTACGCATGCTACTTGCCACTTGTAAAAAAGTAATAATGTTAAATCAAAAACTAATATTAGATTTTCATTACCACTATTATTTTTATTCTCTATCGTAAAAGGTTGTGTGTTTTTTTATTACTTATAGTTATTTGGCATTAATGACAATTAGTAGTATTATTCCAACCAAAGCAAAAGTAGTAGTATTCCAACCAAAATGCAGATTTTGGTTGGAATACTACTATTTAATTGTCTTATAAATACAAATTTAAAGTTCTGTAGCATTCAATAAATATTTGGAAACTAGTTTAACTAATATTGCTTTGTTAAAGTCCGTATTTATGGTATGAATATACATACAAACGTGGTTTTTTCTATTTGTTCAACATGTACCAATAAAATGATTGTGTTCATTTAGTTACCTGCAATTTTGCTAGTAAGGAGAAATGTACCGCGTGAATGTTTTTATTATTTTTGTACATGAACATAGAAATAAAACTGTTGTGTAAAATATACTAGTTTATTATTTTAACTTCATCCTTTAATTATTACAAAATATTAAGCAACAGTTCTAAATCTAAAGTCGTGTAGGTTTAACTATGCTCGGGTCCACAGCCTTGGCAAGTATGATACAAAACTTGGGAAGAGCGTCGCTGCTTTCTGTGTGATATATTATTATCAGTTTACCGTGCTTAGGGTCAGATCAGACACATCAAGATGTGATGCGACGTGACGGTGCTTGTGGTTTTGCAATGTGCGATGAGAAGCCGCACTGCGCAGCGAGTCGCGCGGTGCCGCCGAATTAATTCAATGAAATGTGTATCGCAGCCAGAAGCCGCGCGGTGCATCCCGATGCCTCCGAAGTATTATAATTATGTGTATATTTTTGTATCGCTCTCTTAAAAAGTGCGCGCTGGGTCTTGTCGCGGTCTGAGCTGACCCTTAATAGTAATAGTATAAAGTATCAATTACTACATATTATAAAACAAAGTCCCTCACTGTGTCTGTCTGTTCGCGATAAACTCAACAACTACCCAACGGATTTTCATGCGGTTTTCACGAATAGTTAGTGATTCATGAGGAAGCTTAAATGCATAATACGATAAGGTTTGTGTTAATTGGTTGAAATATGAAGATGATTGTTGAAGACGTTAATTCATACTCGACGCAACAAACTGATGCAAAAATGCAGGCATATATGCTCTACCCGTGAAAAGCCGGGGTGGATCGCTAGTTATAGCATAAAGTATAATAATAAGTGTACACAATGTACCTATTTGAAGAAAATAAATGGAGAATGGGATTCCGTAGCGTTGCTTATAGCTGGAAATCCCATTGGTGGTCGACCATTGGGTTTGAGTAGCATAGTTTGAGCTCAGCACAGCTCAGTGGATTCGATACTAGTTCTTATCTCATTATAATAACGTAGCATCTCTGTGATAATTAGTGTAAAAAAGTATGTATCTACGTAGACAGAGTATATTAAAATAGGCCTGGCATTAAAATAACATAATAATATGAGAAGGATTAAAACTATACAATCACTAGTATGAGAGAGCAAGATTGACAACATTTTTTATCCTTCGCTGCCATAGAGAAAGTATATATATAGCAGATATAACCCGACTAAAATGATGAACACGTGATACATAATGCCAGCTATAAGATAAAACGAACAACGTAATTTGGTCGGGTCATACATGACAGCGGGTGAGAGCCAATGGGTGCACTAGAACTTGGTGCCAGTGCTGGAGCCAATTTGTAAAATCGCATACGCAGAGAAGGATAAAATGTTGTTCATCTCGCTCTCTCATACTAGTGATTGTGTAGTTTTATCCTTCTCATATTATTAATATTATTTTAAGGAAAAGTCTACTTTAATATACTTAATCAATGTTCTCTGCATATGCGATTTTAGTGTATGGAGCTAGCTCTGGCTCCCAGTTGTAGTGCACCCATTGGCTTTCACGCGCTGCCATGTATGACCCGACCAAATAACGTTGTTCATATTATCTTATAGTTGCCATATGTATCACGTGTTCATAATTTTAGTCGGGTTATATCTCTATAGCTATTTCATTCGCATACGCTAGTCTCGTCTATTTAATATTTCGTCTACGTGTATCCATAATTTCATATGAGTTGAGCGAAAAACCGTTGCACTGGTATTTCCACTAGGATAGCGATTGGGATCGCTATTAGGTAACTGTAGAACACTGTTCCTGCGTAGTCGATTATCTGCAACAAAGATAGATAGATGAATAGATAAACTCTTTATTGCGACACCAAAGATACAGATACATATAACATAACTATTATAGACATAGACTATATCACGTTCAAACCAATTTTCGTTGATGGTGTTTATTGAGATCTACAGCATATAGTATTTTAGATTCTTCACTCCCTTACTTTAAAAAAAGTTAGAGGGGGGGGGGGGGGAGGCAAACATTTTACCACTTTAGAAGTGTTTATCTTTCAAATGATTGACTTTGAGAAAAAATGGTTTTAGGAACCTCGATGTAATTTTTAAAGCTATGTATAGACACCCCGCACCTAGAGGTTTGATGTTTTTATTTGTTTCAGTTCCATGTGTGGGGAGCCTCCCTTTATCTTTTATGTATACTAATATTATAAAGAGAGAACATTTGTATTTTTGTATGTTTGTAATGATTTGGCTCAAAAACTACTGGACCGATTTAAAAAATTCTTTCACTTATGTGTAGAATGGACTTACGAAATGAAAATAGGCTATATATTATCTCGTTTAAGTCAAAGGTACATTCGTGGAGACATAATTTGCAACCTAAGTCGACAAAAAAACGGTCGAAAAACACGTTTCTTACGAACGCTGCTCAATTGAAAATAGATCGATGAATATTTTCTACGGAAGAGTTGTACAACTTCATAAGACCTACAAAAAAGTCCGCGACAGCATATGTCTATCTCTGAAGGTTGACTCACAGTAACCATTTTAATCTTTAATTTTTTGTTAATAAATATTATATATCTTCCAAGGCTATTTTCAAGTATATAGTATTAATCCTTATCCAAATAATTACGTTAATTAGCTTGGCCACATATTATAGATTAAAATTGTCCTTTACAGTATATAATTCAAATGAAAACTCTAGAAGATATCACGAATTTCACAAACACGCATCGCAAAATTAATAAAATATTTGCAGTGAAACCACAGATTAGGTCATAGTTACTATGAAAATATTATTATAAGCTTAGCTATGCTGTAGATCCCCACCTATCACAATCTATTTGAAGTCAATATAGTATAATAATATGATCTATTGTATAAAATAATATTTATCTATATATATATATATATAATAATATAATATAATATTTTAAACCACCCCGACTGATCTATGTATAATCTTTTCATTAAAGGCATTCCAATGACTCAAACACGACATTTGAAATCTGACCTGCTAGGCTATTCTGTAAGCTATCTCGACAACGGAATCCGCGGTGAGATTTGAATTTTGTACTACGAAATTCAACCGTATTGCGAACGTGATACGATTGAATTTCAAAGTACGAAATTCGAATCTCACCGCGGATTCCGCTGTCGAGATAGCTTACAGAATAGCCTAGCTGAGCTGTAAGTTGGTACGGATTTGAGTATTCTGTAGAGTCCAGGAGATGTCCCTGTAAGTAGACCTCCCGGGTACTAGTGGCCGCCTTCTAATGCAGGGTCAGTGTATACTAGTTTTAGTTTAATACTACTTATATCAATTGAACAATAAAAGAAGGGGATAGAAAATGTCAATTTTTTTGCCTTTTTTTCATTTTATTTGTTAATTTTGTCGTCGCGCTGCACATGTAGGTACTTATGTAAAAAGCAAAGAATGTCACACATAAAATGGTAGGTAGGTATAAGTCAGCTGAGTTTCTTGTTTCAAGGGAATTCACGTTAAGATCTTTAGGGAATTTCTATCGACAATCTTGCAAAATATTAATTGTAACCTACTTGAAATTGGTAGGTTATTTTATTATTTACTGTAGGTAGGTTACGTAGTTCCTATAGGTAGGTACCAAGGTGGTCCCATTGTAATTTCATCGAGATCTGATGAGTATCTCCAGAGATATGACGATAAACGTCTCAAACTTGCAACTGAAACTGACTCGCGCGGCATGGAAGTCGGTTGTTTTAGTTTTAACTATCTTAATTAAACTATCACATAAACTATCTTAATTATAGTATAACTGTAGTAGTTTTATCCTACCTCGACATTAAACATGAATGTAGCACTTTAAATATACTCATTACATTGTTCTACCTTAAAGTATTCTTCTACCAATTATATGCTTCAATAAGTTTCTAACATTCAACCCTATAGGAGAGGCCGCGAGTTGACCGAGTTATTCAGACTCTCGCCGTGCGGACTTACGGTGCATTTTACTGTGCGCATCACGCGGTTCATAGTTACTATTAGTTGATACTGTGACGCAAATTCAAGGTCGCACTCGAGGCGTGAAGCGCATTTTGAACGTTACCGGCGTTGTAACTAGGTTTAATCTCGCATTTTTGCTCTCAGGGAGTGCAATTTCTGTACTTGTACTATTAATTATTCTGTGCACCTGGCCAGTTTTGGTAGATTTAATGGTCCCACTACCTCTGTACGAACACCCATAATTCATGAATGCACATAAAACTTTCATTGGTACCTACCAATGAAAATTTTATACCATACAGCGTTTTATATATACAGCTATATACCTATATAGCTAGGATTAGAACCAACAACCGTCGGGTCAGAATCAGGGTAACTATCCTTTAAGCCGGCGCCAGACATAGCTCAAACATTTGGGCACTTATTTGAACACACATTTGAGCACATGTGAAGCACGGGTATTTGAGTATTTGTTCAAAGTTTGCTCAAAGTTTGAACAAAGTTTGGCACTTTGCCATTTGGTGTCGGTTTTTGAGCGCACATCAAAGCGTTCAAAGTTCGAAACTGCAAAAAGTGTTGTTTGCAAAGTATGTGTGGCAGGTACCGCAAATAAGTGCTCAAATATGTGACAAAGTATGTGACAAAGTCTTTGTCAAACATTTGTTTGTGTCTGGCGCCGGCTTTACACTAAAGGGCCGTCCAATATCACTACGTAAGTATTATAAAACAAAGTCCATCACTGCGTCTGTCTGTCTGTTCGCAATAATCTCAATAGCTACTGAACGGATTATCATGCGGTTTTCACCAATAGCCAGAGTGTTTATGAGGAAAGGTCAGGTGCATAATTCGTTAAGGTATTGTGAAAATTGGTTGAAATATAACGATGATTGTTAAATATGTTAATATTTTATATTCGATGCAACAAACTGATGAAAATTTTGTAGGCATATATGTTCAACCCGTGCGAAGCCGGGGCGGGCTGCTAGTTATTTTCATTTTTGTATAAAAATCTTAAAGTGGTTTACAGAACCTACCTACCAAGTTTCAACTGTGTAGTCTTAATACTTTCGGAATAAAATGGCTGTGACATACGGACGAACAGACAGACAGACATGACGAATCTATAAGGGTTTTTTGCCATTCGGCTACAGAACCAGGCCTCCCTCACTCGCCCATAGCTACTGCGCTTTATACCTTCTTCCGTCAACGCCGGCGGTAATATCTGCAAGTCGGTTGTCACTGCTCACACGCGCGCAACGTATATTATTATTCAAATGTCGGGATAACTGCGCATTCGTATTCTATATTAGAAACGATCTAAGTTTTTCATAGTCATTTTGCGGGTTTGATAAAAAACAAGCATAATATTTTTCATTTTTAGGGTTCCGTACCCAAAGGGTAAAACGGGACCCTATTGCTAAGACTCCGCTGTCCGTCTGTCTGTCTGTCTGTCTGTCTGTCCGTCTGTCACCAGGCTATAGCTCATTAACCGTGATAGTTAGACAGTTGATTTTTTTACAGATGGTGTATTTCTGTTGCCGCTAGAACAACAAATACTAAAAACAAAATAAAGTTAAAAATTAAAGGGGGTCCTCATACAAAAAACGTGTTTTTAAACGCCATCTTTCTAATTAGTTTCGGCAAAATGACATAGATGGCGCTAGTAAATAAGCCCCGTCTTTCTAGATCGCGACCAAACCAAATATTCTTGGTAATATCAATTAATCAAATATATGAGGTTGAAACTCTGTTATGTTTCGTATTGTACGGAACCCTCCCTAAGTGTGCAATAAGAGACGCGATGCTGACTCGCACTTGGCCAGTTTTATTTTATGTTAACGATACTAAAATGACAAGACGGCGTAAAATTAACTTTCTCGACTTCAAATTCGACTCTTCGTTAGGAATTTTGATGTTATTTTGTGAGGTAAATAAAAATAATTCGTAAACTTTTTTTTTATTTCATTCAGTCAACCCTTTACTGTATCGGGCGTGCGCCGGTTACATCGCGCGCTGAACTAAGTAATAACAACGCTAGGTCGAGCGCCTTAGATATATTGTCTGAAATAAGCGTTGGTATTGTGTTTTTGTAGGGGAGTGAAATGTCTGTTACGTATTAACTATTATATAATCTGTGACAGAACCCTTAAAACGCATACCTACCGATCACAGTACATATCATGATCCGAATGGAACTGATTGTTCGTCTGTCAGCAGCATAATATCGTCCAGTCGTGTTAGTTCAGGTATACCTACCTACATCTTATTGTACTTACTGTACTTGTTACCTACTTACCTATAACAATAAACACTTATAGTATTTTGACATTATATTTATTATGAGAGGTATAAAAAACCCTTTAAAATCACAGTTTTACAATCATATGTAAAACTGTGTTAAAATGTAAGTAGGTACTCACTAAATAAAACAGCGACGCGTGGTAAGCGACTGGTCTCGCGCTGATGGCTGCAATGATCAGCCAGTGACACAGCATTACTGGCAAGGACAGTCTGGCTGCCAGTTTCCATCCTCGCCAGCCGAAGAACCTCCTTAATGGACCTAGAAACCATTCAATGTCAATGTGTTGTTGTTGTTCAAACTTCAAATCAAACCTTGAATAGTTATCTGTAAAATTCAATGAACAATGTAAATGTTGCTATGAAAATCTGTGTCTGCAATACATTCGAATGTATTAAAAATATGAATCGTGCTATTTACAATATTAAAATGGATCACTCCTTTTTTACCCGACTGCGCGGGAAGGTAATGTGGTGTCCATCAGTCTATGTATGTGTATGTGGACACACACATAGGTAGGGGAAGGGAGCCCAGTGTGGCCACCTTAAGGTTAGATGAGAGAAAAGCTTATAATAATACAAAAGCAAAAAAATCTGTTGATGCAATTACATGCTACATTTATAGTAGTTTGATAACGTATCAAAAATGTAATGATTCAATTTAAAAAAAATGAAACTAGAACCCAAATAGGAAACCCTTTCGAATGCTCTCTTTGCCCGGAGGGGTGGCCTAAAGCGGGCATAGGTATAAGGGCAAATTGAACACGCATTGTGTAAAACGCCAGTGTAAAATAATTTTCAAATATCAAAGAATATCTTGAGAGAAACAGACACATAAAAGTTTAAAAAATCTTGTTTTTTGTACACAGGCTGCACTGTCTATCGGAGATGTCAACTACGACTGCCGTGGACTGAGGCAGTACGGGGGGGGGGGAGGGGAAGGGGGGCCGGTTAGGCCAATGGGACAAAGGACCGCGTAAAATTTATAATCGATTTTGAAATGGGTGTTCGCTTTAGGCTGGTGCCCGCTTTAGGCCTCCTTCCCCTACAGTACACAGAAACAGATACACACGTCGAACTTATAAAAAATCACCTTCTGTTTTCGTCGGGGGTTAATAAAAAAAAATCAAACATCGTAAGCTAATATGACCGTTTAAAAATAAAGACGACGACCGACCCCTACATTCACATGCCAAATTGGCAAGATAATGCTGAACCCATACAATTATGAACATCTTTTTATTGTAACCGTATATGACGTGAATAAATGATTTATGAATTTTATATTACCGACCCGCTTTCTTGCGGTCCATGACACTGTACATTACATAATACATGATTACATACAACTAAAATATGAACATACCATCAATATTAATAACTCCAAAGAGCACAAAGAATAAACTCAAGCAGATAATCGAACGATCCGTGCCCAAGAAGAGAGCTGTGACGATCCTGTGCTCGTAGTGTCGTACGTGACTGCCCGACCAGATCACCCAGGTTATGTCCACGGGAATAATCCACTGATGAACGAGTTTAAGCCACTGCAAGAATAAATAAGTCCAACTGTATTCCAGACTTGACATGTTAGTCTGTGCAAAAAGAGAACCATTGAGATCGCGTCGGTCTTCAGTGGTTTTAATTTACTGTTTTTGTTGCATTGACATCACTGCTGTCATTACTAGTACGACCCAAAATGTTTGATAATTAACCAATTATATAGATAATTAACCAATGGTGGGTACTTAACTACTCTTATCATTAACGTTTGCTACTAGGTAGGTTCCTTTCCTTAGCTTTGAATGTTAGTTCATCGTAACGCCACGAAGTTTCTCTTTTTGCACAGACTCTAAGGCCCACCGCCTCGGAAATACTCGGAATATACCAAAGCGGAAAGTGTGCCAACGACAAATAGCATTAAGGCTTGCTATAACTATTAGTATTTGTGGCTTCGCTATCTGTTCTGTAGCTTGGCGCCTTCGAGCCTTGGCGCACGTAATCGCCTCGCCTTGGGAAAAGCTCACGATTCTCACGAACCACACGCGGCGCACGGTCAACTCGCCGTAACCGCTTGCGGCCTTTGCTACACATAAATATATGGATCTGTGTTGCGGCCTTTACATCTTTTTTAACCGACTTCAAAAAAAGGAGGAGGTTACAATCACTTTTGACATACAGCTGGAGATGATATTTGCTGTGGATATTCTGTGCTTTTATTGTAATAAAAATATCTTAAAATATGCCAGAAGTGATAAAAAGTAGTGTTTGAGAGTTGATGCTAAAAGTAGTAGATTTTTATTTTAAAGAAAAGCAGTCTAGCGCTTCGATTATTCCATTTGAAAAAGTAAATGAGCACGTCGCAGCTGCAACAGGTAAGTGTTACCATACCATAGCTTATAAGTGTCCCCGTTATTACCAAAACATACTCATTCATATTTTGTTGGCTTAGGTAAATATAGTACATACGTATTAAATTAATTTTATGTATGGTTAAGTACCTATCTACTTAATTTTGCTGCCCTTTTTTCAGATATTGCGGTTACCACTATATCATTGTGATCGTAATCCTATTGAAATGGTCTGGGCATCCACGAAACTAAAAGTAGCCGAGGTAAATATTTTGAAGTCATCCAATCAAATGCCAGAAATGGTACAGAATGCTAAAAAATAAAAAAATAACAGCAAACACATAACAACTGCATAATTACAGTAAAAAAAAATAAAAAAAGTGTTTTATTATTTAATATAATTTACATTACTTTTATTATCATGTAAAAACATCAAAACAATTCCTAAGTTTAAATGTCATTACGGTCGAGTAAAACAATTCCCTAAAACTAGGGAGATTTTATTAGCTCCTAATTCTAATTCCACACCCACGCCGTCATGGCAATGTCATCCAAGTCACAGAATAATGAATAGTACAATCCAATTGCAAAATGATCCTTGTAGCACTGTATTTCCTCCGGTAAGGCTCGTAGCCGCGGCGACGTGACGGCGCTTTGGTAGAGTCCGGCCATAAAGGTTAGCAAAGTAAAAAGCAAAAATGACACTACGCTCCCACGCACCCACCGTGCTCAGTCTGATAGGTTAGCGATTGACCACTATCTCATCTGGTGGTAAGCGATGATGTGGTTGAAGATGGTGAGCCTAGAATGGTCTGACTCTCAAGGGCTGGGCTGCCGGGACACCGTAAGGTCACAGTTTTCACAATCATACAGTTGAGAATCGCCATTGATGTCGGACGACACCGCTGCCTGCGTAGGTACTTACGCTATCAGCCGTAAATGTGCAAGGGTTGTAAAAAAAAAACTACGAGATATTAAGAGACAAAAATTGTTATTGACTTTAAAAAAAATAAAATATCAAGACTATCTCACAGAGATATTTTATACGATAGTACACCTTTTTACCCGACTACGGCGAAGCAAAAAGGAGGGTTATGTTTTTGAGCGGTATGTGGGTATGTATGTATGTAAGTATGTTTGTATGTATGTTCATCTGTTCCCTCATAACTTTTAAACTACTTATCATAATGTAACAAATGAGGTGTCCTTGAACGCGTCTTATTTGTCTGCTGGTTATAGGCTATATGACGTCACAACAAATTCAATGTGGCGGTGAAGGTTTTGGCGGCAGATTTTCTTCTTGAAGTTGGTAAGCTACTTTATGGTAGCTTAAGTTAGGCGGAACATTAAAATAATAATCCTACCACCTGCGGATTATATGATAAATGATTATGCGATAAGCAAAACGCTCGCCTGATAGTAGGCGTATAACAGCAAACACATAATAAAAAAATTGCGCGTCACTGCGCCATTTTGGTTTTTTGGTGTTTGGCGGAGTATGGGGCTATGTACCTACCTACTCGTATGTACCCTGTATTTCACTGGCCACTTTGCACTTCCAGTCAAAAATTTTACTTTTCCTATCAACTTTGTAACTCATAATTCGAACCACCTCCTTTTTTGTGAAGTCGGTTAAAAATAGAGTAGGTTCTCAATTCGACAGTATTTTCGTAGGTTTGTTACCTCACAACTCCTCCGTCATTTATTAACCGATTTGGATTTTTTTTTTGAAGTATTCTTTACGTTAGGTCCCATTGTAAATCCATCGAGATCTGATGAGTATTTCCAGAGATATAGAGATGAACACCTCAAACTTGCAACTGAAAATGACTAGCGCGGCATTACAAGCCGGTTTTTTCGTTTTCTATGCGATCTTAAATCATTTCAGAAATATTTGGCTACCTTATTTTGATTGCAGTCATACTTCTTTTCCTGTATTTCGTATTGTAGATGTGCTAAGAAGAGACCCATGAAGCAAGCTTGCAGAGATCCCCAGGTCGATACGTAATACTGCCAGAATGACTCCACTCCTATGAAGTAGCCTCTCATCTTTCTGAAAATATATAGGTCACTGAAAATTCAGACCGATTACTTTATCCTCAACAAAGTTACAGGGAGTCTAAAATGTCCTGGATTTCGAGTAAAGGAATGTATGAATGTGCGTTTCTCTTCGTCTTGTTTTTGCTAGACTGGACAGATCACAGGACAGATAATTCTCTAACTAATATTATAATAAATATAATAAAATATATGTGTGGATGTGTGTATTGATTTGGCTCAAAAACTACTGAACCGATTTTAAAAATTATTTCTCTAATTTATAGAATGGACTTTCAGAATGAAAATAGGCTTTAATTTAATATCCGGTTTAAATGATAGGTACATTCGTGGAGACCTATTTCGCAACCTAAGTCGACAGTAAAACATTCAAGAAAACACGATTTTTACAGAGGGAACGCGGTGTGCACTTTTCCATACAAATGTATTCCCCTGTTTTAACCCTGGAAAATGCTTCTAGAGCAAAATTTGTTTCTACAAAATATCAAGGTCTGTTGTAGCTACGCACCTATAATTTGCTTTTTTTACCAACCAATTGCAAAAAGAAATGAAGCCTTCTAATCTCCTCTTTAAGATTTTTGAAGAGTCATATTTCTATTTGCAATCGGTTGGTCTTAATAATTAGGATAGTTTAAAAACTAAAACAATCGACTTCCATGCCCCTCGAGTCAGTTTCAGTAGCAAGTTTGAGACGTTTATCATCATATCTCTAGACATACTTATCAGATCTTGATGAAATTACAATGGGATGACCTCGAAAATGTACCCCACAGATTAAAAAAGGAATCATTCGAATCGGTTCAGAATTGACGGAGTGATCGCGTAAGATACATACAAAAAAACCCGGCCAAGTCGAGTTGGACTCGCCCACCGAGGCTTCCATACCACCGTTGCTTGGTACTAATTAAGCTAGATCTTAGAACTGTATGAGCGCTCATATAACTAAGACACCTATCTAAATTGGCGTAAACTATGTATGTATGGGCACAGAATAATGAATAGTACAAGTATGGGGGACACCCTTTACTTTACAACTATTTTTTAAGTTGTGGAATTTTATTTTTATTTGTGCTGTAAGACCTTGCTCCGTGCCAAATTTCATGATTCTAGGTCAACGGGAAGTACCCTATAGGTTTTCGACTCAAAACCTATAGGGTACTTCCGGTTTACCTGAAATTGTCAATTTTGGTTAAAATCAAGAGCTTACAGCACAAATAAAAGAAAACTTCCCAAATATAAAAGAGTTGAAAATTAAAAAGGTTAAATTAAAATTAAAGAGGTAAATTTTGGTACTTACAAGTTATAGCGAAAATCTAAATTTGCCCATATCTTTTTATCGTGTTGATTCAGGACTTTGATTTTTATACATTTAATAGGGACTGTAGATCTCAGTATCTGGTATAAATTTCAACTTGCTAGGTCTACCCGTTTCGGCGGTGACACACGGACAGACAGACAGACGGACAAATGGACAAGAAAGTGGTCTTATAAGGGTTCCTTATTTTACCTTTTGAGGTATGGAACCCTAAAAAGAAAAGAAAAACATACAGATGAATTGAGAACCTCCTTTTTTTTGGAAATCGGTTGAAAAAAGCAAATGATAGGTAGCTACAGCAGACCTCGATATTTTGTAGAAACAAAGTTTGTTCTAGATGCATTTTCCAGGGAGGAAACGGTGGAATACATTTGTATGGAAAAGCGCACCCCGCGTTCGCTCTTAAACGGAAGTATATCATCCCAAATCAGACAAGGTCATATTCAGTACCACGTTTGAGGTGTTTATTTTCATATCCCTGGAGATACTTATCAGATCTCGATAAAATAAAAAACCAACGAGACCAAACGGAAAGTATACTCTTTCGAATAAAAAATAATTTTACAAATCGGTTATTAAATGATGGAGTTCTGAGGATTCTGAACAAACATGAAAAAAATACAATCGAATTGAGAACCTCCTCCTTTTTTGTGAAGTTGATTAATTATTAAATTATTAATTTTATCAAATATTCTCAGTAGGTACAGCTACTTACTCTGGAACAGAAAAATATATCAAAGCCTGCCATCCAGTGCAGTAGTTGACGACGACGCTGGTGACTGTTGTGATGATGAACAGGCTCCCGTACAGACGGAGTGCTTGTTGTCTCCGGGAGTGCATGATGATGGTCAGAGCGCAGGATAGGATGTAGAGGTGCATGTCTACTATCAGGAACCTGGGGGTCGGTCATATATATATATATATTTATATCGTATAGGCTAGCGTTTGAACACTATCTGAACTATTGGGATGTGATGATGCGGTCGAGGATGGTAGCACGCTACGCCTAGAATGGGAACTGGCCTCAAAGACAGCTGACGATCGCCGGAATACATTAGACTAGTTGCTGGCCAGGCAGTGTCTACTACCACACAAATTATGTTAACAGTTCTCAAATTTCCTGACTCCTGTATTTCTAATATACAATAATAATTAAATCGAGAACGATGTTCGGTGCTAGACAACTTGTTGATGGGTTGGATTAGTTGCACAATGTGGATGGATCTAAAGACAGTTGTGCTGCGCCTCGTCTCATTGCCGTCTTCTATTTCCCGACAAGCACAATTTAATGACATCTTAGACCGCATGGTTAGTGTTAACAGATGAGATATCATTTGAGGGCCCGGTGGCGTAATCGGGAGAACGGTTGGTTTTGCTGCCATAGGTACCGAGTTCAAACCGCCGTGCACCAATGGATTTATCTATTTAAAAATGTATGTGCGCTTTTCACAGTGGTCCTCTGGTGAAGGAAAAACATCGTTAAGAAACCAACAACCCCCGCATGGTGGTAGGACACTATCTAGTGGCCGCCTGGCCAGCTACCACCCTCAAGTTAGAAAATCTATCGCCAAACATCTAATGTGTTCCGGCAGCTGCTATCCTTGAGAGTTCAGACAAGTTCCCATTCTAGGCCTAGCGTGCTTACCATCTTACATCAACCGCATCATCACTAACCAACAGGTGAGATAGTGGTCAAAACGCTAGCCTATAAAATATTTTAAAAAAAATGTACATGTCTGTCTTGAATTGATTTTTATTTTTTGAACTGATAGATATTGTTACGTGCAGGGTGGTATAAAAATGGCAATCCGATGAGATATACGTTTAGTAGTTGTCCAAATCGTCTTGCACAATGACCAGTTATGTTTCCTATAAGCACAGGATAAATGTATGAGTGCTCACCGATGAATAGTTATCGGTGATAGCTCCACGTCTGTATCGCCAAGGACAGGTTCTGACGGACCGGTTGCTGTCCGTAGTGAGCATGCTGCAGATCGATGTTTCCGTGATATACATCGTTGCAGGAATTCAGGCTTCACAATTGTGCGCGATGCTCCTATGTCCACTATGAACTTGCAGTTCTTGCTGTTTAAAGTGTCCTAGACGATTAACCTGTTCCCGTTGGACACTTTTGTCACAGTGATGGTATGGGCTCTCTGGCCGCAGCTCTGACGACGTTTCATTTCACGTTTCTTCTGCCACTTGGGTACTGTTTCTTCGTTTTTGGGCAATCAATCCGAATATGTCCCTTTTTCTCCACACCCGTAACATGTCGGTCCACAACGGGGCTTCCTGTGTTCGGTCACCGGCTCATCAGCAACCCTTTACGGTTTAGTGCCTCGTCGCACTGCTTCCAATTCCAAAGCATGAACCAGGGTGTTCTTGAGTGTCTGATGGTATCCCAATCATACCGCAGCGCGTACCTCACCATCCCTGATTCCTTCAACATCAATGACTGATGGTGTCGACACGTAGGCTCGTTGGACCAACCTCTCAATTTCATCTGCCCACTGTTGCAATGTCTCTGTGGGCTTCTGGGTACGCTCATGTAGTCACGCCCTGTACGCATACCTGTAGCGCGTTTCGAGAGCTTCCAGCAGGGTCTTCAGCATCCTTTCTTCTTTAAATATGCGTTTCAGAATAAGCTGAGCGTCTTCTTTCAGCGCTAATATAAGCGCTGTATTTGCGTGCTCTTCTGTCTAGCCATAAAAAGGGCATATTCGGATTGATTGTCCGAAAACGAAGAAACAAGACCCAAGTGGCAGTAGATACGTGAAACTAAACGTCGTCAGAACTGCGGGGCGGACGCCGATTGATTAAGAGAGAGCCTATACCATCACTGTGACACAAGTGTGCAACCGGAACAGCTTAATCATCGAGGGCACTTTAAACAGCAAGACCTGCAAGTTCACAGTGGGCACAAGAGAATCGCTCACAATTGTGAAGCCTGAATTCCTAGAACGATTTATACCACGGAAACATCAATCTGCAGCATGCTCACTACGGAAATCAACCGGCCAGTCTGTACCTGTCCTTGGCGATACAGACGTGGAGATAGTCATCAGTGAGCACTCATACATTCATCCTGTGCTTATAGGAAATATAACTGATCATTGTGCAAGATGTTTTGGACAACTACTCTGGATCATTGTGCTAACCTAGTGTTATGTGGAAATAAACGTATAAATGAAATGAAATAAAATACTTTTATTGCTGAAAATGTAGTACAAAAAAAGATGAAGTAGTATTTAAGATGTTCTTATATTCTACCACTGTGGTGTGCAATGTTTTTGCCTGGTAGGCTACATAAATTGGAGAGATCTCATCGGATTGGCATTTTTCTACCACCCAGCACGTAACAATATGTTTAGGGACAGTTTCACCAGTGCCTGTTAGTCCCTGATAGCCTATTAGGAACTTATTACCAGATTTTGACAAATTTTATATGGCGGTAGGTATATGTCAGATAACCTTATCTGAAACTTATCAGAAACCGGTGAAACTGGCCATTATTGACTTACCAAGTCGGCATCAAGCAAATCTCACCGCTCCCAGTCATGTAGTTAATAAAGAAAACATGAGACCAAAAATGTCGACGACAGATGGCGTTGTTTTCTGCTAAGATTGGCGTTAATGCCGAAGACCTCGGAGGCGGCCACCAAGTGGCGGTGTAGCCAACAACAAGCAGGTACACTGGAGCTATCCTAGAAAATACATGTTATTATGGAGTTTCAGTATTACTCGAATTCAGTGTAAAACTTATTAACAGCTGGCCTAGATTCCGATATGCTCAGAACAGAACGCGTGCATAACTCATGACCCCAGTAAATTTAGCCCGCGTGCAACACTCCGAAGTTCACTGGACAGCGGCAATTCCTCCTTGATGACCTCGCATGTCGTTTGCTTGTGTGCACTGCCCCTTTGCCTATGTCTTGCTTCCACTAGAGAGGTATTTAGTGGAGTAATATTAGCTAAACATTTAGCAAAATTAATGCAGTTGTTTTATGTATCGGGATATGTATTTTATAGAGCGAAGTTAAAATTTAAGTACTCTCCCCCTCCCCCTTTACCGGGTGAGCGTCCGTGGCGTGGCGAACGTGGCTTTTTACCGTTTTAAAGAAAACCATACACGATACGTGAAAAATGGGTAAATACGATATGATCCTTCATAAATTTACTATCTACCTATAATACATGAAAAAGCAATGTCACTTAATGTTTCCGCGTAATTTGCAACGAAAAAATAGGGGATGAGTACTTAAATTTTAATTTCGCTCAATAACCTACATATCCCGATAAATAAAACAACTATATTAATTTCGCCAATTTTTCCATACTATTCTATTTAAAATGCTTGGACTAATCTCCCTGTGTAATAATTAAATAGGTACGTACGAATTTACGTTGTCAAATTCAAAATGCTCTGCCATGACGTCAGCCGGTATGTGCAGGCTTCCATGTCATAAAGTAGCTACTCACGATGCAATTTCGTATTCGATTATTCGATTTTTTAGTATTTCGATTTTTGTTACCTACGGGAAGGTCATTGTTGCCTTTCTGCGTACGTAAGCTTAGCTTAGACCTTAAACTACCCTAAACGTGGGTGCTACCCTGGTGGGTGGTACCGTAAACTCTGGGTGGTGCTAAATAGGTGACCATAAGTGGGCTCGGTTTTGGCTCGAACAACTCACCGGTAAAAAGAAATGTTGCTAATTTGTTCGCCAAGTTCCGGCATGTTGAACCATGGTCGAACCTTTACCACTTATGGTCACCTATTTAGCACCACCCAGAGATCAAGTGAAGGCGGTGAAGGGTAGTTTAAGGTCTAAGCTAAGCTTACGGACGTAGAAAGGCAACAATGACCTTGGCGTAGGTAGCAAAATCTACTTATTTTCAAAACAAATACATGTAAAAGAGACATCAAAAGTTAATTAATAGTACCGATATTCAGTCTCATTTTATATCAAATCTATTATTTTTCCTGCTGCATACAGCGATGCAACTTAAACATACTAATTGTGTCTTAACATCTATGAAAGAATGGGCAATATGAAATAAAACTGGCCAATTGCGAGTCAGACTTTGTCCCGCACACGGAGGGTTCCGAACGCCATCTATCGAGTTTCTAACGAACTTCTAACACCAACTAAGTAAACGTTAACACAAAGGTAGAATAGTATTATATAGTAGTAATAGTAATAGTAGTAATAGTAATTTTAGTAATTAATATTATTAAATATCTGGTTGACCGAGCTTTGCTCGGTATTTTTTGCCACTTAAACAGACAAATATGACTCTTCCCGACATCTATTGACGAATAATAATACTATTTTTTTTAATTGAGAGCAACTAACTCCTTTACTGGTACAGTACTTCTACTCGCCAATAGATCTCGGGAAGAGTCATATTTTAAGTTGATTATCAATAAAGTTGATTATTGAAAACACGAATAAAACAACATTTTACTGAAAATGACTCTAGCTAGATCGATTTATCGCCCCCGAAATCCCCTGTAGGTATACTAAATTTTATTTAATCGTTGGAGCCGCTTCCGAGATTCAGATTAAGGTAAAGACGATAGCGCCATCTTAGCAACTAGATAGGTGGCGCTGCGCTATCGTAAAAAACTTTTTTTTAAACTTATCTTTAATTTTTAACTTTGTTCTGTTCTTAGTATTTGTTGTTATAGCGGCAACAGAAATACATGATCTGTGAAAATTTCAACTGTCTAACTATCACGGTTCATGAGATACAGCCTGGTGACAGACGGACAGACAGACAGACAGACAGACAGACGGACAGCGGAGTCTCAGTAATAGGGTTCCGTTGGTACCCTTTGGGTTCGGAACCCTAAAAATAATGTTAAAACTAATTTTGACTTCATCGCACCTTTTTAATATGACCCGCATAGTTTAGCTAAATAAAATTTGCAGAGGTTGTAGCTAGATAAATACTGAAGTTTTTAAAATAGGTATGAAAAAACAAATGTGATTTTTTTTTGTATTGGCTACGGAAACTTTATGCAGTAGCATTTGTCTATGAGATTTTTTAACTTTTTCTATTATTATAAAAGTATTTACTTTTCGAGTAAAATAATAATAATACCATACATGTTTTCTAGACCTTTCCAAAGCCTTCGATTTGGTGTCCTATGATGTCTTATGGAGGAAAATGTACGAGGATACAACATTGCCTGGTGAGCTGATAGAATTGTTTAGATTCTGGTACGGTCATCAGAGCAATGTGGTACGGTGGGCAGGCTCGTTGTCCGACTCGTATGGACTGGACTATGGGGTCAGACAGGGAGGTCTGACTTCGCCCCGCCTCTTCAGTCTTTACGTAGATCGGCTTATCCGTGAGCTCAGTAGCACCATGATAGGCTGTTCAATTGACGGGACCGTGGTCAATAATATCAGTTATGCCGATGACATGGTGCTGCTGGCCCCGTCAATCAGCGCCCTTAGAAAGCTTCTGTCTATATGTGAGCGATACGCGGAGGCTCATGGTCTTACGTACAACGCAAAAAAGAGCGAGTGTGTTTTATTCAAGGCGGGCTCTAAAACCTATACGGAGGTACCGTCTATCACACTTGGAGGGACCACGCTTCAATTTGTGTCACAATTTAAGTACCTGGGGCACTGGGTCACAGTGACGCAGACTGACGTTGTGGATTTGGAACGGGAACGCAGGGCGCTGGCAGTCAGGAGTAATATGTTGATCCGAAGGTTTGCAAGGTGCTCTAAAAGTGCAAAATTAACATTATTTCGGGCATTTTGCCAATCGTTTTATACCTGCAGCCTTTGGATTGACTACACTCAGAGGGCTTACGGCGTCCTGCGCGTCCAGTACAATAATGCGTTCAGAGCACTGTTGGGATTGCCCCGTCACTGTAGCGCGTCAGGTATGTTCGCGGAGGCACGAGTGGACGACTTCTACGCTATCATACGGAAGCGTGTCGCCTCCCTGATGCGGCGGGTGCGGGACAGCGCCAACAGTCTCCTTCGTACTGTGGCTGAGAGGGTGGATGGCCCCATACTCAGACACTGGACCAGAACGCAAGTCATGGCGTCAAACCGTACTTGTTGTAAATAATACTTTTAATATGAAATAGGTGTATTAGATTTCATTTTATTTTTTGACATGGTCGGTACGGTATTAATATATTAAATTTATTGTAATTGATATGAGATGGATACTAACATTAGGTATAAGACGGTTTTTTACTAATACAATGGAACTGATTCTGAAAATAAACGATTGAATTGAATTGAATTGAATTGAATTTGTGAGGTCTATTATTTACCTACCGACAGGCCTGTCGCACTCCGCGCTGTAGCTAGAAACTACAAGTACCTCCGCGCAACCCTCTCGGGTGCATGTTCAGTCAGTTAAGTGTCCGCGCACCTTACTTGTACCTACCTCATTATTATATTCCTTGCTTACGATATTAACATACAAAAATATTATTCAGTATGTCTAAACGAAGGGCTACAAAGCATTGCGTAGCATACGGATGCTTAAACAACAATGGGAATGACGACATTAGATTTCATACACTTCCTAAGAATCTCGAGAGGTAAAACATTACTAAACTTAATATTATTTATAAGTAACGTAAATCTAGGTAGTAAGGCTATCTAGGTACATTTTGTTTAACGATCCGGTCGTTTAGTAGTAGTTTTCGACTTTTTTTCGCGTAAAAGTCAATGACCTTAAAGATCGTTCACTGTAAGTAGACCTCCCGGTTACTAGTGGCCGCCTTCTAATGCAGGGTCAGTGTTAGTCTAGTTTTAGTTTAATACTTATATCAATTGAACAATAAAAGAAGGGCATAGAAAACGTCATTTTTTTTGCCTTTTTTTCACGACAAAATTAACAAATAATAATTTTGTCGTCGCGCTGCACATGTAGGTACTTATGTAAAAAGCAAAGAATGTCACACATAAAATGGTAGGTAGGTATAAGTCAGCTGAGTTTCTTGTTTCAAGGGAATTCACGTTAAGATCTTTAGGGAATTTCTATCGACAATCTTGCAAAATATTAATTGTAACCTACTTGAAATTGGTAGGTTATTTTATTATTTACTGTAGGTAGGTTACGTAGTTCCTATAGGTAGGTACCAAGGTGGTCCCATTGTAATTTCATCGAGATCTGATGAGTATCTCCAGAGATATGACGATAAACGTCTCAAACTTGCAACTGAAACTGACTCGCGCGGCATGGAAGTCGGTTGTTTTAGTTTTAACTATCTTAATTAAACTATCACATAAACTATCTTAATTATAGTATAACTGTAGTAGTTTTATCCTACCTCGACATTAAACATGAATGTAGCACTTTAAATATACTCATTACATTGTTCTACCTTAAAGTATTCTTCTACCAATTATAGGCGTCAATAAGTTATCTAATAACATTCAACCCTATAGGAGAGGCCGCGAGTTGACGGAGTTATTCACTCTCGCTGTGCGGACTTACGGTGCATTTTACTGTGCGCAACACGCGGTTCATAGTTACTATTAGTTGATACTGTGACGCAAATTCAAGGTCGCACTCGAGGCGTGAAGCGCATTTTGAACGTTACCGGCGTTGTAACTAGGTTTAATCTCGCATTTTTGCTCTCAGGGAGTGCAATTTCTGTACTTGTACTATTCATTCTATTCATTATTCTGTGCCTACGATGACAAAAAAAAATTATCGCCCTAGCGCATATTCATTATTCTGTGCCTAGCGTAAAGGGTTGAGCAGAAAAAAATGTTTTGTTAACCTAAGCGGCAAAAGGCAAAAACATTTAAAAAAAAATTCATATCTCATAAACTATCCAAAATAGTAGAACATACATGGGGGTTCAATAGTTGCGCAGTGAGGTCCTCTACCACCCTGCTTCGTTTGATCCATCGGTACTGAATCACCCTGTATATATATAGAACGCATCCGGATTGCAGCAGTTGACTCAATTTGCAATGACAGCAAATTGAGTCAACTGCTATATTCACCATTCAACGAGCATTTAATCTGTCGATTGAACTCGTCGATTGCTAGTACGGTCGACTCGACACTCAACTTGTTGAAAGTATGCATCACCGCGCAATTTGTCAAAACAACTCAAATTGTTGAATTCAAACTCAACAAGTTGAATACAAAATTGCATCGTGAGTAGCCACTTTTAAATTTTACTGAAGTTATTAAGTATTGTATAAGATAACTTCTGCAACAAATTTCCCTAGTAATCGTGGGATTACCAGTTTATTATTTTTATGATTTCTTAAATAAAGATAAAAACACTTTTAGCTAATAAGATCGTTTAAAAAACTAAAAGAACCGACTTCAAATGCCGCGCTATTAATTTTCATTTTTCAGTACCAAGTTTGAGGTTTTTATCTCCATACCTCTAGAGGAAAAGATGGAAGGGTACTCGGCGTTCGTTCAACAATATACGTTTGCAAGTGGCTCAATTGAAATAATTATTTTTAATGTAAAAAGTTGTGTTTGCATGCTGGAAAGCACTTCAATACAAAACACAAGTTTAAAAGTGCATAATACTGTGTGGTCAAGAGTGTTGGGACAGATACTGTGAGTAAAAATCTACATAAACCGGAGACTCCATTCTGCTTGTGAATCACCTACCTCCTACTGAACTATTAATGCGGTGACTGATAAATTACGGATAGCAATTTATCGAATGATCATATGTCAGAGAATAACCACAGTAATATATATTGTCATTCCGAAAAGCGTTACCTGCGGTCTACAGTCACAATACTCGTAAAAAGTTTAAGATTGCTATAACGTTTTTAAAAGGTGTATCAAAAAATGTCGAAGTCTGTAATATCGTGGGGATGTTGCGACTTGGGTACGACAGATGAAAGGTACTTGACATGTACTCAATGTAAGAAGTTATACCATCAGGATTGCATCAACGTCAAGGTCGATGACGAAAGTAGCTGGAAGTGCCCTCTTTGTGTGTCCGCCAAAGGTAGAGGTAGTAATAATGACAGCACACCAGCACGCTCACACGTGGGTGATTCCTCAAAGCGATCAAATAAGAGACCTGCGATATCTTCTCCAGCGCAGGAGGCGGTACAACAGCTGACCCATAACGATGTTCGCGATATTGTAAGAACGGAGATGAACGTTCTTCTATCGAAGATCAACACTACAATAACAAATGCCATATCGAAGGAGCTTACCACCATCAAGGCCGACATATCTGACCTAAAGGACTCGTGTACCTTTCTTGGAAACCAGTGGGAAGATATGAAACAAAAATCTACAGATTTTGGTTGTAGCATTATGAAACTGCAAGAAGAGAATGATGCACTGCGAACCACTGTTGCGAGCATTGGTCACAAGCTCAATCAAATGGAGCAGATGAATCGTGCAAATAATTTAGAGATACAGTGCGTACCTGAAAGCAAGACGGAGAACCTAATTAACATAACATCGCAGCTCTGTGCTACTGTAGGCTGCAGCATCACTGAAAGCAACATCCTCAACTGCACGCGCATTGCCAAGATGAATCCCGCTAGCTCCAGGCCGAGGGCGATTATAATTCAACTGAATTCTCCTAGAGTACGTGACACTATTCTAGCCGCCGTTGGTAAATTCAACAAGTATAATAGCGCAGACAAATTAAATACATCTCACCTTGGATTAAAAGGTGATAAGAAACCTGTTTTTGTATGCGAACATCTTTCGACGCACAACAAAGCCATCCACGCTGCAGCTAGACAGGCAGCGAAAGACAAAAGCTACAAGTATGTGTGGGTCAGAAATGGAAGAATATACATGAGGAAAACGGATGACTCAGAATTTAAATTCATAAAGGACATAGACTGTATACATAAGTTAGTTTAAGCCTCTCAGTTATTTTTATGCATGTATAAAAGTATTTTAAGATTAACATTTGGTTCGTTAAAAGTTTTTAACCAAAATGTACGTGGTCTTAGAAGCAAAACTCAGATATTCACGAGAAAATTAGCATGTACAAACTACGACGTCATTGTTCTAACAGAGACTTGGCTTAATTGTAATGTATTACCAACCGAATTATTTGATGAAAGATATAATGTTGTATACATTATATCGAAGAGACAGAGAAACTGCAATTTTAAGTAATCTTAAAAAAGACGGAGGAGGAGTATTGATCGCTGTCAAAAAAAAATTTATTTCAAAACGAATTAATAGTTGGGAAAGTGGCTGTGAGGACCTATGGGTGACATTGGACACTAAGATTTCAGAAACAGATAAAAAAATTGCTCTTTGTGCTATATATTTACCTCCCCCAATTGATAAAAACATTTTAAGCACATTTTTAGATAGCTGCAATCGTGTATCGGAGGAACACAATCTCAAAACTTGCATTATTGGTGATTTCAACATGAGTGTCATAGATTGGTCACTAGTCGAGATTTTAGGCAATGAATACACTGTAGCTCCTGTAGGACAAACATTTCTTGAATTTTTACACTTAAATAACTATAAACAGCTTAATCGAATTCGTAATAGTAAAAATAAAACCCTAGACTTAGTGTTAACCAATATCGAACATTGCGAGGTAGTTAAATCAGATTATGACTTGTGTAATATAGATATCCTACATCCTCCATTAGAGATATATATTAACTATTTAAACTCGAATAAACTACAAGGGCTTACTCCAAGGAAATACAATTTCAACAGATGTGACTACGTCGCTTTAAACGAATACTTAGCTTCTATAGATTGGAACAACGAATTCGAAAAGAGTGCCACCCTTAATGAAAGACTTGATACTTTTTATACATTAATAAATAAGTCTGTTGAAAAATTTGTCCCAATATGTAAATCTAGAAATTCTAAAAATCCCGTTTGGTTTAATAAGAACTTAGAGAGAACCATACGAGAAAAGAGTAATGTTTTACGTAGATACAGAATATATAAAAATCCAATGGATCAAAATATGTTAAAAAAATTGAACAGTCGATGTGATAAACTGTCCGCAAAATGTTACAAAAACTACAAAGATTTTATCGAAAAAAAAATTACAACACATCCCAAATTGTTTTGGACATTTCTGAAATCTAAGCGGAAAGGTGCATCTACGTACCCTATTTCATTTTCTGCCGGCTCCGATATTGTTACTGGTGGTACCAATATTTGTAACCTTTTTGCTGTTTATTTTGCTTCAGTATATATCAATGACACGAGTTACTTAGAAAACGATCGTAAAAAATATTTATCTAATCTACTTACCAATGCTAATTCAAATAACCAATGTCTTGCCCAGATTTGCATAACAAGAGAAGATGTACAAAAAGCCTTCGAAAATCTGAACTTAGATAAAGGAGCTGGTCCTGATGAGATCCCTCCAAAATTTATCAAATATTGTGCTTTCAATCTTTCTCTTCCAATGTATCTTATATACAATATGTCCTTAACATTAGGAGAATTTCCCACTCTGTGGAAGTATGCTAAAGTAGTTCCTATCTTTAAAGGCGGAGAAGACAATAATACTTCAAATTACCGTCCTATTTCAATTATTTCTACATCCGCCAAAGTTTCAGAATTATTAATATATCCTTGTATTTATCACCATTTCAAACAGTCTCTGGCAAAAGATCAGCATGGTTTTACAAAACAAAGGTCCACATGTACAAATTTAGTAACTTATTTAGAAACCCTTGTAGATGCCATAGACACTAATAATCAAATTGATGTAGTTTACACAGATTTTTCAAAAGCGTTTGATAAATTGTCACATTCAATACTACTCTTTAAGCTTGCTGCTTACGGAATAACGGGTCCAATCTTACAATGGCTCAGTTCTTACTTAAACAATAGACAGTTTTTTGTAGTAGCAGCTGGCTATACTTCAACAATCTCACCTGTAATAAGTTCTGGAGTCCCTCAAGGATCACACCTAGGTCCTTTATTATTTAACGTTTTTATAAATGACCTTACAAGAGTTCTGAGCAATATTCCATTTTTGTTCGCGGACGATCTCAAAATCTTAAAAATTATAAAAACCGCCGAGGATACCAATGCATTACAGGAAGATCTAAACAGTTTATTATCTTGGTGTAAAATAAACAGGATGACTGTTAACATCGAAAAATGTTGTCAAATATCTTTTAGCAGAAAACATAATGACATTTACAATAATTATAGAATTGGCAACGTGTATTTAAAAACATCCAGTACAGTTAGAGACCTTGGTGTTATTTTCGACAAAAAACTCACATTTGTACCCCATATGGAAAATATTACCAATAAAGCATTCAGAATGCTCGGGTTCGTTATTCGCAATAGCAAGGAATTTAAAGTGCCCAAAACAAAAATTATGCTTTACAATTGTCTAGTACGCAGTATCTTAGAATACTGTTCTCCTGTCTGGAGGCCTCATTATGCTGTGCACACACTACGGTTGGAGAGAATACAGAAGCGATTTTTATGGCACCTAACGTACTCAGTTGGTAAGACAAAGTCTTTACCTTCATATAATAGTAGATTGTCTTATTTTCATTTAACACCACTTTCCAATCGCAGAACAAATCTAGATCTAATATTTCTACACAAGCTTTTTAATTATGACATCGACTGTTCTGATATCCTATCTAAGTTCAAATTAAGAGTACCTTATAGGTACCCTCGAAAACCACTAACTCCGTTTGCTCTTCCATTTCGTAGGACAGTACTAGGTTCGAACTCTCTTGTAGCTAGAATGTGTAACCTAATTAATGAGAAATGTAAATTTATTGATGTTTTTGGGGATACACTCCACACTTTCAAAAACATTTTGAGACAGCAACAACTTTTACTCTAATTTTATTTTTTTTAAATTGTGCATGGTACTACATAATTACTAATAATATATTTTGTTAAAGCATGCGGTGCTTACCTTAACAAATAGTGCATTAAAATATTGTGTTACGCTAGTTTTATAAGAATGTAAGAATGTAACTATTATTGGTTGGCCAAATAAATAAATAAATAAATAGAGATACTTATCAGATCTCGATGAAATTACTATGGTACCATTCTAAGGATCTCCTTTCCAACAAAAAAAACCAGCCAAGTCGAGTTGGACTCGCCCACCGACGTTAGAGGTCTAGCTTAATTGGTACCAACTGACGTTGGTACCAATGGACCTCTCATCAATTGGACCTCTAAATTGTATAAGCGCTCATATAACTCAGAGGCCTATCTTAATTGGCGAATCTATGTATGTATGAGGGCACCCTTTAATTTTCAACTTATTTTATTTTTTGGAATTTTTCCTTTATTTGTGCTGTGAGACCTTGCTTCTTGGCAAATTTCATAATTCTAGGTTATCGGGAAGTACCCTATAGGTTTTCGACCCAAAACCTATAGGGTACTTCCGGTAGACCTAGAATTGTCAATTTTGGTCAAAAGCAAGGTCTTACAGCAGAAGTAAAGGTTCCGAAAAATAAAAAAAGTTGAAAGTTATGGTAAATTTTAGTAAGTTTTGGTCGTTCCTGAAAAAATCGGTGGTGTCACACGGACAGACAGACAGACGGACAGACGGACAGACGGACAGACAGACGGACAGACACACGGACAGACGGACGAGAAAGTGATCTTATAAGGTTTCCTTTTTTTACCTTTTGAGGCACGGAACCTTAAAACTATATATATTGTCGAATTGAGAAACGTCCTTATTTGAAGTCGGTTAAAAAGGGAGATAATAGGCTTTTTTCAGCTTCGTACAGCTTCGTCTTGTGCATTATTTACGGTTTACCACCGGGTCATCGAATTATAACAATTCGATGCACCGGGTACTATATTTTATTTCTCCAGAATCTTTCAGAAATAACAGATTAATTTCGACTGATTGAAGAATTTCCTAAGCACTGTATTACAAAATTCTGAATGTTCTATGCAGAGCATCGAGGGTCTAATGTTGTCGAAACCTAAGTTGTCATCGTTTGTTTTCACGTACGTACCACACTACCTAGATCTGGGTCGAAGGAGGAGCACGCCGGACGACCAAGGTATTACAGATGTGGCGCTTGGGTGCTGACGGATTATACAACTTTCTAGCTGCATCTCTTTCTATTAAACGTTTGCGATGTAATTGGATTTTTTTGTAATTATAAAAAATAAAAGATTACTCGTAATGCGGGTTGCACATTACTAGTATTCTTGTTAACCCATCCAACTAAGCTAAATATGCTTGTGTCTGGACTCTGGAGTGGGTTCACGTCAATAGTGCAATGGGTGGGGTGTGATTCGAACTCACGACCTCTCGATTGCCACTCCGACACCCTATCCATTGGGTTATTGCCGCCTTAAATGATGACAAGACGTATCGCTATGAATGTAGAGACTTCCACCCCCGCTAAACTTTCACTGAGAATGTTTATTTATAATACCTGATAACTCTCTTATAAAGTAGATCTGGCAGCATTTTGAAGGTGAGTTGATGTTTCTGAGAATACAGCAGCCTACTGTAGGCGGTCAGGAACGTAGAGATAATCACATACATCTGGATGATAGAGGAACCGTTGGCCAGGAGAACTCCATCCGGCTGGTACAATAGCTAAAGAAGAAATGAAGACTTAATTTAGGTACCCACACAACTGTTTTCTTTAGTTGTAGACATAGGAAACAATAAAATGAAGAAAATTGTCGCCAAACATCTACTTAATGATTTCCGGCAGATATACTTGAGAGCCAGTTCTCATTCTAGGCTTAGCGTGCTACCATCCTCAACCGCATCATCACTTACTTACAGGTGGTGAGATAGCGCTCAAACGCTAGCCTATATGAAATAAAAAAAAAACATTAATATCCAGCGGATAAAAAGGCTATCAATTGATCAATTAACTATTATTTTATGTATTATATTTTTATTTGTTTTTTTTCATAACATTATATGACATTTTAATAATATCGTTTATATTTCTCACAAAAAGGTAACATTGAACATAGTAGGATTTATAAACCGAATGATATTTTAATGTGTACCTACCTATATCTTTGTGAGAGACTGGTGCCTGAAGTAGGCTTATGAAACCTGTACAGGTCACCAGTGCCCCCCCGCGGATATAATACTCATTAAGCAATGCATTGTTTAGTACCTATAGAATACATTTATTGTCATAAATTTATTATCATCAATTATTTAAATATATATTAAGACAATTTAAAAAACTTATTTAACTAAAATATTAACTATGACTAATAATTCAAATAAAAACTACAAATAATAAATGGAATTTAGGTCGCTGTCTGCTGGTAGAGTACCCAAAAAACTGGCGACATTACCTCTTTGAATCGTGAAACTAATGCGTTGCCCGAGGTAAGCGCCAGCTCTTTGGTCGTGGGAGACATCTATTAGGCGTCTAGACAGCTCCCTAACAAAACCGCGTGCTTGTTGACCCCACGGGCCCATGGTTTCGACCCCAAACGGAAGAAAAGCATAGTTGTCACCGATGCTTATATATTTCCTCCGTTTGAGAGCCTCTGCTGCGTCTGCAGCTGCTCCTGCCGCCCGTGAGGTATTATGGAGATGGGAAACTACCAATGTGTCGACGCACGTCGCATCCCACATTAGTGGCTTCCCACGACACCAAAGAACCAACGTCATGCCGTCAGGCCTCTTACCATCATCACGTGCGATACCGTTCGGCTCTAAACGCGCTATCGCGCGCCCCCGCTCTGTGCCATGCAAATAATTATCTTCTGTATACCAACAGCAAAGTCGAAAGTTGTAGATCTTGTTTTATTAGCTGGTACACAAAGAACCGAAGCAACTTGCCCGAACTTATTTAGCTACTCGATATCAAGGCAAAAAGGAGTTCGGACGCCCAAGGTACAGGCCACGGGTACAGGCTTAACCCAATTTGGGGTCCGTGGAACTAATTATACACGCGTGGTGTTCCGACACTAATCTGATTAAAGAAACTCTGCAAATTTTTAATTCAATGCATAATAATCTGTTTTGCAGATTACATTGTATGTTTAATTCTAAGCTGTTTCAACATTTCTTGTATGCATAAATTCTTGAGAAAATGAATAATAAATGTGAATAATTATTATATAAAATTGAAAATATTTTTTCTCGGAAATATGACAATAAATTGTCATACATTGTACATATTATATTATTATAACTAGTATAATTATAAATGATTAATTTATGGACTCGTCGTATTACAATCGTTAATTTTGCAATTTTTAATAAATCAATAAAATAAATATTATTATAATTAGAAATCAGCTCATAATTCATTGAGTCTAATTTTCAAGCTGTATAGTGGCTTTAAATTAGACAATATTGAAAACAATTATACCATAAATAATTACGTTCTAATTGTATTTTAACAATCTGCTGTGAGGCTTCGTCAATTATTCAATTAATTATTTGATTTTATGAATTGGAAATTACGATAATCGCCCATTAAAAATTATTTGATGGTGTATTATAGTTTTGATAACAAAAGTTTCTTTGCATTAGAACAAAATAAATTATATGTTTTTGCAGATTTAACAGATTCATGTAGTTTATTATAGATGTTAATACCCATGGCATCAGGTAATTTTTTAGCTAGCTTTAACTTTTTCGGGATGGGCACTAAAATATTTTTGTTTCTTACATTACGAATAGGTTTTTGTCCACGAGTTTCAAACTTTTCTAAATTGTTTCTGACATATTTCAATATTCAAAGATGTATAATGATGTTGACGTTAAGATTTCAAGATTCTTAAAATGAGTCCTGGATGATTCTTTATACTTGGCGTTTACTAAAACTCTGATAGCGCGTTTTTGCATTTTTAATATACGATCATTGTCTGTAGGATTTCCCCATAATATAACTCCATAGGACATAATTCAGTGTATATATGCGTAGTATACTTCTTTTAGGTGTGATTCAGATACAGTGGGTCTTAGCTGTTTGAAAGGATAGATTCCCCTAGCCATTTTTGAGCAAGTCGTGTTAATATGTTATTTACATGATAATGCTGAATCTATCTCAAATCCTAATAGTTTTGCTTGATTTGTACAATTACCTGAGTGTTTCCATAAATAATAATTTTAGAGAATATTTGTTGATTCGGAGATACCGCGTTAAATATTACAATATTTGTTTTGTTTTCATTTAATTTCAAGCCATTTATGGTAAACCACTCATTCAACATTTTCATATTTTCTCTAATACTATTGTATAAATTATTTATGTCATCATCGGCTACTATGATAGAGGTGTCATCTGCGTATTGAATGATAGCTCCTTTTATTTTTAAATTTGCGAGATCATTTTGAAAAGCGAGGAACATTGTATTCCCTAATGAAGATCCCTGCGGTACTCCAATATACAGCACACGCTGATTTGATCTGAGTTTAGACCCGCGTATTTTCACTTCCAAGACTTGCTGTCGATCTGATCTCTTAGAAAAGACTTGATTAGTTCTGTTGTTGAGTCTCTTAAGGTACGCACACACCGCGGCGTCCTGCGTCCTGCGTGCGCGATCTCAGTACATTTCAATTGTTTTCTGATCGCGAAAACAATTGAAATGTACTGAGAGATCGCGCACGCAGGACGCAGGACGCCGCGGTGTGTGTACCTTTATGCCGTAAACATGCAGTTTCTCGATCAATAGCTGGTGGTCTACCGAATCAAATGCCTTCGATAGGTCTATAAATATACCAGCCACCTTCTTTTTATTTTCCAGACCAGATACTACTTTATCCGCAAAGGTATGAGTGGCGGACGTTGTTGAGCACCCCGCCCTATAGACATATTGATGATTAGACAGAGCATTGTGACTGTTTAGATGTGTCATTATTTCGTTACTTATTATACTTTGTATTAATTTCGATAATGTAGGTACTATAGTTATTGGCCTATAATTTTGTATATTTGCTGTATCACCTTTAACCTTGTAAAGAGGGATTACTCGGCACACCTTTAATGTGTCAGGATACACTTCAGCTTTTAAAATATTGTTTATCAGGTAGGTTATATGATCACAAAGAGGGTTCAGAATTTGGTACAGGAAATTTCCTGATATATCAAAAATATCTTTAGTACTTGAGTTGTCTATCTTGCTTTTTGCGATTTTAATTAATTCCTTGGGATAAATACTTCTAAACTCTAACTGAGGTAGTTCTGGTACTGCTTTTAAAAATATTATTGCATTTTCTCTATCAGGGGCATTATTTGTAATTATTTCAGGCTTTTAAAAATATTATTGCATTTTCTCTATCAGGGGCATTATTTGTAATTATTTCAGTGCCTATGGTAATGAAGTAGTCATTTATATAGTTTGGTATCACATTTTCTTGTATTTTTAATTTTGTTTCTTGATTTATAAGTTCCCAATTCCACTCTTTAATATTGTTTGTATCTTCTTTGATTATTTGCCACACTTAATTTTTTTGATTTATTAATACGACAAATACTAATAAAAAAACGTGAATATGTGGAATATTCACGTTTTTTTATTAGTATTTGTTCATTTCTGTGTTTCATTTTGCTATCTATTAAATGTTATTCAGCTATTTGAGGATATTGTCTCTTAAACTCAAATAAATCATTGATATCCTTCTGCAGTTTCATTAGTTCTTCTCACATCCATGCATTGTTTCTTTCAGTTTTTACCTTAGTTTTCGTTTTAGGAAGAAAATAATTTAAAATTCCATATCTTTCTATTTATGAATCTATTAGGAGTATTATTATTGTATTCTTTAAATATATTATCCTAATCATACGAAAGCATAGCGTTGCAAAAATATATTATCTTTACATCGCTGAAAATGCGTTTTTTTATTTTTATACATCTAGGTTTGCTTGCCATTTTATATTCTTTTATATATAGCCATTTTATATAGATACAAGCTTGTAGAAATTAACGTAATTTTAACTTAATTTAAGAATAATTACTATGTAATTGCAGACTAAGTTTACCTATATGTGTGTGTATGTTGTTTTGATGTATGATGAAGTGGTGAGGAGCAGTATGAGTTTTGAGGGATATGTCGAGATGGTAGTGATGGTCAGAGTTAATTTATGTTGGTATATGTGATGCGTGTATGAGTATGGATAAGTTGTGTAGATGAGTAGAACGAGTTAAATTTGAGGTTAAATTAACTTCAAGGGTAAGGAGATTTGTGTGTTTTTAAATTGGATTGTTTAAATTATCATTTTTAGTAGGTTTTCGGTATCATCATAGTTTAGAGTTTTAAGACAACTATTTATATATTGTACTATGACTACGGATATTTTGATGTGATTATTGGTAAAGTGAACTTCAAGACGAATCAATCGAGCTCAAACTAGGTGGAGTTATGTTATTTTATCAGACTACAGAGATGCCATTGCCACCTTCCAGCTTCATCATCAGACCCTGGATATTATCTAAGTGTAAAGTCCTTCTGAAGACGAATCAATCGAGCCCAAACTAGGTGGGGTTATGCTGTTTTATCACAGACATGCCGTGGCCACCTTCCAGCTTCATCATCAGACCCTGGATATTAGAGATGATGAATAACTGTCAGCTATTAAAATAAACTAATATTCAAAATTAACCACAATATTCAATAACCAAAATTAACATTAACGAATAAAAATATTATATCAACTTCAACTGATAATGACCTCGCCTTGCGAATTACGAACTAACCCATTTTTATGCACTTCAGTTTAAGCTTTAAACGGTACTGGATAAGGAACATATTCGAACATTGATATAATACGATGACCGGAGTGAAGTTCGAACATGTTGTTTTCAACCATATAAAATATACCATAAGTTAACTGCATTCGATTGTATGCTCTATTGCCCTTAAAATAAAACAAAAATAATTTATTCGCCGAGTCGATGTTTCCGATATTTTTATTCTTAACAAAGTGAAGCGATATTTTAAACAATTAACTGTAGTGTATGGAATGAAGTGGATATCATCTGGGTGTAAAGTCCTCCTCGAGACGAATCAATCGAACCCAAACTCGGTGGGGTTGTGTTGTTTTATCATAGAGATGCCGTGGCCACCTTGCGTCTCCATCATCAGACCCTGGATATCATCTGGATGTAAAGTCCTCCTCGAGACGAATCAATCGAGCCCAAACTCGGTGGGGTTGTGTTGTTTTATCTCAGAGATGCCGTGGCCAGCTTCCGTGTCCATCATCATATCCTGCATATCATCTGGGTGTAAAGTCTTCCTTAAAAACGAATCAATCGAGCCCAAACTCGGTGGGGCTATGTTGTTTTATAATAGAGATGCCGTGGCCCCCTTCCAGCTTCATCATCAGAACCCTGGATATCATCTGGATGTAAAGTCCTCCTCGAGAGGAATGAATCGAGCCTAAGCTCGGTGGGGTTACTTCTACTGGAGGGACTTTCTGAAGCAGAAAATGTATGCATTGGCAAACCGTATTCGTCGCTATAGAGCGCGTGTAGATCGCTATTATCAAAATCGCCTCTCTAAATGTGACCAAAGGCTGGTATACTTTTTACTATTTTTCATTTGTTATTTGACATATATAAGAGTGTGTAACACACCTATGGACTAAATAATCAATACATAAAAAAAAAACAATACAATACCGAGGTTGTGAAGGAACCAAGGAGCAGTGTCTGGATGTTACTACTATGAATAAATTCTGGCGTAGTATCTGGTCGGTGCCCATCGAACACACGGAAGGCGATTGGATGAGCGTTGTTGAGCGCGCGTGTGAGCCTATGGAATCCATGGGGGCTATTAGTATTAGCCCCGAAAACGTTAATTGTGCGATCTGTACGGCCCAGAACTGGAAAAGTCCAGGACCGGAAGGATTACACAACTTTTGGATAAATTGGATTCGATGCTCACACGACCGCTTAGCGGCGCAATTCTAACAAGCCCTCGAGGTTGGTTTTTGCCAACATTCATGACAACCGGTGTCATCTTCCTGCTCCATAAGTCCTGTAGTACCACGGAACCGAAGAACTATAGACCCATTACATGCTTGCCAACGCTGTACCAGCTTCCATCTATTCTGAGCTTTAAAATTAATTCGCACATTGTTGCGCACAATTTTTTGGCCCCCTCTCAGAATGAATGTAAGGGTCCCGTGGTACTAAGGAGCTCCTCCTCATCGACACGACCATTTGTCAACAAGTCCGGCGGAACAGAGGGGCTCTCTCCACCGCCTGGATTGACTACAAGAAGGCCTATGATTCAGTGCCACATACCTGGCTAGAGAGGACCTTGGAGTTGTATAAAATTGATACAACTCTGAGATCTTTTCTAGGTTCTTGTATGAGGCAGTGGACCACAGTCCTTCGTCAACCGGGTGATGAAGACAGCCTCTCTGATCCGCAGGACTTCATAAGGATTGAGCGAGGCATCTTTGCGTTGTGGTTCTGTCTAGCCCTAAATCCTCTAAGCACATTATTAGAAGATTCAGGTTGGGCTATCGGCTTAAGAGAGAGGGTGAAGTCATTTCACACTTGCTGTACATGGATGACCTCAAACTTTTTGCACCGAAGCGCCAAGATTTGATGGAATTACTGAATGTCACTTAGACTTTCAGCAACGCCATTAACATGGAGTTATGTGTAGATAAGTGCGCAATCATGCACGTGCAGCGGGGGAAAGTTGTAAATTCAATGAATTTACAACTTTTTGATACAATGACTTTCAGATCTCTCTCCGAAGCCGACACCTATAAATACCTTAGTATGTCAGAGTCATTAGGTATCTAGAGTGGGGGGATAAAACAGTCCCTGAAGGAGCGTTCCTTCGGTCGCCTGACGAAGGTACTTAACAGTCTTTTGTCAGGAGGCAACAAGGTACGCGCCTTCAACGGCAGGGTTATTCCTCTACTTATATACACCTTTGGCATACTAAGGTGGACTCAGACTGAACTAAATGCCCTGGACAGAAAAGTTCGAAAGCAATTGACATCATATCGCATGCTTCACCCACGGTCGTCTGTCATGTGACTGTATATCCCACGGAAATGGGGTGGTCGAAGCATTTTAAATGCCAAGACACTTCACAACCGTGAGGTGTGCAGTCTCCAGGAATATTTCCTAAAAAACGAGTGTGGGATGCATTGCGATGTGGTGTCAGTTGACAAGACTTTCACGCCTCTCTCCTTAGGCAAAGAGAACTGGCGCAAACCTCAGGTACTGAGCACCGAAGACCGCAAGGACATATGGAAGAGCAAGGAGCTGCATGGCCGGTTCTATCGAACCTTAACAGGGCCCGATGTGAACCTGCTCGCGTCGGTTAACTGGCTACGATTTGGGGACCTCTTTGGGGAAACTGAAGGTTTTGTTTGTGCAATTGCTGACGAATTTATCAAGACGAACAACTACCGGAAATATATCATGAAGGACGGTACGTTCGACATTTGTCGGGCATGCCGCCGTCCCGGAAAGTCACTCAGACATATTGTTTCCGGTTGTTCTCATCTTGCTAACGGCGAGTACTTGCACAGACATAACCTCGTAGCCAGGATCATAGGATCATCCACCAGCAACTTGCTCTTTAATATGGTCTTGTTGAGACCGAGGTGCCGTACTATAAGTAAGTACCTGAGCCAGTTCTCGAAAATGGTCGTGATTTTTTCTATTGGGACCGATCGGTTATCACGGACAGGACTATTGTCGCCATTAAACCTGATATCGTGATAGTCGACCGGTCCCAGCGGCGGGCAGTGTTAGTAGACATCACCATCCCGCATGACGAGAACCTTGTGAAGGCCGAAAAGGACAAGCTCAGCAAGTACCTTGACTTGTCTTACGCGGTTTCCACCATGTGGGATGTTGACTCGACTAGTAATGTCCCGATAGTAGTTTCTGCGAACGGCCTAATAGCGAAGAGTCTCGACCAACATCTCAAGAGACTCTCGCAAGACTGCTGGATCAAGGGCCTGATACAGAAAGCGGTACTTCTTGACACGGCACGCATCGTCAGGAGGTTTCTTTCTCTGCAGGGCTGCAGAGAGAGGAACCTCCAGACCACAGGTAGCGTGGGCCCTGCCCCGCTGCTGGCGGCACTTTAGGTTTAGTTTTTTTTTTAAATATTGTTTATTTGTAATGATTTTTTTCTATTGTTGTTTGGATATCTTTATTATAAAAAGACCTACACCTAAGAAAAGAAATAAATAACGTGAATAATAATTATAATAAAAAACAGTATTAATGTTATGTGACCTCACTCCCGAGGAAGAGCGACGGAGACGGCCTCGCTCGAAAACAAGGTCGAGAAAATTCGACTAAAGGTACGTGAATTACAGCTGCTATATAACATTAATGTGTAAGTGGCCCGAAATAAAGACATTTTTTTAAATTATTAATGTTACAAATTCACGATGATTAAAGAAAATCAGTAGGTTATGGTGCCAATTATTAATTCTAGCCACCGCAGAAGAAACAATAGGTTATGGTGAAAATCTGATGAAAAATTTTTATAGCAAGTTAAGTAATTGTAGGGCATTATAATTATTACTAGGAGAGCCCCGCGGCTTCGCCCGCGTAAATTTTTTTTTTTATTTACTTAAAACTTTTCTTTTGTAAAAACGATTCTATTAATATAATAAGACATCAAATAAGACTTAGCCAAATCGGTTCACCCGTTTTCATGTTATCGCGTGACTACGGCAATTCGGGATTCATATTTATAAAACCCGAAAAACCCTAATTTTCACTTTGCTACCTACCCCATTTCGAAAAATCCGACACCACGTTCTTTATCTCATCTTGTTTAGCCATACAAACTTTGAATCCCCACCGTATCCGGGAGGAATTTTTAGAAAATCCTTTCTGAGCGGATATCTACGTCATAATAACTATCTGCATTCTAAATTTCAGTGCAATGCGAAACAATATTGATTTTTAGACTTTGTTACCCCAGTTAATGCTGGGTATGGCAGAAGAAGCATGAAAGTAAAATTAATGCTGTAGAAATAAGAGGTTTGCGAAGTATGATTGGAGTGACTCTGATGGATAAGGTGGAGAACAGCATGATAAGGGAATGTTGTGGTGTGGTAGAAGATGTGGTGACAAAGATTGAGAAAGGGATGCTTAGATGGTTTGGACATCTAGAGAGGATGGATGAAGAAAGACTGACGAAACAGATTTTTGAGACAAGTGTGAATGGGGCAGCTGGTAGAGGCTGACCTAGGCGAACGTATAACGAACAGATCGGAGACGTTTTAAAGAAAGGCCAAGTCAAAAGTACTTATAACCGGGAGCATGTATGAAGGCGCTCATGAAAGTGGAAGAAGCGAAAGAGGTATGTCAGGATCGCAGCATATGGAAAGAAGTAGTCTCTGCCTACCCCAACAGGAAAAAGGCGTGATTGTATGTATGTATGTTACCCCAGTTTATCCTCTTAGGGTAGCATTTTTAAAAGTCTGGAATTTGTATTTAATTATTTATTTACAGAAGAAGTACTTGTGTGAAATGTCGAATAAAATGACTATCCAAACTTTGAGCCCCCGCTTCATCCCCTTGAAGAGTGAATTTTGAAAAATTCTTTCTTAGCGGATACCTAAGTCAAAATAATTATCTGCATGCCAAATTTCATCGCAATCCGAAACAATATGGATTTCAGACTATGTTACCCCACTTCACCCTTTTAGGTGTGGAATTTCGAAAGAGCCTGAAACATATATTAACTTACTTAAGTACTTGTGTTAAGTTTCGAATATAAAAGATTATCTAATCTTGTTTCTCCAAACAAACTTTGATTCCCCGTTTCATCGCCTTTAGGGGTGAATTTTGGAAAATCCTTTCTCAGAGGGAACTAACGTCGTAATAACTATCTGCACGCCAAATTTCAGCGCAATCCAAAACAATATTGATTTTCACACTTGGTTTGTATGGAGAAACAAGATTAGATAGTATTTTCTATTCGAAACTTCATACAAGTTCTCCAGTAAAAAATAAGTAAATACGTGTTTCAGGTTTTTTTTTAAACCACCTCTAAGAGGGTGAAATGGGGTAACAAAGTGTGAAAATCAATATTATTATTGTTATATACCGGCTGTAATTCACGTACCTTTAGTCGAATTTTCTCGACCTATCGACCTTCGTGAGATCGCGATGTCCAGTGAACATCGCGATCTCACCGCGTGACCTCACTCCCGAGGAAGAGCGACTGACTCGCTCGAAACCTAGGTCGAGAAAATTCGACTAAAGGTACGTGAATTACAGCCGGTATATAACAATAATAATGTTACAAATTCACGATAATTTTAAAATTAAAATAAAATCAATATTGTTTTGGATTGCGCTGAAATTTGACCTGAAGATAGTCATTACGACGTTAGTTCCCTATGATAGTTTGTTGTTTTTGTTAGATCCCCTGAAGGGGATTAAACGGGGGTTCAAAGTTTGTATGGAGAAACAAGATTAGATAGTCTTTTCTATTCGAAACTTCACACAAGTACTTAAGTAAATAAATAAAAATATACATGTTTCAGTTTTTTTTTTAATTCCATCCCAAAGAGGGTGAAGTGGGGTAACAAAGTCTGTAACCAATATTGTTTCGGATTGCGCTGAAATTTGGCACGCAGATAGTTATTTTGACGTAGGTATCCGCTAAGAAAAGATTTTTCAAAATTCATTCTTTAAAGGGATTAAACAGGGGTTCAAAGTTTGTATGGAGAAACAAGATAAGACAGTCTTTTCTATTCGAAACTTCGCACAAGTACTTCAGTAAATAAATAAGTTAAATACGTGTTTCAGAATTTTTCGAAATGCCACCCATAAAAGGGTGAAGTGGGGAAACAAAGTGTAATAAACTGGCCAAATGCAAGTCGGACTCGCACTCGTAGGGTTCCGTACCACACTACAGTATTTTATAAGATCGAGCAAAAAATACTGCTATCATTTTTCGCCAGCAAAATATAATAATAAATAAACATTTTGTTTCGTATTACGCCATCTAACATCTAACACAGGTGTTAGGGATCGACGTTTCAATATAACGCCATCTATGGGTCGTTTACCTAACTAAGCGTTCATAGATGGCGTGAAATGCCGAAAAAAACACGTTTCTTGTATGGGGACCCTCTATTATCTTTAACTTTATTCTGTTTTTAGGGTTCCGTACGCAAAGGGTAAAACGGGACCCTATTACTAAGACTCCGCTGTCCGTCTGTCTGTCTGTCTGTCTGTCTGTCTATCTGTCCGTCTGTCACCAGGCTATAGCTCATTAACCGTGATAGTTAGACAGTTGAAATTTTCACAGATGGTGAATTTCTGTTGCCGCTAGAACAATAAATACTAAAAACAAAATAAAGTTAAAAATTAAAGGGGGTCCCCATATAAAAAACGTGTTTTTAAACGCCATCTATCTAATTCGTTTCAGCAAAATGACATAGATGACGCAAGTAAACGAGCCCCGTCTTTCTAGATCGTGACCAAACCAAATATTCTTGGTAATATCAATTAATCAAATATATGAGGTTGTAACTCTATGTTTCGTATTGCACGGAACCCTCCCTAAGTGTGCGATAAGAGACGCGATGCTGACTCGCACTTGGCCAGTTTTATTAGTATATGTATTGTTATCGCGGCAACGGAAATACATCATCTGTGAAAATTTCAACTGTCTAACTATCACGGTTCTTGAGATACAGCCTGGTGACAGACGGACAGACAGACAGACAGACAGACAGACAGACAGACAGACAGACGGACAGCGGAGTCTTAGTAATAGGGTCCCGTTCTACCCTTTGGGTACGGAAACCTAAAAATCAATATTGTTTCGGATTGCACTGAAATTTGGCATGCAGATAGTTATTACGACGTTTGTTCCCCATGAGATATGATTTTCTAAAATTCACCCCTTAAGGGGATGAAATGGGGGTTCAAAATTTGTATGGAGAAACAAGATTAGATAGTTTTTTCTATTCGAAACTTCACACGAGTACTTTTAAAAATAAATAAGTAAATAAGTGTTTCAGACTTTTTCGAAATGCCACCCCTAAAAGGGTGAAGTGGGGTAACAAAGTCTGAAATCAATATAGTTTCGGATTGCGCTGAAATTTGGCATGCAGACAGTTATTATAACGTAGGTATCCGTTAAGAAAGGATTTTTCAAAATTCACTCCTTAAGCGGATGAAACGGGGGTTCAAAGTTTGAATTGGTTTGGCTTTTACTTCTTTGATGTATATAAAAGGTTTTTACAAAATAAAAGTTTTAAGTAAATAAAAGAAGTCTTTAACGCGGGCGAAGCCGCGGGGCACTTCTAGTACTATATAATCTTGTTTCTTCACACAAACTTTGAACCCCCATTTCATCCCTTTAAGGGGGTGCATTTTGGAAAATCCTTTCTTAGTACACCTTTACGTACTAAGACAAATATACCCTCCAAATTTCAAGTATCTACGACTAGCGGTTTAGGCTGTGCGTTGCCTGTCAGTGAGTCAGTCAGTCAGTCAGTATGTCAGGACAAAGATTCTTATAGTATTAGATGAGGTGAAATTTTATAGAGGTTGATAGTTAGGGCATGTAAGTTTATGAGTTTCTAAAATATTATGAATACCAACATTAGGACGAGTGGTAGCTAGGGCATGATACATTATGAGTTACAAATGTTATTACTACTAACATTAGGACAAGTGATAGTAGGGGTAAATAATATTATGACTACAGATTATTAGTAACAAGTAATATTAGGACTTGAAATTTATGACGTTCAAGCTCTTGGAGTCTTCCATCGATGGTTTTAGTTTGGACCATATGAAACCCGACAGACACCCTGTATATAAGCATCGGTGACAACTATGCTTTTCTTCCGTTTGGAGTCGAAACCATGGGCCCGTGGGCAACAAGCACGCGGTTTTGTTAAGGAGCTGTCTAGACGCCTAATCGATGTCTCCCACGACCAAAGAGCTGGCGCTTACCTCGGGCAACGCATTAGTTTCGCGATTCATAGAGGTAATGTCGCCAGCTTTTTGGGTAGGTACTCTACCAGCAGACAGCGACCTAAAATACATTTATTATTTGTAGTTTTTATTTTAATTATTAGTCATAGTTAATATTTTAGTTTAATAAGTTTATTAAATTGTTTTGAATACATTTGTATTGAAAATTAAAAATAAAGCTTCCGAGTGTCACGAAACTTTACTTTAGATATTCAACTTTTACTATATTTAATTTATACTTATTAGTTTGTATTATTGAATCGACGTCATTGTTATGAATGACGTCGATGTATTATTGTATTGTCACCAATCCTTGATAAGTGGTCAAAGTTTAAATTAAATCTGTCCGTTTAAAGAGGGTTAAAATCGAGTCCAAAGGAGTCGGTTACAAACGTACAAGCAAACATGAAAGCGTGATAAATAGGCCAAATATACGGGCAATATACACAGATTAAGTGGTGGCCAAGAAAAATGCCTGTAATTGTCTTACCATCATCATAAATTACGTATATTATCTCGTTGAGTCATCATCCCACAGAGCTATAATTACTAGAGTACTTTAGTAATTCTTACTTTAGTAATTTATATTCTTTACTTTCGTAATTCTTGCTCTGAGCATCATCCTCTTAGGGGTGGAATTTAACACTACAATACACACCATCCAAATTTCATATCTCTAGAACCAATGATTAAGGCTGTGTTCATCAGACAAACGGGGGCGGATGTGATTGGAAAAACTATGATACACGTGTCTCATAATTGTAATTGAAGAGTATGAATACTCATTTTCGAGTCAATCGACCCAGAGAATAAAAAAATCACAGAAAATTCAACCTCCTATTCTTAGGGGTGGAATTTCAGAAAACCCTTTCTTAGTCTACCTGCACTGCACAAAAAACACACCCTCCAAATGTCATGTCTCTAGGATCAGCGGTTTGAGCTGTGCGTTGAGTCAGTCAGTCAGGACTTTGGATTTTATTATATACTAGCAGCCCGCCCCGGCTTCGCACGGGTAGAACATATATGCCTACAAAATTTGCATCAGTTAGTTGCATCGAATATAAAACATGAACATATTTAACAACCATCGTCATATTTCATCCAATTTACACAAAACCTTAACGAATTATGCACCTAAACCTTCCTCATAAACACTCTGGCAATTGGTGAAAACCGCATGATAATCCGTTCAGTAGCTATTGAGATTATTGCGAACAGACAGACAGACGCAGTGATGAACTTTGTTTTATAATACTTACGTATTGATATTGGACGGCCCTTTGGCGTATAGGATAGTTACCCTGATTCTGAGCCGACGGTCGTTGGTTCTAATCCTAGCTATATACCTACCAATGAAAGTTTTATGTGCATTAATGAATCATGAGTTTTCGTACAGTGGTAGTGGAATCATTAAATCTACCAAAAAGTAGCTTACCACCAAGGAGTACATCTGCCGCCGTAACCTTACGGCGTTCCCCGACGCAAAATGTAGGGGTAATATACGTTTAACGTGTGTATCGGTGTGTCTGTCTGTAGCATCTTAGCACCTAACCGGATGGACCGATTTTGTTTTTATTATTGATAGTTTTTTTTTTGTTTGATAGATGTCTTCATCGAGAGTTTTCTTAGCTTTGATTCATGAAAATTCGTTCAATCGTTATAAAATTATGAGCTTTTTTCTAGTTAATTGCGCTATGAAATCAACTTTCATAGGTCTGATCAATTCGAAAATCTTCTTCTTCAACGATATTGTAAGAACATGGAAGCCTCCTGGACTCTACAGAATACTCAAATCCTCACCAACTCACAGCTCAGATTTTAAATGTCGTGTTTAGAGTCATTGGAAAAAGCTATTATACATAGATCAGTCGGGGTGGTTTAAAATATTATATTATATTATTATATATATAGTTGAATATTATTTTATACAATAGATCATATTATTATACTATATTGACTTCAAATTGATTGTGATCGGTGGGGATCTACAGCATAGCTAAGCTTATAATAATATTTTCGCAGTAACTATGACCTAATCTGTGGTTTCACTGCAAATATTTTATTAATTTTGCGATGCGTGTTTGTGAAATTCGTGATATCTTCTAGAGTTTTCATTTGAATTATATACTGTAAAGGACAATTTTAATCTATAATATGTGGCCAAGCTAATTAACGTAATTATTAGGATAAGGATTAATACTATATACTTGAAAATAGCCTTGGAAGTTGTGTAATATTTTTTAACAAAAATTTTAAGATTAAAATGGTTACTGTGAGTCAACCTTAAGAGATAGACATATGCTGTCCCGGACTTTTTTGTAGGTCTTATTAAGTTGTACAACTCTTGCATAGAAAATATTCTTCTATCTATTTTCAATTAAGCAGCGTTCGTAAGAAACGTGTTTTTTCGACCGTTTATGTGCCGACTTAGGTAGCAAATTAGGTCTCCATGAATGTACCTTTGATTTAAACGGGATAATATATAGCCAATTTTCATTCCGAAAGTCCATTCTATGTATTAGTGAAAGAATTTTTTAAATCGGTTCAGTAGTTTTTGAGCTTACTCATTACAAACATACAAAAATACAAAAATACAAATGTTCTCTCTTTATAATATTAGTATAGAAGTATAGATTAGATAGACAATGTAATTACTAATTACAATGAAGGGCAACAATAGGCGGTCATAATGCTTAACGCAATCTCTTCCAGACAACCTTTCAGGTATTATACTGAAAGGACAAAAATTAACAAAATGATGATAGAGTTACCATATATTACTTACATTTTCGGCGTAATTCGGCGTTGTGATGTAGTTTTGCATCATATAACTGCTAGCGTGTCCGTAAATTGTCAGCAGCATGGCCACCACTCTGGTAATATAATAAAGATTTGGGTATAATTCAATTTAAAAACTAAATATTTTAAGATCTAAAGAACTAAAAGAACCGACTTCAAACGTCGCGCTAGTCAATGTAGCCTGCAGTTAGTAGCATATCATCGAAGTAAGTAAATGCATCGTAATATTCGTAATACAAATGCTGATATTTTTAAAAACGGCTCGACAGGATTCGTTAAAATTTAAATGGGACCACCTGGGAAGGGTGCCTTTTGAAACAAAAAAGAATTTTCCAAATCGGTTCAGACATCTTCGAGTAATCGGTGAATATGCATAAACAAAAAAAAAAGATTCCGACGAATTGAGAACCTCCTCCTTTTTGTGAAGTCGGGTAATAACTGAGTTATGGTCGGTTTCTGAGGTACATTTATTGAGAGTTTATCTACTCAATTGTACCTTTATTGAATAGATGAACTCTCAATAAATGTCCTCAGAAACCGGCCATTAACAAGTCACATGCCGCATAAGTAAGTTTCATTAACAAGTTTGAGATGTTATCTACATATCTCGGAAGGAAAATACTCATCTTACAGATATACAGATCTTAATAAAATTTACTAAAGGACCACACCTAACCAAGAATTATTTAAACCGGTTCATATTCAGTGACAAGTTTGAGGTGATAATCTCCACACCTCTGGAGATACTCCTTAGATCTCAATTAATTGTACAATGGTACCACCGTGGAGATTTATACCACCAATGAAACAAAGAATGACTCGAATCGGTTCACAATTGGCGAAGCAATCGCGTAACAAGCATACAAATAAACTGGCCAAGTGCAAGTAGGACTCGCACTCGTAGGGTTCCGTAACACAGTAGAGTATTTTATAACTATAGTTTTTCGTCACCAAAAAATTAACTTTGATTTTTCATAGTGTTTTTATGAAAAGCAAAGTTATATTTGCGATTGCTATATCTCAAAAACTGCTGACTATATCTTGTTTAAACCAATTTCCGTTAAAAGTGTTCATTGATATCTACAGCATATATTTTTTAAAGATTTTTCACTCCCTTACTATAAAAGTTAGAGAGGGAGGAGACCTAACACTTTAGACGTGTCTATCTTTCAAATGATTGACTTTGAGAAAAAATGGTTTTAGGAACCTAAGTGTCATTTTTTAAAAACCTATCTATAAACACCCCGCACGTATAGGTGTGATGAAATAGTATATTTCATTACAAGTGCGGAAAGGCTGTCATTGCAAAGAGTTCCGACAAATGTCTACCCGAGCCGAGGCGCAGCCGAAGGCGAGGGTTGACAGTCGGAACAAGTTGCAATGACGGTTCCGCACGTGTACTGAACGACTATTTTTAATACAGTTGCGTAAAAATAAGGCAATTTAATAAAATAATAAAAACACAATAAACTCAACTAACTTAACATTTATTTCTTATAAAAGTTATAATTCACATATACATTGAAATTGGTACAGTTTTTTATACTAACTGGCGTTTTTTCTTCTCTCCGCGCAATAAATTCGTCGTACTATGTAGATATGTAGCGACTTGTTGACTTTTCCGGTAAAATGTTCTCCGAAGCATTTTGTGCAATTATACTGAGTTCCGGTGATGTTAATTCAAAAAAACTAGGGTCGAAATTTCTCATTTTGTGCAACAAACAACGAAACTCGCAAAGAAAATTTCTGAAAAATGGCGCCAACCGTAGAATATAAGCAGTTTTTTTTTCTTCACCTATTCTGGTAGGCAAAGGGAACTATGCCCATACAGACAAGTCTTCAGTAGAATTTTTTATTGATATGAAATGAAAATTAAATTTAATGTGATGAAATGAAATGAAACCTAACCTAACTGATTCAATCAAATCATTTTAAATCTGATATTGAAACAAATTAGTAGCTTCTTTTTAGAAATATACGTATTTGCATGAATCATAAAAACTTCTATGATTTTTTTTAGTAAAAACTTCATGGTTGGTTTTTCTTTTTAATAGACATTATTTTGACAGTTGCGAAAGAGAAAGCACGAGTTCGGGAAAGGTAAAAAAAAAGCACGAGTATGTAATAGCCCACACCCCGAACGCTATACGTCCCTGCAATACACCACTATTTGAGCAACTGTATTAAAAAATATTTTTTAAATTTCAGTACCATGTATGGGGAGCTCCCCTTAACCTTTTATTTTTAAAATGTTTGTATAAAAATCTTAAAGCGGTTCACATTATACACCTACCTATAAAGTTTCAACAGTGTAGTCTCGGAATTACGTGGCTGTGACATACGGACGGAGAGACAGACAGACAGACGAATCTATATATCCGCTTGGTAGCAAACTGAGCGCGGAAGCGTATTACTCAAGCATTTAGTATTACTGAACTTGCGTTCACTCGGGTGTTCGGCACGAATCTGTCTGCCTTTTTTATGATAGTTTGAGAGGCTACTAAATTCATGGTGTACGTGAACAAAGTCGCAGGATCAGCTAGTAAAGTATAATTATACAAATTATTGAACCGGCTCACAACATTTTACGTATATCGGTTAAGAAATGCGACCATAGAAAATATAATAATACTGCCTGTAGAAAAGAACAACCAGACTTAGCATCTTTGCCCAAGCTGAAACCACAGTTTTATAAAACTGTACTAAAAGGGAGCCGCTCCGCTCGCGGTTCGCGCTCTCTTCGTCAAATAGGAACAGATCAAGTACTACTATTCTATGATCAAATATGAAACGAATGAAAAAATAATAATGCTCTCACCTCATCCCTTGTATAGGTTCTAACTGGTTTAGGCGAGGATCTCTATCATCATAAGTAGCATGTAGCCGCCTCCAGCTGGCTCGCACAGACCACGCCGTCAGTAGCGCGATCTCTGGAAAATATGTTAATATGTATTTCTTAATCCCTGGCTCAGTCGTCTTACGTGTAGCACCGTAGTAGCAAAGACCCGTTTTCATTTAAAAAAAAGTTCCACTCACAGAACACAGATATAGTTCTCTGTTATTCTGTTCTGTGGTTCCACTACACTCGCTAGGTGGTTTTTGATGCGAACCTACTGAGATGTCTTGGGAAGATGTGTGCGTCTAAAGTTAGCATAATATGTACAGTTTCTAACCTTAACAGTACCTCACGGCACATATGTGCTCACGGGCCGCGAGAGCAGCCGCAGACGCGGCAGAGGCCCTCAAACGGAGGAAATATGCAGACATTGGAGACAATTACGCGTTTCTTCCGTTTGGGGTCGAGACCATGGGCCCGTGGGGTCAACAAGCTCACGGTTTTGTAAAGGAGTTGTCTGATAGATGTCTCCCATGACCAAAAGACTGGCGCTTACCTCGGGCAACGAATTAGTATTACCATTCAAAGAGGTAAAACTTACCATTCAAAAATGTCGCCAGCTTTTTGGGTTACATACCAGCGACCTTAATTCAATTTTTTATTTGTAGTTTTTATATAGTTCGTAATATAGTTTTAGTAGTAGTTTATATTGTATTAGTTAAATATATAAAAATAAATAAAAATATAAATAATAAATATAAATAAATAATACATTTCCAGCAGACAGCGAACTAAATTAAATTTTTTGTAATTTTTATTTTTATTATTAGGTAATCGTAGTTAATATTATGATTATATTTCATTTTATTAGGTTATAATTATTAATATGTTTAATTTAATTAATTCTTATCAATATTAATTTAAAAAACAAAACAACTTTATTGGCTAAAAAATAGTTTTAAATAAATTTCAATTGTATAAATACCTACACAAAATGTTTCTAACCACAATAAACATCTTTGTCACATTTTCTGCTATAGTAGCTACTCGTAGTTCACGGGTTCCTGCTACGTTTTAGATAATTAAAAAACGTAATAATTTGTAGTACATTTGGCAGATAAGTTCCTATAATAGGAGTGACTCATCATGAACGGGTGAAACTGCCCTTAATCGACTTGAGCCTGCTCCTATGAAGGGAATGCTAGTATTTCTTCGAGAAGCAAGCATCTGTATCACCATAAGTGCATTTACAGAATAGTCCTATTCGCCCTACACGGGCGAGTAGGACTATTTTTATGTTAATCATACTTACTATCCTTACGCTCCCCGGTCGCGAAATCATAGACAGTCCCAACAAGGTTCAAGGCCAGCACAGCATAAACGATTTGCAAAAACAGCTGCTGAGCAGAATCCGGCAGTTCTTCTAACTTCGCTTTATGTTGCTCCTTCGTGATACAGTAGTTGAGTTTGCGGAGTCGAGCGGAGAGAGCGTAGCGCTTCGCTCGCTCGCTCACGCAGCGCTCGAAGCGGAGAGAAGCGTTTCGCTCAGAGGAAGGGCAGCGATTGCTGACGCAGTATCCACGGTGGAGGCGCGAACGGTTAAATGCAAATGGACTGGATGAGTATTCCTGCAAATAGTAAGCTCGTGATGGTCGAGGGGCTAACCCAGGGAGAGTTGTTGTAAATGTGAAATGAACTTCCAACTGAGGTCTTCCCATCAAGATACAATATGGGATTCTTCAAGAGAAACGTTGAGTCTTAACAGGCAGGCCACACCAGTTACGCCCCTAGCGTTGCAGGTGTTTAGGTGTTCATAGTCGACAGTGACCGCTTACCAGCAGACGGGCCGTTGGTTTGTTTGTTTTTTTAAAAATGTTAAGTGACAAACAAATTAACGGCCCGTCTGCTATACAGTTTTAAGGCCATCTGATACGAGTTATGATGAAAATGATGACGATGATGGTAATTATTTATTCTAGGTCAACGCCTATTTATATTATTACTAGCTGTACCCGCGACTTCGTCCGCGTGGAATTGTGTCTTTGAGTAGCATTAACTAATAAGACACATACGTAACCCAACTACACCGCACCACACCACGCCACGCTAATCCCTCCTTCGCCTTCCCCACTTCCACATCCCTTCCACCTCCCCTTTCCACCACACTCCCTCCACTCTCCTTCCTCTCGCATACACTACCCTCCCCCTCCCCTCCCTTTCCCCTCACCTCCACCTCCCTTCCCCCTCACCTCCACCTCCCCTCCCCACCGCTCCCCTCCACTCCCCCTCCCCTCCCCTTACCCTCCCCCTCCACTCCCCTTACGCTCCCACTCCACTCCCCCTATCCTCCCCCTCCACTACCCTACTCTCCTCTCCACTTCCCTCCACTTCCCTCCCCCTCACAACTTTGAATGTCGTATTATCCTCCCCCTCCCCTCCTCATCTACTCCCCCTTCCCTCCCCCTGCTCCTCCCCCTCATTTCCAGATCCCCTCCATCTCCTCATCCCCTCCATCTCCTCATCCCCTCCTCCTCCATTTCAGCTCATCTCCCCTCCCCCACCACTCTTCCTACCCTCCCCCACCACTCCCCCTACCCATCCCGTCCCCCTCCCCCACCACTCCCGGTTCAGTAGTTTTGGTGTGAAAGCGGGACAGACAGACAGACAGAGTTACTTTTTTTACTTTCAAATAAAACCCAGAGATGGCGCTAGCGTAGAATTTATTAGCTCTCCTTTGAATATTGCCTAAATGTATGAGATCCTGCATCGCGCAAACGATATTTTTCGCAATATTGAAGCTGATGCACAAGTGCATTCGAAATTAAACATCTCAAAAGTTGAACTCATATAAATACGTTTTCTCTCTATAATATTAGTCTAGATTATTATTTAATTATTTTTTTCTATGTTGAGTCTAAACTCAACACCATTATTATAAATGCTTTGATTATTTATCACCTCTTCATGGTCGAACAGCCCTGAATTAGCTGACACTTTGTACACGGATAGCTGATATTTGATATTGCTATTAGTAGGAGATCTTAGGTCCGCCACCTTGCATTTTTGAGACAAAGCAAACCGCTTGGAACATGTGTTCCTGGGGTCGATCTGAGCTGATTTAGCCCGGTTGCCACGAAGTTCCCCCCAACAGGTAGGCAGGGGAGTGGGGAGAAAGGTGCGTCCGGCGCGCCTTACTTCACGCGCTTCATATCTGCATACATGTAGCAACTATATCGAGTTTAGTATCTTTTTCTTATAATTCGAGGACGAGGAATTCATTTTTGTAACCAAATTTTCACTCACTCATACAAAAAAATTGAGAAGTTCTAAAGCGGTTTGCTTTTTCTCAAAAATGCAAGGTCCTCTTAGAAATCGTGACCTAAGATCTCCCACTATATTATCGATCTATAATTATGAGATTTCTATTCCAATGAATTACAAAATTACTGAATTTTGACTCAAAGTGTATTGCTGAAACACAGACATTATTTCTTCACACAATAGTTTCAATGAATTGTATAATATAATTAAGATAGTTTAAGAACTAAAACAACCGACTTCCATGACCCCGTGAGTCAGTTTTAGTAGCAAGTTTGAGACGTTTATCGTCATATCTCTGGAGATACTTATCAAATCGCGATGAAATTACAATGGGACTACCTCGAAAGTGTACTCTACCGATTAAAAAAGGAATCATTCAAATCGGTTCACAATTGACGTAGTACTTATTTGCGTAACATACATACAAAAAAAACAAACATACCAATCGAGAACCTCCTCATTTTAAGAAGTCGATTAAAAATCACTGAATTTTGACTCAAAGTGAACACAGACATTATTTTCTTCATAATAGGTACCTAATAATAGTACAGTACCTTAATGTATTCATAAACTGGGCTAGGATGTATCGGCAGCAAGTCGAACACTCCCAGGCAGTACAGTCCATCTTCCTGGTGCACGCAGCGGTTATAGTCGTCCAGATGAAACAGCGGTGGAAGGCGGGCGTTAGCTTCATCTAATTATTAAGATAGTTTAAAGACTAAAACAACCGTCTTCCATGCGCCGCGAGTCAAATTTCAGTAGCAAGTTTGAGACGTTATCGTCATATCTCTGGAGATACTTATCAGATCTTATGAAATTGTAATGGGACCACCTAGGAAATGTATCCTACTGATTAAAAAAAAACATTCAAATCGGTTCACAATTGACGGAGTAATCGGGTAACCACAGAAATATGAACAATACATATTTCTGTAACATACATCCAAAAAAAACATACAGACGAATCGGGAACCTCCTTCTTTTCAAACGACTTCCAGAAAGAAGGAAGTTCTCAATTCGTATGTTTGGAAATCGGTTCAAAAGTTTTTCAATATTGAGCTTGAAGACCAAATCGGTAAACCCGAATTTTTTATTTCTGATAGGTTAGCATTTGACCACTATCTCTCCTGGTGGTAAACGATGCCACGATGTGTCGAGGATGGTGAACACGCTTGGCCTAGAATTATTCAAGAACTTATATCTCAAGCTAAGGAACTTGAGAATAGGTTATGCTTAAAAAACCGGTTAAGTGCGAGTTGGACTCGCGCACCGAGGTTATGATGTTCTTCTGCAGTTCGGCCTTGAGGCATCTAATCGTTGGCAGATTCCTCAAATTTCCGTTCAAAGCGAACCTTGTAGAACTGTTAATATATACTGCTTCATCATCATTAACAGCCAGTATTCGTCCACTGTTGGACATAAGCCTCTCCTATGGCACGCCACTGAGCTTGATTTTCAGCTCCCCGTCCCCAACCGCTGCCAGCCATCTTGCGTACATCATCGCTCTACCTATAGCTGGACGTTCGTTTACCGAGACGCGGTCTCCACTCTAGATGACGTCTACCCCAACGATTATCGGTTCTACGACAGATGCGACCAGCCCATTGCCACTCTAGTTTAATAATTCTTCGAGCTATGTCGATAACTTCGGTTCTCTATCGGATGAGTTTATTTCGAATTCGATCCATTAGAGATACTCCGAGCATAGTCCTTTCCAATTTCCATAGCTCGCTGAGCGACCTCGATTTGATGGATCAGTTGAACCGTCAGTGTTCACGTCTCGGCTCTGTATGTCATTGCAGTATAGAAGACTTTTGTCTTTAGGCATATAAGCTGCTTCATCATCATCATCATCATAATCCGGTGTCAGTCCACTGCTGGACGTAGGCCTCTCCCAAGGTGCGCCACTGAGCCCGATCTTTGGCTCTTCTTTTCCAGTCACTGCCCACCGCTTTGCGTATGTCGTCGCTCCACCTAGTCACAGGACGTCCTACGCTACGTTTGCCGATTCGCGGTCTCCACTCCAGGACAAGTCTACCCCAACGGTTATCAGTCCTGCGGCAGATATGACCAGCCCACTGTCACTTCAGCTTGCTAATCCGTTGAGCTATGTCGATAACTTTAGTTCTCTGGCGAATTACTTCGTTCCGGATTCGATCCCGCAGACAAATACCGAGCATAGCTCTCTCCATAGCTCGCTGAGCGACTTTAAATTGGTGGACCAGTCGAACTGTGAGTGTCCACGTCTCGGCTCCGTTACAGGTAGGACGCACTTGTCTTTAGATAAGCTGCTTACCTGTAAATAACTCCCCACTAGCTCCAATTATTGATGCCAGTATTGGAAGCAGTAAAGACGCCATAGATCTCATTTATCGATTAAATTTAAAGAAATATATTACTTTTTACCATTTAGGTGTATTATAACGAGTCGATAAGCCTGAACTTGTACTTAGTTGAATTTCAGTCTGGCATAAGATTATATAGTGATTATTTGTTAAACACATTAATAGTTATGTGCACATTTATAGGGTGTGGCGTAAACAGGTTTTTTTATTTTATATCTGATAGGATAGGCTATCGTTGGATTCCGCTTGGATTTCACCTGGTTATAAGCGTTTATGTGACCGAGAATGCTAAACACGCCCTTGCGTGGCCTAGAATGGTATGGCTCTCAAGGGCTGTGCTGCCGGAACATTTTCTCCTTGATGGTGGTCAGCTACTTTTTGGTAGCAAATAATGCGCGTATCAACTTGTAAAAAAACAGTATCTAAAAAAACCAGGTTTCCAAGCACTCGTGGTTTTCCGCCTCATCGGTCATCACGGATACTGGGCAAAATATTATAAGACACCAACCTAAGAAACACAAAAGTTATTAATTTTCAACCGATTTACAAAAAGAAGGAGGTTCTCAATTAGTCTGTATGTTATTTTTTTTGTGTGTAATATAAATATATAATTTGTTGCCTGTAGGATAACAATTCACATGAGCGAAGCCGCGGGCAGATGCTAGCGTTATATACAACGTGTAACTTAATAAGCGCAAGACCTCGGACACCCCAATTAGAATATCAAATCCAAAATATAATAGCAAAGGCGCAAACTCGTTTCGAGACACGTAAGCATATTTTTTTAAGATTTTAGATATATTAAATTAGTACAAAATTTATGGTAACACTAAAAAATAAAATGGAAAACTTACGTTAGTCTGTAGATAGATAGATAGATAAATACTTCATTTGCACACCAATAATACAGAAAATACTTAAGGTAACAGACTTATTCTAAGTAATGCAAAGGGCGGTCTTATCGCTTAAAGCGATTTCTTCCAGACAACCAAACTGATAGTGATATTGAGAGACTGTGACGGACGGTGGCGTATCTATTTTAAATCTTAGCTATTTATATAGTTATACATATACATAAATACACGTGTATACACAAACATACATGCAAATATACATATACATTACATAAACATATACATTTACACAAATACAATATACACACGTATATACCTATATCTATATCACATAATACATACACTTACATAATTTAATACATTACGATATAGAAAATAATTATCTGAATAGTAATTTCCAAATTAATTAACAGTAACAGGATCAGCAGTCATCATTAGATAAGTACCATTTCCTTAATCTTTCTTTGAAAGTATGGGGAGATGGAGATTGTCTTATTTCGACAGGGATACTGTTCCACAGGCGTGCAGCCTGTACCGTGAAGGATTTGTCGAAGAAGGCAGTCGAGTGTGTGGGGATTTGCAATGTAAGATTTTCGGCTGACCTCAACGTCAGGGAGTGTTGATAGTAAAGATACTCAAAGTTAACTTTGAGATAGGGTGGGGAAGCAGGATTAAAAAGAATGCTATAAAGAAGAGAGAGGATGTGTGTATTCCGGCGGAGACGTATAGGAAGCCACTTGAGCTTGTGCCTGAAATAGGAGACGTGGTCATATTTGCGCAAACCAAAAATGAACCTTATGCAGAAATTTTGAAGACGCTCAAGTTTATTTAGCTGGTCCTCAGTTAAATCCAGATAGCAGGCGTCAGCGCAATCGAGAATAGGAAGCAGTATGGATTGTGCTAAAGCAACTTTGGTAGCAGTAGGAAGAAAACTTTGGAGGCGTTTTAAGGCGCTTGCAGAAGCGAAGATCTTACGTCTAACGGCTTCTAATTGTGGACCCCATGTCAGCGTTTGATCGATTATGAGACCTAAGTTCCTTACCGCTGTGCTGTATGGAATCGTTATGCCGTCAAAGATAATTGTAGGAAGTGTATTTCGGTCAAGCTTGCTCAACATGCGGGTACTACCTACAATTACGACCTGAGTTTTAATAGGATTTACTTGAAGTCCATAAGCCCTGCTCCATGCAGCTATGCGTTGTAAATCCTCATTAACTGTTCTAACACAATCGAGCAGTTGATCTGGCGGTGCTTGCGAATACATTTGTAAGTCGTCCGGATATAGGTGGTAGGGAGAAGAGAGATTAGAAGAAATAGTATCTATGAAAGTAGAAAAAAGAAGAGGAGATAGAACGCCGCCCTGTGGGACGCCAGCAGTAGTGTTACACCAGGAAGAGAAAGAATCATCAAGGCAAACCCTCTGTCGACGTCCAAAAAGGTAAGTACGAAAGAAATCAATTGCGGAGGGAGAAATGTTAATAGAACATAGCAGTTCTAGGAGAATGTCAAGATCGACGGTATTAAACGCGTTGCTAAAATCGAGCAGGGCCAGCACAGTAAGCTTACCCCTCTCCATGCCGGCACGGAGGTCATCGGTAATTTTTAAAGAAGTGACTGTACTATGCCCAGGTCGGAAACCAGACTGGAACGGGTTAAAAAGACAGTTTCTATTTAGAAATTTACTGATTTGATTGTGTACAAGCCGTTCCAGAACTTTATGTGGGTGAGGACAGGAAGAATAAGGTCAAGAATAGGTACAATCATGTTGCGACTAATACCATCGATCCTAACAGCGTTCGAAGCGATGGATAATACGCTTCTGTTAACTTCTCCCTCCGTAAACTGAGAAAAGGTGAAAGAAGGATAGGTAGGAGGCGATGAAGTGGAGAGAAAAGAGAGAGTTTTGGCTTTGTCAGAGACGTCAATAGATGAAGAGGTTGAAAAATGTAGGTTTAAAGAGTCTAAGTAAAGAAATAGCGTTTTGTATTGGCTTGCCAATGCCTAAGGTTTGTAAAAATCTCCATACCTTGGACGGATCATCATCGTCTACAGATTTATGAATGTGTCGGCGTTGAGCGTCCCTACACACCATATTGCACCGATTACGAGATTTGAGATATTTATTCTTATTCATTTCGCTAGGATTGCATTTGTATTTTGTTTTAGCAACTACTTTCTTGTGCATTAGTAGTTTTATTTCAGAAGTTAACCATGGAGCAGGCAGATGTTTTACCTTGATTGCTCTCAATGGAGCATGAAGGTCATAGAGACGCAAAATAGCTGAATTGAGCACATTAATTTTATCGTCAATTGAGTCAGCTTCCTGTAATGTGTACCAATCGACATTCTCGACGTCTTCGCGCAGATTGTTTAAATCCATGTTACCAAAGTTGCGTTGAAGAAGAGTTTTGGGTTTGAGTTTAGGAGGACGAATTTTGTAAGAGAGAAAAATTAGATCGTGATAAGAAAAAGCATCTGCCGAACATTGACCATGTTTAGCAACGTGGTCGGAAGAAGAAACAATAAGCAAGTCTAGAAGTGAGGGTGTAGTATTAGGAAAATGGTGGGTGGCGTTGAGTGGAAGAAGATGTAGATTGCTTGATCTTATCACGGATTCTAACATAAAAGAACGATAGTCATTTTTGAGAAGGCAGGTGTTAAAATCACCCATGATGATGGTGTGACTATAACATGGAATAGTATCTTCTAGAAAGTTTTCGAAGGAAGAGAAAAAGTTTAAACGAGCAGAAGGGCTATAGTAGACTCCGAGGAGAATTTCGGTATGTGACAAAAGAATTTCAATAAAGAGATGCTCGCCAGCGTTAGAAGGGGGTGGTTGTGCAGACATATTTACTATTGAAAAAGGGATTTGAGCTCGAAGATATATAGCTACACCACCACCACCACCACCACTAGTGCGGTCGTTGCGTATAAGTTGGAAGCCAGGTAGAGGATAAAGATGAGAAGGAAGACATGGCTTGAGCCAAGACTCGGAGACTAAAATAGCGTGAATGTGTTTTAAATGCTTAAAGGTCGCCAGCATATCGGAGAAGTGAGCCGGAATACTCTGCGCGTTTATATGAACAACATTGAGGTTTTTAGGCACATCTGTAAAATGTGCCTCTAAAGTGTCCGAGAGTGTCGGTATACTAACAAAACTGTCATCATTACTACTTGAGGAAGAGAAAGATACAAAGTTATCACTATCACTATCAGATTCAAATAAGTTTGACATAATGTATTTTTATAAAATTTTAAATAATAATATAATTATGTATAAATTTAAATTTTTATTTGTTATCTGTGTTTATAAAAAGCGTCCTAAGGTCTTTCCAGTTTCCACTCGACTAAACCAAACTAAACTTGACATTGGCGAAATTGTGGTGGTATTATCGCAAAAGCCAAAAACAAAGAAAATAATAATAACAAAGAATACAAAAAAAAAAGTTATTGTATACTATTATGAACATACAATTATGAATATTAAAACCAGATACGGGTACTACAAACAGTGCTACAGACTAAGTATTGAAAACAATTATACCTACAATTATAAAACAAAAAAAAAACAAAATAAAGAAAAAATCAGCTCAAGTACAATTATTGGAATGAAATGAGAAACACAAAAACTGAGAAGAAGACTACACTTATTACGGTTTCTTCTGTGCCCGTTTAGGCTTCGCCGCCTTTGATTTCTTGGCTATCGTTGAAAACTTAACTGGACTGCTAAGCTTCGGAGTTTCGTCAAGGTCTTTCATACATGACGCGCGGTGTCGTGTGCCCTCGGCGTCCAACACGTAGATAACTCCTTCGTCCAGCATTTAGACATACCGTATCGCTCACGAGCCGCCATCAACGTGTCGTGCCGCATTTTGCTTAAAAATTCCGACATTGTAGTGCTTGAACCTTTGAGTTTAGTCTTTGAAGACCAAACCTTCTGTGAAGTCACTGAACTTGACGAGAATAGGTCGAGGCCTATCAGGACCCGCAGAGCGACCCATGCGATGGCAGCGTGAAATACAGCTTTCAATAAAATCCGAAATCATGAGCTGCTCTGTGATCACCTTAGAAATAACTGTAGCAATGTTCTCCTTTTTATCTTCAGTTAAGCCATGAAAAAGAAGCATTTTTCGCCGCGATCTCATCTCAATGTTATCGATACTTTGGTCCATTAGCTCAATTTGATCCTGCAGTGAGCGCAGTGAGGCCATCACAAATTGCTTGAAGGCTGGATACTCAGACGGAACGTTGGAGCTTGAGGCAGTTGCAGCACTGGGGGTCTTTGTGCACTCACTCTCAAAGTTATCCATTCTTTGGTTAAATGCTATTGATAACTGAGCAATGGACTCTTTAATTGCCTCCATGTTAAAAAATGTAGGTAGTGTTGTTGTGATGAAAACTTGCACTGAATTTTTTGGCAATAAATGGTGTCTTTTTGGAAGGATAACACACTATGACAGGTATTATTCACTATACTTTAATACTAAACATAATTTAATTGAAATAGATTTAAATTATTAATATTAATTTGATTTTTAAATTAGAGCACAGAACAAACTGTGCTTATTTAGGGACTACCCCCGTCGAGAGTACTCATATGGCGTCCTTTTTAGGGTTCCGAACCCAAAGCTACCAACGGAACCCTATTACTGAGACTCCGCTGACCATCTGTCCGTCTGTCTGACTGTCTGTCTGTCTGTCTGTCTGTCTATCTGTCTGTCTGTCTGTCTGTCTGTCTGTCTGTCTGTTTGCCTGTCTGTCTGTCTGTCCGTCTGTCACCAGGCTGTATCTCATAAAGCGTGATAGTAAGACGGTTGAAATTTTCACAGATGATGTATTTCTGTTGCCGCTATAACAACAAATACTAAGAACAGAACAAAGTTCAAAATTAAAGGGTGAATCGTTCATAGATGGCGCTATCGTGTTTACCTTAATCGAGGAATCTGAATCTGAATCTCGGAAACAGCTCCAACGATGTGTGTTTCAATAATCAACTTTATCGATAATCAACTTAAAATATGACTCTTCCCGACATCTACTGGCGAGTAGAAGTAGCTTTAGTGTTATTGTGTCGTTAAAGCAGTTAGTTGCTCTAAATTTAAAAAATAGTATTATTATTCGCCATTAGATGTCGGGAAGAGTCATATTTTTCTGTTTAAATGGCAAAAATACCGAGCAAAGCTCGGTCAACCAGATATTTAATAGTATTGATTACTAACACCTTTGTTTGTGTTAACGTTTACTAAGTTGGTGTTAGAAGTTCGTTAGATATTCGTTAGATGGCGTTCGGAACCCTCCGTGTGCGGGACAAAAGTCTGACTCGCACTTGGCCATGATTATGACTAACGAAACGACCGAAAAACGACCAATTGGTCGTTTTTCGTAGTATCTATTTAGTAGTCTGTAGTGATATAATTACAAACTGTTGATTCGAACGCCCTATTTCACTACTCCACCCGGTATTGATATCTGCATTTATACTTACTTCGCTAAACAAGTTTTATTAGGTATTTCACGAATAGACAACAACCAAATCTTCTAAGTGACGTGAGCGAGCACACGGAGGGTTGAACGCCATCTAAAGAATATCTAACGAACTAAGTAAACGTTAACACAAAGGCGTTAGTAATTAATATTATTAAATATCTGGAAGACCGGTATTTTTTGCCACTTAAACAAAAATATGACTTTTCCCGACATATATTGGCGAATAATAATACAATTGTTTTTATATATGAGAGCAACTAACTGCTTTAACTACACAATAACACTAAAGCTACTTCTACTCGCCAATAGATATAGGGAAGAGTCATATTTTAAGTTGATTATCGATAAAGTTGATTATTGAAAACACGAATAAAACAACATTTTCTGAAAATGAATCCTAGCGAGATCGATTTATCGCCCCCGAAATCCCCTGTATACTAATTTTTTTTTAATCGTTGGAGCCGTTTCCGAGTTTCAGATTCAGATTCCGAGATTAAGGTAAACACACAACAAATACTAATTTTTACGATAGCGCCATCTATGAATCTTCATTATCGCTATCGTAAAACTCCCGTTTTTGGTTTTAAACCATTTAATTTTTAACTTTGTTCTGTTCTCAGTATTTGTTGTTATAGCGGCAACAGAAATACATCATCTGTAAAAATTTCAACCGGCTAACTATCACGGTTCATGAGATACAGTCTAGTGACAGACGGACAGACAGACAGACAGACAGACGGACAGCGGAGTCTCAGTTATAGGGTTCCGTTGGTACCCTTTGGGTTCGGAACCCTAAAAATGAGCCTTACGGGCTTGAGATAAGGTTCAGTTTTCAATTGCAACCACTCGATGGAATCATCGTAACCATAATTTTAGGTTTAATAATAATTGATTTGGTAAAAGTTAATTTATAAACCACCAAATCGGATTCAGTAGTTGATTCTAAACAAACTAATTTCAGGTCTTGCGTTTAATATGTTACACGTTGTATTAAAAATATGTTCGAATAAATAAAAAAAAGAATTATATACCTATACATAATTTAAATTAAAAAAAATAACATGAAATATGAATAATTTATGCAGTTAATTTATTAAAATAATTTTATTTCTTCGACGATACGACCTTTGGATACGGAACCCTAAAAATTACACATTTACTGGTTAATTATTTTGTATTTTTTTAATTTAAATCATCAAAATTTGTATCATATTTTTTCAGCAGGTAACCAGGTCCAGGCGCGGACTTTCGGATTGATTCGAATTAATAATTTCGGAGTTGGCCTCAAGTTACAAACTCCTGACGCAACATCCTGTATAAGTATACATCTCAAAATATGCAAATTCACACGTAGCTATTGAACACAGACAAAAAAAATCTTATTTAACTTCTTATTATATTATTGTATGTAAATTATAATTCACACGTATTGAATACAGAAACAAAACATATTATATTGCTTTAGTATAATATTCTAAATTCGAAATTATTCTGTAAAGAGACTTCTATTTTGATGATATTTTATGTTGAAGCAAGTCAAATCAAATCATAGTATATCCTCCGTGCATTAATCAGTATATAGCAGCGATATTAATGTACTGTTAACGTATGTACCTCAATGGCATGTAGGCAGTATTAATATACGCACACTAGCAGCCCGCCCCGGCTTCGCACGGGTAGAACATATATGCCTACAAAATTTGCATCAGTTTGTTGCATCGAATATAAAATATGAACATATTTAACAACCATCGTCATATTTCATCCAATTTACACAAAACCTTAACGAATTATGGACCTAAACCTTCCTCATAAACACTCTGGCTATTGGTGAAAACCGCATGATAATCCGTTCAGTAGCTATTGAGATTATTGCGAACAGACAGACAGACGCAGTGATGAACTTTGTTTTATAATACTTACGTAGTGATATTGGACGGCCCTTTGGCGTAAAGGATAGTTACCCTGATTCTGACCCGACGATCGTTGGTTCTAATCCTAGCTATATACCTACCAATGAAAGTTTTATGTGCATTCATGAATCATGAGTTTTCGTACAGTGGTTGTGGGATCATTAAATCTACCAAAAAGTAGCTTACCATCAAGGAGGCATCTGCCGCCGTAACCTTACACCGTTCCCCGACGCAAAATGTAGGGGTAATATACGTTTAATCATAATCATAATAATCATAATCATCTTTATTGGTAAATATTTTTACAGGTCCAACGCTTAATTATTTATAATATAATATAATAAAAATAGAAGTATACAAAATATTTAAAAAAAAATTACAGCTATAAACAATTATAGCAATATTCAAATTAAATTAATTATTTAAATCGATACATTTATTATTCTTGCGATGATTTAGATTTAATACGTAAATCCAAAAATTCCTGGTAAGAATAAAATGCATGCTCGAGAAGCCACATTTTAATTTTTGTTTATACGACCAGAAGCTTGGAGCATCGAGAACAAAATCGGGTAATCTGTTGTATACTTCCATCCGGGCCCATCACGTGAATAGTTTTAGCCATCTTATCAAGCCTCCGCGAGACACTTACAAGTTTGTCTGCATGTCGTGTGTTGTATCCATGCGATTCTCCTCGTTTCGTGTACAGTGTCAAATTCTGACGTACATACAGCCCTACCTGAAGTACAAGGAGACTAGGAAGGGTCAACACTCCAAGCTTGATAAATGATGGTTTGGCTGATTCATCTTGCGGTATGTGTGCCATGATCCTAACAGCTCGCTTTTGAAGCCGAAATACACGCAACCATTCAGCAGCACGTCCCCAGAACTCAAGTCCATACATCAGTAGAGATTGTACGCTAGCAAAATAACAGGAGCGAATAGCCTCAACAGGAAGTGTAGATGCGACCCTACTCAGCGCTAAACAGGCCCCACCTAGTCTGCCACACAGCTTATCAATGTGGGACTCCCACGTTAGAGTAGAATCTAAGTGGAAGCCCAAAAACAATGTTGCGTTCACTTGCATGATTGCCTCACCTTCAGGTTCGATTACCAGAGGACGTCGCACACGGCCTGAAAGGTCGAATATCATAAATTGAGTTTTGTTGACGTTTAGTTTCAGACCGTTGTGCGTAAACCACTCTAACAGGTCGGATGCTACAGTGTTTAAGCGCTGTTCGAGCATATTCAGAGTGGGACCTGTCACTATGGCCGCTACATCATCCGCATACATAAATATAACGTGTGTATCTGTGTGTCTGTCTGTAGCATCTTAGCACCTAACCGGATGAACCGATTTTGTTTTTATTATTGATAGTTTTTTTTTGTTTGATAGATGTCTTCATCGAGAGTTTTCTTAGCTTTGATTCATGAAAATTCGTTCAATCGTTATAAAACTATGAGCTTTTTTCTAGTTAATTTCGCTATGAAATCAACTTTCATAGATCTGATCAATTCGAAAATCTTCTTCTTCAACGATATTGTAAGAACATGGAAGCATTGACCTGATGCTGGGACATCTCCTGGACTCTACAGAATACTCAAATCCTCACCAACTTACAGCTCAGATTTTAAATGTCGTGTTTAGAGTCATTGGAATGATTTTAATGAAAAGATTATATATAGATCAGTCGGGGTGGCTTAAATTACTATATTAATATATATATATAGATGAATATTATTTTATACAATAGATCATATTATTATACTATATTGACTTCAAATTGATTGTGATCGGTGGGGATCTACAGCATAGCTAAGCTTATAATAATATTTTCGTAGTAACGATGACCTAATCTGTGGTTTCACTGCAAATATTTTATTAATTTTGCGATGCGTGTTTCTGAAATTCGTGATATCTTCTAGAGTTTTCATTTGAATTATATACTGTAAAGGGCAATTTTAATCTATAATATGTGGCCAAGCTAATTAACGTAATTATTTTGATAAGGATTAATACTATATACTTGAAAATAGCCTTGGAAGCTATGTCATATTTTTTAACAAAAAATTTAAGATTAAAATGGTTACTGTGAGTCAACCTTAAGAGATAGACATATGCTGTCGCGGACTTTTATGTAGGTCTTATTAAGTTGTACAACTCTTGCATAGAAAATATTTTCAATTAAGCAGCGTTCGTAAGAAACGTGTTTTTTCGAGCGTTTTTTTGCCGACTTAGGTTGCAAATTAGGTCTCCACGAATGTACCTTTGATTTAAACGGGATAATATATAGCCTATTTTCATTCCGAAAGTCCATTCTATGTATTAGTGAAAGAATTTTTTAAATCGGTTCAGTAGTTTTTGAGCCAAATCATTACAAACATACAAAAATACAAATGTTCTCTCTTTATTATATTAGTATAGATATACACGACAAAATCATAAAATAAATCATAATCAATTATCAAGCATCGAGGTACGTAGTATATTCAAATCGATGTTATCAAGTAAACATAGCAAAAGCATAAAAGTAATGAACCATTTAGCTGTCATCCAATCGACGTCAGACTATAAAACAAATATTAAAGTAAGGTTACCAACCGTACACCTCTGTGTTTCAGTACTTTAGACAATTTTTAAATTAAAATACATGTGAAATAGTGAAACACAACTTAAAGAAACTAATAAGTGCATCTGGTACTTACCAGTATTGGTATTTTTATTTGAAAGGGTATATAATACTTCACATGTGGTCCCATTTTTATTTCATCGAAATAATTTCAGTTCGTCCAGAGATATGAAGATTAATTTTTAAATTCATTAATTTAATTTATAAGTAATATTTACAAATAGTACATATATGTACAACTTAAAACTAAATTAAGATAAAAACTATTTAAACTGATACAAATACGTAAAATGTTATAAATAAATAATAAACTGGCCAAGTGCAAGTCGGACTCGCACTCGTAGGGTTCCGTAACACAGTTAAGTATACCATAACTATGATTTTTCGCAACTACAAAATTAACTTTGTTTTTCATACAAACACTATCTTTGCGGTCGCCATATCTCTAAAACTGCTGATTGTATCTCGTTCAAACCAATTTTCGTTGTTAGTTTTTATTGAGATCTACAGCATATATTTTTTTTAGATTTTTCACTTCTATACTTTAAAAGTTAGAGGGGGGGGGACACACATTTTACCACTTTAGACGCGCCTATCTTTCAAATGATTGACTTTGAGAAAAAATGATTTTAGGAAGCTCAATGTCATTTTTGAAGACCTATCCACAGACACCCCACACGTATAGGTTTGAAGAAAAATTTTTTTTTTGTTTCCCCCCCTTAAACTTTTATATTTTTTATTTTTGTGTAAAAATCGGAAAGCGGTTCACAGAATACATCTACCTACCAAGTTTCAATTCTGTAGTACTAACAGTTTCGGAATAAAATGGCTGTGACATACGGACGGACAGACAGACAGACAGACAGACAGACATGACGAATCTATAAGGGTTCCGTTTTTTGCCATTCGGCTACGGAACCCTAAAAACAGAACCTAGGTCGCAGCTGTCTGCCGGTAGGTAACGTTCCCAAAAAGCTGGCGACGTTACCTCGTTCAATTGCTAGGCTAATCCGTTGGCCGAGGTAAGCGCCAGCTCTTTGGTCACGAGTGACGTCTATTAATCGTCTGGACAGCTCCTTTACAAAACCTCGCGCATCTCGACCCCACGGACCCATTGTTTCGACCCCAAACGGAAGAAAAATGTAGCCATCACCAATGGCAGCATATTTCCTCCGTTTGAGGGTTTCTGCCGCATCCGCTGCCGCACCTGCTGCTCGTGAGGTCCCGCATATGTGGGACGCCGCTAATGTGTCAGCACACGTCGCGTCCCACACCAACGGTCTCCCTCGGCACCACGGAACCAACGTCATACCGTCGGGCCTCTTACCATCGTCACGTGATATACCGTTCGGCTCTAATATAGCCGGCACGTTCACGGTGGCAAGGGCCCGACGAATGACGTCATTCAAGGAGGCGTGACGTGGAGACGCCCTGCACTGCGGCGGCATGACAGGCCATGGTGGCCTAATCTGTCTACTTCACTGCCGCAGTGACAATTGTGAGGTACTGTCCGGGAGATGCCCAGACGTAATCCCACAGCAATGGAGAAGCTGTCATCGTCCATAAGGGTACCTATGTTGGAAGAAGGTAATGCGTGTAGCCAGTATCCAGATTCTTTTTCACGTGTGGCAAGGAGACGAGCCCGGTCCCTAATATCAACACTATTTTGAATTAGTTCATCCTGAATAATTTTACAAAGGGGCTCGTCCCATAGCTTTTGTGAACTAAGTTTTATAGGTAAGACCTCACCTGGACAAGCCAAAGACCAGGCGGTTTAAGCTTCTTCCATGTATGCTATAGAAATGTTGGATGATGAATTTGAAATAATTTTTTTAAAAAGAGATGAAACACTATTAATAGAAGATAAAAAGGCCGGTAGTGAAACACTTGAAATTTTGCGGATGCCAATGCCTCCAAACCGAATAGGCAGAGAGGCCTGACACCATGAATTATTTGAAAGTGAACAATTTAGAATTTGTGTTAAAATATTTTTGATCGCGTCATCTAAACTTAGTAGTAAAGGTTGATGATTCCAAAGAGGACTACAGCGTAGTGTGTATGTAAATTTTGGCACAAAAAGACAAAATCGAATTAGATGGTAAGCCATGTGGTTATGAATTTCGGTGAGACGCTTAGACGTATCGTCAAATTTTTGACGATGTTCTTCAACAATAATATCGTTTAAAAACTAAAAAACAACCGACTTCAATGCCGCGCTATTCATTTTAAGTACCGATTTTGAGATGTTTATCTCAATATCTCTGGAGATACTTATCATACCTCGATAAAATTACCATGGTACCATACTTGGGATATCTCCTTTCGAACAAAAAAAGAATAATCGAAATCGGTTCATAAACGACGAAGTTATCCGCGAACAAACATAAAAAAAAAATATACGGTCGAATTGAGAAACCTCCTCCTTTTTTTGAAGTCGGTTAAAAACCGGAAATGACTCTTGAAGGATCGGAGCTCCTAGGAGGCGTAGACTTTCTTTGTTTAGTAATTTTAAATTTGGAGCCAAACTGTTAAATTTATTATACAAGTCGTCTCTTTGGTGCGATGGTACAATATCTGTGATAAAAATTTCGCACTAAGAAAAATTTTGTTCCAGGCCAATCAATTTAAATTTGTCAATTAAAAACTGTAAATCTTGTAATACAGTTGTGGCTTTGCCTCCAAGAGTTCCGTCGTCCAGATACCACATGTTTAATTTAGAATTTAGGTTTGAAATTACAGGGTGTATTGCTAGTCCGAAAATGGCTGGTCCAAGAGGGTCACCCTGTTGACAACCTGAGCAAGAATTTATTAAATGGTCTCGGTACAGTAATTTAGAATCTAATCCATAACATTGCCAAAGGTAGTCAAAAGTTTCTGGAATAAAATTTTGAATTTCATTCAAAAGAACAGTACGATCAACAGAATTAAAGGCATTTTTGACATCCACCTTCAATATCACCTCACCGCAATCGTGATGTACAAATGTACGGAGAGCATGAACAGCTGCCTCGCATCCGCCCTTACTGCCAAAGCCTAACTGAAGGGGCTGGAACTTTTCAGTCAGTATTGTATGTATGCGGCGGCAGCAAACCATGGATGCTATTCTCCTATATGTGCAACCTACGGCTATTGGCCTGATACCGCCATCTTTCTTTTTCAATGCGCAAAGGTTTGCACCATATAGAAGAGGGGCAATCTGTGCATGCACCTTACCTGATAGCATGTAGTTTATAAGGGCCGTGATGTCTCGCAGTAGACTCTGGCCCGCATCCCCAGTAGCTCCACATATAAGATCTTTAATGTGTTGGGGAGTTAGGCCATCAAGTCCACCAGCCGATCCATTTTTAAAAGACATCACTGCCGCCCTAATGTCTTTTTCTGTCGCCTGTAAACATTCAACAGGAGTGGTGGTAACTGGAAGGTAAGGCGGTGATAGCGATGGTGGGTGCTTGTCAATCAGGGCTAATAAAGTCTCTGGCGTGTCTGGAGCGATGGTGTCATTGGTAAATAAGAGCTGAGCAGCTCCCTTATCACTTATTTTAGTTTCTGGGTAAGGCTCAAAATTTTTGCGCTGTCGCACAATGGAAATTACAACGGAACGTGTCACAATGGAAAATACGTTGCACAACGGAATCTGTAAAGCGTAGTGCACATGGATTGTAAAATGTTTTGATGCATTAATATTTTATTATTATTTCAATTATTATAATAATAAAGCAGGTAGATATACATCTACTACTGTATACTAACGGGTAAGGTCTATCTAGGACCTCAAAATAGTGAGGCAAATCAATCTATAGCCCAACTGAATGACGGACGTAAGATCAAAATGTATGGAATGAAATTTATTTTTCCGCAACAAAACAGTAAACAGAAATTGGATTTTGTCTAGGGGTCCCGAACTGGATGCACAAGCGTGCACAGGTACTTTCTAAGTAAGTATAGACAGTATTGGGTTGTATTTAATAAATATAATATAAAATAAAACATTTATTCATACAATCTTTAGGTACATATTCAAAGAAACAGAATCCAATAAAGAGAAAAAATCAAACTGAATAAGTTCAATTAAATTGTGTACAAGTTTTTCTTTTTTACATACCTAATATTATAAGATTAACAAAATAATTATATATTTGTCGCTTCGAAATTTTAGTTTTTGTCTAAATAAACATGCCTGAAAAGTTATATATTACGTAATTTTTGGCTTTCAGAGACCAGTATAAAATATTAAAAGGTACTAACTTTTTTTTCAATAATCCTATATATCTACTTATATTAAACAATTAATTAACTCAGTCAAAGTAATTTGTCACACATTATTGCTGAATCTTTATTCGGACATGCGATGACTAAAACAATTTAAATAGTATAGGCAACATATCCAAACTCAACGAAATTAAATAACTAACTACGAAATATTTAACATTCGAATTACATACCCAACACAAAACAAATATAATTTTTATTGTACTTGAATCATAGCTCAAATGGCAGGTTTTCCTAAAAGTAAGTAATAATCAGTCTAGATATTATGTTACAGTATGACAAAGGTAGTAATAAAAATCTCTTAAAAATATATTTCGTCACCATCTTCAGTCAAACAGTACTCATCCGATTTATCGAGTGGAGTTAATTTAATTTTTTTAACAATTGAAATATCAGTTACAATGTCAAAATCTTTTTTTTTTGGAATAATGAATTTTATATTACGTTCTTTAATTGTCTTTAGAAAACGAACGTCATAAAAAGTATCATCATCTTTGATGTCAATCTTATCAATAAAGCCTACGTAATACTTCCAATTCTTTCTTTGATAATACCTTACTAGTATACTGTCATTTATTTTATAGAGTTCAGACACGACTGAATCTTTATCTTTTGAACAACATGGAACAGAGGTAGCATGTCTATCAATATTTTCTTTATCTTTTTGAGGACACAAATTGAAATGAGTAGGGTTTATTTGGGCAAGCGATAGTGGCCCATAATTTTTTAAATCAAAATAAGCTTGATTTTCTGGTGTAGACCGTACTTCAGATAAAATTGTCACTTTATTGTTTCGGTTTGTTTTGTTTACTATTTCTACCTCCGTTTCTCCTAAAGTCATGTCGTCGTCAATTGTGTAATCATTGTCAGTATCTGCGTATTGAATCATTACTGTCGGTATCTTCAGAAGTTGTGTCTGATTCGTAATTTTTCTTTTTATTATTTTTTGAATTACGTTTTTTCATTGTGTTTTGCCTAAAATTATGAATTTTAGGCGAAAAACAATCACAGGTTCCTCTTGAGCAAAAACAACTCAATGGTCTATACTTGATAACACGTTCATCATTTGTAGTAATGATCTGATGGATTTTCATAGTCTGAGGAACTGGTTTTATATTTAGAGGATTTTCAACGTTTTCAATGCTGTCTTCAGAAACGTAAAACAATTTGATGTTTTTCTCAGTTTTCGTCAAAACTTCAAATGCGGACTTAGCGTCAACTATGTCATCACCATATGATACTCTATTATCCAAAAGCCTTTTTATTGCTCCACCCACCCCATCTGCTGCCCCTTTTCCATGGGATGACTCAAAAAAGGACCACGTCGCCTGAACGAATCCATATTCCTTATTTTCACCAAATAGCCAAAAATGTTTTTTCTGCCGGTACTGTGTCGTGGGTCCGTTTGAATAGAAATGCACACAGTTAATAGCGGGGCATTCTGCTTAAAAAAAATCTATTACTGGCGCCCTATATAGCCTGAGGGTCATGCTTCAATGATGGGGAAACAGTACAGAAAGATATAGGTTTTTCATTATATATATATATATGCTACCCCAGTATGCAAAGTGATTTGCTGCCGTGATCCTGCAAAGTGCATAGACTGCACTTCTTCCGCCATTTTACATGAATAGTTTTCTGAAAAATCGCAGTGTATAATAATGTCATTGTCCTGAATTTTATCTATAGCTTCTTTGTATTGTTTGTGTTGGTGATAAATATTTAAATGATCACATTTAAATTTAACAAGATCTTCTTGAATCAGATTGGCAAGTGTACTTATTGTACCTATATTTTCTTCTTGAATAGTTTTTTTCGTCGTTTTGCGTATACCTGATTTTTCGTAATCACAATATTTAGTGGTCCATTCAAGCCATGAAACTTCTTGGGTATCTGCTGCAAAAGCAAAGCTAAGTTTTTTCCCAAAGCACAGTGTACACTCGGAATACATGCAGCTTTTTGATTTTACATCGCAAACTATTTCAGAAACCAAGTCATTTAGATCAGCAGACGATATTAAACCCAACTTTTTCAGACTTTGGGCTTTGAAAGATAAGTTAGCATGTTTGATACAAGCACACGTGTTGCGATTATTCACATGCGGAGGTACTATATAAAACGGACGATAGCGTTTAAATGAAGCAAAAGACAAAATTCCACCCTCTCTTCTGTATATCTTGTACAAATTTGACAAGGTATTTAGCAAAAATCTTTTCTGCTTTTTTATTTTATTACGAGTGATGCATTCTTTTTTACCAGCCGTCATGCGACTAATATCATCTCTTTCGTAGATTTTTTTAAGTTCTTTGGCTGTCCTGATTTTTTTCTGTTTAATAGTATAATCATTGCGTATACCTCTCTTCAGTCCCAAACATTTTCTTATTTTAACTTGCATCTTATACTCGTATCTCTTGACCGACTCACTGACAAGAAGTTTCTTTAGAACATTTTTTTCCTTGATAGATTTACTGTCATTGTAAGTTTCTTTTAACGACTCTTCTAAAACACGGGTTTCTAATAATATTTTCCTGACCTGAAAGCATAATTTAAAATAAATCATAATATGTAAAATTATGGAAAATATATTGTTATTTTATATATATTATATTATAATTATATATATATATTATTGTTATTTTTATTAATCTTATGGTGTATTTAAAACTACAAATGTTTACCTTCTGTTTAGATTCTTCAGTTGTCAGGCATTTCTTCTTGAATGAATTTTGATATAGGAGTAGTAGTAGGAGATTTTATAGGTACGACCATATTTTCTGTTTTCAGTTGGTTTAATTGGTTGGTGAGTATATTCATTCTTTTTTTGTATCTAAATATAGTTTTCTTAAGGCTGCTATTTGTTACACTTAAGCTTTTTACTCTTCAAAATCCTGTTTTCTCTTTCTAGTTTGCTACGATATTTGCGACGTTGCCTATTATTATTATTAATAGCTATCGCTTGATTGTCCTTAACCCTGTCATCTTCATCTTTTTTTTGCGTTTAGCATCTCGCCATTCTTTTCTTACCGCCATTTTTTCTACTTTACTCATATTCGCTATTTTTCTTTTTTTAGCTTTCCTTCTTTATTCATTTTTTTTTTAATTTCGTCATACTTTTCAGTATTAGATTGTTAAAGTTTTTCTCGGTACCTCCGGCACCTTTCCGCCGCAGACAAAGGCATCTGAAAAAATATTGACTTAGTATCATCTCTATATGTTTATATAATAATATATATATATATATATTTATTTATATAAATTTTACATTATTATGTGTTCATAAATTTAGTATAAAGTTGATAGGTACACAGCTTTACAATTTCCGTTGTGACACGTCGCACAATTTCGTGTCATTCGTCGCACAACGGATCAAAAATTTTACATAACCTATCATAAAAAAAATCATAATTAAAAAAAAATTCAGTAAATCTAATTGTTAGTGTTATATAATAATAATTAAATACGTAATAGATACGATTAAATGTCGTATATTAGGAAATCCATTCAAATTTCGAAAATATAAAAAAGTAAACTTACAATTTCTTAACGTCGCACAACAAGTTCCGTCACGATCTTCCATCTGACACAAAAACAAAATGGTGGAAGCACGCTGAATGTAGTCGAATATCACGGACCTGTGTTGCCACTTCAAATAAATTGATATTTCATGGTAGAATGTTAATCAATCCCAAATTATCGCGTTGCACAACTGAAGTGTCACATTGGATTGAAATTTAGGACATTTTTAAATTTCTTGATATAATCAAAACGCTTTGATAAATATTGAAGTTAATTTACTTAAACTATACCAATAATATTTTGAAGCCCAATAAATATGTCAACTAAAAAAAACGATGTTTTTCTTATATATATTGAATGGATTTTGAGAAGTGTACGTACACGGACATCAACAAATTGTATGGAAGACAAACACAGACCTTTTTATTTTCAAGTATAAAATAGGACTATGAATGGAATATTTAAACAAAATAAATTATACGTGATGATAAAATAGTCAACTTTCTTGCATTATTAATAGAAACAAGTGTTTATTATTTTTGATATATTTTTTCTACTCTTCAAGTTCTTGGACAGCCCATTTTTAGAGAGTGCGCGTAAAATTTGAGCCTTACCCTTCTACTTTTTTTAAAGTACTATGAGATTTTTTATGATGTGAATTATTCTGCCAATGTGAATGTTGTTGGTTCGAATTTGAAATTTGGGAAGAATTATCGGGCCAAAAGTGAGACTGTGTGAGACAGTTATTTTTAATTGTGGTAGTGAGAGATTTAGTGGTATTTTTTGAGTGGAGGACTTCGAAGGGAAAAGCCAACAATTGTTCCCAAGCGCTTTCAGAATTTTCATGTATAACTTTTTGAATTTTATATGATAAATTTTGAGCGACTGTTATTCGTGCACCACGGGGAATGCGCTTAACGATCGAATGGGATGATTTTAATTTAGATAGATATTGCCAAAAAGGTTGTGAATTAAAACATTGTGTCTGAACAGGAGTTTGAGTCAAAGGGGCGGCAATGTTAACTGAATGTGCACTCTGAGACAGAGATTTGTGGGTCTTCCCAATGTGCACATTAAGTCCAGAAACGCGCTTGGGAGCAATGAGGACACTGCACCAGCTCATTACCCTCATACCTTGGTCCAACGTAGGGAGCACCGGCAGGCTGCGACCTTCTAACTACATCACTAATTTCATTGTCCATGTTTTTCCTTATAACAATAATTATTACAAAAAACACAAAAATAACTATAAAAACAAACATTGATAGACATTGTCACTTCACTCGAATCAAACTGCATTTTTTTTTATTTTTGTTTATGAAGATAAACATCTCATAATTAGTACTGAAAATGACCAGCGCGACGTAATTGAAGTCTTTTAGTTTTTTAAACGATCTTGAATTACCGTAATATTGACTTGCGGTGTCTACCCTAATCTATCAAAATAAAATAATATATTCATCTAACTATAACTTATCGTCAGTTACTTTTGTATGCCTCGCGGCCACGAACATTTCGCCTATTTAAATTATTAGAATTTATAACAAAGTGGTTATTCTCTACCCGCATAAATATATTTTTACATCGAATCGGATGCACCACTAGCGCTTGAGTATTATCTCACCCATGTAGTCCTAACCTAGTGTGAGCCATCCTGTTTCACCGTAGTGAGGTGTGGCAAAATCTGTGCGCTAGAATTCAACTTTCTTGCCCGGGAAAGACCCAGTGAACTGGACTCAGCATTATAGCTAAACCAAAGGAACGGGATGGAACTTAAACACTGGTTGGCAGTAAAGTGATTCATTTATTTGCGTGCGGTAGATATGCATACTTCACTGCTGTCTATATAACAAAAATAATAAATTGCCATAACTATTTGGTAGGCGTTAAATTACATACAACACCACACCCAGAGTTCCAAATGTCTCTGCCGCTGCAGACGGATGACCTTGCTCACCAAAGTCACCCCACGGCTGTTATGTGGGGAGGTGTTGGAGAGTTCCTCCACTACTGTCCAACAGTTACCCCACTGATGAGTGTGGAGCGCCGTATCCTCCAACGATCCACGCCTCCGTCCCTCTACAGAGTCACCATACATACATTATATTACCATAACATTACCGTGTATATTACTACATATCTATCTTCCGTGTCGTGCGTGTAACCGTGACATCTGGGTCACGATAGAGTGCAGCTATCCCAAAACCCCATCTAACCTGTCTTCCATACTAGGTATATCTACTTTGGTAAAAATGTTGGTGTACTGTAATAATATCGTTTAAAAACTAAAAAAGAACCGACTTCAATGTTCATTTTCAGTACCAATTTTGAGATGTTTATCTCAATATATCTGGAGATACTTATCAGACCTCGATGAAATTACCATGGTACCACACTTGGGATATCTCCTTTCGAACAAAAAAATAATAATCAAAATCGGTGCATAAATGACAAATTTATCCCCGAACAAACATAAAAAATAAAAATAAAATATATATACGGTCGAATTGAGAAACCTCCTCCTTTTTTTGAAGTCGGTTAAAAATCACAACATTCACAACGGGGCACGTAGTAACTATTATATAATCTGTGACGAGGCGCAGTAAATATATATTTTGTTATTTAGAGCTATCTAGTGTGAAATGTTGGAAACAAAAAATATTGTTCTGCTCACGCTAGATGTCACTAAAATTGAAATTACTAGTAGAGATGCGACAATAAAATCGACTAAAATATATGTTTTATCTGTAGGTACTGCAGTCATTGTCAATTTTTCCTTGTCAAAATTTGCTACTTACCCCTGACAGAGTATATCAAAATAACAATAATAATATGAGAAGGATAAAACTATACAATCACTAGTATGATAGAGCAAGACGGACAACCATTTTTTATCCTTCTTTGCATATGCGATTTTATTTTATTGCTTGGAGCCAACTGTGGCTCCCAGTTCTAGTGCGCCCATTGGCTTTTTACTCGCTGTCTTGTATGACCCGACCAATTTACGGAGTTTATTTTGTTTTATAGCTGGCATATTTATCACGTGTTCATCATTTTAGTCGGGTTATATCTCTATAGCTATTTCATTCGCATACTCTAATGTCTTGTCCATTTAATTTTCCATGTACGTACATACAGATCTGGGGTTAAAATTTAATGAGGTTGACAAGTCTGTGATCATTTGTGATGTGACAGTGACACAGACCGACAGGACCGTCACAAACGGTTTGATGTACTTTACTTACTACAGCAGCAAATTCAGGAAAATAATGTGTTTTGCTTAAAAATAAACGACACAGAAAAGCGCTGAAATCAACGAGAGGAGAGGATCACCGACTTATCCCCTTACAGAATCTTAACTCGCTTACTATTAAATTGTGAGCAAATATAACCTGAGTGAAAATGCTTGTGATGATCAAAGTTTTACTGTACCGGGCTCCGTACACTGTATGCTGGATAACTGATGAATATTTAATGCTGCCCAATGAACAGCACTATAAATCTATTGGGCTGAAATCAGAAAAAATTGGTGTCAAACCTGAAAATGCCGAAACTATAGGCAAAATTTGCGCAGTAAAATATACTACAAACGCTCTTTTCCTTCAGCCTTTTTTTAGGTGTTTGATGTCAGATGTGTACCGAACTAGTGTAGTTATACATTTAAATAGATTGTGTGGATGGCCAGCAAGCCGGACTGTGCGTTTGAGGTTAATTCTTGAGCCACCCGACTTAGAAATCATTGATTATGCTTGGTAAGTGATATAACGTTGTTTTCTTAGCTTAGCGGTTGTTTTAAAATTGTAAGTGATCGTCGCATTGAATTCTTCATAGTCCAAGAAGCTTAATTATTTTAGTCAAATTGGTACTGATGTGATTCACAAATGATGCGCTGCTTAAACTGGGGGGCCTATTTAACCAGTGGGTGGAATATAGATTCCCTTACAGTTTTGCTATAACCAATTTCTTCTATTTAATTCTACAATTAAAATTTTAAAGTAATCTTTTATGTATATTTTCAGGAATGAAAGAATGCTTAGATTAAGTTGGACCAGAGTAGAAATAGAAAATGCATTTTCGTGGCTGTCTACACTTGGTGGAGCTTATTCAGCTTTAGGAGATTATTTTGACTATTGTGTAAGTTATTAATTATTATGTTTTCTTCTAATTAAGTATTAAGACACTGTTTTAATGTATAGGTACGAATAAATAATAAGTCAGGAATGTAACTGCGTTAAAAAAATGAGCAACAAAAGTTGTGTCCAGTGCGTCATTAGTCAGACATTTGTGTTGTTTGAATCAGCTGTCATAGACATTGCAGCACATGCCCGAACCAATCCCTGCTTTCGTTCCGAATTTAAACCAATCACCAAGCATATGCATTTGGAACTTCGGAAGTGATTCTTATCTAATATTATAAGAATCTTTGTCCTGACATACTGACAGACTCACTGACAGACAATGCACAGCCTAAACCGCTGGTCGTAGAGACTTGAAATTTTGAGGGTATATTTGTCTTAGTACGTAGAGGTGTACTAAGAAAGGATTTTTCAAAATTCACCCCTTAAGGGGATGAAATGGGGGTTCAAAGTTTGTATGGAGAAACAAGATTAGATAGTCTTTTCTATCCGAAACTTCACACAAGTGCTTCAGTACAAAAATAAGTAAATAAGTGTATCAGGTTTTTTTAAATTCCACCCCTAGAAGGGTGAAATTGGGTAACAAAGTCAAAGTCAAAGCATTTATTCAGTATATGGGCAAATTAAAAATTTGCACTTACACACGTCAAATTACATTAAACAGATCATATTCAATAAAAAATATTATAGATATAACAGAAAACATAACTTATTGCTTTGAATTTACAAAAAAAAAACAAAAGTATTGAGCCATTCAGCTTTGATCTAGACGTCTAATGTCACACTTAAAACACATGTTTAATTCCCCTGATTAATGTAGGGTTGCCAACTTTAACCCTATTACGTGCACCCGCAACCCAGTGCATGTTTCAGTACTTCAGACAATTTTTATCCAAAAAACTGTGAAATAATGAAACATAATAAAAATAAAACGCAGACAAAGTGTGAAAATCAATATTGTTTCGGATTCCGCTGAAATTCGGCATCCTGATAGTTATTACGACGTTAGTTCCCTCTGAGAAAGGATTTTTCAAAATTCACCCCTGAAGGGGATGAAACGGGGGTTCAAAGTTTGTATGGAAAAACAATATTAGATAGTCTTTTATATTCGAAATTTAACAGTAAGTAAATCCGTATTTCAGGCTTTTTCGAAATCCACCCCCAAAATTGTGCAGTGGGGTAACAAAGTCTGAAATCAATATTGTTTCGGATTGCGCTGAAATTTGGCATGCAGATAGTTATTTTGACTTAGGTATCCGCTAAGAAAGAATTTTTCATATTACACTCGTTAAGGGGATGAAGCGGCGGTTCAAAGTTTGGATAGTCGTTTTATTCGACATTTCACACAAGCACTTCTGTAAATAAATAAGTAAATACGAGTTTCAGACTTTTTCAAAATGCCACCCTGAAAGGATAAACTGGGGTAACAAAGTCTAAAAATCAATATTGTTTCTGATTGCGCTGAAATTCAGAATACAGATAGTTATTATGACGTAGGTATCCGCTCAGAAATGATTTTCTGAAAATTCCTCCCGGATACGGAACGGGGATTCAAAGTTTGTATGGCGAAACAAGATGGGATAAAGTATGTGTTGTAGGATTTTTCATGTAACAAAGTCTGTAAATTTAAGTTTTTAGGGTTTTATAAATATGAATCCTGAATTGCCTTAGTCACACGATAACATGAAAACGGGTGAACCGATTTGGCTAATTCTTATTTGATGTGTTTAATGATAGAATCGTTTTACAAAAGAAAAGTTTTAAGTAAATAAAAGGTTTTAACGCGGGCGAAGCCGCGAGACACTTCTAGTTTTGAATATATATCGTTTTGGTTTGAAGGAGGGCCACATTTTGTGTGAAATTTCTTCTGAATTAGACTTCCTGATTATTAATTCATAGATAGGTACCAATTTTTTTTGTAATAAATCATTATAATTAAAGGAACATTACAAGTAAAGTTCACCAGATGGTAAGAAAATGCAACTCAAAATTCTGTTACACTGGAATTTAGCTCAGTACTACCACCACTGTATCTTTTACATTGAGACATCTAGAAATTTCTCTGTTTTACTGAAAAATAATGTATCTAATAACTGTAATAATAATTAATAATAACTGTAATCTAATACTTCTTTACAAGAAAGGTCCAAAGGATGATATAGGGAATTATAGACCCATATCTCTAATTTCAAATGTGTATAAAGTTTTCGCTAAGGTAATTCTGGACAGAATATCAACCAGACTTGACGAAAATCAACCTGTGGAACAGGCGGGGTTCAGGAAAGACTTTAGTACAATTGACCATATACATACAGTCAAACAGCTTATACAAAAATACAATGAATACAACAAAACCATCTTCCTGGCCTTTATAGATTACTCCAAGGCTTTCGATAGCCTCAAACATGAAGTTGTATGGCAAAGCCTAAAAGAGCAAGGGATTCAAAACGCTTACATAAACATCATCAAAAATATTTATAGTGACAGTAAAGCTAGCGTTTGAGTCATCTTAGATCCATTTATGTTAAGCCCCAGATGCTCCCAGTCAAATCTTCTGAACATTTGTTCCAACACTGCTGTAAACAGCTTTGGTGAGAGAGGGTCGCCTTGCCTGACGCCCTTTTCGATTGGGAAGGCATCTCCAATGGATTCTAGCCTGATGCTAGCTTTACTGTCACTATAAATATTTTTGATGATGTTTATGTAAGCGTTTTGAATCCCTTGCTCTTTTAGGCTTTGCCATACAACTTCATGTTTGAGGCTATCGAAAGCCTTGGAGTAATCTATAAAGGCCAGGAAGATGGTTTTGTTGTATTCATTGTATTTTTGTATAAGCTGTTTGACTGTATGTATATGGTCAATTGTACTAAAGTCTTTCCTGAACCCCGCCTGTTCCACAGGTTGATTTTCGTCAAGTCTGGTTGATATTCTGTCCAGAATTACCTTAGCGAAAACTTTATACACATTTGAAATTAGAGATATGGGTCTATAATTCCCTATATCATCCTTTGGACCTTTCTTGTAAAGAAGTATTAGATTACAGTTATTATTAATTATTATTACAGTTATTAGATACATTATTTTTCAGTAAAACAGAGAAATTTCTAGATGTCTCAATGTAAAAGATACAGTGGTGGTAGTACTGAGCTAAATTCCAGTGTAACAGAATTTTGAGTTGCATTTTCTTCCTTTATAGATATTACTCCAAGGCTTTCGATAGCCTCAAACATGAAGTTGTATGGCAAAGCCTAAAAGAGCAAGGGATTCAAAACGCTTAAATAAACATCATCAAAAATATTTATAGTGACAGTAAAGCTAGCATCAGGCTAGAATCCATTGGAGATGCCTTCCCAATCGAAAAGGGCGTCAGGCAAGGCGACCCTCTCTCACCAAAGCTGTTTACAGCAGTGTTGGAACAAATGTTCAGAAGATTTGACTGGGAGCATCTGGGGCTTAACATAAATGGATCGCGTTTGAGTCATCTTAGATCTTAGATTTGCAGATGACTTAGTTCTATTGGAAGAGGACCCATTACTTCTGAAATCCATGATAAAAACTCTAGCAGACAGAAGCAGAGAAGTAGGTCTAGAAATGAACTTCAGCAAGACTAAAATGATGACAAATTCAATACATATAGACATAACCATCAATGGACAGATACATGAATATGTAGATGAATATGTGTATCTAGGCCAGATAATATCGCCAAACGACCAAATGTCCAAAGAAGTAGATAAAAGAATTGCGACTGGATGGAAAAAATATTGGGCCTTGAAAGAAATCATGAAAAGCAAGGACTTGAGCATAAAGATCAAGAAGAAGACTTTTGATACCTGTATCCTACCCTGCATCATATATGGCTGTGAAACCTGGGCTTTGACGCAACGCCATAGGGACAAACTAGCAAGATGTCAGAGAGGTATGGAAAGGAGTATGCTAGGTTTGAAACTAATGGACAAAGTTAGAAGTATAGACATCAGGCGCAAAACAAAATTGACAGACATCCTGTCACGCATTGATCAACTTAAATGGAGGTGGACTGGACATATGCTCCACTGCAAAAAGGAAAAATGGAGCAAACAGGTGACAGTTTGGTACCCAAGAGATGGCACTAGGAGCCAAGGTCGCAAAGCAAGAAGATGGGAGGACGAAATAAAAACGACATTAGGACCCCATTGGATAAGAGTGGCGGCAGACAGGAAACAGTGGAAAGAGTTGGAGGAGGCCTTTGCCATAAGGCACACCGAAAAAAGAGACATTCTGTGAAATAAGTGTAAATATCCAGTTTTATATATATATATGTATATATATATATGTTTCTTTCTAAATAATCAGTAAAAATGTTTTAACTTTATGTAATATTTTCAGTAAATAAAGGCTTTATTATTATACTGAAAAATACCATAAACAAAGTTTTGATATCTGATGTTGTGAAGATCGGCATCACAGACCGGTGAACTGGCATCTCTGTGATGCCGCGTGCAGGCTGTGATGCTGCTGTGATGCAGGTTTTAAAAGTACGAAGCTCAAATGGGACTAGGCAGGGCATAAAGTCCGTATGCATCCAGAAATGGGCCAAAATTGTTACAGATTGGATCGCCACAGATGGTCGGCGACGATGTGGTCGATGTAAGAGGTGGCATGATGATAATATAGTGGCCCACCAGCCTGGCTGTACATACATTGTGCTGGAGAAAAATTCGTGGAAGGCTATGGGGGAGACCATTGCCTAGCAGTGGGACATTACAGGTTAAGAAAAAAATAAATATATGTATAGGGTAACAGGACAGGCATGACGCTCGCCTGATGGTAAATAATGACGTCTATCTATTACTGATAAAGCATAAGTTTTTTTCACAAAGCTTTACAAAAATGCTAGAGTTATAGATTTCAGCTTATTACACCCTGTATAGAAAACTTTTCACACATTACATTTGATTGTTTTAAGAAAGGAGAAGAAGGTCACTCCTTAGAATACCACCTTGCTGTTTGTGATAATAATATATATTTTTTTATTTATTAGGTTCACAAACTGGTTAATACACACTATTGACATGCATTTTATCTTTGTTGTACATGTTAATAATACATTGTATACAGTATAACCTACTATGAACACAACATGCATTAACAATTTTGTACACTGTATTGATTTATATATATTTTTTTATATATGATTATATTTATTTGTATATGATTTATGTATCACTAGCTGTGCCCGCGACTTCGTCCGCGTGGAATAGTGTCTTTGGGTAGCATTTTTAAATATTTAGGCTAATTATTTTACAAATAAGACACATGCGTATCCCACCTACACCACACCGTACCACGCCGCGCAAATCCCCCTCCCCTATCCCTCCCCCTCGCTCTTCCCCTCCCCTCTCCCTCACATTTCCCTCCACTCCCTTTCTCCTCACTTCCCTCTCCCCCTCCCCCCACTCTCCCTCCCCCCACTCCACCTCCCCTCTCCTTTCCCTCACCTCCCATCCCTCTCCCCCTTTCCCCTTCCCCTCACTTCTAACCTCCATCCCCTCCCCTCATTCCCCCTTCCCCTTCTCCCTCCCCCTTCCCCCTCACCAACTTTGAATGATATATTAATTTATATCGAATCAACAGCCTAAAAAATAAGTTTCAAGTTTCTAGCTTCTAAAATGACGATACTTCCATACAACTTTTCATCCCCCCTTTCAACCCCTTACAACCCTCTTTTCGCATTAAAAAGTAGCCTATGTCCGTTCTCAGGCTCTAGACTATCTGTGTACCAAATTTCATTTAAATCGGTTCAGTGGTTTTGGCGTGAAAGTGACACAGACAGACAGACAGAGTTACTTTCACATTTATAATATTAGTAAGGATAATATTTCACATGCAAACCTTTTTTATTAAAATTTATGCAATATTTTATTCTTTTCAGGCTGAAGAAGCTGGCAGAATATCACTAAGGCAGTACAAGCTGTCATTAATTCTCGGCGATGAAGCGCTAGCAGCCAGAAGCAAGTTATATTCCGCAATAGCATTTGCCCAAAAAGGGCGACTTCGTACAGCACGCCATATAGTTAGGATAATTAACAAATTCTCCTTACAAACGCACGATAAGAGGTTAAACAGAATGTGCCAGGGAGTATGGGCTAAGTTAAAATATATGAGATTATTAAAACATGCACACTCACAGGGTAAAGGAGATGGCAATAATAGAGTGAAATAGAAATAGGAGTAGTATTATTAATTATAAAAGGTTTGGACCTTTACGCGAAAGGAAAGTTTGAGAGACTGCAGTACATTTGTTTGAAAGTCTTATGTTTCAATATACGGTTACGGATGGTAGAGGCAAGGTGGACTATCTTATAAGGTGGTCAAACTGTAAAAGAGTAATAAAGTTACAGATCTGACATGATGATAGGTATGACACTATATAAAAAAAATACAGTCAAATTGAGAACCTCCTCCTTTTTTCTGAAGTTGGTTAAAAAGAGTGAGAAATCTTCTAGATAAGCGCCTAATAAGACCCTGGAAACTGGTGAATCTGGCCCTACAATCCCTACATGTACTAAATCATAGTACAAGAAACCAGTATATTATAATATTCTCTATTCTGAAATCTGTCTAAGCGATAAGACCGCCCGTTGTATTACCAATGTCTTATGTACTGTTTTCTGTTGATTTTGTTTTATCTGGTGTGCAATAAAGTATGATTATGATTTATTTATAGTGTCGGTAGAGTTTATGGTGTCTATGAACGTGTAGTTTTAGACATAGTGATGATATTGTCTGAAAGCAACCAATAACAGCCATACCCTCTAGCTACATTAGCGCCACCTTAACCCTAGACACCTAACCTTCGCACATACTCCTTGAAACCTGTATTTATTTATAAACCTTATATTATACGGCACTAGGTTTATTTCTATTTCTAATATTTCTGTTGTGTACTCGTCGATTCAGCGAAGGTTAGGTGTCTAGGGTTAAATAATTCACTGTTACGGCACATATTATAATAGTTCGTTACAGGCAGTTTTTTAACAATCTCAGAACTCCTGTATTTAAAAAAATATTTATTGTTTGAAAGAATAAGTTTCCCATTTGGTCTCATTGTAATTTTATTGCTGATGAGTATCTCCAGAGATATGGAAATAAAAACCGCAAACTTGGTACTGAAAACGACTAGCGCGGTATATGTAGTCGGTTTTTTTTCTCGTTTTTTTAAAGATTCAAAATTATCACGTATAGAGATTGTTCGCCTTGCCTCTACCCTTCATAGTAACGGGATTTTTAACAAATCTTTTAATTACTATTCAATTGGTATAGTGTGTCCTGCCGTATCATTCAATTTGATTGAGCAAATTTATAGAAACAAAATCTGAATATGTAGAGGCAAAAATGTTAGTATTGCAATACATGTTAATACTTACTACGTACTACAGTATACTTATGTTGGTAAATAGTATTGATTGCATTGGACTGATAAACTGAATTATAGTAGCAATCTTTATTTTTATGTTATTCATAATTTTATGGTTATGCATATGGAGTATGGTATACATACCTAACTATATGTAAAACAAATCATTATCGCTTACCACCCGGCTAAATAGTGGTCAAACGCTAGCTTAAGTATCAGATATTAAAAAAATATACTCATCGACTTATACCTTGTGATTTTGAGTACCTCCTATTGTTATTAAGCCGGTAAAAATAAGGAAATCTGCGTCACAGGAATCACAGATTATACTGTACATAATTGGGTAGAGTTGAAACAATGTTTTTGTTACCAGTTCGGTGCTGTAAATATACTTTATTGTTATTTATTATAACGAAGTTGTTTTATTTATTAATACGCTTTTATTAGCTTCAGACGTATGTATGTTTGTATGTTAGTATGTAACGGAATCTTTGAACATGATTTTAACCCCCTTCAAAACGTCGGATTAACTCGAAATTTGGCATACTTATTAAGGACCGATGACAATAAATAAATAAAAAAAAACAAATTTAAAAAAAAATCGACTAAAAAATGAAAAATAAATAATAGTTTAAAAAAACTAAAAAAATAGGCTTTTATAGAAAATCCAACTTAAAAATAGAAAATAAATTTTAATTAATTTGAATTAAAAATAGTGTAAGAAAAAATGATTTTATTGTAAAAAAAGCGTGGGGTGCTTTTCAGGATTTTTTAAACTATTATTTATCTGTCTACAGTCATATTGTAACGTTCTATCTGCCACCTAATCCTCAAACATTCGAAAACCAATTCGGATTCGAAGCTGCATTTTTAATTTTGAATATTGCTAAATCCGTGAGCTATTTTGTCGCGGAAACTTTTCTAAATAGAATCACTGATTTTTTTTCGAATTGAAACAATCAAAAGTTACCGTTCGGAGCATTGTGGATTGCAAAGATCAAAGTCGAAGTAAAAGGCAATTTCCAAGTCTGAATTTGCTTTCGAATGATTGAGAATAATCCTGCTGATTATGAATTAAAAAAATATGCATCATCATCAGCCTGTGTCAGTCCACTGCTGGACGTAGGCCTCTCCCAAGATGCGCTACTGAGCCCGTTGCGTTAGTTCGAAAAAAATATTACTATACAGATTTCTTAACAAAGTAATGCTATAAACTAACTTTTCTTCTATTATGGTACACTTTGGATCGGTATATTCCCAACGTCCACCACTAAAACGGCCCCGTGGGGGACGTTAGGACAAATTATTATTTTTTGTGGCAACGTCCACCACTGGGGGGACATTAACGGACTCATGGGAATGATTATATTAAAATATTTAATCCTAACTTATATTATATAATATTATAAATGCGAAAGTAACTCTGTCTGTCTGTCTGTGTCACTTTCACGACACAACCACTCAACTGATTTAAATTGAAATTTGGTACACAGATAGTCTAGAGCCTGAGAAAGGACATAGGCTACTTTTTGATTCGAAAAAAGGGTTGAAAGGGGGATGAAATGTTGTATGAAAGTATCGTCATTTTTAGAGCTAGTAGCTTGAAACTTATTTTTTAGGCTGTTGATTGATATAAATAAATATGACATTCAAAGTTTGTGAGGGGATAGAAGGAGGGGGAAGGGAAGGAGAAGGGGAGGTGGAATGGGGGAAGGGGAGGGGGTATCAGCCCGGCTTGGTACGGTGCGGTGTAGGTAGGATACAAATGTGTCTTATTTGTAAAATAATCAGACTAAATAATTAAAAATGCTACCCAATGACACTATTCCACGCGGACGAAGTCGCAGGTACAGCTAGTCTATACTAATATTATAAAGAGAGAACATTTGTATTTTTGTATGTTTGTAATGATTTGGCTCAAAAACTACTGAACCGATTTAAAAAATTCTTTCACTAATACATAGAATGGACTTTCGGAATGAAAATAGGCTATATATTATCCCGTTTAAATCAAAGGTACATTCGTGGAGACCTAATTTGCAACCTAAGTCGGCAAAAAAACGGTCGAAAAAACACGTTTCTTACGAACGCTGCTTAATTGAAAATATTTTCTATGCAAGAGTTGTACAACTTAATAAGACCTACAAAAAAGTCCGCGACAGCATATGTCTATCTCTTAAGGTTGACTCACAGTAACCATTTTAATCTTTAAATTGTTGTTAAAAAATATTACATAACTTCCAAGGCTATTTTCAAGTATATAGTATTAATCCTTATCCAAATAATTACGTTAATTAGCTTGGCCACATATTATAGATTAAAATTGTCCTTTACAGTATATAATTCAAGTGAAAACTCTAGAAGATATCACGGATTTCACATACACGCATCGCAAAATTAATAAAATATCTGCAGTGAAACCACAGATTAGGTCATAATTACTACGAAAATATTATTATAGGCTTAGCGATGCTGTAGATCCCCACCGATCACAATCAATTTGAAGTCAATATAGTATAATAATATATTTTTACTGTATAAAATTCTATTGTATAATATAGTTATGATCTATATATAAACCACCCCGACTGATCTATGTATAATCTTTTCAATAAAAGCATTCCAATGACTCTAAACACGACATTTAAAATCTGAGCTGTAAGTTGGTGTGGATTTGAGTATTCTGTAGAGTACAGGAGATGTCCCAGCATCAGGTCAATGCTACCATGTTCTTACAATATCGTTGAAGAAGAAGATTTTCGAATTGGTCAGACCTATGAAAGTTGATTTCATAGCGCAATTAACTAGAAAAAAGCTCATAGTTTTATAACGATTGAACGAATTTTCACGAATCAAAGCTAAGAACACTCTCGATGACATCTATCAAACAAACAAAAAATACAATAATAAAATTAAAATCGGTTCATCCGGTTGGGTGCTAAGATGCTACAGACAGACACAGATACACACGTTAAACGTATAATACCCCTTCTTTGAACCCATGATTTGATTGATTTTGATTCAACGATCCCACTACCTCTGTACGAAAACCCATGATTCATGAATGCACATAAAACTGTCATTGGTAGGTATATAGCTAGGATTAGAACCAACGACCGTCGGGTCAGAATCAGGGTAACTATCCTTTACGCCAAAGGGCCGTCCAATATCACTACGTAAGTATTATAAAACAAAGTCCATCACTGCGTCTGTCTGTCTGTTCGCAATAATCTCAACAGCTACTGTAGGGCTATTCTGTAAGCTAATCTCGAAGCGAACGCAGTGAGATTTGAATTTCGTGTTACGAAATTCAACCGTATTACAATCGTGTTACGATTTGGACTTCTTAGTACGACTCACCGCGGATTCCGCTTGCGAGATGCGTAAACTAGCTTAGAGAATAGCCTGGCTGAACGGATTAACATGCGGTTTTCACCATTAGCCAGAGTGTTTATGAGGAAGGTTCAGGTGCATTTTTAGTTAAGGTTTTGTGTAAATTGGATGAAATATGACGATGATTGTTAAATATGTTCATATTTTATATTCGATGCAACAAACTGATGCAAATTTTGTAGGCATATATCGATACCTCTGGGCTCAAAGGTCGTAAAGGACATATGGCGACTTTTCAGGAGAAGCAAAAAAACTAAAAAAATAAAATTATTTTTCATCTAGCAGTTTTCTTTCTTGAGCTATTTGAATGAAACCTAGGAAGAAAGTGCTTAGAGTTTGTAGTACTTTTTGAAGCAGTGTTGAAAAATTACCCTAATGCTATATTTATCAAGATAGATTTCCTTTACGACCATAAATTTATAAAATAATGTTCCTTACACCCTTCAAATTTTCATCCTATGATGTTGCATAAGGGTGTAAAGCTACTTTACTACACAAAACTGAACAAAATAAGGGAATAATCAACAAGTATAATAATATTTAGGTTCTTAAGGATTACCCGCTAAGGCGTTATGTAAGGATAAAGTAATAATTAAACTTAAGTATTTAATGAATTTTGTATGTAATTATGTGCATACTATTGTATTTTTAACACCCGACGCAAAAAGAAGGGGTGTTATAAGTATAAAGTGTTTATCTGTCTATGTGTGTTTGTCTGGGGCATCGTAGCACCCTTACGGATGAACCAATTTTTATTTCGTTTTTTTGTTTGATAGGTGTCTAAATTGAGAGTATTCTTAGCTTTTCATGCATATTTTGGCAATAATAAGAATCCGTTCAGCCGTTTTAAGACTATGAGGGTTTTTTCTATCATCTCGTAATCATCATCATCATCATCATGATATCTTCATCTGATCAATATGAAATTCAGTATCCTCTTACATAAATGTACTGAGGCATCTCCTGTAATTTGTAGAATACTGTACTCAGGAGTACAGTATTTGATTTGGTTTGATTACAGTCACTGATTTTATTGCTTGCCTTTTATCTACTCTCTTCTTTACTCTATAAATTAGTTTTACTTCTTTCTTAAATCAACGTTAAAAACAGTTTATGATCTTATAGATTTAAAAATGGGAATTTAGGAAAGGCCTGTGTAGACATAGGCCTTTTCTATAGTTTTGTAGTAGTTTTTCAGGCGGCAATAGCCCAATGGATAAGGTGTCAGACTGGCGATCGAGAGGTCGTGAGTTCTATCCCCACCCCACCCATTGCACTATTGACGTGAACCCACTCCAGACACAAGCATATTTAGCTTAGTAGGAGGGGTTAACAAGAATACCAGTAATGTGCAACCCACATTGCGAGTAATCTTTTTTACAAAAAAAAGTCCACTAGAACAGTGGTCGGAAATTGGCTGATAATGACGATAAAGGTGTGAATGTTTATTTAGCTTATTGATCAAATTTTAAAAGTCTTATTATTTTGTGAGCCGATTTAAAATATGTAGACCGCTGTGAGGGAATCCGTACAATAATTATTCAACTCTGATTCATTACATGTCCAAAGGTCTCATATACCTGTTGAAAAGTGTTCCTTATCCTTAACTTGTAACTAAAACCACCTAAAGTAATAAAATTGCGGGTAACTGGAAAGAAATATCAGCAAAAGTAGTATCTGAGATATCTTTGTATGTCTCGGAGCGCGTATAAGATGAATGCAACAAATTTCAGCTACAGTAAAAGAAAAAAAAAGTAAATTCGACTAAAGGTACGTGAATTATAGCCAATATATAACAATAATAATGTTACAAATTCACGATAATTTTAAAATCAAAAGTAGAAAGTAAGTTTGAGGGCTGCTGCGGAGAATTGCAAAGTAGTATCAGAATTATCTTCCAGATTATTAGGTTTCGTGTTCACAGGCATACTAGTGTCAGTAAACGTAGCTGTCACAAAATTATGAGTTTATGGTTTTGTATAAAATATGTTATTAATCCATTAGGTAGTAAGTCTAGAATAAACTTGTTTTGTTTGAATATTTTAGGATTTATGGGACAATTCCTCACTTAAATTTATTTATGGAGGCACAGAATTAAAATAAAACTAGGTAGTAAAGGACACTTGTATTTTTTAATGTTTAAATGTAAGGGTGTATAGGACAACTTTTAATGACGATGTTCTTTACATCCACATTTTTGAGGTGACTTATAGTAACCACCCAGGTGGTATAAGACAATTGATAATTTGTATGCATTTTAAGCCAAAACATTATTTTATACTTTGCTTTACTACCAAAATGAGTACACTTTGGTAACAAAATGTTATTTACGTCCATATTTCCACGGTAAACTTTGTTTATCGTGTCATATTATGTGGGTCGTAAAAGCATTTTTTCTGCAAATTTCGTTGAACGGAATATTCGATACCTCTAGGCTCAAAGGTCGTGAAGGACAAATGGCGACTATTCAGGAGAAGCAAAAAACGAAAAAAATATTTTTAGATTTCCTCTCGCAGTATTGTTTCTTGAGCTATTTAAATGAAACCTAGGAAGAAAGTGCTTAGAATTTATAGTATTTTCTAAAGCAATGTTGAAAAACTACCCAAATGCTTTATTTACCGAGATAGATTTCCTTTACGACCATAAATTTATAAATAAATGTTTCTTACACCTTTAAAATGTTCATCCTACGTCAGTACATAAGGGCGTAAATCCACTTTACTGCACAAAACTGAATAAAATAAGGGAATGATCAACAAATGTAATAACTTTTAGGTTCTTAAAGGATCACCCGTTCAGGTATTCTGTAAGAAATAATTAATAATTAAACTTAAACATCAATTGAATTGTGTAATGTTGTATGTTATTATGTGCAAACTATTGTATTTTTAACCCCCGATGCAAAAAGAAGGAGTGTTATAAATCTGACGTGTGTATCTGTGTTTATGTGTGTGTTTGTCTGGGGCATCGTAGCACCCAAACGGATGAACCGATTTTAATTTAGTATTTTTTTTTGTTTAATAGGTGTCTCAATCGAGGGTGTTCTTAGTTTTTCATGCATATCTTCGCATTAATAAGAATCCGTTCAGCCGTTTTAAGACTTTGAGTTTTTTTTCTATCTATCATCTCACAACATCTCATAATCATCGTCATAATATCTTTATTTGATCAATATGAAATTCAGTATCGTCTTATATCAATGATAATTATTGTAAAAATATGGTAGCTTTGACCTAATGGTGGGGCATTTCCTGTGATTTGCAGAATACTCTACTCCTGACCATTGATTTTTTTGCTTGCCCCTTATCTTATCTCTCCTTGACTTTTAAATTAGTTTTACTTCTTTCTTTAATCAACGTGATGATGATCTATTTACTCATCCTTTTTTTGTTCACACAACGGAACACACTTCTTCTTCGTTTGTTCTATTGTATGTGTGTCGACATGTCTCGCGTAGCTCAGAATTACATGGAAGTTTCCTCTATTACTTATATTTTTTTAGGTATTATTCAATATATCATATCTGCAAATTTAGCAGCGGTTATTTCTAATCTACTATTCTGTAACTGCTTCACTGCATCCATATCCATCAGTGGTTCATTGTTTATCTGGATTATTTCCTTTACTTGGGGTTTTTCGCATTATTATCACAGAAAGCGTCTCTACTTCGTCTTCCATGGAGTATCTGGCAAATATTTTGTCGTTATGCTTTTTTAATATGGTTTTGATTAATGTTTACTCTGATGTTTTTAATTATTTTTTTTAAATGTCATTGGTATTACAATGAGAGTGTTCTGTTATTACTTACGGAGCCGAGACGTCGACACTGACAGTGCGACTAGTACACCAATTCAAGGTCACTCAGCGAACTATGGAGACTGGAGTGGGCTATGCTCGAAGTTTCTCTGAAGGTCGAATTCGAAACGAAGTCATCTGTCAGAGAACTTATATTAGTATCAAAAGTAAAGTTATCGACAAAGCTCAAAGGATTAGCAAGCTGAAATGGCATTGGGCTGGTAACATCTGTCATAGAACAGATAACCGTTGGGGTAGACTAGAATCCACCCCAATGGTTTTACGTTATAAATATAGAGTGGAGACCACGGCTCGGCAAACTTACTTTCTACAGGGTACAACTTGCTTACTTGATTACAGGTGTGAATGTTTTTGTAGCAATTGATCAATTTTTAAGTCTTGGTTTGGGTTGATTCAAAATATGTAAACCACTGCGAGAGAATCCGTATAATAATTATTCAACTCTGATTCATTACATGACCAAAGGTCTGAACTAAATGATGAAAGTGTTCCTTATCTTCATATGACAAAAAGTAAATATAGCCTTCTTCGTTGATGAATTAAACCTGTTTCTTTTCGTTGGTATTTTATTACAGTATTATTTACTGTCACTACATCCAGGTATATTTAAAGCAATCTTGCTTGTAAATAAAACCACCAAACGTAATAAAATTGCGGGTAACTGGAAAGAAATATCAGCACGAGTAGCATCCGAGATATCTTCGTGTGCCTCGGAACGTGTAAGGTCAATGAAACAAATTTCAGCTACTGTAAAAAGTAAGTTTAAGGGCTGCTGCGGAGAATTGCAAAAAGTGGCATCAGAATTATCTTCCAGATTTTTAGATTTCGAGTTCACAGTCATACTGTCAGTAAATTTAGTTGTCACAATATTATGAGTTTATAGTTTCGTATAAAATATTTTATTTAAAATACATTAGGTAGTAAGTCTGGATTAAATTAGTTTTTATTTAAATATTCTAGAATTTATGGGACAATTCATCACTTACATTTATATATGGAGGCACGGAATCAAAATTAAACTAGGTTGTAAAGGACACTTGTATTTTTTTATTGTTGAACTGTAAGGGTGTAAAGGACAATTTTAAAGACGATGTTCTTTACATCCACATTTGTGAGGTGACTTACAGTAACCACCAAAGGTGGTATAAGACAATTGATAATGTGTATGTATTTTACGCCCAAAAGTTGTTTCAGCAAAGTATTGCTTTACTACCAAATAGATAGTAATCACTATAGTAACATATTGTGATTTACGTCCATACTTCCAGGGTAAACTTTGTTTATCGTATCGAATTATGTGGGTCGTAAAGGCATTTTTTCTGTGAATTTCGTTGAACGGAATATAGAGATCGATAGAGAATTAAAAACTGAGTAAGACAGTGTCAAAAAGTCCTTTACGACCAAATGTCCTTTACGACCAAATGTCCTTTACGACCTTTGAGCCCAGAGGTATCGATATGTTCTACCCGTGCGAAGCCGGGGCAGGCTGCTAGTTTATTATAAATAGGTATTAATGATGAAATTTTATTATTTATTTTATTATTTTTTTTTTATAATTCCTTTATGTGGGTATTTGGGTATACATGCGTTGTTCGAATTTTATTGTTGCTAATGGGGACCGCGCTAGGGCGCATACGTGATGCGCTACCGCGCAACTAAGAGTCTAACTAAACATAGGTCTACCGACCTATGTTTACTTGCTACCCAATTCTTGTGTTTGTTTGTTTCTCTAATTTTGCTAAATTTGTCTTTTTTATTTAATTAGGTAACTATAACCTATTGAATTTAGCCTAGATAAAGTAGTGTATGAAACTCGTGTGATACTTCACTCGTACCCAATATGCTACAGTTTCCTAAACTATATTTTGAGGGTTCAGCGGTGTAGTGTGAGAATGGTCGGCTTTGACGCCAGAGGTACCGAGTTTAATCCCCGCCGTGGACTAATGGATTTTTCTATAAAAAAAAGTTATATGCGCTTTTTACAGTGGCCCTCCGCTGAAGGAAAAACATCGTTAAGAAAACGCCAACCCCCGCATGGTGGTATGGCACTATCTAGTGTCCGCCTGGCCATCTACCACCCTCATGTTGGAAAATCTGTCGCTAAACATCTAATGAGTTCCGGCAGCAGTCTAGGCCTTGATAGCCTGTTCCCATTCTAAGCCTAGCGTAGCGTGCTACCATCCTCGACCGCATCATCACTTATAAACAGATGAGATAGAGGTCAAACGTAGCCTATATGATATTTAAAAAAACTACTATTTTAACGGTAAAGGATAATACCGAGACTTCGTTAAAACCTCGGTTCAAACCCCAGCCGCGCACCAATCGATGTTTCTATGTGCATTGTTGGATTTTTGTCTACAGTCGGTAGCATAATTACAATGCTCCGCTAAGTTAAATTGCTACCAAAAGGTAGATTACAAGGAGAAAATCTGCCGCCAAAACCAAATGGTGTTCTGGCAGCACTCCTTAAGAGTGCCCATTCGAAGCCTAGCGTGTTCAACATCATCGCTTACCACCAGGCGAGATAGTGGTTAAACGCTAGCTGGCTAGCTAACTATCAGAGATTTTATCAACCTGAGAGAATGGAAGACTTTATTTTTTTTAAGATCGTTATTAGAAACTAGGTAACTAATAGAACCGATTTGAAATGTCACGTGAGTCATTTTTAACCGACTTCAATTCAAACGTATATATATATATATATATATATATATATATATATTTGTTTTTTTTATGGGTGTTCGCGTCGTCGTTCTTCGTCGTTTATGAACCGATTTTGATAATTTAAATTTTGTTGGAAGGAGATATCACAATGGTGGTACCATAGTAGATTCATCGAGATCTGACAAGTATCTCCAGAGATGTGGAGATAAACACCTCAAACTTGGGACTGAAAATTAATAGCGCGGCATTAGAAGTCGGTTTTTTCTTAGTTTTTTAAACGATCTGATCAGTATTAAGTTTGAGGTGTTTATTTCCAAACCTCTAGAGATACTGAACATATCTTTATAAAATTTACTTCGAACTACCTGGGAAGCAAAGGTATATACATATATATACAACATGTATATATATATATATATATACAACATACAGTAGAATCCGTTTATTATGACTCCGCCTATATTGACCAACCGGTTATTATGACGTAACTATACTACGAAGTTTGGTTTTCATATGAAATTCTTTATAAATAGTCGGATATAATGACTTCCCACTTCCCTTACAGTGACATGTCGCTTATTATGACCCATTTTTAATACAAAAATGTAAATTATGTCCGGTTATAATGACCGACATGATTCTGTACACCTTCGGTAATGTTCGTTGATTCCCGACGATGTTCGGCACGTGGCTCGTTTTTGTTTTGAACTATGTATATGTAAGTACATTCATATTTACATAAAAAAGGTTTTTCATTTCACAAAACGCTTTGTATGACGTCCGCTTATTATGACTTGTTTGTCAGTTCCTTTCGATGTCATTATAAACGGACGTTACTGTATATACATATCAAACTAAAAACAATATATTTCCGAATCGGTACAGGCATCGTCGAGTAAACGACGAACATACATTAAATAAGAGATTCCGACGAATTCAGAACCTTCTCCTTTTTGAAGCGCAGCATTTGAAGTCGTTTTTTTTCGTTTTGTAAATAGTCTTAAACTATTTACACATTGTTTGCCTTATGGTTCTTAGTAGTCGTTAAGGTTCAATGGTTCAAAGTAAGCCCTTGAGAATTAGAGTATTCTAGACCTAGCGTGTTCACTATCTTCGACCACATCATCGCTTACCACCGATGAGATAATAGTGGTCAAACGAATAAATTAAAACCTATTAAGATATAAGTAAAAACCGGCCAAGTCGAGGTGGACTCGCCCACCGAGGCTTCCGTACCAAGGTTGGTTAGTACCAATTAAGCTAGACCTCTAAATTGTATGAGCGCTCATATGACTCAGAGGCGTATCTTAAATGGCGTTAACTATGTATGTAGGGGACACCCGTTAATTTAAAACTTTTTTAATTTTTTGGAATTTTCCCTTTATTTGTGCTGTAAGACCTTGCTTCCTGCCAAATTTCATGATTCTAGGTAAACGGAAAGTACCCTATAGGTTTTCGACCCAAAACCTATAGGTACTACTTCCGGTTGACCTGGAATTGTCAATTTTGGTAAAAAGCAACGTCTTACAGCACAAGTAAAGTAAAGTACTTACAAGTTATCGCGAAAATCTAAATTTGCCCATATTTTTTATCGTGTTGACTCAGGACTCAGGACCTTTTGAGGTACGGAACCCTAAAAAATTAAGTCCCAAGCTACGGACGAGAATGTTGGCATTGATCGTCAAAGTATCAATGACTACATACCTACTAACGCTATAGCCCCTGCTAGGATTGGATCCCGGTACCGCGAGGTCTACAAACTATTTACATGTAAGTACCTATAGAACATAACGACGACATCATCTTTTGAATTTGATAAGTACCTTATCTTCATTCCATAATCGATTTATTTATTTAATGTTGGTGACGTCAAAACGTATTAACCCGGGCACCTTGATATAGATACTACTCAATAATACAGAATAACATTTTAGGATTCCGTAGGTGAGAAACGAGAATATAGATTCCATGTTCTGTCTGTTAACAGTTTTTATTTTTTGTTATTCTAGCTAGGCAGCCCCGGATCTACGATTTTTTCGAAGCGGGGCAGAAACTTGATAGTAACGCACCTCTCTCCAGGGTTTAAGATAAATTACTTAAAAAATCTCAATATTATAATGGTTGGTATTTTTTGTGAATGGGACAATAAGAATCCGTTACTAAGTCCACAAGTTCACTTAAGTTGAGGGGCCTGTGTGGCGACTGTTTCTTACAAGTTGCAGTGGCGCCAGCCCCGGGCGGCAGTTTCAGGGGGGGCCGGTTCAAATCTTAGGACGAGTGTTATTCCATATAGGTGGTGTGGTGTGCTAGGCAGTGCCGGATTTAGAGGTCTGGAGGCCTCAGGGCAACATAGGAGTGGAGACCCCTGGCCTCGATTTTTTTACAAATAAAATGGTAAATTATTCAGTCGAGTTTTCCAATAAATAATTCATTTTGAAACCAAGCATGTATCTTTTATCTTTTGTTAGTTATTTAGAATTTTTTGAAATTAAATTTTAGAGAATGGAACCTTCCGAGCCTTTTACGCCGAAAAATCGTTGATGATATCGATGTTTGAAATTTTTATTCCGAAGCAATCTCTATAGTCCCTCCCCCTCCCTCTTGTGGAGGCCCCGGGGCTGCGGTTTCCCTCCCCTAAATGCGGCCCTGGTGGTAGGAGCATTATATTGATTATCTTTAAAGTAATATAGAACATAATTATTTATGTGGAAGTAACTATTTTAATTATCAATTTCGCTCATCATCAAAGGGCCCATATCTACTTCTATGAAACAAATTAGTTATACCAATTAGTCGATTCGAGTATAATTAAAATATTACATAGACGGAAAATTACCAATGTCAAACTAGTTAGGTAATTAACTTAATAATTTGCAGCGACTGTCTAATCTAAAGGAACCCTCGTTGATATTACTGATTCACATTTGGCAGGTTATATTTAAATTATAATAACCAAATAAATAAGAAAGATACAAATTTTGGTATTAAGTAAATTTCAAAGCAGTTTCGATGTTATTTGAATCGAGATCGGTTCCATGTTCAAATTATTTAATAAGTGTTGCAGTTTTAAATACTTTTGTTTCGTAGGATTTATAATTCAGTCGCGTGTATGGTGCAGTGTACTATTAATTATTCTGTGGTATGGTGTAGTTTTTTTTTTCATTTTTGTGTTATTTTTTCTAATAAAATGATTTCTGTAGCAAACTTTTTTCTGCTGTTTGTGAGTTTTGTGGCTGCAAGAGAATTGACAGGTAAGTTTAGTTTCGGTATATTATAACTACTTATATATATTATAACTAGATTATGATTATTTAGTTATATTTAGTTATATCTATCAAAGATTTAAATTTTATTTTGTGCAGAAATATAATAGTTATGATTAGTGTTTACAAACTATAACAACCGACTTTCATGCCGCGCGAGTCAGTTTCAGTTTTCAGCGAGCAAGTTTGAGACGTTTATCGACATATCTCTGTAGATACTTATCAGATCTCGATAAAATTTAAATGAAACCACCTTGGAGATGAACCCTATCTGTATCAAAAATAATCATTCAAATCTGTTCATAATTCGCGGAGTAATCGCTTAACATAGTTACATAAATCAAAAAACATAAAGACGAATTGAGAACATCCCCCTTTTTGGAAGTTGGTAGAAAATTATTGCAATCGGGTTATTGTCACTCGAGGGTGGGTCATTGCTACCTACTTGTACCTAACCTAACTACCTTTCTGCGTCCGTAAACAAGACCTGTTTTGTATGAAGTCTCACAATACCACAGACCTGCTCGGTACATATTAAACTGGATCGCGTACACCGGCCCCCATGAGACCGACCTTGAACGGAGTTTGTCCCTTTCTTTTGTATGGACACCTTATATATATACCATACATATACCTATATATATATTTTGGCAATGCTGTTAGCTTACTATTTTCTGAAAATAAATAAATAAAAAAAATATAGTATAGAACATATATAGGATTTGCAGGTTGTTAGACAAGGACACACTCCCACCCTGGTACCTTTCAATTGGGCCGTTTTGTTCTATGAAGCAATTACAACCTTATTTTTAAAGCATACGGATTAAATGGAATTTGTCAAAACATCTGCAGTGCACCGTCCTTTTTATTACGTCTATGCACAATACGGAAACCACGTCTTCTGCCGACTCCCAAGAAAGTAGAGGTTCTCAATTCGTAGTAAATGTTTTTTTTTTGTATGTTTTTTACACGATTTCTCCGTCAATTGTGAACCAATTTGAATTATTCTTTTTGTCATGGGTAGGGTTCATTTTCAAGGTGGTCCCTTTAAAGTATCTCTAGAGATATGGTAATAAACATCTCACGTTTGCTACTAAAACTGAATCGCAAAAAGGAGGAGGTTCTCAATTCGTTTGTATGTTTTTTTAAAGTTTCTTTTATAAGTATGTTACCTACGCGATTACTCCGTCAATTGTGAATAGATTCCAATGATTTTTTGTAAATTTCCATTTACATTTTTAACGTGGCCCCATTGTAATTTCATCGAGATCTGATGAGTATCTCCAGAGATATGACAATAAACGTCTCAAACAGGCTGGTGAAACTGACTCGCGCGGCATGGACGTCGGCTGTTTTAATAATTATTAATAATGTTGTATTAATTTTTATACTATCTAAATTATTTAGATTTTAAACTATCTTATTTAAATTGTGTACGAGGGAGGATCAAAAAGTAGTGAGAACGACATACTCCTTGATAAGAAAAAAAATAAATACTGGCATGCTTTGAGTATTCACCTATATTCAAAGCTGGCAGGCATAGCTTAGTTACATATTTGTAATATTAATAAAGAAAAATCTTCGATTCTCTTTTGTTTTTTTTCTGAATGTAGTCATTTGTTTTCTTCGTGTCGGAACGTGTTCTCGAAAATGGAGAAAAACGAAGTGCGGGCCGTTAATAAATACCTCTGTTTAAAAAAGTTAACGACGCAAGAGATTCATTGCGATTTGGAGGCAACATTAGGAGAGTCTGCTCTATTTCACTGTCTATTCCACTGTCGCAAGGTGGGCTTCTCAATTTCGAGTAGGGAGAACGAGCACGGAAAACGAACATCGTTGCGGCCGTCCATCGACGTCAGTCACCCAAGAAAATATTGCGAAAGTCGAGAAAATTGTATTGAGCGATCGAAGAGTTACCAACCGATACTTAATTCAAGAAACGGGCATTTTATATGGAAGTATTCAATCCATATTGAAACCTTCTTTGAATATGAGAAAAGTCTCCGCAAGATGGGTGCCGAGAATGTTAACCGGCAGTCAGAAACAAAATCGACTTGACATTTCGAAGATATTGTTGGACAAGTTTCAAGAAGATTCTGAAAACTTTTAGTCTCGTTTCGTAACAATGGACGAAACATGGGTCCACAATTTTGATCGCGAGACAAAACAGCAATATTCGCAATGGAAACGGCCATCATCACCGACCCCGAAGAAGTTTCGTGCCGTGGCATCGGCTGGCAAGGTTGTGGCCTAAATATTTTGGGACTCAGAAGGGATATTTTTGATTGATTACCTGGAGCGTGGAACCACTATTACAGGCCAATATTACATGCATGCAGCTTTAATTCCCAAGTTGAGAAATGCCATCAAAGAGAAAAGGAGAAGGAAACTTCAAAGGGGCGTGCTGTTTCATCACGACAACGCACCCGCGCACAGGTCGGCAGATTCGATGGCTGCCATTCAGCAAGCTGGCTTCGAATTGGTTGACCACCCCCCTTATTCACCAGATCTGGCGCCTATCGATTTTTATCTGTTCCCCAAATTGAAAGAATACTTAAGGGGAAACAGGTACGAAGACGATAACGAGGTGATGGATGCCGTGGAGAGCTTTTTGCAGGACCAAGACAAAACTTGAAAGGGATTGAATCCTTGGAAAAGCGCTGGACTCGGTGTGTAGAGAGACTCTGAGACTAAGTAGAAAAATAAATTATTAAGTCATCAATAGTCGTTATATTCTCTCTCTTCTCTTCTATCTCATTCTTACTACTTTTTGATCCCTCCTAGTATGTAAAGAAGAAGTCACGTCCAACCGTAATTTCAAGCAAAGCTCTGTGCTCATACAAAAATCGTTTTGAAAATTACCGCGTGCCTCCCTTCTAACGTGTGTAAAGTTCCTAGCTAGCATTTTTGACCGACTTCACAAAAAAGGAGGAGGTTCTCAATTCGACTGTCTTTTTATTCCATGTTTGCTACCTCAGAACTCCGTCAAATCTTAACCGATTTGAAAAATTCTTTTCTTTATTTAATTATCTCCGGAGATATGGATATAAATAATATATGCAAATTTGTATACATTGATGACATGATATAACTAGCCAGTACGTTGTCTAATCGCGGCATGTGAAGTCGGTGTTTAGGGTTCCGTACCTCAAAAGGTAAAAAAAAGAACCCTTATAAGATCACTTTCTTGTCCGTCTGTCTGTCTGTCCGTGGGTCACCACCGATTTTCTCAGGAACGGGTGGACCTAGCAAGTTGAAATTTATACCAGATACTGAGGTCTATAGTCTCTATTAGGTGTATATTAATCAAGGTCCTGAGTTAACACGATAAACAGATATGGACAAATTTAGATTTTCACAAAAACTTGTAAGTACCAAAATTTACCAGTGATTTTTAACAGTTTTTATTTTTCGGAATGTTTCCTTTACTTGTGCTGTAAGACCTTGCTTTTTACCAAAATGAACAATTCTAACAACCGGAAACCTAAAATCCGGTCAACCGGAACTATCCAATAAGTTTTGGGTGGAAAACCTATTCCTTATGTGTGGCCTTATGGTACTTTCCGTTGATCTAGAATCATGAAATTTGGCAAGAAGCAAGGTCTTACAGCACAAATAAAGGAAAAGTTCCAAAAAATATAAAAAAAGTTGAAAATTAAAGGATGTCCCCATACATACATAGATTCGCCAATTAAGATAGGCCTCTGAGTTATATGAGCGCTAATACAATTTAGAGGTCTAGCTTAATTGGTACCAACCAACGTTGGTACGGAAGCCTCGGTAGGCGAGTCCAACTCTACATAGCCGGTTTTATTTCGTTTTGTACGATCTGAAATTATTACAAGCAGGAACAGCACAAGATGTATATCATTGCCTACACAACTACTTACCTACAATACATGTAAACTTATATAGTATTCTTATTGTAGTACTTATACGAGTATAGTATGTATACGTATAGTCACTCTGTGAACTTTGTGACTTGTCGAATCGCATTATCGCAGGAGCGTTTTGTTGGCCTTAGGAGAATGAAGCTAACTGATTGTTCTGGTAGGTCGACAGGTGAAGGCGTCGGAATGATTGCAAACGTGGTTAGAAGTAGGATAAATATATTGTCAAAATATAATTATAAAAGTTCATTAAAATAAACATAAAGTAGGTAAGCGCGGCCGGGAACGAATACACTGTATCGCGTGGAGCTCATCGGTTAGACCGCCGGGGCAGGTTAGCAGGTAGCGGCGCGTGCGTCTCCGCACCGATCTTTTGTTCTAGCGATAAGAGTTTACTAGGCCCGCTGCATACTACGGGTATCGCCCGACTATGCTTGTGAGTTTAAAGAATTAATATTTGTGTTGATTTGAATGTGTAATAATTATGTATGTGACTGAATGTATGATATTGTAATATGTAAATATGATGTTTTATAATATATATTAAATAAATATTTTATAATATGTAACTATTTGCTAACTAAGTAGCCCACATCACTCCCTTCCAGAGACCGTGCTACGGGCGATAGTAGTCTGGAAAACGTACTCGTCTTCCAGAACGTGTCGTACGCTCATCTGGCGAATCCAGGGTCTGAGGCTGGGGTGGATCAGGGTCAATGTTTGCGCGATGTGGAGGGCTTACGTCACCGGACAGTATATAGGCTAGCTTGAGGCGGTCTATACTTACTGTCGAGTTTTTACCCTTTACGCAAATAGTAAAATACTTGGCACCTCTCTTTAGCACTTCGTGTGGCCCTGTGTAAGCGGGCTGAAGTGAGCCACGTAACGTGTCTTCTCGTAAGAATACATGGCTACATGTGGCGAGATCTTTATAAACGAAGATACTAGGTTTAGCATGGTGCTGAGTTGGGACCGGTCGTATCTTCTGGGCAAAAGACTTCATGCGCGCTGAAAAATCGGTTATGTCCGTGGTGTAGCCAGTGACATTATGGCCGAAAAATTCGCCAGGAAGTCGTAGTGGCTCACCATACACCAATTCAGCGGCTGACGTTTGGAGGTCTTCTTTGAAGGCACTCCTGATGCCGAGAAGAACGAGAGGTAAGGTCTCAGTCCAATTAGAGTCGGCGTGGCAAGTAATGGCTGCTTTTAATTGCCTGTGGAATCGCTCGACTAAACCGTTGCATTGTGGATGATAAGCGGTTGTCTTCCGGTGATCGAAACCGATGGACTTAGACAGCTATTCAAACAGTGCAGACACAAACTGTCTTCCGCGGTCGGTTACTATGACCGCAGGACAACCGTAGCGCGACACCCAACAAGACACAAACGCTTTGGCTACTGTTTCGGCGGTAATATCGGTAAGAGGCACAGCTTCAGGCCATCGTGTAAAGCGATCGACGAGTGTGAGGCAATACCGATATTCACCAGCAGGCGGCATTGGACCGATCAGGTCTAAATGCACATGTTTGAATCGCGCTGAAGGTAAATCGAGCGTACCAATAGGTGACGCGACATGCCTGTTTATCTTCGTGCGCTGACATGCCAAACATGCCTTTGACCATTCACGGCAATTCTTGCGCATTAACGGCCAGACAAAGCGTTGTGCAACGAGCTTAGCTGAGGCATTTGGGCCTGGGTGGCTGAGCGAGTGTAAGGAATCGAATACTTGCCGTCGCAATTGAATGGGGACAAAAGGCCTGGGAGTCGCTGTACTGACGTCGCAGTACAATTCAGTACGACTTCCAGGTATCTTCGTTTTTATTAAACGAAGAGATGTGTCTCCTTTTAAATATTCTGCAAGGTCTGTATCTGCAGCTTGTAGTTCGGCCATCACTTCTAAGTCGACAGGCATTTGCAGTTCATCAACTCGGGACAATGTATCGGCAACTACGTTGTCTTTTCCCGAAATATGTTGAATATCGGTTGTGAACTGCGATATAAAATCGAGATGTCTAAACTGACGAGGAGAACAGTTACTTTTCCTCTCGTGGAAAGCATAACATATCGGCTTATGGTCAGTATAAACTGTGAAGTGAGTAGCCTCAAGCATGTGACGAAAGTATTTGATACTCTCATAGATCGCAAGGAGCTCGCGGTCGTATGGTGAGTATTTCACCTGAGATGGGCTCAACTTGCGTGAGAAAAATGCCAGAGGCTGCCAATCACCATCCTTCAGCTGTTGTAGGACTCCACCTATCGCCGTATCTGAGGCGTCAGTAACGAGTCCTAACTTGGCCTGTGAATCGGGGTGAGCTAAAAGAGCTGCGTCTGCTAGACTCTTTTTGCAGTCCTCAAAGGCTTGCAAAGCATTTCCACTTATGTGAACGGGGTGAGAGGCTTTAACCGATCCGGTCAACAAAGCATTCAATGGAGCTTGAATTTGGGCAGCATTGGGCAGAAAACGCCTGTAAAAATTAATCATGCCCAAAAATCGCCTGAGCTCTCTGACAGTTTTAGGTACAGGAAAGTCAGATATAGCTTTGACTTTGCTGTCCAGAGGTTTAGTGCCTTTCTCGGAGATATGGTAGCCTAGAAATGTCACCTCTGATGCACCAAAGATAAATTTGCTGGTGTTTATGAGAACGCCGTAGTTTTTCATACGGGTGAAAAGTTGTCGCAAATGATCTTCGTGCAATCTTTCAGTTCTGCACAAAATCAGGAAGTCATCCATATATGGATAAATGAAATCGAGTCCGCGCGTCATTTCATCGACAAATCTTTGAAATGTCTGTCCAGCATTTCGTAGACCGAACGTCATGTACGGAAATTCCCATAATCCGAACGGTGTGGTTATAGCCGTTTTAGGGATGTCGTCCTGAAATACAGGCACCTGATTATAGGCTTTGACTAAATCGATAACTGTAAAAAATTTACATTCAGACAGACAATGCGAAAAGTCTTGTATATGTCGAATCGGGTACATGTCCGGAATGGTTCGAGCGTTTAGAGACCTATAATCGCCACATGGACGCCATCCGTTGTCTTTTTTAGACACAAGATGAAGCGGTGATGCCCACTGACTACTGGACGGACGCGCAGTACCACAAGCTAACATAGATTCGAATTCTTGTTTGGCAATTTTAAGTTTATCGGGCGCTAAGCGCCGCGGTGCACACGAAACAGGTGGACCCGGTGTCGTTCTAATGTGGTGTACAGTGTTATGTTTGACAATACCCGGAGTACCAGCGGGACGCGTAATCTCCGGAAATTCGGCTAGTATTAAGTGATAACTACTGCTACCACCGGGCGAGATTTTAACACTTGACACGATCGAGTTATGAACTTGAACTACAGAAGCAACAGTGCTGGCATTGGTTAAGTTATCTATAAGCTTTTGTTTGTTGACGTCAACAATTAGATTATAGTGTGACAGAAAATCTACACCAATAATCGCTTTGGTGACGTCAGCAACCACAAAGCGCCACGGATAATTGCGGCGTAAGCCGAGATTCAAGTTTAACTGAATATATCCGTATGTATCGATAACTGAACCATTGGCAGCGCTTAGTTGATATGATGTTTTAGAACGACGCTCGCGAAGCGCGGTTATCGGAAACACACAAATGTCACTGCCAGTGTCTATTAAAAATTGAGTCTTCGATTCGCGGTCCGTGATGAATAGGCGACCCGTCGAGCTGTGGCAGTCCTCGGTCACCGTTACTGACTGCCCGGATAGTTTCCCGTTGTCTTGAAGTCACATGGCTTGACGCACTTGTTTGCCTTGTGGCCGTGTTTATGGTGATACCAACACAGCGGAAAACGTCGATAGCTCGACTGCGATCGTCGTGATGACGAGCGGCTGCGTTGTCCGTGTCCTCGTTCTTGTTGTCTTGGTTGACGATCGCACTTCTTCGCGAGCATGCTGACCTGTTTGGTGAGCTCAGCGACCTGTCGCGTAAGTACGTCAATCGGTGAAGACGATGATGACGGTGATGACACTGCCGCGACTGCTTGAGTCGGCGTAACTATGTCATTAACGCGATCGGCAAGGTCCGCTAAGGCATCTATGGACAGGGTAGGCTGCGACGCGATGATAGGCTGCATCCCGGACGGTAGTCGGCTGCTCATAAGATGCAATAAAATTTAGTCGCATCATCAGCTACGTTCCATACTGCGAACTGACCTTCCACCTGCGCGAACCATATCGCAGGTTTCTCCGGCCAAAATGGAGGTATGCGCAAGTTCGGCATCGCTGTTGGAGATAGCGATGCTGTATTGACTTCAACACCACGTTCCGACTTCTGAGAGTCTTGTCGTACACGAACAGTTACGTTTGGGTCGGCTGATTTATCGCTCGACATGTTCACTTCACTCCGTAAAAATATAGGTCACCACTGAAGCTAACCGGCCGGGAACGAATACACTGTATCGCGTGGAGCTCATCGGTTAGACTGCCGGGGCAGGTTAGCAGGTAGCGGCGCGTGCGTCACCGCACCGATCTTTTGTTCTAGCGATAAGAGTTTACTAGGCCCGCTGCATACTACGGGTATCGCCCGACTATGCTTGTGAGTTTAAAGAATTAATATTTGTGTTGATTTGAATGTGTAATAATTATGTATGTGACTGAATGTATGATATTGTAATATGTAAATATGATGTTTTATAATATATATTAAATAAATATTTTATAATATGTAACTATTTGCTAACTAAGTAGCCCACAGAGAATTTATGCCTTCTTGGTTTTTCTATGTTTGTTAAGGAAAATCTTCTAAGCTTCTAAATTTTTTATTATTTTTTAAAGATTACTCGCTATGTGGGTTGCACATTACTAGTATTCTTGTTAATTGGAACCAGTTCCTCTAATCGCGCAGTGACGAACACAACAGTTCCGATGACAATGCGTTTTTGAGCTAAACATGATGATTTATATATTATGCAGCACTGGACCAAAGTCCATGTTGAGTATGCTGGTTCTAAGCCGAAATATTGGTTAAGTTAACAATTTTTTTATTTGGTAATTTTTTTATCGTGTTCATTTTGTAAATTTTTTTTGACCATTAATTATTATTTTATTTTGTAATTCTGTGTTTTGTGATTTCTTGTTTTTTATGCTTCATATAAAAATGTATTATATTATACCTCTGACATAATTCGACCCCTCTGGGATGAAACGTCGTAAAAGCCATTTTGACCAAAATCTGTTTTCAGCGGTTTCTTAGTCAGAATCGCGCGCTCTATCGATCTGTTTATTTAAAATGTTCAAATTCGCAAAAAAAAAAAACTTTTACAACACGCTACGAATCCCTCTCTAAACCCGGGTTTCTTGTTTTAAAATGTCGTAATGAGCAACTTTAAAAAAAAAAATTCAAATTCTAAGTAAGAGACATATTTTTCGTGTCATGGTTAATACGACATAATATAATACAATGTGTGAAAATAATACTTTTTAACTTTTTGTAATAAAAGACACGAGATTATCAAATATGGCTTTTACGTCAATTTTTGAAGTAAAGAATTAGAAATAAACGATGTCAATTTACGTCGTAAAATCCACGACTTTTAAAAATATGGCTTGTACGACCTTTTTATTACTAAGAGACTATTGAAAAGTAATGCTAACTTTGGTCTTAAAGAGCATGACGCATTTTTATTTGGCTTATTACGGCTTATACACATTTTTCTCAGGTCATCTATATAAATATTTAATCTGCATGAAAGTGTAAAAGACATTATATCGACCCCTTCAGGACTAAACGTAGAAACAAAAGGCCATTTTATTTCTTGTATATTTTTTGATTTACTTAATCTATAATGTTTATTATAGATTAACACTATATCTCATTAAGCTAAGGTTTTTGAGTTGTTTACTAAATAGAAACCCAAAATAACCTACATTGATTAGTTCCGGAGATTGCATGGCCTTCACTACAAACCTTCAGCTTGTTAACTGTAACCTTTTTTATATTAAGTTGCATAAGACTTAATCATTGGTTTTATAACAGGGATTATCGAATTAAAAGTCAATTGTAATAAGAGGATAGTGTAATTTAGTTTTGTAAATGAGGAACACATTAATGACCAAAATCATATTATTTTAATATTTTTCATTATGTAATGTAATATTGTACTTTTTCTGATAAACACTAATAAAATTATCAAAATAAAATCAACACAACCTTTAAACTATGCCAAATAGGCAGTAAATTGAACCTAGTAATGAAAATTGTCTAATCTTCTGTTTTATTAAAGTAGTAACAAAAGGCCATTTTTCAGTACGGCTGAAAAACAAAAATGGTAAAGTTTATTTCTTGTATATTTTTTGATTTACTTAATTTATTATGTTTATTAAAGATTAACACTATATTATCTCATTAAGCTAAGGTTTTTAAGTTATTTACTAAATAGAAACCCAAAATAACCTACATTAATTAGTTCCAGAGATTGCATGGCTTTTACTACAAAAAAAAAAGTTGTAAATGGCTTCTACGTCTTTTTTCTTCAGCTTGGTAACTGTTACCTTTTTTTTATTAAGTTGCATAAGACTTCATAATTGGTTTTATCAAAGGGATTATCGAATTAAAAGACAATTGTAATAAGAGGAAAGTGAAATTTAGTGTTGTAAATGAGGAACACATTAATGACCAAAATCATATTATTTTAATATTTTTCGTTATATAAATGTAATATTGTACTTTTTCTGACAAACACTAATAAAATTATCGAAATAAAATCAACACAACCTCTAAACTATGCCAAATAGGCAGTAAATTGAACCTAGTAATGAAAATCTTCTAATCTTCTGTTTCATTAAAGTACGAGATAAAACTGCGCATTGTGCACACACGAAAACAGGTAAGTATTTAACAATAACATAGCTTAAAACAAATCAATGTCTTAATACAATCATCAGCCTATCTCTGTCTGCTGCTGGACATAGGTCTCACCTATGGTACGCAACTGAGCTTGATCTTTAGTTCTTTGTTTCCAGCCGCTGCCAAGCCTTGCAAGCTGTGGATGAGTTTGTGTGCAGTGGCAGTGCTAAGGCAGATAGCGATAATGATGATAGTAATATTGATACTGTTTATACTTATTGTTGTGGTTGCCACGTCTGGTATTCTTCATCTGTATCTCGGTCGTATAACTTGGATGTGGCTCTTATCTCATCCAAGACCAGGCACTGTGAGATCCCATGTGTCACGGTCTCTTTTTCAAGCATGCACCTTGATGCCTTGACACAGAGGACGACTATCTGTGGCGCCAATTATGTAGAAGTGATAATTTAGATTACAGTATTCCGTGATGAGGCCTACTATGTAGTATACGAATATCACGTCTTTGTAATATTAGCAGTCTGTTTGTAACTTTGCCGTCTAAATTCGGAAAAGCTGCTTTTGTATATTTACAGCTTGTCATGTCCACACTGTCCCACAACTTATGCTGCTCATTTTCGGTATGACAACGTAATAGGTCTCTGACTTCCATTGCTAGCGGTCTACAAAGGTTCATCACATCGTCGCCTACCGGTTGTGTCATTCTTTCTGTAGCAAGTATGTCAGCGGTGATATTGCTAGCACATGATGTATGGCTTTTCGTCCATCTTACCTTAACGTTATACTCGGTTGCCAGTGTTTGCAGAGTATCGTGGCATTTCGCCACTACTTTTGATCTTGTTGTAGGTCTCCTGATCCTCCTATGTATAAAGTGGCTGCACTATCAGTGACAAATTCTATACTGACTTTATCTTGATCATTTTCGAATTAAAACTGATTTATGGACACTGCTTGCGCAGACAGTAACAGTCCGTTTGTTTCGGCTTGTAAGACGGTTATAGTCTTGGTTAGCGCAATCGATGCCGAAAGTCTTATACTCAGTTATTAGTTCATACTTTTTACTATCTAGATGAGTACTGTCTATCCTGTCCATGCCTTAAATGGCTTCCGAAATGATCATTATCGCTTTTTACAGTGGTTTGTGGTCGGAGGATATGTTCAAGACGCTGAATTGGAAAGGACGTGGCATACATATAAACGGCGAGCACCTCTCACACTTGATGTTTGCGGACGATATGGTCATCATGGCTGGAACCACGCAGGAATTGTAATACATGCTGATCACTCTAGCTGATTCTTCTCCACGCATCGATCTCCATATGAACTTGGATAAAACCAAGATTATGTTCAACGAACATGTTATTCCGGCCCCGACTGCTTTAAATGGAGTTCTTCTCGAAGTTTTTCACGGACACGTCTATCTACCTAAGCCAAATCTTGCAATTGGGTAGAAATAACTTCGAGAAGGAAGCTCGCAGAATGATATAACTGAGATGGGCAGCATTTGGACAACTTCGTCGAGTCTTTTCGTCGCCCATACCACAAACCCTAAAGACGAAAGTCTTTAACAAGTGCGTCCACCTGTTGTTACCTACGGGGCCGAGACGTGAACTCTGACAGTGCAACTGTTTCACCAATTTCAAGTCGCTCAGCGAGCTATGGAGGAGGCTATGCTCGGAGTCTTGTTGAAGGGTCGAATTCAAAATGAAGTCATCCATTGGAGAACCCAAGTTATCGACATAGCTCAATGGATTAGCAAGCTAAAGTGGCAGTGGGCTGGTCACATCTGTCGTAGAATTAATAACCGTTGGGGCCTACCCCAACAGTTATTGGTTTTAGACTTGGAGACCGCGTCTCGCCAAATGTAGTGTAGGGCGCCCTCCAGCTAGATGAAGCGATGATATACGCAAGCTGGCTGGCAGCGGCTGGAAACAATAAGCTGAAGATCGGTCTCAGTGGCGTGCCATAAGTGAGACTTATGTCCAGCAGTGGACAGGGATAGGCTGATGATGATGATTACTTTACGATATCAATTTGTTTTAAGCTATGTTTTTGTTGAATACACAATACTTACCTGTTTTCGTGTGTGCACAGTGCGCAGTTGTATCTCGTAGTTTAATAAAACAGAAAATTAGAATATAATTATTACTAGGTTCGATTTACTGCCTATTTTACATAGTTTAGAAGTTATATTGATTTTAGTTTGATAATTTTATTAGTGTTTGTCAGAAAAAGTACAATTTTACTTTTATATAATGAAAAAAATATTAAATTATATGATTTTGGTCATAAATGTGTTCTGCGTTTACTACACTAAATTACACTTTCTCCTTGTTACAATTGTCTTTTAATTCGATAATCTCTTTGATAAAACATATTGTGACATCTTATATACCACTTAATAAAAAAAAGGTTCAGTCGCCAATTAGAAGAAAAATGTCGTAGAAGCCATTTACAACTTTTATTTTTGTAGTAAAAGCCATGCCATCTCTGGAACTAATGAAGGTACGTTATTTTGAGTTTCTATTTAGCAAACAACTCGAAAACCTAAGCTTAATGAGCTATAGTGGTTTATTACAGATTAAATAAATCAAAAGATATACCAGAAATAAACTTTACCATTTTTGTTTTTCGGCCGTACTGAAAAATGGCCATTTGGCTTTTACTACGTTTCATCCCAGAGGGGTCGAATATATGGATGTAAAAATCTGAAATAAATAATTTGAATTGAATTGAATAGGCTGATGATTATGATGACTCCTCAACAGTCAACAAAACAGATATGCCATTTTGTATTCGCATCCAATTATGGTAGCCAATTTCAAATAACAAACAAAAATCAGTCGAATTGAGAAGCTCCTCCTTTTTTAAAGTTGGTTAAAAATAACCATGCTCTTTGTTCTAGATGAAGAGTTACACAGTCTACCGAAATTGTTTCACCTCGATGACTACGAGAGATGTTTGTCACAAAAAGATGGTGTTTACTGCGTCGGGACCTTCGAACTCACTCCTGAAGGAGATACGAACACGGTTTATAATCTTATCACGGTAAATTTGTACTATCTCGCTTTAATATTTTATTTTATGTCTGACAGACAAGCACTTGACTACTATGCTACTTGATGTTATGTGACGATGCGGTCTAAGACAGATTCGCGTGCTTGTCTAGAAATTCCACAGATGGTAGGAGTATATTGTATCGATTTTCCGCCTGACTTGCTACTAGAAAGTAGCATACCACCATCAAGAACAAAATCTGCCGCTATAACCTTACTGCGTTCCGGCAACACATAGCTCTTGAGAGTCAGAGTATTCTAGGCCTTCTTGTTCACCATCTTCTTTCACATCATCGCTTACCACCAGGCAAGATAGTGGTCGCCGAGTCGCTTGAGGGCCCGGTGGCATAATCGGCAGAACGGTCGGCTTTGATGCCAGAGGTACCGAGATCAAACCCCGCCGTGCACCAGTGGATTTTTTATCGAAAAACTTATGTACGCTTTTCACAGTGGCCCTCCGGTGAATGAAAAACATCGTTAAGAAACCAACAACCCCGCATGGTGGTAGCAGGACACTATCTAGTGTCCCCCTGGCCAGCTACCACACTAAAGTTAGAAAATCTGTCGCCAAACATCTAATGTGTTCCGGCAGCTATCCTTGAGAGCCAGTTCCCATTCTAGGCCTAGCGTGCTTACCATCTTCGACCGTATCGTCACTTACCAACAGGTGAGATAATGGTCAAACGCAAGCCTATAAGATATTTAAAAAAATTACAATTAGAAATTGCCAGCTAATTTACGTTTACGTTACGTTTCGAACTAAGCCTAAAATGTAAGAAAAAAACTGTCTGTGTAAAAGCAAGCGCATCATTTGATAAAATATCGTTTCATTAATATTAAAAATTATATCTACAGGAGCACATAAAACAGCCTTTCACCTTCGACCGAAGACTACTCCATCGAGGCTACTGCATCAGCTCAAGATGTCCATCCAAAGAGCTGAACAAAACAACACGCTTCGAGCGATGCGCTAATAAAATCGTGCGAAAACACGGACTTACTGCAAGCTTGAGCAAGCTGTCATATTGCACGATCCATGCAGAAAGAAAGGCAAAAGAAAGAAAAGGACCGGATTTGCCTCAACGGATATTTCTGATTGTTGTGTATCTTATTCTATTCTTGAATCTTTTGGGAACATGTTATGATTTGTTTAGTGATGGGAAAAGTGAGTAGGTATAATTAATTATTCAACTTAAATATAAATCTATATATGTGTAGTATAAGTCATAAATTATAACACACTAGCGACCCGCCCCGGCTTCGCACGGGTAGAGCATTCATTGCCAAAATTTTTGCATAAGTTTGTTGCGTCAAGATTGTCATATTTCAACCAATTTACAAAACACCTTATTGAATTATGTACCGAAACCTCATGATACTGTCTATTGGTAAAAACCCCTAAACCTTCCTCATTAATCAATCTGTCTATTGGTAAAAACCGCATGAAAATCTGTTAAGTAGTTTTTAATTTTTGACGCAGCGGGGATTTTTATTTCATAATATGGAGTGAAGTGCTAATTACTCGAGTGAGTGTTTTAAATTAACTTAATTTGTGCCTCAGGCACAAAATACGTCCATGTTTTTTTATATCTTATAGACTAGCGTTTGACCACTATCTCACCTGTTGGTAAGTGATGATGCGGTCGAAGATGGTAAGCACGCTAGGCCTATAATGGGAACTGGATCTCAAGGATAGCTGCCGGAATACATTAGATGTTTGGCGACAGATTTTCTAACTTTAGTGTGGTAGCTGGCCAGGGGGACAGTAGATAAGTACCACCATGCGTGGGTTGTCGGTTTCTAAACGATGTTTTTCCTTCACTGGAGGGCCACTGTAAAAAGCGCACAGACATTTTTCGATAGAAAATCCATTTGTGCACGGCGGGGATTGCACTCGGTACCTCTGGCATCAAAGCCGACCGTTCTCACGATTACGCTACCGGGCCCTCAAAGATGTTTGACTCATTGACAGTTCTCTACACGAAAAATAATGTTAAATTTAAATGTAATTTCCTTTCAGAAAATAGTGCATTAGCAGCTTGGTCTATACCTGGCAACTGGAGCCGACTTACCGCAGCGGCTTACGAAAGCGCCGAGTCAGCATTTGGGCCCATTCAAAGTGCTAAGTACGTATTTGATTTGAGTAAACTGAACTAACCCGTAATAATCCAGCGGTGCGCGCATTGTAGTGTTTAAATAGCAATTACTTCATCATCATCATTATAATCAATCGGTATCAGTCAACTGATATACGTAGGCCTCTCCTAAAATAGGTACCTACGCCACTGAGCCCGATCTTCGGCTCTTCTTTTCCAGTCACTGCCCAGCCATGTTTACATAATAAGGTCGAAATAAAACACAGTATGGTTATATAATCAGTTGCTTTATATAAGCTCGTCATTTTACTAATGACGAATTATATCAACAGATTACATTGAATGATCCTATTTAAATTTCAAATTAAACATGAACGATCGACGAAGGACAGTCAAAACCTTGGCGTCAATGTTTTAAGATTTATCTGAATAATATTAAACCACACCTAACATGGATATAAATCCATCCATGTTTATGTGTGGTTAATACACTATAGGTATAGGCATATTTTATTATTTCTAGATTTGAAGTTGTTCAAACTTTGAACTGAAGTATAACTGATAATATCGTTTAAAAGTTTAAAAGAATCGTCTTCACATACCGTGAAACTTCTCATAATTTAAAAAAAATGTTTATCTACATATCTATGAATATACCTATCATGATGAAATGTATTAAATTACTAGCTTTGAGTTACCCTACGTCCCTACCCAAGAAAAATTAAATTAAAATCAATAGTTACAATTATACTAAAACTTAGTCTAGCTCTGTAACGTAGTTTAGGTACTACTATTTATTCTGTGCTGATGTTCGACGTGAGCGAAGCGGAAACGAACTTATCTTCGTTTTGCTTCGCTCCCAATGCGGCCTGCACACTGGTGTGACACTGGTTCTAAGCTCGGTCACGAGCATTACGGGGTGTAAACATTTCTAGGGGCTGATATTATGTATTTATAAAATAAACTGGCCAATTGCAAGTCGGACTCGCACTCGTAGGGTTCCATACCACACTACAGTATTTTATAAGATAGAGCAAAAAATACCACTATTATTTTTCGTCAGCAAAAAATAATAATTAATAAACATTTTATTTCTTATAACGCCATATAACGTCTAACAAAGGTATAAGGGATCGACATTTCAATATAACGCCATCTATGGGACGTTTACCTAACTAAGTGTTCATAGATGGCGTGAAATGCCGAAAAAAACACGTTTCTTGTATGGGAACCCTCTATTATTTTTAACTTTATTCTGTTTTTAGTATTTGTTGTTATAGCGGCAACAGAAATACATCATCTGTGAAAATTTCAACTGTCTAACTATCATGGTTCATGAGATACAGCCTGGTGACAGACGGACAGACAGACAGACAGACAGACGGACAGCGGAGTCTTAGTAATAGGGTCCCGTTTTACCCTTTGGGTACGGAACCCTAAAAATACGATAACGTACTATTTTGATTTCAGAGTAATTATTCACGGCCTTATAATATTCGGACACAGTGCGATGCTGCACTACTTGGTTTATTCACAAAATCCTGAAGGAATGGAAAAGGTAAGTCTTCCGATCATCGCATCTACCCGTCGGAGTTTATTGCAGACAATTATACTAATACCATAGAAGAGATAATAACACTACGTAACAATACGCCACAGACCAAAAGTTAATTGTGCTATTTTTAACCGCCTTAACAAAAAGGTTTTCTATTTGACTGTACTTATGTTCTTACCTCAGTCATTTATTAACTTTTTTTTGTTGGGGAGAATATGCTTCCGATTGAACCAAACTGTCCCATTGTAAATTTATCGAGAATATAAAGAGAAGTTAAGAAACTCAAAGTTGTTACCTACTGAAAATGATTAGCGCGGCATTTGAAGTCGGTTTTTTACGAAAAAAATAATAATAAAAAAATTACTTAAGAGTAACAGTAAGCTTTTATTTAGTTTCACGTGTCCCGGTATTTTATGTTCTGTGCCGGTGCTGGGTAATCAAATCTTACAACTTCTATTAATTAAGCTGAATTTTAGCAAACAGGATATACGTCTATCAGATAACAATGTAATGTTATGGCACAGCACATTTGTGGTTATGGTACCAACTGGTCTGATGATGGCATCAGGCTAGCTAGATGGTACCACAACGTGTGTAGTTTAGGAGTTTCGATGGCCACCTTCTATCTATGGAGATAGAAGGTGGCCATCTAATTTTGTCTATGGAGATAGAAGTTGGCCATCTAATTTTGTCTATGGAGATAGGAAGGTGGCCGTAGAAACTCCTAAACTACACACGTTGCACCCGTCGTGTTTTGGAGTCATGTTTCATGCTTAAAGCTTGATATTAAAATGTTTTTTTTCTTCTATTTGTCCAGCAAGCCCTCAACAGTTCTCTGCTGATCACGGTCAGGAACGGTACATCAGTGGTGCAGATTTTTCTCCTGATCTCTAGTTTCTTCACCGGGTACAACCTGCTGCAAGCTGCCAGACGGTCACCTATCACCATCGCTATGCTTGCCAAATGGATTGTCAAACGAATCTTTAGGTAAGTGAAAGGATTTTTAAGGATATTTCGATGAGACAGAATAAGACTCAGATTCTTATAATAGCTGATAGGAGAGATGTGTTTTGCGTCAGAAATTAGTTCGTCTAGTTCTAGCACGATGTTCAGCGCAGATGTTCTTCCTGATCTCCGAGTTTGTAACGGATAACAACCTGTTTCAAATTGCCAGATTGCCAGATCAACCATCACCATCACTTTTTTTTGTATATCGTATAGGCTAGCGTTTGATAACTATCTCACCTGTTAGTAAATGATGCTGCGGTCGCAGGTGGCAGCACGTTAGGCCTACAATGGGAACTACCTCTCAAGATCAGCTGCCAGAACACATTGGATGTTTTGGCGACAGATTTCCCAACTTGAGGGTGATAGCTGGCCAGGCGGACACTAGATAGTGCTCTTCTACCATGCAGGGTTTGGAAATGCTTAAAAAGGCTTGAGAAGGCTGGAAGGCTATCCCTCCGGCGAGCCAGTTGAGGGTCAAAAAAGGGCGTGACAATTTTACTGTGGTCGCTCGGGGGTACTGTCAGAGTTCCTAGAGTTAACTTATTTATTACATATTGATTTCGGCGTAAAATTACATAAATCAATCATAAAATACTGTAGTGTGTGCTGGAATTTCTAATTCTAGAGTTTCAGATCACCTCATCGTCAGCGATTTACTGGAAAAGAGGAAGTGAAAGCGTTCTTAAGGTAACGAGGGGAAGAAGGAATAAAGATAAATTGTGCTCATTAAATGTCCGTTCTAATAGTAATAATAACATATCTACCAGGTTAGCACCAGTATACCTCCTGGTGTCAGCGTATGCAGCGACATGGTGGCCCCTCGCTGGTGATGGCCCTCTCTGGTCTCCCACGGTCGGAGCCGAGAGCCAGCTATGCAGGAGGAAGTTCTGGACCCATGTGCTCTTCATCAATAACCTGGTGGATGGGTCGGAGCTCTGTCTAGTACAGTCGTGGTGAGTAACTAGAGAACAAGCGGATAGGAATTGACACATTTTCAACTCCCAGTTTCCTCCTCCCAGGGATCGTACCCAAACGGTGCCAACGTAATCCCTATAACTGAGACTAATTAACTGTCTGTCACAGGGATGTACTTACCTTCTGAATCGCTAATTACCTCAAAAATTTCACAATGAATGCACAAAGTGTATTACTTTAAATGTTGCCCATATTATTGTGTAGTGAGCTACTCAAAATATGTTTATTCACATCAGATATGGTTACCTATAGTTAAAGATGTTGAAATAGCTTTGTTTCCAGCATATCTTGCCTATTGGCATGTGAATGATGTTTGCACATAAGTAAAACTTATGTAATATGTACAGTATAGCAGTCTTTTGTGTTGAAAAAAAGTTTCTTGTCGTGTACCCACAGGGCAATGGCTGCTGACATTCAACTGTACCTCTTCGGTCTTCTACTCACCGTGGTCTTCATAAAATTGAAGGTCCGAGCTACGCCCATCCTTGCTGTTCTTTTCACGGCTTGTTGCGTGCTAAACATCACTTTAGCATACATTGCTGATTTAGATCCTATGGTTAAGATCATCGTGCCTGAGTAAGTAGTAATGTATCATTAGCTATCCAAAGCTTTGAAGAAGAGCAAAGTAATTTCATTTAATTTATTCCAAAAATAATCATCATTATTGTATAGGAAATCACATTTACATCTATGTTTACATAATAAACCAAAAAATATCTAGGAAAATCACACATAAAATAAATAATAGAACAGAAAAGTAACAATGAACAATACCCAAAAAACATAAAACAAAACACACAACAAGTATCAAAGTAGGTTAGGCGCGTCTATTAATATTATAAGCAATGTAAGCAATCAACAATCATAGGTCCTTTTCACATGTATACGGTCACTGTACGGTTGCCGGGCCGTGACCGTTGCCCATGCCCATCTTTTACATGTATGGCGGATGGTAACACGCTAGGCCTAGAATCGGAACTGGCTCTCACTCAAGGACTGCTACCGGAACACATGACGTAGATGTTTTTCGACAGATTTTCAACTTAAGGGTGGTAGCTGGCCAAGCGGACACTAGATATGTCCTACTACTATGCGGGGATTTCTTGACGATGTCTTTTCTTCCACAGAAAACCTTAGTGTAATGATGACCAAAATTGTATTCTCTTCAAAATGTTATTAAAAATTCTATTCAGAGTTTTGTATGCCACAGTTCCGCCATCATCATCATCATCATCAGCCGGTATCAGTCCACAGCTGGACATAGGCCTCTCCCAAGATACGCCATCAGTGGCGTATCTTGGGAGAGGCCGAAGAGCCGAAGATCGGGCTCAGGCCCGATCTTCGGCTCTTCTTTACTAGTCACTGCCGATCGTCATAAGCAGTATCAATCAACACACACTACTGACATATATTATTATATTATATCGTAGTGTGTGTTGTGTAATGTTTTTCTTAACTAATATCGTTTGAACAGTCGTGGATATCACAAAAGATTTTTAATTTATGTATCCTTACTATATCAACTTTACTAATTCTCACATAACTATTTATATGTCATGGCTTTCCGGCATTCAGAAAGCTATTAAGATTATAATATTTATAGAACACACATAAAACTTATATAACCAATATAATTATCGTCAAAATTATTGTCCAAACATACTAAACCGTTACGTTATGTTGTTTGGGTACTTAAATTAATATAAAAAATTATTGGAATTTTAAATTATTCTAATTTTAACAAATTCTGTTTCTTTAAATGGCGATGAATCACAAATTTGAAGGGTTTGATACATTATTATTTCCACAAATAAATGCGACTTATTTTCTACGTAAAAGAAAGAAAGAAGGAAAATGGAACTGACGAGCTTAGGAAAAACATCCACATTTATGAATTTTCTAATATTGTATGTACACATAATATCATCGTACACAAAGACACTGATTTCCTTCATACAGGGAAACCTAGTTAGGAGTTAGGGTTCATCCATGTACTCTACTTAATTACTCCTATAGAAACGTCAGAATGAGCCAAGTTATACATTATTTTGTTTCTATTATAAATAACTACTCACATTTACTCGTAACTCTGAATATTCAAGGACATGGGTTCTTTTATTATGTTTGTAATTTTTTGGAGGCAAATAAACATTTAATTATCATTAACTTTTTATTATTATATTTATGCCATGATATACAGAGCCGAGACGTGAACACTCACGGTTCGACTCGTCCACCAATTTAAAGTTGCCCAGCTAGCTATGGAAAGAGTGTTCGGTGTTTCTCTATGGGATGAAATCCGGAACGAAGTAATTCGCCAGAGAACTAAAGTGATCGAAATAGCTCAACGGATTAGCAAACTGAAGTGGCAGTGGGCTGGTCATATCCGCCGTAGGACAGATAACCGTTGGGGTAGATTGGTTCTAGAGTGGAGACCGCGAATCGGTAAACGTAGCGTAGGACGCCCTGTGACCAGGTGGAGCGACGACATTCGCAAAGCGGTGGACAATGACTGGAAACAAATAGCCGAAAACCCGGCTCAGTGCATGTGGCATGACTTGGGAGAGGCCTATGTCCAGCAGTGGGCTGATATCGGCTAATTATGATGATGATGTAACTTTTTATTTATTTATTTTATTAATTTATCATAAAAAATATAGCAGAAAAAATATGCTACCTGGTACTACCTAGTGTGCTACCTACTCGTACCTAAAACAATAGCTCATAGTCTCCTTATTATGTACCTATTCGGCGTCTATTCTTAATCCTGAAAGATCATATATGCCGTAGGACCGATAACCATTGGGGTACATTAGTCTTGGAGTGGAGACAGCGAATCGGCAAACGTAGTTTAGGACGCCCTATGACCAGATGGAACGAAGCGGTACTTTAAAGTTGCGTAGGTATCTAGGTACGCAAAACGGTGGGCAGTGATTGGAAAAGAAGAGCTGAAAATCAAGCTAAGTGGCGTGTCTTGACTCTTGGGAGAGCCTATGTCCAGCAGTGGACTGATACAGGCTGTAAAGTATCTCTATATATAAGGTGTGGCGTAAACAATTATAAGCCAATCTGTGGGTGGGTGGAGGGCATCACGACTGATCCGGTAATCAAAATTTGTGTTTAGTAAAAGTATTACTAATTATATATTTCGAGTATGTGTTTAAACACTTTCAAAATTTCATAATGCTTCATTACACCCATGGTCACTTTCTTCGATGACATGGACACAAATCAATGTATTTTCTGTCTGATTTTTGAGAAGTTTTAGGTACTCTATCAAATGTAAACTGACTTTAAAGTACCGTTACCTTAATTTGTGTACAGTTTAAAATTTTAATTCGTTTTTTTATGATACAAGTAAGGTAACAGGACAAGCACGACGCTCGCCTCATAGTAAACGATAACGTCTACCTTTTACAGATACAGCAGTATGCAAAATTCTGGACTGCCAGAATTTTGCATGTCACTGCACTGCGCCTGTTACCTTGAGACATAAAGATGTTGAGTCTCACATGCCCTGTAATTTCACTGGACACCTTGCCATTTCAACCGAAAAACATTCCTATTTCACGGCTGAAAATTAATTGGCAAAGTGGTGGTACCGCCCCCGGCGGACAAGCAAAAGTCCTACCACTACAATAATGTCATATATACTTTAATTTTTTTTCAGGAATATTCGGATTCTCTTCAAAGGTTCTAAATCTCTTCTCTACCTTCACCTGTCTCCAAGCAGCAATCTCCCCGCATGCCTTTTTGGTCTATTAGTTGCACATATCTCTTTTGAACAAAACAATAAGCACAGGAATAAAACAGAACATAAAGAAAAGGATATAGTCAAAAGTGTGGAATACAAAGAAGATGTTATTAATGATAAAAGGGCTGAAGGAAAAGCTGAAGTTATCAATAAAGATAACAAACATCAGTATGGGAATGGTGCAATATGCACAGCAGTGCATGCAAATATCGATGATATTGATAGAATTGTTAAAAATGGATTGCTAAATGAAAACTACGATCTTGTCAAAGTAAATGGAACGTTGCTTGTCAATGGTGGCATAAAAAATGGTAAGGTGTGTGCAAATAAAGAAAAGGCTAAAAGCAATGGTGAAGTCCCTTCTGAAATAAATTGTAAAATAGTTAAAGTAAATAGTGAACCGCTGAACACAGACGTTGAAGACAAAAAATTTGAAAATACGAACGGAAAAGTAGATAATTGTAAACAAATTAATGGCACACTCTTAGATAATGGTGAACTGGTTAGCAATAATGGAGCAATCAACGATGTTCATAATGGAAAAACTTATAAACTGATAGATGTGAATGGATTACATAAAGAATACAGTGAAGTGAACTATAGAAATGAAAAGAAATCAAACGGTGAATATGTTAATAAAATAACAAGTATTTACAAAAACGAGAGAGCTATAGGATCAAACAGTGGGCATAAACATTTTGATAAAAATTATTTAATTGATATAACAGGACTTAGACTTAGAAAGCACCCTCTCGTAACGTACGGTATCAATAAGACTATTGAGGAGAAGCGAATAGAAATGAATAGTTTTGGAACAAGGATAACTCAAAATACTATGGAGACGCCAAATAGTAATGGACTAAATGGACGTATCACAGTAAAAGAAGCAGAAATACACAGTAATATAATCAAACATAACGCAGCTAAAACAATGACGAATGGATATGAAGAACTAAAACCACCCAGTAATGAAATCAATGAAAGTATAGAATATAAAAGAAATGGCAAAGAAATAAAAAGCAATGGAATAAATTGCAATGGAAATGAAATGGAAAATAAAAATAGTTTTTCATATAAACAAAATCAGCAAAATGAAATTGTATTTAAAAAGATTGAAGAAGACATGAAAGAAACGAAATATCCTCTTGTAAGTAATAAACAATAATAAGTAATAACAATATTCATTGTTATATTTAAACAACATCAATTATTATACTTTTTTTGTTATACTTTTAAGTGTTTGTTAAGCAGCTAAGCTCAGGAATCACATGTAGTACTTTTGCAAGTTTTTGATTTCAAATGGGTATTTTTAATAGTTCCAAACGTCTGTCCCTTTCGACTTGCAAATAAATGGTGTCACACATTTTTATTAACATTGAAAAGTTCTTTACTACTTAAATAATTATCATACTAGCTTCGCCCCGCGGCTTTGCCCGCGTTTAATCCTATTCATAAACATTCCCCTTGATTCACTATATCTATTGATGAAAACTGCATTAAAATCCATTGTGTAGTTTAAAAGATCTAAGCGTATACATATGATATACATATATAATAGATATAAACGTTACCCGTCCCGTACGAAGCGTCCCGCGTCCTGCGGGACGCTTCCCGCGTCTACAGGTAAACGCTTATGTATTTTGGTTAGGGAATATTTTTCTAGAAAAGAATCGAGACCCAAATATATAGGTAACTATGGTAACATATTATTTGGTGCATTTCTCAGAGATTTTAATTTTTTTTTTTTTTTTAGTGGTTCCGGTACGCTCACTGCTTCACCATGCCGTCTCTGATAGCGTGGGTGATGCTCGGCACTCAAATAATGAGCGTGGAGTCGAAGGTCGTAGTGGCGCTCTATGTGGGGATGGAACGGTTAATGTTTAGTCTGATGACTGCTTTGCAGCTTCTCCAGATTGTTGCTATTAAAGGTAGGTGAAAATATTAGTTTAATAGTTACTGAATACGATTTATAGATGGCTGATAGATAATCTGATGACTGAGATAGTGACGATCAATAATAGATTTAATCTGTCTGAATATTTGGAAGATATGGCAACTTTTTGACTTTCAAATATATAAAGACATTTTTTACTTATTCGAACTTGCTAGTTGTGTGCTAAGCTTTTTAAATAAAAAAGAATAGAAAATAAAATGAATTAGCACATTGTTTTAAGCTAATAATGTTGCGCCGCATGATCCATACCATACAATTTCTAATAATACGTCGATCGTGACAGATACTTACAACATTAGTTGCTCTCTACGTGGGAATACTCATTGTAGTTTTGGAGACAGATAAGCATGTGAACACGATGCATTGATGGAGATACGGATGATACAATGAAGGTCGATGGTGGATGCGATCTGTATTCAAAATATGTAAGACAAAGCATCTCTTTTCTTGTTCTCATAGCACCTTTAATTTTTCTTTCGATTATTCTGGCTACACCAAGTAACATTTCTTATGTGGTAAAGGAAAGCCTAGTAAAGTGATATCGCATGATCCATACTGTCTCAAGCAAGAGACGGTATGGATCATACGATATAAAACTTATCACGTTATTGCGTGAATCATGCACGGCACTCTCATCATGAGCGTGGAGCCTGATCTCCTCGTCGTCCAATAGATTTAAAAGAGATTTCGAAGAGTGATACCATCTTTTACAAAAAACAACACGTTCCAATCAGGTTTGATCGTGGTCAGTTCTATGTTTGACGCTGTACAAGTTCTATTATTTATTCTGTGACGCCAGTAAACATACATTTTTATATATCTCTTAGGAGGTTCATTTTTGACGCAAATAAAAAAAAAACTACTCTTAATTTCACCAGGACCTTGGGGCAAGCTCCTGTCTTGGCGAGGGTGGACAGTTCCGGGCCGACTGTCTCTGAGCATGACGATGGTGCACTGGTGTGTCAGCGCAACCTTCGTAGCAGCCAGGCCGCAGCCGGTCTTCTCCACGGTCTTCTATATCGTAAGTATATTCTAAATCAATCAACACCAATATTATAAATGCGAATGTCAGTTTGTTTATTTGTTTGGGACTTCTTCACGGTCAAACTGGACTGATTTGGCTGAAATTTTGTATAGGGATAGCCAGTACTATGGATTAGGCTATAGGATACTCCTTAAAGCAGGCGAAGCCGCGGGGCACAGCTATTAAAAGAAATAAATAAAAAGCCGCCAAGTGCGAGTTGGACTCGCGCACCGAGGTTTCCGTAATAACTTGTCAAACTCAATTACACCGCCAAGCCAATAGTAAACAGATTCCAATGATTATTTCTGTCAAGTATAAGGTACAATACATCTCCAAGGTGATCCCGTTGTAAAATTAATTAGGGTTTGATAAGTATCTCCAGTGATATGGAGATAAACACCTTCAACTTTTTCCACTACAACCAACTCGCGCGGCATATGAAGTCGGATTTTTAGGGTTCCGTAGCCGAATGGCAAGAACGGAATGGAACCCTTATAAATCCGTCATGTCTCTCTGTCCGTATGTCACAGCTACAATATTCCGAAACTATTAAGACTACACCGTTGAAACTTGGTAGGTAGGTGTATTCTGGGAACTACTTTACACAAAAATAAAAAAATAAAACCCATACATGGAACTGACAATAAAATTCATTTTATTCATCAAACCTAAACGTGCGGGGTATCAATAAATAGGTCTTTAAAATTTACATTGAGGTCCCTAAAACCATTTTTTTCTTAAAGTCATTCATTTGAAAGATAGTCAGTCACTTCTAAAGTGGTAAAATTTGTGTCCCTAATATCTCCAAAAATATATGCTGTAGATTTCAATAAACACTTACGAAAATTGTTTTGAACGAGATTTAGTCAGCAGTCTTTAAAATTTAGCAACCGCAAATATGTTTGGTATTTGTTTTTCATACAAACACTATGAAAAACAAAGTTATTTTTTTGGTGGCGAAAAATTATAGTATAATATATAGGTACTTTGAGTATTCACCAGATGACCAGTATACACCAATAAACGCTACAATTCGGCATTTTTTACGGAGCTCGTTATTTCACAATGACAGTTCAAAAATGATGCGGAACGCGCGTCAAATAGTTTTATATAACCTTTTTGAGTTGCGCTCTTGTACCTTTGGCACAGTTTTACAATGATAGTAAAACTGTGCCTTTGGCGAGCGGGGTTCGCCTGTAGTCACTACTCCCATGGTGAATACTCAAAGAATATATTATAAAATACTCTACTGTGTTACGGAACCCTACGAGTCCGACTTGCACTTGGCCAGATTATCTTAATTATAACTACAATACTGTGTTATCATTTCAGAGCATGGACTGGCTGACAACAGTTGTCTATTCCTACATCCTCGCAGTCCCGCTGTACGTGCTTGTTGAGATGCCGGCCAGAAGATGTGTGGATGCTTTGTTCTCGTAGGTTGTGGCCAATGTAGGTAGAAATAAAATAAATAAGATCGTCTAAAAACTAAAAACAGACATCACATGTCGCGCTAGTGATTTTCAGAAGCAAGCCTTGGGGAGGTAAGCCCAAAACGCTAACGGTAGGCTAAGTTTGAGAATAAAAAAAAACTACTTGTAAATGTAAATTGAACTTTTATTTCTACATGTTGAATTGTTTAGTTATTAAGGACTGTAAAACAAATGACAAATGTAATAATTTTCTATATTAAGAATAAAAAAGTAACAAAAAACTCTAGCATTCGAATTACCCGTTTTGCCCGTAGGGGGAGCCTAAAGCAGGTAGGGCTTTTGGGCAAAGCGAGTAGGGGATAAATTAGTGAGATCAACGTGAATCTATGACTTGAACTGCTTCATAACAAACATAAATCGTACTTTCTACTTATAATTTAAATTTTAATATATTTGACATTCATGATAATTTAATTATTAACTTTAGTATTAAGTATTCACTAAATTTGAAATATTATGTTGTGGATTTAAAATTGTAAATGAATCAAAAATACTTGAAATAAATGCATTTTATTTATTTATTCATTTATTTTGAATAGTACCACCCTGGGGGTATACCCTTTCCATTAAAAAATAATTATCAAAATCAGATTACTCTGTAAAAAGTTATGCGTGGTCATACATTAAAAAAATATATACGCGTCGACTTGAGAACCCCCTCCGTTTTTTTTCGTCGGTTAAAACGTAAAAGAACTGATAAGCACTCAAGGCAAATCGGGTATGGGCAAAACGGGTACCCGCTTTACTCCTATCCTTTTTGCCCACAAGCGTGTAATTTTTTTAATCGACTCATAACCTTAAAACCGAATTAATACACGCCAACCAATTGCACAAATAAAACGTCTATTTATTTTAAAAAATAACATAAAACTAGTAAGGACATATCGTAGACCATTTTCGAGTATTCCAAAGTAACGTAACTCGATTTTTTTAGTGAAAATAGTTAATGTCTTAAAATAAACTTTGTTAATGTCTTACCGTTAACTGGTGTTCGCCAGGGAAGCGCGCCGACTGTCTGTGATTGGCCAGCGGCAGGGGCCTCGCTCTGCACGTATACAGTCTCACTAGCAATAACGGCGCGCAATTTAAAACGCATTCCCGTTTTAGGCGGGCTACCCGCTTTGGGCTTACCTCCCCTATATTTTAAGGAGATACTCTTACAATGAATAGGGAATAATATGCATCTATATCGTGAAGCCGATCTGTTGACGGTTCGACAACTTTTTATTTTGCATACCATACTTCGCAAACACAAAAGCCTGCCTTATGATCCAGATATAGATATAAGTGGAGCAAGGAGGCCATCTAGAGTGTGTCCCTTCAGTTTCCATAAGACGACACTAGCTTCCAGACATTATATGGTGCAATCAAACCTTTTGTATAACAGATTGAACAAAATGTTTCACATTTATCCTCTCTCACTTGACAAAGTTAAAAAAACAGTAATTGAATGGATAAAAACGATGTCATATATAGAAACGGAAAAAATTATTAAACCTGATGTATGATGTTTAGAAAGGTAAACTACTCGTTATAAACACGCACGCAAACACACACACGCACGCACACACTCATACACACACACACACACACACACACACACACGCACGCACGCGCGCATGAACACAAGCATGCACAATATGCATGGTTTTTTAAAAAATAATAAAAACAAAATTAAAGAAATTGGCTACATTTGTAAAAATATAATTCAATATAAAATAAATTGTAACTGAGTCCTATGTAATACGGGGGCTTTGGCATCTGTAATACAGTTTTATTACTAGCTCAGGTGCCAAAAGACTATAAAAAACACATTTATCAGGTACAAAAATTAAAGAGGCGTTAAAATTATATAAATTCCTAGACCTAGTTAAGATTTACTACTAAGATTAACAGCTGTGTTTATCTAAGTCTTTTCTTTTGTGACAATAAAGATATTATTATATTATTATTATACTCTTTATTCAATTCACATCACGGGCTGCAAATCGCCCGGTCCTTTGGAAGGCATTGACGGAGCCGAAGCCAACGTCAAGAGGCCCTTTACAATATTAAATTAAATAATATTATTATCTGATTTAAATATGGGTCAAATATTTTTTTTTCTAAAGGTTATTGCTTATTTATCCTGCCACCTTTATGCAGACGACTTGCAAATCTATAGGCAGACACCTCTCTCACAGTTACCAGATGCCATCACTCAGACTAATTTTGATCTAAATTGTGTCCTATAAATAATAGTTTAAAAAACTAAAAAAATACGCTTTAATAGAAAATCCAACTAAAAAATAGAAAATAAATTTTAATAAATTTGAATTAAAAATAGTGTAAGAAAAAATGATTTTATTGTAAAAAAAAAGCGTGGGGTGCATGGTATCAATAATTCCAAATATTTTATGAACAGATATGACTAGAAGGGTTATTTTGATAATATCCTGAAAAGCACCCCACGCTTTTTTTTACAATAAAATTATTTTTTCTTACACTATTTTTAATTCAAATTCATTAAAATTTATTTTCTATTTTTTAGTTGGATTTTCTATAAAAACGTATTTTTTTTAGTTTTTTTTAAACTATTATTTATTTTTCATTTTTTAGTCCAATTTTTTTTTTAATTTTTTTTTTTATTTATTTATTGTCATCGGTCCTTAATAAGTATGCCAAATTTCGAGTTAATCCGACGTTTTGAAGGGGGTTAAAATCATGTTCAAAGATTCCGTTACATACTAACATACAAACATACATACGTCTGAAGCTAATAAAAGCGTATTAAAAATGGAGTAAATGGTATGGCATCAGAGTAAATCGAATGAAGACACAAGTTATTATCATCGGCGGTTCCAGGATGATATCCAAGATTGACTGGTTCCATCTTCCTCAGGTAATTTTCGACGGAACAATTATCTCGTATCAGTGACACAGTAAAAAATCTTGGGATACTCTTTGACAAGACTTTTTCAGGGGTACCCCAAATAGCTGAAGTTAGTCGTAAGATTTTTGCATCTATAGGTTCACTACGAAGATTACGTAATCTTCTTCCAATTTCTACCAAAACTTCGCACGCACATTCCCTTCTGCTTCCTATACTAGATTATGCTGACACCTGTTATTTGGATTTAACCGAGGAACAGATTAGTAAGCTTGATAGACTGCAGAACCTTTGTATACGGTTCATATTTGGTTTACGCAAGTATGACCACATCTCAGAATTTCGTAAAACGCTGAAATGGTTACCTATTCGACTTCGCCGGAATAATCATGTCCTTTCTCTCCTTTACACTATTCTATTTATCCCGTCTACCCCTTCCTATCTTAAGGAACCTTTTACGTTCCTTCACCTTTCTAATATGCTTTCTTTACGATCCACAAAAACTCTCCAATTATTAACTGCTATCCATTCCTCACATGTTCGTAGTATTTATATTCTCTTTGCACATGTTTACGATCTTTCACTGTTCAAGCGGTCCATTTATGGAACGCGTTGCCTGTGGAGATTAGACATGCCAAATCGCTGCCTATCTTTAAATCTATGGTACGTAGTATTATTATATTTTCTATGTCTATGGTGAAAGCCCATTACTTGTCCCATACATGATAAAACTGCAACGTTACTGTATCTGTATTTATGCATTTTGTTATATGTTGAATGTGTATGTGTTTATATTGCATATACATATGTATATAATATATATATATATGCTTATATATATGTAATGTATTTATCTATAGTATTTATGTATTTTATAATAAACTATAGTAGTAAAATAGTATTCTAGTATTTATTTTTGTATGTTTATAGTATAACCTTGTACTATTCATTATTCTGTGGTATAACTTAAATTATCTTCTCGCTGATCTTTTAGGTTCTATTGTACGCTACCGGCAGGTTTCTGTTAATATTCTTCTTTTTCCTTGCCAAGGTTGTCTGGAAGAAATCGCCTTATGCGATAAAACCGCCGATTGTATTGCCTTACTATTACTGTATACTAGACTAGCAGCCCGCCCCGGCTTCGCACGGGTAGATCATATATGCCTACAACATTTGCATCAGTTTGTTGCATCGAATATAAAATATGAACATATTTAACAATAATCGTCATATTTCATCCAATTTACACAAAACCTTAACGAATTATGCACCTAAACCTTCCTCATAAACACTCTGGCTATTGGTGAAAACCGCATGATAATCCGTTCAGTAGCTATTGAGATTATTGCGAACAGACAGACAGACGCAGTGATGGAATTTGTTTTATAATACTTACGTAGTGATATTGGACGGCCCTTTAGCGTAAAGGATAGTTACCCTGATTCTGACCCGACGGTCGTTGGTTCTAATCCTAGCTATATACCTACCAATGAAAGTTTTATGTGCATTCATGAATCATGAGTTTTCGTACAGTGGTAGTGGGATCATTAAATCAACCAAAAAGTAGCTTACCACCAAGGAGCCCGGGCCCGGTGGCGTAATCGGGAGAACGGTCGGCTTTGATGCCGTGGTACCGAGTTCAAACCTTACCGTGCACCAATGGATTTTTCCATCGAAAAATGTATGTGCGCTTCTCACAGTGGCCCTCCGGTGAAGGAAAACATCGTTAAAAAACCAACAACCCCCGCATGGTGGTAGGACACTATCTAGTGTCCGCCTGGCCAGCTACCACCCTCAAGTTAGACATTCTGTCGCCAAAAAGATCTAATGTGTTCCGGCAGGTATCCTTGAGAGCCAGTTCCCCAGTCTAGGCCTAGCGTGCTTACCATCTTCGACCGCATCATCACTTACCAACAGGTGAGAAAGTGGTCAAACGCTAGATATAAAAAAAAAGGTGAGCATCTGCCGCCGTAACCTTACGCGTTTCCCGACGCAAAATGTAGGGGTAATACGTTTAACGTGTGTATCTGTGTTTCTGTCTGTAGCATCTTAGCACCTAACCGGATGAACCGATTTCGTTTTTATATTGATAGTTTTTTGTTTGATAGATGTCTTCATCGAGAGTTTTCTTAGCTTTGATTCATGAAAATTCATTCAATCGTTATAAAACTATGAGCTTTTTTCTAGTTAATTGCGCTATGAAATCAACTTTCATAGGTCTGATCAATTCGAAAATCTTCTTCTTCAACGATATTGTAAGAACATGGAAGCATTGACCTGATGCTGGGACATCTCCTAGACTCTACAGAATACTCAAATCCTCGCCAACTTACAGCTCAGATTTTAAATGTCGTGTTTAGAGTCATTGGAATGCTTTTAATGAAAAGATTATACATAGATCAGTCGGGGTGGTATAAAATATCATATTATTATATATATAGATGAATATTATTTTATACAATAGATCATATTATTATACTATATTGACTTTAAATTGATTGTGATCGGTGGGGATCTACAGCATCGCTAAGCTTATAATAATATTTTCGTAGTAACTATGACCTAATCTGTGGTTTCACTGCAGATATTTTATTAATTTTGCGGTGCGTGTATATGAAATTCGTGATATCTTCTAGAGTTTTCTTTTGAATTATATACTGTAAAGGACAATTTTAATCTATAATATGTGGCCAAGCTAATTAACGTTATTATTTGGATAAGGATTAATACTATATACTTGAAAATAGCCTTGGAAGTTATGTAATATTTTTTAACAAAAATTTTAAGATTAAAATGGTTACTGTGAGTCAACCTTAAGAGATAGATATATGCTGTCGCGGACTTTTTTGTAGGTCTTATTAAGTTGTACAACTCTTGCGTCGAAAATATTCTTCTATCTATTTTCAATTAAGCAGCGTTCGTATGAAACGTGTTTTTTCGACCGTTTTTTTGCCGACTTAGGTTGCAAATTAGATCTCCACGAATGTACCTTTGATTTAAAAGGGATAATATATAGCCTATTTTCATTCCGAGAGTCCATTGTATGTAATAGTGAAAGAATTTTTTAAATCGGTTCAGTAGTTTTTGAGCCAAATCATTACAAACATACAAAAATACAAATGTTCTCTCTTTATAATATTAGTATAGAAGTATAGATAAGTCGTAAATATCTGGTAAATAAATAAATATATAAAAACACATTTATTGCCAAAAAAAATTACACTAGATAAATACATTACAAAATACAATAAGCACAATAATGTTTTGGCAACTGGAATAGACTCAGCACTGTTCTGCGTAGACTGCATGGGTCTACGCAGGGCTGATTTTCAGTCTACCCCATTGCTCGAGCTAACTTGGTCGTCGAGCGATTAGCTAGTAAGCGTGTGTGTGTGTGTGTATTTGTGCATGGGTGTGTGTGTAATATGATTTAATTTGTAAGGCTATTTGGTCTTGAAGGTAGCTTGAACTATGTTTTTTTTTGCGTTGAAGCATAAATGTTTTGACTTTAAATTTAAATGAGATAAAACTGATTTTCTTTCGCATCGGTGGAGGGAGATTGTTCCAAATTTTTGCCGCACTATATTTGAAACTACCTCTAAATCCGCTGGTTTTGTGACTAGGTAGGAAGAGATCAAGTAGGTACTGGCTGCGGGTATGTCGAGAATTCAGGTTTTTTTTCCACGGTAATTTTTCAAAGAAGTACTCTGGATTCTTATTCCAGAGAACCTTTTGAGTAAGACAAGCTAGGTACAAATTTCTTCTACTTCTCATATTTAAAATATTGTTCCTGATTAGGTATGGGGTTACATGTTCTTTTCTCGGGATTTTGAAACAGAACCTAGCACAAGCATTTTAGACTCTCTGAATGGCTTGTTCTGTCTTAGTAAACATACCATATACTGCAGAACAGTAATTAAAAGGAGACAATACCAGAAGATCACACAGTAAAATCCTTACTTCTTGAGAAATGTTGTTTCTTATGTTATATAATACCTTAAGTTTATAAAAAGCTGTCCTAATTTTTTCCTCAACATGCTTTATGAACCGCATTTCTCCATCTAAAATCAGACCAAGATTTCTGGCTTCTGTTACAATTGGTATTTCTTTTCCATCAACAATTACCTTGGGGTTATGAGACATAACTTTTGAAATTTGAGTTTTAGTGCCCAGTATTATCATTTTGGATTTAGTGGGGTATAATACCACAGATTTTTTCTTAGCCCACTCAAAAATTTCTTTTAAATAAATATTAATTAATTTCAGAGCGTCTGTAGTGTCATCAGCGTGGAACGATTTATAAATTTGAGTATCATCTGCATAGAGATGATACTTACAGTGTTTTAGCCGTTGTGGTTAATCTGATGTAAAGATGGAAAATAATATAGGGCTTAAAATTGATCCCTGAGGGACGCCTCGAGATAGTTGACCTACACTAGACATAAGCTTCTTTCCGTCCTGTGATTCGGTTGCTACAATTTGTTCCCTATCTTTTAAATAGGTCTGGAACCATTTACAAGCATCAGCCGAGAAGCCATAATAAGATAGCTTAGCTTCATAGCTAAGCTATCTTATTATGGCTTATTATGGCTATATATTATGGCATATCTGGGTTCAAACAATCAAAAGCGCGGGAAAAATCTAGAAGTATCAGAACTGTGTGATAAGAGGGTATAATATTTCCAACGTCTACATATGATTCTAACTGCAAATAAACTACTTTTTCTAAAACTTTTGATAAAACAGGTATAATGCTAATCGGTCGCAAGTCTTTTACTTGCTCTACAGACTGTGATTTAGGTATGGTAATCAATAGAGTTTTGTATTGTATTGTATTGCTTTAGAATGACTTGCATATTTTTTTTTATTACGTTATTTGGATGAGAAAATACTTAATTATTAAAAAGGTCCAAAAATTTCTAGGCAATTTATGGTAGTTGAAACGCACGCTATTTGTCAGTTCAAAAAGTGACGTCAAAGTCGAACTTTGAAGTGTATGGAAAAATCCTCCATGGTTGATTATTATTATAGACTATGACGTCACGCCAAGCGCGGCAACATGGTGGCGTTTAAAGTGCCCGTATCTGTTTGTATTTTGTTTTTATTTATACATAATTTCCTTTTTTAAGCGATGGGTATTTTTTTCTATTTATATAACAATATAATCTATTGCATAAAAATATAAAACCATACCTGCATATTCCCTATTGCACAATGGCACATAACAAGAAGTGCCTTCATCATCAACCTATATCTATCCACTGCTGGATATAGGCCTCACCTATGGCACACGCCACTGATTATAAGTGATAAGATAACCCTCACAAAGAAAAAAAGAATTTTCCTAACGAGATTTGAGGTATCACATATAAAAGAATACAAGCGAATTGAGAACATACTCTTTTTATGAAGTTGGTTAAAAAGGTTAGATACTCTAATACCTTTTATATTAATAGGGTATTATTATTAAGCAAAATTAAGGATAAACTTGTGTTCAAAATATATATATTATTATTAAAGTATTACTATGTTTTATTTAACCACATTTACCACTAAATTGGATAAAATCGTACCTACCTTTGTAACAGAAAACTCATCGTTCAAATTGACCACTATCGACAAGATATAAGCGCCATACAAAAAGTAAAGTCCGAGACTCGCACCGTAAACTGCTCAATACCACAAGGTAGCGTACTAGGATGTGTCCTATTCTTAATTTATATAAATGATATTCCAAAACTAGCAGCAGCCACATGTATCCTTTTCGCGACGATGTCTCCTTACTTTTAAAATCCCCCACTTACAATAATCATACTATAATTAAAGACACATTCCACGATATCAAATCTTGGTTAGAAATACATAACCTGGAAATTAATACTAAAAAATCTACCCTAATACAATTCATGCCACACTAAAAGCAACCTTTGGACATTAAAGCGATCACTAATACTCTTAAAATAGAAGAAACAAAACAATGTACCCTCTTATGCATCAAACTTGACTGCCACCTAAACTGGAAGGATCATATAGCTCAATTAAAGACAAAGTTATCTCAATTTATATATGCACTAACAATTTTAAAAATTAACAGCAATTTAGAAACAGCTAAGTCAGCATACTATGCATATGCCTATGCTTGGTTCGAGTACGGTATAATTTTATGGGGTAATAGTACGGATGCTGACCAAATATTTGTTATGCAGAAAAAAATTATAAGAATAATGGTAAATATCCCACAATGAAGTAGTTGTAAACCGCACTTTGTTCAACAAAAAATGTTAACTTTACCATGCCTATACATTCTGGAAACAGCAATGTTTGTAAAAAAACATCCATACTTATTCGATCTAAACAAAAATCCTACTACTACCTGAACCTAAGTTGGAAATATTTCGAAGAGGCCCCCAATACATGTCCATAAAAAAATATTATAAAATTCCATTAAGTATAAGACAAGAACCTAAAGAGAGTATATTTAATAATATCGTTTAAAAACTAAAAAAGAACCGACTTCAATGTTCATTTTCAGTACCAATTTTGAGATGTTTATCTCAATATCTCTGGAGATACTTATCAGACTTCGATAAAATTACCATGGTACCACACTTGGGATATCTCCTTTCGAACAAAAAAAGAACAATCAAAATCGGTGCATAAATGACGAAGTTATCCCCGAACAAACATAAAAAATATATATATATATATATATATATATATATACGGTCGAATTGAGAAACCTCCTCCTTTTTTTGAAGTCGGTTAAAAATAAGCTACATCAGTTCATCCTGGATAAAAGCTACTACAAAGTTAACGAATATTTAGAAGATAAAATTTAATTAAAATATTTAACAATTAACTGCTAAATAAATTCAGATATCAATGTCATAATGTATCTACACTTAGCCATTAAAGTAAAATATAATAGAAAAATAATAAGTAAAAAATATTTTTAAAAACAAGCTTTTACCTGGGACAATGAACTAAAATGTTAAAAATAAATTCTAGTAAGTATTTGGCGTGTAGGTACTTACCTATATTCTTAAAAGCTTGAAGCACTACCCGTTTTTCAGGCTAGGTAATTACTATACTTCAGTGCCTGAAGCTTTTAAAAATATAGGTAAGTAGTAGTAAGTAGTAAGTAGCTTTTAAAAATACACGCCAAATACTTACTAGAATTTATTTTTAACATTTTAGTTCATTGTCCCAGATAAAAGCTTGTTTTTAAAAATATTTTTTACTTATAATTTAATTTTATCTTTTTAGTAGGTAGGTATAGAAACGACTACTACCTACTACCTAAGTATTTAAGAGAAGGCATGATGTTTTAAAATATTCCACGGATATTTGATGTGATTATGGGTAAAGTGCTCTTCAAAGAAAATCAATCGACTCGGTGGGGCTATGTTGCTTTATAACAGAAATGCCATGGCCACCTTACAGCTTCATCATCAGATCCTGGCTATCATTTAAGTGTTAAGTGCTCCTCAAGACATTTGAGCCCAAATTCACTGGGGTTACGTTATTTTATCACAGAGATGCCGTGGCCACCTTCCAGCTTCATCACCAGTCACTAAATATGAACTAGGTGTAAAGTTCTCTTCAAGACGAATCAATCAAGCCCCAACTCGGTAGTGTTTTGTTTCTTATCACAGATATTCCGTGGCTGCCTTCCAGCTTCATCATCAGCCCCTGGATATTATCTAGGTGTAAAGTTCTCTTCAAAACTAATCAATCGAGCCCAAACTCGGTAGAGTTACGTTGATTTATCACAGAGATGCCGTGGCCACCTTCCAGCTTCATCATCAGACCCTGGATATCATATAGGCGTAAAGTTATCTTCAAGACAAATCAATCGAGTCCAAACTCGGTGGGGTTATGTTGTTTTATCACAGAGATGCCGTGGCCACCTTCCGTGTCCATCATCAGACCAGCTCCATGATACCATATCATTGTATTGTCTTCAAAGATACATAAGTACACCAAATTTGAGTCCAATCGGACATCGGGAAATGGGTCTAATTTAGCTTCCAAGATTCCACCCGAACATACATAGTTACATACATACATACATACATTGCAAGTTAAATAAAAGCTTGTAATAATATCGTTTAAAAACTAAAAAAGAACCGACTTCAATGTTCATTTTCAGTACCAATTTTGAGATGTTTATCTCAATATCTCTGGAGATACTTATCAGACCTCGATAAAATTACCATGGTACCACACTTGGGATATCTCCTTTCGAACAAAAAAAGAATAATCAAAATCGGTGCATAAATGACGAAGTTATCCCCGAACAAACATTAAAAAAAAAAAAAAAAAAAAAATATACGGTCGAATTGAGAAACCTCCTCCTTTTTTTGAAGTCGGTTAAAAATGATAATAATTGTATAATTAATATGTATAGTTAACTTAATGCATAATGTACGTACTACTCTAGACATGACAATATTATAATTACGTAGGCTTGTAAAATGGTACAAATTAACTAAGAATAAGTTTAAGCACATTATGTAGTTCCTATTAGATTTAACCTTTAACCGTAATTATTATAAAGGAGTAATATTATTATATAATTCAGATTTTTATAAATTATGCACTATATTGCTACACCCTAAATAGTACAGGATACATGTCAATAGTAATAAGTAAATTAGTTTTAGTCTAAGATACAACTATTGTACATTGTGTTGCAATAAACAATACGGAATACTAAATTCACCTCAATCAGAAACTTAATTGGAATACAGACAAGCACTTGACTACAATTTCACGTGATGCTATTCAAATAATGAAATTGTGCTTCACTTTAGATTTTTTTTTATTTTTGTCGAACAGTTATGAACTTAGCTAATTTTCTATAATATTATAATGGCACATGCGAACGCTCGCAAAACACTAAATAAATATACCTACTACTGCTATGCAGTTTCGGTTTCGCAAAAAGATCCCGTAATAATTTAGATTAGGGCTTAGGAACTTTGTAATCTATCTTATACGCCATCTATTATTGACTAGCAGTACTTAATTTTAGTCGATTTAACACCATAGACACGATTTTAGAAAGATCGCTAACGTCAGTAATGCCAACAAAACAAAACGAAAAATAGAAAGAAAAAATAAACCATCCGCCATTTTGAGATCGCCCGCCGCTAGTGGCAGACCGGTGTGAGAGGAATTTTAGTGGATAATTCTTCTCCTACTCTGTTTGGTGCATAAAATTGTGTTAATGAAGTGAAAAGTGCAACATACACCATGGCGAGATACGGTCAAAGACCGGAGAATGCCCTCAAACGGGCTAATGGTGAGTTCAAATTCTTATCATCCACGTTGCGCATTCTTCCACGATAACCTTTCTCAACCTGGGAGTGTCCACTCATTAACCACCTAAACACCACCATAAAACGTTTTACACATCGATATTAGCGTAAAATAGCTAATCATTAAATGTTTGGACATCTCTCAATATTTTTGAGGCAACCGAATGAAGTAACCAACAAAAAAATGCCGCAATCTGGCGTTAAGCTGATGTGGCTCGGTTCCTTGGACTTTAGCAACATCTTTTGATATTGTGTAAGAACCACAGCAGTTATAATGATAGTTACTATCCAGGTAACAAATCTATTGAATGGGTACAATATCCAAAACACTGCTATTCAGATATTAATTACTAGTTGTCTCCATCAATGGCCCCAATGGTACGATATTTGGCAACCAGCCAGAAGTTGTGAAGGACTTTTTACAGCTGAAACTGTCAGCTTCTACATTTTTGCTTTTACGAATACTTTTTTAAAATATTAATTACACTTATACTTATATTTTGATTATGTATGGATAAATTTAAAATAATATGGAATCAGTTTCATCCTCAATAATACATTCCTGACTGAGTCTCTGTTGTCTGTGATGCTTAGTAATACAATATAAAACTGAGTTGCTGTTGTCTGTGATGCTTAGTAATACAATATAAAACTGAGTCGCTGTTGTCTGTGATGCTTAGTAATACAATATAAAACAGACCATGGCAAAGGTGGTTTTTATCAAATAATGTATTGGAATGTGTAATATGTATGTGCATTTGTAAAATTAATTTAACTTCACTGCCTACTCTGTGTTATGAGTCACCCTATTACGTTACACTTCATATTTATTTCTATTTTATTTATAATGTTCATTTAGGCTAGCAATTGACCATTATCTCTCCTGTTAGTGACGATGTGGTCAACAATTAAGCCGACTTTTCACTATGGGATATAATGTAAATTACATCTTGAGCTATATATTACATCCCCTGCTAGGCTATTCTGTAAGCTATCTCGACAGCGGAATCCGCAGTGAGATTTAAATTTTGTATTATGAAATTAAACTGTATTACGAACGTGATACGATTGAATTTCGTGATACGAAATTCGAATCTCACCGCGGATTCCGCTGTCGAGATAGCTTACAGAATAGCCTAGCTGGTTGCTGTTCACACTGTAAGATATATAGTTCAAATTTGGTTGTCCATGGTTTCATTCAGACACTGGCTAAATACATTAATTGTGTGGAGCCATAATAAAAATAAAGAAACAACAAAAAAAACTGAGGGGGAGGCGCGGTGTCCGGGAACAAAATATAAACGTTCAAATATTGCTCAGTCGATCGAAAAAATATTTACAGCTTGGGATGTAATACATATTAAAGCATAGTGTAAACGGTCTCATACAAAATGTATGATGAGTGATAAAATTTTATATATCAAGATATAATATACATTATATTATATCCCATAGTGAAAAGCCGGCTTTAGATGATGGTAGCATGCTAGGCCTAGTAAAGGAACTGGCTTTCAATGACAGCTGTCAGAATACATTTGATGTTTTTCAATAGATTATCCAACTTTAGGGTGATAAAAAGCAAGCAAGGTGGACACTAGAAATTAGAGAGACTATAGTCTAGTCAATCTGGATAAGAGTATTTACCAAAATGCACCAAGCTTTTGATAAATGTTTATTAAACATGTTTTAATTCATAATCAATCAATTTCAGAGTTTATGGACTTGGAAAAGCCGGCGCGGGCTTTGGACACCTTACAAGAGGTGTTCCGCAACAAGAAATGGGCATACAACTGGTCGGAGTCTGTCCTGGAGCCCATCATGTTTAAATACCTGGAGCTGTGTGTGGATCTGCGTAAGTCACACATTGCCAAGGAAGGCTTGTTCCAGTATAGGAACATGTTCCAATCTGTCAACGTGGGGTCCTTGGAGCAAGTTATAAGGTATATAGTATTCTGATGTTTTTACCTGAATGTGGCAAATCTGAAAGGAGAGATAAGCAGTCTTATGTACCTGTATTTTTTTTACTAGTTTTTTTATCTGATCTGATGAATTTTAACTATGCTCATAGCTTGAGCTTGCATATGCCTACATATCTGTAGAAAAATAAAATAAAACTACCTTGAAAAACCTTGAAAAATGTTTTTAAGTAATGTTTCAAACACAACCCAAAATCAACTTCAATCAGAGATATGTAAAATCATATCTCTATCTACAGAGTCCACATAACAATATAAAGTTTTCAATGTGTATATGAAAAACTTATTCATCTTGTATGAGTGTGCCCAACTTGTGTGTCAATGAGTGTATGTAATGCACAATTATATGTACCTTTCTCTAAACATTGACTCTCTTTCTTCCAGAGGTTACCTCCGCATGGCCGAGGAGCGTACAGAAGCAGCGCGACAGCAGTCGACCCAAGCTGTGATAGACACGGATGATCTGGACAACCTTGCTACCCCAGAGAGTATTCTACTCAGCGCTGTATCTGGCGAAGATGCGCAAGATAGATCTGATAGAACTATTCTTACGCCATGGGTATGTTAATAAACCTATTCCAGTTTAGTAATTGAGAAAGGAAATAGACAAATCTTGGCTGTTTTTTATAATATGAGGGACAAGCTAGAGACTTCAGTGTGTATTGAGAGAGCTTAAGTGTGTCTCTCGTACTAGTAGTATGAATTTATGTATGTTACGTATTATGCACACTACACTACTAGTGCTTTTAATTCAATACAAATCTGCATTGTAAAACTGTAAACCAATCTAAAGAAACCTATACTTGGTGCTTAGTTATGTCAAATCAAAGATAAACTGTAATATCAATTATGATAGGCGGCAGTAGCCCAATGGATAAGGTATCGGACTGGCGATCGAAAGGTCATGAGTTCGATCCCCACCCCACCCATTGCACTATTGACGTGAACCCACTCCAGACACAAGCATATTTGGCTTAGTTGGAGGGGTTAACAAGAATACTAGTAATGTGCAACCCACATTGCGAGTAATCTTTTAAAAAAAAAAAAAAATTAATTACTCCTCGTGTCTTCCACAGGTGAAATTCCTCTGGGAGTCATACTGTCAATGCCTTGAACTGCTGCGTACAAATGCTCATGTAGAAACACTCTATCACGACATAGCTCGCATGGCATTCCAGTTCTGTCTCAAGTACTCTCGCAAGACTGAGTTCAGAAAGCTATGTGACAAGTTGAGAAAGCATTTAGAAGACATATGCAAGCCGACGGTAAGAGTGAGTTACCCGTTTTATAATTCTTTATTCTAGAGCTGGAAGAAAATAAGCCTGTTTGAGTTAGTAGTTTTTCATTTGTTGAGTGAAAGTTGCTGTTTTGTGGTGTTGTGTAGGATTATGTTATATTAATTCCTATATTATACCTTAACTTCTCATACCAGAAATAGATGAAACTTTTGAGCTGATATACCCCTCACTAAGCTTATAAAATAAAAAAATACACAATAATAAATGTAAATAAATAAAAAAGTTCTATATTAACAAGTGTAAAATATTTTCATAGAGAATTGGAAAATAAGTTTGTTATTATAAATAAACAAATTCAGTTCAGTTATAGTGTATGAAATAAATTTTCACAATTTAAAGTATGTATATATTTATTTAAACAATAATCTGTTCTGATACCATCTTACCAACATCTCAACTTAGTACACAATCAAATTCAGAACTGAGATTTCTCAAACTTGTAAAAGATCCTCCAGGCAAGAAACTTTCTTCTCCCTCTTTTAGATGTAGTGACTAATTTAGCTATAGAAACAATTACTAACATTGCATCTCTGGGCTCTACCATTTCTTGTAATGTTCTCTATTCCATGTTGAAGCCGAGAGAAAGAGCAATCTAAATAAGATGCGGCAAGTCACATTTTTATGTGATGAATCACAATCATCAAAATCAAGCAATATCAGTAGGCACCTCACTTAACAATTATAGACTAAAGAACCTTGCACACTAGGCGGCTGCGACTACGACCTGTCCTCGTATAACGTATCAGCACCAATATTATAAATGTGAAAGACCGTTTCTATATATGTTTCTTTGGGACGTCTTCACTGTCAAACAGTTCGACCAATTTAGCTGAAATTTTTCAGAGATAGCCAGGATAGGATAATTCTTCATGGGGCGCAATTAGTGGTTCTATAATAAAATGCCAGTTACCGTTGCAGCCAAGTGCGCAATGTTTAATATTGTTTCTTTAGTTAACCTGGTCTTCTCTAGTCATGGTCATGGTTACCTAGTGTGTGAGGTGCCTAACTTATGAGCTGTATACATTCATTGTGCCTTATCTAGTGTGTGAGGTGCCTAACTTATGAGCTGTAAACATTCATTGTGACTTGTTATAAACATTGATTTCAACCAAAATACCTATTACTTCACTGAATCGTTTAGACATAACTTTACATTATTTTATCACCTTTCATGTTATATTGGGTTCATTTAAAACATTTCAGAATTAATATTGGATTACATTAGAATCTTGAAGTAACTTGCAAGTATGGAATTTGCTAAGTAGCTGTTTAGTAAATACAGCCTTAAGCTGTAACAGCTTAAAAAAGCCAGTTAATTGGTTTATTAAAGTGCTACATAAACAATCAAATGCTTCATTTTATGCTAAGATTTGATCACTGATTGATTATCATTGTATGATGCTCTGGGTACACACACTAAGGAAATGAAGACTTATCTCAACAGGCGTATAGCTCCATCTCTTTCTACTCTGCATTCATTCGCATTCTTTCAGCCTGGTGTGGTGTACCCAAAATAATGCCATCATATGTATGACGTAATTTTAGGTAAGATGTAAGGGTCAGCTCTGTACCCCCTAGTACGAGTTTTCATCGTAAACGCTTTTGATAGATCTCACATAGTTTTCGACTTATTCTGGCTCCCTGATTGGTCTAAATTTAGTGAAGTGTAGTAACCACTAGAGGCGCTGTACTGTTTTTCATACAACATTAACTCGATATACGATATCGAATTTGGTATGAAAACTCGTACTAAGGGTACAGGCCGCGACGCGACGCAACGCAGCGCGCCCTTATTAAAAGAGTGATAAAAGAAAGAACTTTATTTACTACACAAAAAGATACACATTTCATTGAGTTAATTTGGCGGCTTCGGGCTGCGCCGAGCGGCGTCGCGCTGCACCGAGCGCCTTCTGGCTGCGGCGAATTAACTCAATGAAATGTGTATCATTTTGTGTAGTAAATAAAGTTCTTTTTTATATCACTCTCTAAATAAGTGCTCATCGCGTCTTGGTGTGAATATTGACCCTTATTCAGTAGAATACAACTGCAACTGTAAATATTTATTGTACAAAAAAACCAAGTTCACTTGCAAGTCTACTCCTACGGTGAATGAATCACCGTATTCATGAGAATAATTTATAAACCATCATGTTTTATCTGTTGCTAGAACGCATATCATGGAAACAGGAATTCGGTGAGATTTTCGTTCCTTGTATTTATATATATTATATAGATTGAATGTTGTGGTATCATATTTATGTATTTAAGTATATTATGGGGTAGTATATCTACTAGACAAGGTTATGATATTCTTATTTATCAATATCGGATATATTATTATTAAGGGTTACCACAATATACAGGCTTATGCCTTGTTTGGGAACCGCTGCTAAATGTTGATGTAACTTTTTGTGTTTGCTATTATTATTTATTCTATGTAATTGGTTTTGTGTGCATCTATCTGTAAATTGATTATCAATGAAATAAACTACTATTATTATGCAGTTATTTATTACATTTTATCACATTACATGTTCATAGAATTTAATATTAATTTTATTGTGTCTAGTCTAGGTAATCTCTACATGTTACCGTCACCATCTGTAATTGTCAACGTCCAATACGTAATATGCATCTTGTTCTATACAACAAACATTGTTGCTAAGCTATTGATATCAATGTAGAGGCTACCGAGGCTGCTAATATTTTGAATCTATAAATTCTCGAAGTAAAATATAAAAATAATTATTTTATACATAAAATATTTGATTAATATAGACAGCTTATACACAATTTATAGCTTCATTTTGTAAGTTGGAATCTCATTAAAATGTTGGGCTGGGATCTTAAAACTAGTCGTCAGGGGGAGTGGTCCACCTTCAACCCCCCCCTCCCCCTCTCCAGCTTAAACTAATTATTGATACATTTTTCAGTACCTCGAAATATTAAAATATTCATATCTCCTCCTCCAAAGGGGGAGGTTCCGCAACTTTTCCTTCAGGGAGTAGGTTCTACCCCTCTCCTTTCCCCTCCCCCTTCTACTCCCCCCTAAATCGACGTTGTTTCAATAGAATAGATAATGAACTTTGATATTAAATTTAAAAAAACTGCACTTCGGGCAGGGGGAAATGGTGCGGGGGGGGGGGGGTTCCTCACGTCTCCCCCTCCCCCTTGTCTCCTCCCCCCCTTCCCGTCTCCACTTCCCTAAATTCAGGCGACTCGATTTAAGATTTTACCCAAATGTTGCATTATGGGATCTGTCATTTTAAAGTATTGCTAAATCGGGCTTATGTACTTATTTATGAGATAACTCGTTAGACGCAAGTATTAAGTTCAGACGTTAACTTTGCATGTGCTGTCTTTTAAAACAAATAACATGTGTTGAATACAGCTTAACTGTAAGATCATACCTTGTCTAGTTACCCAGGATAATTTGTAAGAAGATACTGTAAAATCTCAACAGAAGTTGCTGTTTAATTCATTGGTCATCATCGTCACTGGCAGTTTACTTATACCTTCATGATTGTCACTTCTCTCGCATCATCAAGAGTGAACGCGGGTTGCACTTTTCTATAAAAATGTATTTCCCCGTTTTCTCCCTGGAAAATGCTTCTAGAGCAAAATTTGTTTCTACAAAATGTCAAGGTCTGCTATAGCTATGCCCCTATAATTTGCTTTTTTTGAGCAACCATTTACAAAAAGAAATATAACCCTTTTAAATCTCCTGTTTAAGATTTTTGCAAATGGAAATATGACCCATATTTCCATTTGCAAAGCAAATGATAGGGGCATAGCTACAGCAGACCTTAATTTTTGTAGAAACAAATTTTGCTCAAGAAGCTATTTCCAGAGAGGAAACGAGGGAATACATTTGTATGGAAAAGTGCACACCTGCATTCAGTCTTATAAAAAAAAAAAATTGTCACTTATTCATTTAATTTTCGACTTCCCATTTGTCAAGATCAAGCCAAAGATTAAGTCAAATTTACATTACATTTACCTAAACTCAAATAATAAAATATAATTTCAATCACTTCATGATTTCTACCTACTATTTCACTCATCACTATGTCGACCGTCTCGACCTGGGTTTGTTGCATGTCTGATTAACTTTTTCCAGGAGCGTACGCAACAAGATCGCGACGGTCGTAATGCTGTATATCTCTTGAAGATTAACGAAAAACCACTCGTATCCGACGATCTATGTTTTTACCAGTAGTTGCTCCATTAGTCCTGCCAAGGGCCAGTTTCACGGGTTCCTGATAATGTGTTGAATAGTTATCTGACACATGGCGCCATATAAAAGCTGTCAAAAATCTGTATCTATATTTTGTCATGTTAGCGCTATCAGGAACCTGTGAAACTGGCCCTAAATCATTCAATTTTATCGACAAATATGAACGATCAAATTATAAGCATATTGTAATGAGTTTGTAAATATGTATAGTATAAGCAACGCACACAAATATTACCGAATGCCATTTATTTGGCAGGTGCAGACGGGAAATGTGAGCATTTCTAAGCCTGAGACACAGCAGCTCAACTTGGAGACCAGACTGTTCCAGCTGGACAGCGCTATACAGATGGAGTTGTGGCAGGTATGACGTCACCTCCTAGTTATTTCATTCTATTTAGTGATAAGACTCCCACTGACTTCACCCCTAAAGTTCTTGTATGTCTCCACCACTTCATTACTAGGAGTAAAGTAGGCGTTGTGACTACTGACAAGATCTGGTTAAAATAAAGTAACCTATATTTGACATAGACAGAACCTATATTGACATAGATATAGAGGTCAGGTATCCTACCAATTCTAACCTTACTCACAAGGCCCAAAATCGAATCTTATTTCAAGTTTACCACAACAGAAAAATTCAGATATTGCTGTATAGCCGTAGCGCAGCAACTCGCTCTCTATGTCTGATGCAGTATGAATTAAACAAGAATTCCCACAAGAGCATTATATCGATGTTCTGCCTGACTTGCTACTAAAAAGTAGTGTATCACCATCAAAAAGAAAATCTGCCGCCTTAACCTTACTGTGTTCAGGCAGCACACAGCCCTCGAGAGTCAGACCATTCTAGACCTAGCGTGTTAACCATCTTCTATCTTAGCATACCATAGCTTACCATCAGGCACTATAGTAGTAAAAAAATATATATATAATTAAACGCTAGCCAGTTAGATATAAAAAGAAAAATTTTAGACCTTATGGTAGACCTCCACGCACTCAGGTATATAATAAGTGATTAATGTTGTAAGTAAATAAAACTATTAGACATTTCTATACCAAAAAACCAGACAAATAGCTAATCAAGTCTTCCAATGACTCTCAGGAAGCCTACAAAGCAATCGAAGACATCCATAACCTGATGAACATGTCGAAGAAGACTCCAGTGGCCAAGACCATGGCCAACTACTACGGAAAACTGGCCTTAGTCTTCTGGAAGGCTGGCCATTGTCTCTTCCACGCTGCAGCTTTGCTGAAACTCTTCCAACTGTCCCGAGAAATGAAGAAGAATATCACTCAAGAAGAATTGCAGAAGTAAGTTTGCCTGTTTCTGCTTTTCCATTGTTTTAAACTTTAAAGTCTTGAATTTGTTGTGTGTATTATGCTTTTGAAGTTTTTAGTAGATTTTGGCGTTGATTTTGATTTAAGTATATAGAAAAATGTCTTGTGAATTAGTATTTAAGTTGTTTTTTTATGTGTTTGCATGATGCACTAGTAGGTGTAATTTTTAAAAGTATTTTATCATTTATTCGCAGTTATCAGGAATCACCAGCCAAATATGAGTTGTATTAAAAACTTAAACATTATAATATATACACCACAATTCAATTATAATGTAACATAGATTTTTATTTGCTAAAACTATTTCAACACGCTGTCTATTCTACTATTTACTTGTAATGGTGTCTATTAATAAAGACATTTTAAACACCAAACGATTCAATATCCTAAAACAAAAATAATGCAACGAACTAACATTGAGCTCAATGGAACAGCTCTAAAAATAATTCTGTACTTTACACCTCCTGTGAAGTAAGAAGGAGACCCCAAGAGACTTATAGCTACAAAATCAGTACATCATCACTAATTTTGTTTCGAAAATGAACACTAAATTCATCATCATAAAGGCGCCTTTACAACAAATAGCTACAATAGACGGCAGTGGCCTCCGAATAAAATCCCATACGTAATTGTCCCATAGTTACGTCTGGTAGGCCTCGGAGGCACAGCATGAATTCGGCTTGACGCGACAAACTGCACGATACGCTATGCAGTGTGTGTTATTTATTGCCTGCACAATAACCTTAGAATTTATTTACCTCCGATCCGATAGTGGCCACACGGAATCGCTAAGACTATGCATGGTGGTAGAACACTATCTAGTGTCCGCCTGGCCAGCTACCACCCTCAAGTTAGAAAATCTGTCGCCAAAACATCTAATGTGTTCCGGCAGCTATCCCTGAGAGCCAGTTCCCATTCTAGGCCTAGCGTGCTTACTATTTTCGACCGCACCATCACTTACCAACAGATACAAAGTCAAAGCATTTATTCAGTATATGGGCAAATTAAAAATTTGCACTTACACTCGTCAAATTACATTAAATAGATCATATTCAATAAAAAATATTATAGATATAACAGAAACATAACTTATTGCTTTGAATTTACAAAAAAAAACAAAGGTATTGAGCCATTCAGCTTTCATCTAGACGTCGAACGTCACACTTAAAACACATGTTTAATTCCCCTGATTAATGTAGGGTTGCCAACCGTACTATTACGAGCACCCGCAACCCAGTGGATGTTTCAGTACTTCAGACAATTTTTATTCAAAAAATTGTGAAATAATGAAACATATAAATAAATAAAACGCAGACTAATTGCGGTACAAATCATATTATACGATAGTGGTCAAACGCTAGCCTACAAGATATACAGTGAAACTTGGTTAAGTGGGACCTGGTTAAGTGAGACATCAAGGGACCTGAAAATTTGTCTCACTTACAGAGGTATTTCACTTACCCAGTGTCTCAGATATCCAGGTATAAATAAATGTATGTCTCATTTACAGAGGGTTCCATTAATAGAGGTCAGAATACAGGTAATTTCAGTTATAAAGGTGCGATTATTAAATTTAAAAAAAAACACTAAATTTAAAATTAAAAACTAAAACCACATTTAAAAAAAAACTTGGACTTCATCAAAGCGAGGTGTGTTATCAACAAGCAATAGGATTTCGTCGCGCTGCGTTAAGCTGGGTCCAGACGAGTGTAACGCGTTATGTAAGCTTACGTGTAATTTAGCTTCAACAGTGTGGACGGTACACGAACTCAACGTGAATCTTGTTCATAATAATCATAAGCTCTTCTACACTGTGAGCGCTTTTGTGTCCGCGCTAAAAACCGACAGCCGATGGTTCACGGCGAGCGCCACGGTCTAAACGTTACATGTAATGCTCGTAGTGCCATCCACATATTCGTGTTTCATTACACGATAGATTACGTTACGTGTTACACCCGTCTAGTCCCCGCTCTATTTGATAGCGTGATGAAATAATATTATTTATTTGTTGATATACATACTCGCTTAGCTCATCTTTGGTGGTTTCGTAGTAACTATGCTGTGTATCTGTGTATACCTAGTTACTACGTACGTACGACTAGCTTTTAGCCTTGCCGTGTTTGTGCCTTTAGACTAGTGTGTGTGAATGCTCACTTATTTTTGCTGTTGTGTACAATTTTTAATAGCACCCATACTTCTAGTTGATGCAGTTTTTAGGGTTCCGTAGTCCTGAAAAGGAACCCTTATAGTTTCGTTATGTCCGTCTGTCTGTCTGTCCAAGGTTTTGCTAAGAGACCGTTAATACTAGAAAGCTGTAATTTTGTAGGTATGTATATAAATTACGCCGACAAAGTGGTGAAATAAAATTTTGAAAAATATTTTTTTTTACGGTAGCTCCCCTATATGAGAAGTGGGGATGAATTTTTTTTTCGTCGTCTAACCCATCGTGTGGAGTATCGTTAGTATGTATGTATCGTATATTCTCGACCACGACTAAAAACCAAAAATCGCCACAAAAAGAAATCGCAAAAAAATCCTCAGCCCATAGATCCCAAAAAAATTGGGCTCTAACTTTGTAATATCAAGACTGTATTGTATGGCTTTTGACAAAGAGATAATTAACCGACTTAAAAAAGTAGATTTCTCAATTCGACCGTAAATATATTTTTATTTTGTTAATGTTTGTTCGCGGCTAACTTCGTCGTTTATGTTCATATTTTGATGATACTTGTGATGTTACTATGTTGGAAAGGAGATATTCCAAGGTTGTGGCAACATTGTAATTTCATCGAGATCTGATAAGTATCTCCAGAGGTATGGAGATAAACACCTCAAACTTGGTACTGAAAATTAATAGCGCGGCATTTAAAGTCGGATCTTTTAGTTTTTTAAACGATCTTTTGTCTGAATCATTTAATATGGACTCGTTTCTGAATCAATTCTTGTCTGTTCTGAATCAATCTGCACCCATTTGATCGCCTTGTTTCTAATATTTTAAATGTTTCCTTTAGGATGGCATGCCGAGTCCTAGTAGCGGTCCTATCCGTACCACTGCCGTCCCTACACCCGGAGTTCGACCGTTTCGTGGAGACTGACAAGAGTCCGGTAGAAAAGGCTCAGAGATTAGCTGTGCTGCTTGGTTTGGCTCAGCCTCCTACTAGGGCCAGCTTGTTGAAAGGTAAGATGATATTGCTTTGGCTGGCTGGCTTAGCTCAGTTAATTAATCTCTTTTTGTAGTGGTAGGACTTCTGCTAGTCCACCTGGGGCGGTAGGTACCACCACTTTGCCAATTAATTCAACAGTAAGATAAGAATCTTTTTCGGTTTGAATGGCAATGTGTCATGTTAAAGCAGCAATGTGAATGTAAAAGTAGTAATAGCACATAGAAAAATAAACTGCAAGTATAGCTAGGATCTGACAGTACTATAGAATAGAAAATACTTTATCGGACTTATAAAGAAATAGTATTTATTACATTACAATAAATGAAATAATAGTGTAACAATAGGTGGTCTTATCGCTAAGAGCGATCTCTTCCAGACAACCTTCTGATGGAGAAACATTTAACGTCATACGGCGATGTATGGTAATTTAACAAAGTCAAAGCATTTATTCAGTATATGGGCAAATTAAAAATTTGCTCTTACACTCGTCAAATTACATTAAATAGATCATATTCAATAAAAAATATTATAGGTATAACAGAAACATAACTTATTGCTTTGAATTTACAAAAAAAAACAAAGGTATTGAGCCATTCAGCTTTCATCTAGACGTCGAACGTCACACTTAAAACACATGTTTAATTCCCCTGAGTAATGTAGGTAATGTAACAATTACTACTATCTACAATCTGTAACAATAACATCACAGAGTAGTTCATAGTCATATTGTTAAGGTTTTCCTTTCAGTGATTATGCCAGTAATTACTACTACATAATGACTTCCTCTATAGAAAGTTAATATTGTCTTTATATTCCAGACGTGGTGCGTCTGAACGTGGTGGCGCTGGCGTCGCCGCAGTTACAACAACTGTACTCGTGGCTCGAAGTGGAGTTTGACCCTCTCACCATCTGCCACAATGTGAAGGGTGTCGTCAAGGCATTGCAGGATGAACCCAGTAAGTAACATAGCTTATAGCTTGCTGTACTGGATAGCTTGTACCCTGTAGCAATGTCAAACACTCAGGGACAGTTTTACCGGGGCTTGATAGGCCTATTAGAAACTTATCTGACAGATTTTTTACAACTTTTGTATGGCGTCATCTTACAGATAACTATCTTAAACTTTATGAGGAACCGGTGTAACTGGTCCTCAATATGGTATCAGCCCTTTTAGACAAATACATTTTCTTTATGGTGCATGCCGAAGGCAACGTTAAAGTGTTTAAATTTTGTCCTGTTATTATACAATAATTATTGTAATAATGAAGAAAAGAATACAAAAGAAAAACTGGTTGTAGAGTGTTTGTCCCTAGTGCATGATATACATAATTACATATATGGCATAGTGGACAGTTAAGTAATAACCTGAAATACTTTTTATTTGGCTTCTAAATAATTAAGGTCAAATTAAACTTGATTGTATTATGCACGTTTGTTTTGTGAGATTTTTAGCATGTAGTGTTATTAGTGTGTATTAGCAAATTACCAGAAAGAAAACTAAATTTGTGTCTTAATTAGTAATTTCACTTAAATGCTTCATTCTTTCTGCTAGTTTAGCTTACTGCGTGCGCCACATAACTTGAACTTGCGTAGTGAGTTCATTTATTGGTTTATAAATACTGTGGGCCTACTGAGAGTACAGAGAGTACTACAGAGAGGGTGAAAGAGATGCTGCTCTACTATAATAAACGCTTCTCGTTCTCTCCGTTCAGCATAAGAATAAATGATAAATGCTCTAGATATATGTTGCATGCTTAAGATTGATCAAACACAGTCGAAACATAACGTCTATGCCAAGTTATGTAGCGCACACAAAATCATTTTACTATATTGATACTTTATAAGAAGTAGTTAAAGCCTTGTGGCCAAAGCCTGCTGTAATTGACTTCACACATTGACAAACTCAACATAAGGCATTGTAATGTGATCTTTTTGTTTAGTAATTTACAGCACAATAGGCACGACGACAGTATCAAAAAATCGAAGATTTGATGATTTTAGGGGGAAATACAAATTAAAACAAAGTGTTTTAAACACTAGTTTAGTTTTATATATAAAATTGAGATTATTAAGATTTTCAATAAAATAAAACATTAAAATACTGCAATCGGCTATTTTGATTGAAACACCAATCACAGCGCATGACGTCACGCCTATGTCCTCTTATGAGGTTTTCTTGAAAATGTTATACAATTTTGGAAAACCCATGTGTATTCACTGCCACAGATTATATACGTAATATAATACGTTATAGATACATATATATATACACAGATAATAGTACGTTAAGTATGTCATTATCCTATGCGTGACGTCACAGCCGACGCCATGACACATGTGAGCTGTTTTTGCGCACTATTGACAAAATATTAGGAAAATTGCTTTAAACTTCGTTAAACTTAAGTTAATTACCGAAATATTATAGGTTTTTTCGTGAATAGTAAATGTGTTCCCACATTACGAAAGAGGTATTCAAAATCTTTCGTCACGCCTATTGTCATTCTAATTTGATAATTGTGTGACTTAATATAAACAAAAGGCCAGTGAGACTAATATATCTAATGTTTTAAGATAATGTTGAATGTCTGTCCTGAGTTTTGTCCACCATCCTTTAAGCGTTTTGCTTCTCCTATTACCAAATATAATGTCGAGTCGCTACAGTGTGCTTAGGCCGTTATCGATTATGCCTCCGAATAAAATCCCATATCTAGCTGATCAATAGCTAAGTTATGGTAGGCCTCGGAGGTATATAATACAGTCGGCTTGACGCGACAGGCTGCTATCTTAACCGCAGTTTTGTGTTAATTTTTGCCTGCACATTAACAGCTTGCTTTTTTTTACTTTAGCTTGTAGTCATTAGATTATACCTCAATGTTTGTAGTAGAATTGTTTTGTGTTTTGCAGTTTTGCTTTACGAATGATAATGGATTATATTGTATTATGGTGTATAAGTATGGTGGTATTTGATCTTTTTCTCACCTGGTATTAAGTGATGATGTGGTCAAAGATAGTGGTAAAAGAAAAGGTTAGGTCAAAGAAGAGGTTTTTTTATTTTATTTTATGTCTTATAGGCTAGCGATTGGCCACTATCTAACCTATTGGTAAGGGATGATGCGGGCGAGGATGGTAGCATGCTAGGCCTTGAATGGGAACTGGCTCTCTAGGATGCTGCTATCTGCCGGAACAAATGAGATGTTTGGTGATTGGCTTCTATGGCAATCTGTCTTCCAAACTGTCTAGTCTGGCTCTAAGCATCATACTGGCACTTGCAGACTGGTGTGCTACATATTTTCGGTGTGTTATTCAAGCCACGGCCACGGTCAATAAAGTCTACTTACAGACAAGATCTCCATTCCACCCCAATCACATCTGATGTTAAATGACAATGTGGTCTAATATGTAGCGCGATTGCTTAGATGTTCACTCGCGATTTGAAGTCTCCTGGATTGTACTTAGGAAACACAGAATGAGCATTCTCTATTATACACCGAAAAATGTACATATATATTGAGTAGATAAACAGACCTTCAACAACTAAAACCCCCCATTTTGATCCACAGATTCCCCGCTGGCTCAATACACGACAGCACTGACAGACGTGGCGCTGGTCCGTCTAATCCGTCAAGTGGGTCAGTGCTACGCGTGCGTGCAGTTCTCGCGGCTGCTGGCGCTGGCCGGCACCGAGGATCTGTTCCACCTGGAGCGGCTACTGGTAGACTGTGTGCGGCATAATGATATGCAGATACGTGTCGACCATGCTAAAAAGTTAGTATTGGAAACTTGATGTATGTAAGAGGACCCTGTTGGTGTAAAATAAGATAGAAAAGATAGGCTTGTCTTTTAAACGATAGGTCGACGGTTCTATACATATGTATATAATCCTAGCATGGCTGGTAATTTTTTTTTTGTTACACTACTGGGTAGCTCTTGATCACTATTTCACCTGATGTTAAGTGATGATGGAGCGTGTTAAGATACCTATTCACTCGCGATTTGAAGACCCCCGTATTGTACTGAACCATCATTTATCATCCATACGTATGGATGATGCAATACGTGGTAGGAGCATATTATATCGATGTTCTGCCTGATTTTCCATTAAGGAGAGAATCTGCAGCCATAACCATACAGTCTCCCGGCAGTACACAGCCTTGATAGTCAGAGTATTCTAGGCCTAGCGTGTTCACCATCTTCATCTACATCATCGCTTACCACCAGGTAAGATAGTGATCAATCGCCAGCTAAGTCTAAGATGCTGGAAACTATGGAGAGACTGTAGGGAAAGAGAAAACTTTATAATATCTGAATATCTACCGTATTACCAGTATACCACATACAGAACATAGTCATGATCTTCTCGCACCTTGCCCTCAGGCTTGCGATGCCCTGATTCGGTGGAATTACCCCCTGGGTAGTTTAAAATTGCCAAACATGACTATGTACGGTTATTGGAGTGGCCATGATAGACTGGCCGACATGCTATGCTGGGGACACAAGGAATTCTCAAGACGAGAATAGATGGCTGCGATAGTTATCTCATGGGTGTCATGCAACACCAAAATAAAACCAATATTTTTTGGTAGGACTTCGACTAGTCAGCAATGGCATCATTGTTGTTCAGCCATGAATAGGTTTCTGGTTTGTAGGGCTCAAATCAAATCCTTCATTTGTTCACCAGATGCGTTCACTTCGGAGTGGAAGCCGGCGGCGGCGAGTGGTGCTCGGCGGCTGACGAAGCTTGCGGTGGTGCTATTCTCCAAGCCACTCCTGCTGAACAGGTTCGTAGTTTATTATAACAATCATTATAGATATTACTATCCACCGGAACTAATTCTTAGTGATGGAGACAAGACCTGTAATGACTTAGGGTGTATAATGCATTTCCCCCTGCTTGCATTTACCCAAGTCATCCCAGCTCCTTGGCGAAGCGTACTATAGCTTTGAGTTGCTGGCATAATGCTTCCAATTGTAAGGATTACCCTCCAGAACTGTTGCGATAGCGACTGGTCTTGTTTTGCTTTGTGGAGTACCTGGGATCGCTAGGGTAGTAGTACTGATATCACATATGGTACATCTTGAACGGGACATCATTATTATTCTTATCGTTGTACGCACGAAGGACGTTCCAAAAACCGGATATCCACCTTAACAGAGCTGAGCTGAGGGGAGATGTGTATCAAACAACCAATTTAGAAGAACCCTTCAATATCTTAGTATGGATACCATAACTAAGTATGTCTTAGTCTAAGTAAGTTGCATTGCAGTTATATTCTAAGACATTTGATTATTCTTCCATCTAAATCCTATACTTCAACATTGACAGGTCCGTGAACAACTAGTCCGAGCGGCCGAAGTCCTAACCCAAGTGGTGCAAAAGCTGTTCCCGCAACGTCGCTCGATCGAGCGCGAGCGAGTCCGATCGGTGATGGTCCAGCATTACCATGAGAACAAGCATGCTGAGCATCACCGAGTGTTGCAACGTCACAAGATTATTGAAGAACGGAAGGAGTATATTGAACGACTCAACACTGTCAGAGAGGAAGAGGAGCTCAGGTAAGGATGGTTATTGTAGTTTTTATATATACTCGTTCCACTGTACCCTTAGTATGAGTATTTATCGTAAACGCTTTTGACAGATCTCACATAGTTTTCAACCTATTCTAGCTCTCTGATTGGTGTAAAAGTGAAGTGTAGTAACTAGAGGCGCTGTACTGTTTTCATACAAAATTTGTTCGATATACAATATCGAGTTTGGTATGAAAACTCGTTGTAAGGGTGTACATACTCGTGAGGATGATAATTGTACTAAGATATATTTTATGAGAGCCAATGTAATCTTGTTAGATAGACACATTGTAAAAGTTTTATGTATGAAGCGTCAACAAAGCTTGAATATTCAATAACATACATACCCTAGGAAACACAATGTAAGAACAAAATCAATAACAAAAAAAAATTAAGCAGTATAACTGTGCTATATCTGCTAGCACCATATGTTAAATTAAAATGCAGTCTTAGATAAAATTGTGCTGAGATACAGAGTGTTAACTAATCTAATCGATCTTCCATATAGATTTTACTTACAGTGTAAAATGTTTCGGAATCAACACCAATATTATAATTGCCAATTGTAATTCGCCAGAGAAGAGAAATTATCGACGTAGCTCAACGGATTAGCAAGCTGAATGTATATTTGTTTGTTTGGGACTTCTTCACGGTCAAATGGCTGGAATGATTTCGCTGCAATTTTGCACAGGGATAGTCAGCATGGGTTAAGCTATAAGATACTTTTTAACGCGCGAACACTGCTAGTGGTTAATAAACGATATTTATCTTTGAAGGCGTCAAGAAGAGCACGCCCGTGCCGCCGCCGCTGCCGAGGCGAGACGACAAGAGCAAGAGAGAGAAGAAAGAGAAAAGAGACGCAGTGAGATGGAGCTTCAAGCCATGAAGGAGAGACATCTTAAGGAGAGACTGACGCTCGTCTCGCAGACTGCTCACGGACAGAAGATGTTGCAGAAGATGGATCAAGAGGTAAGGAAGAAAGAAAAAGAAGTTTAGCAGCTAGTAGTCAGTGGTATTCTTGTTTAACAGACTTGATGCAGTAGCAAATGCAAATGTTTTTTACCCGACTGCGAAAGAAGGAGGGTTATGTTTTTCGGGTGTATGTATTATATTTCTTTGGCACGCCGTAGAGTCTGAACGGCTTGTCGTATTTTCATGTGAGTGGTGTCAATAGATTCATCTTAGTCGTGAGAGTGACACTGGGTATATCAAAATTTAAAAAAAAACTAAATCATGGATTTTTGGCGCGCCAAAAAGTTATCTCAAAAAAAATTTTATGAAAATACATCGAGAGTGGTATCATAATAAGGAATTTTTAACGGTGATTACGAATATATATACTTATGTTTTATTGGAGTATAGGAAATGGTAATAATAAATGTTTTTTTCACGCAGTCGGATTTTTTGTACTTTCCAATAACTCACTTGTTACTCAAAACGCTTGTAATGCTGCTAATGAGTTTATCTATATATCAATGCTAAAAGAATGAACAATCAGCGGTAAAAATAAAACGCTAACAATATGTATATTTTATCCGACACCACAGGATCTGAAGAAAATGGACGCGGAAGCCATCGCACAACGCGAAGCTGAAGAACTGATGAAGGAGCGACGTGAGCTGCAGGCTCGACTCAAGTCTCAGGAGAAGAAGGTATATTTTATTACAAAAAAGATGTGTTATTTTTATATGTAAAAATATGTAATACATTTTAAAATAATAACATATCTGTGAACACTGAATGACACAAATAATTAAGATCCTGAGGCCTCCTCCAAGGCACAGTGCATATCTTATCAACCGATTTCCAAAAACGAGGAGGTTCTCAATTCGTCAGTATGTTTTTATTTTCTTTTTTTTTGTATGTATCATTATCCTAATCAGCCTGTGTTAGTCCACTGTTGGACGTGCAGGTTGGCAAAATAGAGTAGAAATAAATAGGGGCGCCAATATTGCTATATACTAGTAACCCCGATAGCAGAGAGAGTGGCGGTAAACTTTAAAATTACTTCTTTAATGGAACTACGGATAGTCTTATTCATGTTAAACATCTATAAGTCGCGTAGGTTACGGAAGATATTAAAATACTACTATTAAGTTGCACAAAAAAACTTTGTTCATAAATTTTCAGTCACTGACCACAGTTAACATAGAAAATTTTATCACAGATTAGATTATTGCGAGGCCAGAAAAAAAATAGTTCCGTTTCAAGACGTTTTTGCCAACCTATAGGTCTCTCCCAAGATACGCCATTTGTATGTATGTTACGCGATTACTTCGTCAACCGATTCGAACGATTCTTTTTGTAATCAGTAGGGTACGTTTCCGAGGTGGTCCCATGTATTTTAATCGAGATCTGATAAATATGTCCAAAGATATGACGATAATCGTCTCAAAATTGTCACTGAAATTGACTCGCGGGGCATGGAAGTCGATTGTTTTAGTTTTTTAACTATCTGCAGCACAGCTGCTGAATATTTTCATTTATAAACAGCACCAAAAAATTGAAGTGGAACCCATATAATTATGGGTTCCTCTTTCAATGTTTTGTGCTGTTTATAAATGAAAATATCCACCAAATAATTCTAATAATAGTATTGACTGATACTATTGTTAGAATTATTATATAAATCGAAAACACTTAAAAACTTATAACATGATATAAGTAGTAACAATAAATTTGTGTCTGTTCAGGTGGACTACTTTGAAAGAGCCAAGCGTCTGGAGGAGATTCCTCTGCTGCAAAAGAGTCTGGAAGAGAAGCAAGTCGCCGATAAGGCCTTCTGGGAACAACAGGAGAAAGAACGCATTGCACAACTTATCGGTATGTTGTGATTGATACATTTTTATTTAGTTATGTAAGAAAAATACTTTAGTAAATAGAACAGAGGCAAGCTAGATACAAGATGAATTGTTCGTAAAAAGAAAAATAAAGCAGGCATATTCTCATTTCTGAGAAGTAAGTTAAGTTCAAACTCGTTATATCATTTAGGGTTTGATGACTATCTAACCTGTCCATAAATATTGATGCGGTCGAAGATGGTAGCATGCTAGGCCTTTGTTTACACGTATGATAACATAATGTAAAGTATACATTTAATAACAAGGATAACACTATTTTTTGTGGAATATCATAGACTTGTATTTAGCAGTTTGTGCAGGATAGCCCAAAATTGAACTTATAATTTACTAGTGGAATTCAAATTGTCTCGTTTTGAGGAATATTCTAATAATCCACTAGGATTGATATTGATAGCTTGAAATAATGGAAAAAGGTGAAAAAATTAAAGATATTTTTTGTCATTTAGTTTATACATGACAGGAAAACCAAGCGAAGATACTATCTCTACTAAAACGTTAGAAACTACAGTTTGCTAGTTGCCACGCGATGGAAGTCCAACTCAAATTAACCTATTTACAAATAGGGAATATGCATGAAGGTCAGATTTATTGGAAATAATTTTTTTTCGATTCTTTGTTATCCTGGAGTTATATGTAAAACCTTTTATTTTATTTCATTCCATTTTATTTGCTTAACATAATAAATTAAAAAATGCAATTTAAGCGAGGGAAATTTAAGTTTGTAAAACAGATCACCATTGGTGAATCGAAAGTTGACGTCATTATGCACAACTCCACGTGATAGAAACATTGAGCACGGGAACATAAAAATAAATGTATGGTGTGGTCTTATTGTATTTATTTCCAAATATTGTGTTTGCCGCGTATTATTGTGCAAAAATGTATATTACTAACCATTTAATATAGATAAAAAAGAGTACGAGATTAGAGAAACTGTATAATTTAATAAAAACATGCCATTGGCTAAATACAATAATCGCGCGGAGTCTTAGTTAAAGAAAAAAAAGCTAGTTTGCTTCAAGCGGCGTGTGTCTGACGTAAGTGCGTGACGTCACAATGTATTACCAAAGAGCCCGGGAAATGATGGTGTTTAAACTGCTCAAATTTATTTGTATATATAAATATTTATTTAAAAAATAATTAGACTAATTCCAGCAGTGTTTTATTTTTTTTATGTTATATGGATGTAATGAGTGAAATAAAAATATTAAAAAAAACATGCATATTCCCTATTATTGTTATTATTAACTATTTACTTTTTAACTGACTTCAAAAAAGGAGGTTTCTTAATTCGAATTTATTCGCGGATAAATTCGTCGTTTATGAATGAACCGATTTAGATTTTTTTTTGTTGGAAAGGAGATATCCCATGGTAATTTCATCGAGATATGATAAGTATCTCCAGAGATATGTCGATAAACGTCTCAAACTTGCAACTGAAACTGACTCGCGCGGCATGGAAGTCGGTTGTTTTAGTTTTTAAACTATGGTAATTATTAAATTCCCAGAGGCGCGTACCATTGACGTAGCAACATCGGCGCGTATGGTGCGCATGGAAGCTGACCGCGACGCGTTTATGGCGCGTCTCCGCACCGAGCGCGGCGCGGCGCACGAACAAAGGCTCGCAGCGTTCAAGGCGAAGTTGGCCACTGAGAGGGAGAAGAGATTGGCTGAGAGGAAGGCTGCTAGAATCGAGGAGAGGAAGCAAAAGGTACTTTTGATTTATGTCACCTACGGATGGTTCATTTTATTGTAACTTATACATCCTGTGGTACCAACGAATAAATCGTAATTCAAGAAAAGTAACTGTGTTATATAAATGACCCAACAAAAGTAGTGTCCAAGCAGGCGGGGTTAAAAGTAGTGTCCAGTGCCTCATTAGTCGGACATTTGTCTTGTTTGACTCAACTGTGATAACAGACATTGCAGCACATGCGCGAACTAATCCCTGCTTTCGTTCCGAAATCAATCTCAATCAATCAATCTAAGCCAATCATTTGTAACTTCGAAAGTGATTCTTATTTTGAATCTACGTCGTTTTGGTTTGAAGTAGGGCCACTTTTTGTGTGGAATATGTTCTGAATTAGAGTTCCTGACTTATGATGTATTCTTAGCTTGGCACGGATATAATGCTGCAAGCAAAAGTATTGCGCATCGGTACTTTCGCGTGGTGACAGCGCGGGAAGCAAACTCTCACCAACGGACCAATCACAGTCGCGCTTCTCTCGACCAGTTTACCATAATTATGTAAAACTAGCAGATACCCGCGTCTCGCCTAAACGTATGTTCATCCACATGCTATATAGTATCTCCTTGTTAAATTTCAGTAAGATCGGTTCGTCCGTTTAGGCTTGATTAGGTAACAAACAGACAGCAAACGTTTTTTATTAATATTAGTTTGGATTGACATGTGCTCATCTGAAATTCATATCGATGCTGGGAGTTATCTTTCTTGCGTCCGTAGGCTTAAATCATAGTCCTATCGTCATCACCTCCGTATTTCATTTTAGCATGCACAAATGTTGGCCGAGAAGCGTCGCGCAGAAGAGCGCGCTTTGGAAGAGGCTCGTCGCGCGCAAGAAGAAGAAGAGAGGCGCGAGAGAGAAGAGAAGGAGAAGAAGGAAAGAGAAGAACAGGCTGCTATACGAGAGAAGAAAGAAAAGTAAGTTAACATATTTTTTGTTCTAATGCACTGTTGGGGATAGTTTACTACTTAGGCACGCTTTTGAGCTGTATCTTTAACTCTTTGTTTTCAAATGCGACCTAGCTCGCTAATATTTCTCCATCTAAATGCAGGACCTCATGCTTGCACTACTTTGCCAAGACATTATCTCAACGTCAGAAAACATCTGCCCGAAGATTAGCTAGCGGTTCTAAAAATTAAGGGACCATTCCATGAGTATTCAATAAACTGGCCAAGTGCAAGTCGGACTCGCACTCATAGGGTTCCGTAACACAGTAGAGTATTCTATAACTATGATTTTTCGCAACTACAAAAATAACTTTGTTTTTCATAGTGTTTGTATGAAAAACAATGTTATACTTGCGGTCGCTATATCTCAACAACTGCTGACTGTATCTCGTTCAAACCAATTTTCGTTGAATGTTTTTATTGAGATCTACAGGATATATTTTTTCTAGATTTTTCACTCCCTTACTTTAGAAGTGAAAGAGGGGGCGGGGGGACACATTTTACCACTTTAGACGCGCCTTACTTTTCAACGATTAACTTTGAGAAAAAATTATTGTAGAAACCTCAATGTCATTTTTAACCGACTTCAAAAAAAGGAGGAGGTTTCTCAATTCGACCGTATATATATATATATATATTTTTATGTTTGTTCGCGGATCTTCGTCGTTTATGAACCGATATTGATTATTCTTTTTTTGTTCGAAAGGAGATATCCCAAGTGTGGTACCATGGTAATTTTATCGAGGTCTGATAAGTATCTCCAGAGATATTGAGATAAACATCTCAAAATTGGTACTGAAAATGAATAGCGCGGCATTGAAGTCGGTTCTTTTTTAGTTTTTAAACGATATTATTAAAGACCTATCCATAGACACCCTACACGTATAGGTTTGAAGAAAAAAATGTTTTTTTTTTCCAGTTCCATATATGGGATGCCCCCCCCCCCCCTTACACTTTTATATTTTTTATTTTTGTATAAACACGGTTTACGGTTTACAGAATACATCTACCTCATCATCATCATAATCAGCCGGTATCAGTCCACTGCTGGACATAGGCCTCTCCCAAGTTATGCCACTGAGCCCGATCTTCGGCTCTATGTCGTCGCTCCACCTGGTCACAGGGCGTCCTACGCTACGTTTACCGATTCGCGGTCTCCACTCTAGAACCAGTCTACCCCAACGGTTATCGGTCCTACGGCAGATATGACCAGCCTACTGCCACTTCAGCTTGCTAATCCGTTGAGCTATTTCGATAACTTTAGTTCTCTGGCGAATTACTTCGTTCCGGATTCGATCCCGCAGAGAAACACCGAGCATAGCTCTTTCCATAGCTCGCTGAGCGACTTTAAATTGGTGGACCAGTCGAACCGTGAGTGTCCACGTCTCGGCTCCGTATGTCAAGACGGGTAGGACGCACTGATTAAAGACTTATGTCTTTAGGCACTGTGGTATGTGCGACGAGAAGACTCGACGGAGTTTTCCAAATGCTGCCCAGCCCAGCTGAATTCTTCTCTGGATTTCCTTTCCGAAGTTATGTTTGCCTAGTTGGAGCGTCTGCCCTAAGTAAACATACTTAGTGACAACTTTGAGTGGGATTCCATCTACGGCAATCGGTTCCGGAACAACGTGCTCGTGTACATGACTTTGGTTTTATCCAAATTCATCCGGAGACCGATGCGACGAGAAGAATCAGCTAGGCCATTCAACATCCTCTGTAAGTCCTGCAGTGTCTCTGCCATAATGAATGTACTTGCCGTTGATGTTGATGCCACAATTTTTCCAGTCCAGCGTCTTAAACATATCCTCCAAGGCGTTAGTGAACAGTTTCGGGGATATGACGTCCCCCTGTCTCACTCCTCGACGCAGGTGGATATGATTAGTACGCTGGTTCTGTACTTGTACACTCATCGTTGCGGCATTATACAGACATCTCATCACTTCGATATATCGCCAGTCGACTTGGCAACGCTGCAAGGACTCCAGAACAGACAAGGTTTCGATTGAGTCGAAGGCCTTCTCATAGTCCACAAACGCTAAGCACAGGGGCCGATTGTACTCTTCGGTCTTCTCTACAATCTGCGGCACTGTGTGGATGTGGTCCATGGTGCCGTAACCGCTTCGAAATCCGGCCTGTTCTGGAGGTTGGAACTCGTCGAGTCTTCGCGCAAGACGGTTTGTGATGACCCTTGAAAACAGTTTGTAGACATGGCTCAGAATCGAAATTGGACGGTAGTTTTTCAAGAGGGTTCTGTCTCCTTTTTTGAAAAACAAAACCACCATGCTCCTGTTCCATGCCTGTGGAGTTCTCCCAGTGAAGAGAACAGAATTGAAGAGCTGTTGCAGCTGGCTTACAGCTGGGGCTCCTCCAGCTTTTAGAAGCTCCGTTGTGATTCCGTCTTCACCTGGGGCCTTTCCATTTTTGAGCTGTTTAAGGGCCATCACGATCTCATCTCGGCAGACTTCGGGCAGGTCTTCTGTGAAGTGGCGGGTCAAGGTGGTTCTACAATCCTCAGTATCGGGTACGGGCCTTGAAGCATGCGATGCGTAGAGCATGCCGTAGAAGTCTTCAACATCTGACAGAATCTCCGACTTGGATGCGACGACGTTCCCCGTTGACGTTGTCAGCTTTGTGAGGTGGCTTCTACCCAGAGGCTGGGCGAACACTTTCGACCCCGATTCTGCTCAATTGATTCTTTAATCAAGAGCGTGTTAGAGGATCGGAGGTCTTGTCGTACCAGCTTCTTAATGGTTTTGTTGCGCATCTGATTAATTGACAAAGCTGACAAAGGGTCTGTTCGTCTCTCTTCCATTAGTCGAAGTGTTTCTGCCGAAAGTTTGAACTTTTTGCCCGTACGCTTGCTCTCGCAAAACTACGTCCCTTCATCTCTGAGGATTTCCACCACTTCTTCGAGTTTCTGGTCTACGTCATCTGTGGTTTCCAAGGCAGCGAATCGATTTTCCAATTTTAATTGGAATGTTTCGGATCCATCAACGGTTTAGAGTAGGTTGGGTCGGAGCGTAGACTTCATCAATCGGGATCTTTCGGCTTTGAAGTCGATATCCAGAGTGCCTCGTACAAGTCGGTGATCACTTCCAGTATTGAACCTACTGATCACTGAGACGTCTCTGAATATGCGCCGTCTGTCCGTAATGATGAAGTCAATCTCATTTTTAGTCACCTACACATCTACCTACCAAGATTCAATTCTGTAGTCCTAAATAGTTTCGGAATAAAATTGCTGTGACATACGGACGGACAGACAGACAGACATGGCACATCTATAAGGGTTCCGTTTTTTGCCATTCGGCTACGGAACCCTAAAAAGTGACTACCAGACCAGTTATGCTATGCGTATATATTTTTTGGTTAATACCTACAATACTTTCAGGCCCGATCGAAGCTGACCAAAGCCACATGCTTTGTACCAGTCAATACGAGGCCGATAGCAAACGTTTGTCATTATGGTCGCAAGGCGTGTTTACATACGCGATCGTGCATTACCCATGTCAAAAACAAAAATTACTCCGCTTAGTTTTATTGAATGGTATTTTTGTTTTAATGTGCTTCATCATCATTATCAGCCGGTGTCAGTCCACGGCTGGACATAGGCCTATCCTTAAGTATATGTCTTATCAATAATAAATCTAGGCGTCAGTCGAGTGCAAGTATCACATGAACTCACTCCTCCATATATCCAGGGAACACCAAGAGATGTTGGCGCGTGCGGAAGCCAAGATCCGCGCCAAGGAGGCTGAGGTCCAACGCAAGCTGGAGGAACAGAAGGCGGCTGGCGGCGGGGGCGGCGGCTCCTCGTGGCGGCGCGGGGACCCGCCCCCCAAGGGCGAGGAGTCAGCCTGGCGCTCTGGCAAGGCACCGGAGCCCCGCGAGCCTGAGAAGAAGGAACCTTGGAGACCTAGTGAGTATTTAACTCTCATATAGTCTCTCAATATAGACTGTTATGAAGCTTGGTATCTTAGCTTCTAACGGCAAGCACGGAGCCACTCTGAGCACAGCATGTCACCATTTTGTTGGCTATTACTAGAAGCGATATTACGGATCAAATTCTATTCAAAGGCCACATTGTTATATAATGGTGCCTTTCCACACATGCCAAACCTCGGCAAGCCCCAAGTCCACAAATCTCGCTTGTAATTTGGAAGTCGTTTACATGCTTCTGAACGTGTCAGTGTCCTACGTACATCAAATCCAAACAAGCATCTTCTGATCTGTGTCCTAAAAACCGATACTAGACCGGATCGGCGACAAGCGTCTACAAGCTCACGCAAGCCACGCCAAACGCCCTCTTTACATGTTTGTATTTGTGGATGCTCGCCGAGGCTTGGCAAGCGCTGAAAGTCATTATAAGGAGTGGATCAACGGTTGAGCTTTTCTATCTACACCAGCCTAAATTGTCTCGCCCGTTTTCAATATACTATATGTAGTTTACCTTACCAGAGAATTTGATATTACTATAATTTTTTATTACATGAATTAAGTATGTGTCACATTTTTATTGTCTTGTACAATAAACCATACAAAGATAGATGACATGAAATAATAAATCATTTCATTTAAAAAAAAAAAAATAGAATAACGATGCAAAACCAAAGAGAAACAACCTAATTCGTTTATACACTGGGCTAACTAATTTATTTGGCATTAAGTGATGATTAAATTGTGCGCTTGGCGTGCCATAAGAGGGGCCTATGTCCAGCAGTAGACGAAAATGGCTGATATTGATGATGAAGTGATCGTTTCGTTGAAATGTAATCTGGCCCGATCGAAGCTGACCAAAGCCACATGCTTTGTAGCAGTCAATACGAGGCCAACAGGAAACATTTGGCATTATGGTCGCAAGGCGCGTTTGTATACGTGACCGTGCATTACCCATGTCAAAAACAAATCATCTTAGATGTTTGTTTCTCAACCACGCAATAAAACTCATGTGTTTGTCATGAGTGAATAAGAAATCTCTAGGGTAAGCGCGCTACATCATCACTTAACATCAGGTGAGATAGTGGTCAATCGCTACCCCATGGTCGCGTAAAAAAGCATTGAATGAAATTTGAGACACAAACCATTTTTTATGATATAATAAGGTAACAGGACAAACACGATGCTTGCCTGATGTTAAACTATGACGTCTACCTATCACAGACACAGAGCATACAAAATTCTACAATGTATAATACGTAGAATCTACATAGATATTATTTTGCTCGTTACTGCACTGCTCCTGTCTATTTATCTGTCTTTTTTTAGGGTTCCGTAGCCGAATGGCAAAAAACGGAACCCTTATAGATTCGCCATGTCTTTCTGTCTATCTGTCCGTCCGTATGTCACAGCCATTTTATTCCGAAACTATTAGGACTACAGAATTGAAACTTGGTAGGTAGATGTATTCTGTGAACCGCTTTCCGATTTTTATACAAAAATATAAAAGTTTAAGGGGGGCATACATGAAACTGAAACAAAAAAAAAATTTCTTCAAACCTATACGTGTGGGATGTCTATGGATAGGTCTTCAAAATGACATTGGGGTACCTAAAATCATTTTTTCTCAAAGTCAATCATTTAAAAGATAGGCGCGTCTAAAGTGGTAAAATGTGTCCCCCCTCCCCCCCCCCCCCTCTAACTTCTAAAGTAAGGGAGTGAAAAATCTAGAAAAAATATATTCTGTAGATCTTAATAAAAACTTTCAACGAAAATTGGTTTGAACGAGATACAGTCAGCAGCTTTTGAGATATAGCGACCGCAAAGATAACTTTGTTTTTCATACGAACACTATGAAAAACAAAGTTAATTTTGTGGTTGCGAAATATCATAGTTATAGAATACTCTACTGTGTTACGGAACCCTACGAGTGCGAGTCCGACTTGCACTTGGCCAGTTTTTTTTGTCTATTTTAATATGTTGTTGCACATGTCCTGTAATTTCATTAGAGAATTTACCATTCGAACCGAAAACATTCCTATTTCACGGCCGATTAACTGACAAAGTGACCTGCCCTTGATTCTCAATAATTCGAAAACAAATTCGGATTCGTAAACTGCCTTTACTTCGACTTGGATCTTTGCAATTCACAGTACTTCTGTTGGTTACTCTTGATATTTCAATTCGAAAAAATCTGTGATTCTAATTGGAAAGGTTCCCGCGACAAGATAGCTAACGGATGTATCAATATTCTAAATTGAAAATGAAGCTTCCAAAGAAATATTCTCAATCATTCGAAATCCGAATAGGTTTTCGAATGATGAATTAGGGGACTAGACAATAACAATGACTATTAGTCGGCGCGTTATCAAATGAGTCGTGAGGCCATAAAAATTCCTATATCCTTCTCCCTTGCACTTACGGGCAGGCCGGCGCGCTGCACATCCTTCTCTCCTTCTCTATTGACGTTTATGGCCTCACGACTCAGTTGATAACTCGCCGACTAGACTATAACACATAGGATACTTAGTAACACGTTCGAAGCTATGGGGCACAGTACTATATGATATAAACACATGTAAGTAAACAGTATCAATGTAACACATGTATAATTTCCAGCGCGACTCCGCGAGCCAGCGCGTGATGAACGCGTGCGTTCGCCTGAAAGACGCACAGAGAGACCTCCGGCCAGAGATGACCGCCCACCGATTTCTAGAGATGACAGGTACGTTGTTTATTTTAGTTTCACTATGGCTTTACACGATTAGTGGAATTAGTCAGTGTTAATCAATGTATTAGAATGATTTTTTGTGTACTTAGATACAATTCGAGTTGAAGTCATTGTCCAGTTAAAGTCATACCCTCAGTAAAGATGTGGATCATGATCAAATGTTGTTTCCCTACACTTGCATACATTCACCGGCATCTACTGGTTAATAATCCACATTATTATCATGTACACTATCTATCTATCTAATATTAAACCTTAACTTAACAAGGAACAGAATATTTGTAAAGCATATAAGGTAGCGTTCTATTTGACTTGTTTGGTAACTTATGATGTAGTGTGGAAGAGTATCATGCTAGGTGTGGAATGGGAACTTGCTCTAATTGATTTGACTCCACACAAGTCGAGTTTTGAATGTTGTTTTCATCTTTATATTCCGGCCTGTTCGAAGCTGACCAAAAACAACAATGTTTTGTAGCAGTCAAAACGAGGCCTAAATAAACGTTTGTCATTATGGTCGCATGGCGCTATGTTTATATGCGATCGTGCATTACCCATGCCAAATACAGTATTGTCAGAAATAAAAGTCCATATATTCTCCAAAAAATAAATAAAAAGTTCTTCCTTTCTTCCTTCTTGGCGATCTCACCTGATGTTAAGTGACGATGCAGATTTAAGGTGTTGTCTTGCTGATCTGGGAATGGAAGATAGCAGTGAGATGAGGCACTAGAAAACTGACTTGAGTCAGCGTGAATCACTGTTGCACTATACTTACACATCTGTATTAACCGCAGTTTTCCGGTAGTCCGAGATAATATCCAGCCCGATATTGAGGGTATAAGAATGATTGTAACCAACTGATTTAACATAACAATCTCGTCTTTATAGCATACTAATAAATGTATTCAATCTTAACACAGACGCGACGAGCGACCCCTCAGAGACGAACGTCCACGCGAGGATCGTCCCCGTGACGACAGACCTCGCGACGACAGACCTCGCGACGACAGACCCCGCGATGATAGACCTCGCGACGACAGACCTCGTGACGACAGACCACGCGATGACAGACCTCGTGATGACCGTCCTCGAGACGAGGCTGGCGGCGCCTGGCGATCTGCCCGAGCTGACCCTGATAAAGATCGACGCGAGCCTGAGAGGTAACATATTTTATTATCATTTTTTTAGTAGGAATCTGGGTTCCACCACTTGCACATTAGTAGTAATGTGTCTAACCCCTCCAACCTACTGATAAATAATAAGTCAGGAAGTCTAATTCAGAACAAATTCCACACAAAAAGTGGTCCTCCTTCAAACCAAAACGACGTAGATTCAGAATCACTTCCGAAGTTACAAATGGATATGCTTGGTGATTGGTTTAAATTCGGAACAAAGGCAGGGATTGGTTCGCTCATGTGCTGCAATGTCTGTTATGACAGATGAGTCAAACAAGACAAACGTCCGACTAATGACACTGGACACGACTTTTAACCCCGCCTACTTGGACACGACTTTTATTGGGTCATTTTTTTAACGCAGTTACATTTCCTGACTTATATTTATTCGTAGGCTCCAAGCAAAAAATGCTTGTGTCTATAGTGATTTAGACAATAATAATAAATAAATAATCTTTATTTTCTTTCGCAATAGGTTAATATGTGACAAACATTATTAGCTAACTTTATAATAATTATACCTACAATAACCTATCTTTGCGAAAGACTGGTGCCTGAAATAGGTTTGAGAAAACCTGTAGTACAGGTCACCAGTACCTTCCCGCGGATTGTCATGTATGTTATACATTATTACATAAGTAATACGTGGGCTTTATAATGTCTTACTACAATATTTTTATTGTGTTACAAAGAAAGAAATGACATATAGTACAAAATTTAGTAATAAACACTATGTGAATGACGTAGCGTTTAACATTTAGATATGTATAGAAACCGTATACAATATAAAAAAAGGTGATTGAAACAAACTTTGTTTGTATAAAGGCACATAATAAAAAATAAAAGTAAAGGTAAGTAGGTAGGATGGATGCATGTAAATAAACACCTACCTATATCCACAATTTTAATAGATTATAAAACTGTGCTATATGACATTCTAGGGCGAATGAGTATAATAATAATAAGTCAACGTCAATAGTGCAACTGGTGGAATAATATAACATAACAGCATATAAATCATGGTCGTCATCTTCTAATTATTGCATAAGCTCTAACGCGACTTATCCCTGTTGAGTTTAGAAAAAGTTGGAGTTGCCACTCTTGGTCGGTTATTTATGAGTCGGGCCTTAGAGGTCGCTCAACTAGTGAACCGCCGGACGAGTCGCAAGTGGCTTCGAATTTTTGAACCGCTCATCTTCATCAGCCAATTTCCGTCCACTGCTGGACTTAGGTCTCTCATATAATTTAAATATAATAATGTGTGTAATAATTACAGAGCGCGTTATGGCGGGCGGTCCAGCGGCGGCCCCGACAGCAGCGCCAGCTGGCGACGCGGCCCCGCCGACCCGGCGCCGCCGCCCGCTTCTACGGTAAGTTACTTATACTTACCACTTACTATCATCATCAGCATCAGGCCACATCTGTCCACTGCTGGATATACGTAAACCTCACCTATGGCACGCCACTGACCTCGATCTTCAACGAGTTATAGTTGCCACCCGCTTGGTTAGTTTGCATACGAATACATACCTGCCCGCTGATCCTCAATCATTCAAAAACCTATTCGGACTCGGAAGCTTTGTTTTTAATTATGATAAATCCGTGAGTTATTTTATCACGGAAACCTTTACAATTAAAATCACTTTTTTTTATTTAAATGTCAAAAGTAACCGTTCGGAGTATTGTAAATTGCAAAGATCCAAGTCGAAGTAGAGGCATTTTCCGAATCCGAATTTTCTAACGAATGATTGAGAGAACCCTGCTGTAATACCACCGAATATATCAAATAAATAAACTCTTGAATCAAGGAGGATTTAAGTATGAACTCCAGCCTCGTCTTACTTACTAAACCTTCCTCAATATTATTAGCTTACCCGCTGTAAGCTAAATTTTACTTGCGTCGCAGAATACATAATAGTACACTTGGATATAATTAGCCTAAATTTTCTATTGGCATTATCATCATTTGGATAGACGGGTTGGGATTGTTGCACTATGTGGATTGGACTGCAGCCAGTTGTCCAGAGCCTAGTCTCCCTGTCTTACGACTACATTTTTGACCGAATTCACAAAAAAGGAGGAGGTTCTCAATTCGACTGGTATTTTTTTGTTTGTTACCTCAGAACTACGTCGTACCGATTTGAAAAATTCCTTTTTTGTTTGAGAGATACCTCCCGTTTGGTCCCATTCAAATTTTATCGAGACATGGAGATAAACAATATAAGCAAATTTATATACTTAGATGACATGATTATAACTAGCCAGTACTTTGACTATCGCGGCATGTGAAGTCGGTTTTTTCGTTTTGTACGTAAATAATTGACTGTATCACAACATCAGCTGAGATAGTGGTCAAGGGCTATCTACTAAATTTCAGCAACGCGCGCTGTTTTGCAAGAATACTATTCTAATTATTAATATAATCATTATATTATACTAATCAACCGACTTAAAAAAAGGAGGTTCTCAATTCGTCTGTTTTTTTTTCTTTTTTTTTTGTGCTGTGTGTTGTGTTACGCGATTACTCCGTCAATTGTGAACCGATTTGAATGATTCTTTTTTTAATCCTTAGGGTACGTTTCCGAGGTGGTCTCATTGTAATTTCATCGAGATCTGATAAGTACCTCCAGAGATATGACGATAAACGTCTCAAACTTGCTACTGAAATTGACTCGCGGGGCATGGAAGTCGATTGTTTTAGTTTTTAAACTATTATAATTATATCTATTCTATATGTTCTCCAGGAGCGCACATCAGCCTGGCGAAGCAAGGACGCTCCGCCGCGTGACCGCGACGACCGGTTCCGCGACGCACCGCGCGACGCACCGCGCGACCGCGACCGCGATTTCCGTGCGTCGGACCGCGACCGCGACCGCCGTGACGACCGCGCCGGTGAGCGGGACCGCTTCCCGCCGCGGAGGGACGATCGCGACCCGCCTAGAAGAGATGATCGGTAAGCTGACTTCATTGATTAACATATTTGATCTATACAGATAAATAACATTGAAGTGTCGGATGTAATTCCAAATTAACAGCTTTTTACTAATTGCATATGAACTAATTGTATATTACTTGAACTACTTATTGAATAGGTGGCAATAGCCCAATGGATAAGGTGTCGGACTGGCGATCGAGAGGTCGTGAGTTCGGCCCCCATCCTATCCATTGCACTATTGACGTGAACCCACTCCAGATACAAGCATATTTAGCTTAGATGGAGGGGTTAACAAGAATGCTAGTAATGTGCAATACACATTGCGAGTAATCTTTAAAAAAACAAAACTACTACTACTTATTAAACTAAGTGCTTATTGTACAAATGGTACTTACATAAAGAAATACATTTTTAAAATTATGGTCTGTCTGTATTTGTTCCGGCTAATAATATAATATACGGCTGGACCAATAGAAAGACAAAAGTCAAATCATATTCAAATGCTATTATGAAAGTAAAGACTCAATTTGTCGTTTTTGAACACAGGAGTGACAAAATGGCATTAAGAATCCCATTGTATTTGATTTATTTTGTCGTGGAGACAATACTGATTGTATTTGTTGAATGCACTGTTACTTTCTCTTTTGTCCTAGACTGGTTGTTCTGTTCACGTCTCAAGGGGCAAATAGACTAGACAATATAAAACAGTTTGCTTAGCGTTAGAAAGTAGAATGTGTTTAGTCTGACAATATTTACTAGCGCCAATATCAACATGCGCTCATTCTCATTATCACCAAAAGGTAAATTACCACCATCAAGGAGAAAATCCCATTGCTCGTTTTATAGAAATGTTTGAGACATTTCTATAAAACGAGCAATATAGTAATTCCAAATTAACAGCTTTTTACTAATTGCATATGAACTAATTGTATATTACTTGAACTACTTATTGAATAGGTGGCAATAGCCCAATGGATAAGGTGTCGGACTGGCGATCGAGAGGTCGTGAGTTCGGCCCCCATCCTATCCATTGCACTATTGACGTGAACCCACTCCAGATACAAGCATATTTAGCTTAGATGGAGGGGTTAACAAGAATGCTAGTAATGTGCAACACACATTGCGAGTAATCTTTAAAAAAACAAAACTACCACTACTACTAGAAATGTCTCAAATTATACAGTTTGTCACGATCCTGTACCAATCCTATCCAAATTTGTCCCGCGACTAAGGTATTTTACTCTATACTCTATATGAGAAAAAAACTAAAAATATATTATTGAGATAGTTTAGGCAAAAAGCAGTCAGATAACTATAGTTTTACGGCCTTATTAATAAAAATTTGCCTATACGTCTGTTAAACGGTTGTGCAGTTGCACAAAGAATAAGCGCTAAACACGCGTCAATCTATTGTTTGACTAATAAACGTTGAATAGGAGGTGGGTATCTACATAGACGTTTAACACTTTTTTATTTTTCATCTGGCAACTATTAGTCAATTCGTTTAGAAACTGTTTACGTCTTAAATAGTTCCGTAAATTATTATTTCATAAAGTTTACTAATTATTAATATTAGTCATGAAATTTTATTTTAGGAATGCAATATTAATCAAACTACGTTGTTTTTGGAACTTTTTATTGAAATTAGTTGACATAATAGAAAATATTTTCTTTTAGTAGGAGTGAAAGAATTAAAACAAATTTTAGAACGAAACACTCAAATTGACTGTTGTCCTCTGTCTACGCTGTTGACATTGTAGCCATGGAGACCAGCGGTCTCCATGGCTACAATATAAACATGATTGTAGCCATCTTTGAATAAACTGTCAATTTGCAAAGATAATGTAATCACTGCGTTTAGTTTCTTCCGCATAGCTTTTCGTAAACCCGTTATTTGTATTTAAAATGGAAAAACTGAATTGTTCAAAATAATGGATCTGCACGGTCTTCATAATGTTTTCGATTTTTTTATTTGCCTCTTCTAATTCTCTTTCTTTTCTTCTTCTCCCAATGGTCAAATATGTCGAAATAATTTATGTAATCCATTTCAATGAGAACAAATCTAACACATGCAAACGATCCTCAAATGACAGCATACTTTTTGAAGTTTGAAGAATCAAAACGTTTTTTTTACAGAATACTAGACACAGATTCAATAATAGTTACTATTTCTAGACATGATTACAATCAGCTGATAATAGAGAAATCCGCCATTTTAATGCTTAACACACTCGCTAAACTAGGGTCCCAGGCTGTTTAAGAAATGGACAGCCTCCTTTGATAATGGCACATCTGTATACCAACTTTATCCAAGGCTTACGTCAATAATATTTTTATTGGTCAGCTTTTGTGGTATACAACGTGTGTACAGAGTGAAAAAAACTTTATTAGTAAGGCCGATAGTTTATAAAATAGCAAACTTAATATTAAAATTTAATTCAAAGGTTTTAGCTTTTTTAATCTGTTTATAAACACCATTAAATAGTAGTCGCCGTGTTATTACATCATACGGCTCTGTGAACTAAGATAGAAGTATCAACTGTCAACTATCATTCATATCACTGCATTTGTTTGCACAGCCAACTGGCGTCATGACCACAGAGCAATATGGCGGCGTCCACTACGTCCAGCGTATTCGGCAAATGCGCGAGAAATTGTTATATGCAAAATTTTAATGCATTTTATGGCACTTAACGACTGAATAAAAATTTCGTGATTTTTTTGTGGTTCATAAGCACTATAGAATCTAATTGAGACACTTCAAAAATGGGTGTGATACCCTATCTTACTTACTATATATACTATACGTACTTTGTCTTCGACTCTCTTTACTGCTGGTTAACCAACGCTAAGTTTGACCTAGCCTTACAATGCATTGAAAGCATATTTCTTGTTATAGTGACGGGCCAAGACGTGACGACCGCGACGGACCGCGGCGCGACGACCGCGACCGTGACGGACCGCGGCGTGACGACCGTGACGCTCCGAGACGGGACGATCGTCGTCCGCCGCCACCACGTCGGGACGAGAAACGTAACTACCTTCCGCACTCGTTAATTCTTCTTTCTTAACCGACTACCAAAAGGGAGGAGGTTCTCAAGTTTTTTTTGTATGTATGTTACGCGATTACTTTGTCAATTGTAAAACGATTAAAATGATTATTTTTCTTAATCGGTAGGGTACATTTTCAAGGTGGTCCCATTGTAATTTCATCGAGTTCTGATAAGTATCTCCAGAGATATGACGATAAACGTCTCAAACTTGCTATTGAAACTGGACTCGCGGGGCATGGAAGTCGGTTGTTTTAGTTATTAAACTATCTTGATTATTCTTCTTCATTGTTTCCCCAGTCACTCGTTCGCCCACATGTTTGCTTATAGGCACAGAATTAATCATAATACAAGTACTATAGGGTATGGAGGCTAAGTGATGTCACAATAGCGATTGAAGTTGACTGTATTCAAATAAAATTTTAATATCGTCGAAAAATTGTATTTTGCATTAAAAAAAACGAAAAATCTCAGGTAATCTCAGGTTAATATAAACTTATGTCTACCCTCAAATTACATTCTGAACTATTGTTACAGCTCGCGATCCTGATGGCGATGACTGGCAACCCGTCACCAGGCGCTAAACTGGACTACCCACAACTACCCGACGCCATCTTTAATACTCGCAATATGATAAAGCTACCCTCATTTTAGAAGCACGATAAAAACTCGTTTAAATATTATTCTCGTTCGAACGACCGAACCACGTTTGTCGGTCGAGTGTTTATGTCTCAAATAATATAATGAAGTTTAAAGAACCTAAATCGAGATAGAGTGTGAGAGAATTGTGAAGCTTTATCGTATTTGAGTGCAATAAAAATCAAAAGACTTCCAGATGACTAAATGTATCACCCTAGTAATGGCCATTGCATCGCGTCATAAATATAATTCGGTCGCCAACTTCTATTCTAACTTCACATAATAGGCCAATAATTTACTAAATTGGCCTACAAAATGATTTGTCTGGAATGTCTTATTACAAATGTCTTCATACAAAAATAGTGCCTGTCAAATTAATTAGAACAGCAAGCCGTATTCATAAAGCTTGTATAGTGAATATAGTAAATTGTTATACATATAAACATATTTGAATATCCGTACCATTCTCGTTTATTGTGCTTAACATTATTTAATATGCCATTTATTGAATTGCTTAACTCAATGTATGCCTTATTGTATTTGGGATAAGGGTTATATCAATATCTACGGCTACAAATATCACTAAAATGTTTGTAATGTTATGACCATACGACGCGATCTGTAACGGTCGATGCTGTAGAATCTGTTTATGTATTTTAATAAAATATCATGGTATCAAGCAATATGTCTTTTTTCTATCACCTTATTTACCTTAGTTTGTTACGGAATTTTGTAGGTTCCTTAGTTTGTGACAGAATTTTGTTGGCAGATATCCTATCCTTCTAATGCTTTAAATGTTAAAGTTTGTTACTCTATCACGCAAAAACGGCTGAACAGATTTGCATTGGATGAAATATGACACACATATACTTCATAATCCAGAAGACATTTAACGCGGGCAAATACGCGGGGCACGTCTAGTTGTTTTTATGTAAGAATTTTGTTTTTTTTCCATTTTTCCTTCCACTTTCTTCCTTTGTTCCAGTTTCTTACCACTAGATTTACTTACTAGATTCACTAGTACATAATTTATGAAACAAATTCTGACGTCTGTCTGTTCGCGATAAACTCAAAAACTTCTAAACGGATTTTCATGAGGTTTTCATCAAAAGGCAGTGATTCATGAGGAATGTTTAGGGTTTGTGTAAATTAGTAACTATTAGTTTTATTATTAAAATATGACGATGATCGTTTGATTGACAATATTCTACGCAACAAGCTGTTGCAAACATTGTAGGCATGCTCTACCCGTGGAAAGCCGGGACTGGTCGCTAGTATGCAATTAATAATATAAGATGCGGTCGGCTTCCGAATTCTAATAGGTTTTCGAATTATTGAGAATCAGTGGGCTGACGTCATGTTTCAATTCGAATATCAATAGAAAGTACCTACCTACTACACGAAAACTTAAATATGTAGGTATACCTACCAATCGTGGATGGAGTATTAAAGGGATCTGGGATTTAAATAACAATAATAATATGAGAAGGACAAAACTATACAATCACTAGTATGAGAGAGCGAGATGGACAACTTTTTTTTATCCTCTGCATACCTATAAAATTTTATTGTTTGTAGCAAGCTCTGGCACCCAGTTCTAGTGCACCCATTGGCTTTCACCCGTTGTCATGTATAACCCGACCAAATTACGTTGTTTATTTTATCATATAGCTGACATATGTATCACGTTTTCATCATTGTAGTCGGGTTATATCTATAGCTATTTCATTCGCATACGCTAATGTTCTCTCTATTCAAATTTCCCTCTACGCTACCAATACTTATTCTTTATATTATCCCTACTAGGGTACGTAGTACTAGTAATTATTCTGTGACTAGGGACACAACAGCAGCACGATCATAACAAACATGCTATTTTGTATTTACACTAAAATTCCAAAAAAATCCAGTAAAGTCTACATCCTTACTGAGGGTTATGACCTGGACTCGACTATGACTTCTACTTGTCTATATACATGTGACTTTACATCGACCTTTTGACTTGATTCTATAAATAACTATTTTAAAAGGTACTGAGACACTGGCTCAATACACTAACCGTATGGAGCCATATTGAAACAAAAAAAAAATGTTCTGTTCAAAGTCGGGCTCAACAAAAATAACATTGAGATAAAATGATGAAAAGTGAATAAAATAGGCATATAAATGAAGGAAATCGCTGATTCGCGTCATCCGTTCGTTCACATGGTACGAGTCGAGGCCGCTTTCTATAGGCGATTGCCTAGATTTAGCGCTGTAATTAATTACTTAAACGATTACACTCATTACAATGACAAAACCTAGATCGCTAGACGTCTTTAAACAAACATTTACCTACCTGAGGGCCCGGTGGCGTAATCGGTAGAACGGTTGGCTTTGATGCCGAGGTACCGAGTTCAAACCGCCGTGCATCAATGGATTTTTCTGTCGAAAAAATTATGTGCGCTTTTTACAGTGGCCCTCCGGTGAAGGAAAAACATCGTTAAGAAACCAACCAACTAAACCAAAAATCTGTTGCCATTTACATCTAATGTATTCCGGCAGCTATCCTTGAGAGCCAGTTCCCATTCTAGGCCTAGCGTGCTTACCATCTTCGACCGCAGCATCACTTACCTACAGGTGAGATAGTGGTCAAACCTATAAGTCGAAAGCCTATAAGATATAAAAAAACCTATACATAAATAAAGCGTATAGCGGTTTGAAAAGTTAGACGTTTAATAATAAGACTCGTGCATTGTAGCTGGACAGCTGGAGTATTTTCCTTGATCTCATCGTCACTGATCAACAGATGAGACCCTGAGGTAGGTAGGTGGTCAATCCATATATATTTAGATATTTTAGGGTTCCGTACCCAAAGGGTAAAACGGGACCCTATTACTAAGACTCCGCTGTCCGCCTGTCTGTCTGTCTGTCCGTTTGTCACCAGGCTGTATCTCATGAACCGTGATAGTTAGACAGTTGAAATTTTCACAGATGATGTATTTCTGTTGCCGCTATAACAATAAATACTAATAACAGAATAAAGTTAAAAAAATAATAGAGGGTCTCCATACAAGAAACGTGTTTTTTCGGCATTTCACGCCATCTATGAACGCTTAGTTAGGTAAACGTCCCATAGATGGCGTTATATTGAAATGTCGATCCCTAACACCTTTGTTAGATGTTAGATGGCGTTATAAGAAATAAAATGTTTATTAATTAGATATTATTTTTTGCTAGCAAAAAATGATTGTGGTATTTTTTGCTCGGTCTTATAAAATACTGTAGTGTGGTACGGAACCCTACGAGTGCGAGTCCGACTTGCACTTCGCCAGTTTATTTATTTTAATTTGTAGGGTACATTCCCAAAGAGGTCAGATAGCGTCTAACAAAGGTGTTAGGGATCGACATATTAATATAACGCCATCTATGGGACGTTTACCTAACTAAGCGTTCATAGATGGCGTGAAATGCCGTATAAAACACGTTTCTTGTATGGGAACCTCTATTTTTTTTTTACTTTATTCTGTTTTTAGTATTTGTTGTTATAGCGGCAACAGAAATACATCATCTGTGAAAATTTCAACTGTCTAACTATCACGGTTCATGAGATACAGCCTGGTGACAGACGGACAGACAGACAGACGGACAGCGGAGTCTTAGTAATAGGGTCCCGTTTTACCCTTTGGGTACGGAACACTAAAAAGAATACTTCGAATCGATTTACGACGGTGTAATCGCGTAACACATGTATTAGGTACATACAAACGAATTGAAAACCTCCCCCTTTTTGAAAGTCGTTTGAAAATCAATCATTCGCGTGTTGTCCAGAGTGCCTAGTTAGTACGATTTTCTTTACATTCGTAAACGCAGATTTGTATGGATTTATGTATATTCCGTATTATGCACACTAGATGGCGCATTTAATTTCCATACAAATCTGCGTAACGTGATCGAGTAACACTCGCACTAGGCACTCTGGATCCCCATACTATCATTATCAGCCAATTTCCGTCTACTGCTGGACATAGGCCTCTCCCATGGCACGCCACTGAGCGCGATCTTCAGCTATTCGTTTCCAACCGCTGCCAGCCAGCTTGCGTATATCATCGCTCCACCTAGCTGGAGGGCGTCCTACACTGCGTTTGCCGAGCCGTGCCATGGTCTCCACTCTAGAACTCGTCTACCCCAACGGTTATCGGTTCTACGACAAATGTGACCAGCCCATGCCATTTCAGCTTGCTAATCCTCTGAGGTATGTCGATAACTTTGGTTCTCTGACGGATGACTTCGTTTCGAATTCGATCTTTCAGAGAAACTCCGAGCATAGCCCTCTCCATAGCTCGGCGAGCGACTTTGAATTGGTGAACTAGTCGCACCGTTAGTGTCCACGTCTCGGCTCCGTAAGTAATAACAGCACACGACGCACTCGGTAAAGACTTTCGTCTTTAGGCTTTAGGCTTACGGCCCCATTATAGGCCCCATACTATACGAAATGGAAAATGTCCTTACAACCTCAAGAGATGTCATGTATGTAGATTATTCCAAACAATGATGAAATAATGAGCCCATGTTTTGGAATGCGGACTGTGAATGTACTTCGTTGATGTAAGGCTTTGTTCGTATAAGATAGGGTTGCCAACCATACTGTTAAAACAGTAAATATACTTTATTTCACCTCTAATACTGTATACTTTTTTTACTAAAAAGGTATACAAATTACTGTTTACATCCTCACAGGTATCAAGAGCCATGAGATATTATTGTATTTTTCCCTAAAACAGGTGCGCGTGAATATTACGACAAAAATATTTTTATTTTTATTGTCCTACTTCAATAAACATTAATTCTCGCACAAAAAGTTGGCAACCCTATTAAGACTGTCACCATAGACCCTCACACAATACCCGACTCCAGTAATACCACAAAAAATTTAATTGTGAGTAATTCCATCAATAATTTTAGATCTCGTATACCTATTTAATCTGAGGTACCTACAGATATTATGTCATCTCGTAGATGGGAGTCTTCTCTCTCTACGTGTATTCTCCTTAATGATAGCCCTCCCACAAGACTATGACGTCTCAAAGACTTGTTTGAAACTTCATACTTTGTTTATACTTCATATTACATATACATACTTACATAAAATGCACGCCTTTATCCCGTTGGGTTTCATTAGGCAGAGACACTTCTTTCCACATGCTATGATCCTGACATAGGTGACTTTTCGTGTCTTATAATTTCATGGGCGCCTTTCTAATACATGCTCGCTGGTTATAGGTACTTTTAACTTGGCCTGTCTTTATAACGGGAGGCCGTGATACTTTATATTAACGTAATGTAAAGGTCAATCCACATTGACGCAGAGTCAAAGCTCAGTGGAGAACCTTAGGAACCAAGCACGAATCCATCTTAGACCGCATAGTTTAACATCAGGCGAGATAGTGATCAAGTGCTTGGTGGTAGGAGACATTACGATGCAGCGTAGGTAATTACGCAGTGCGACGAAATCTCCTATTCACGTCCTTGGTTTATTTCCGTCCACCGCCGAAGCCTGCCCCCACGTGGTGGTAGACGGGAATACTTTTATGTGCCACCACTTTTAGGCTTCGATGGCAGACACAGACGGTCATATTCTTATGCCTATCTGCCACCACATAAAGGTTTCAGTGGCAGACGGTCATACTCTTATGCCTACCTAGGCTGCCAACATGGAATGTGGAATATAGGCCTAAGTATTTATATTAGGATTATGCCATACATTATGTAAGTATGTGAATATTGTCAACCGACTTCCAAAAGGAAGGAGGTTCTCAATTCGTCTGTATGTTTTTTTTTGTGTTTGTTACTCGATTACTCCGTCAATTGTGAACCGATTCAAATGATTCTTTTTTTAATCAGTAGGGTACGTTTCCCAGGTGGTCCCATCCCATTGTAATTTTCAAATTCAAATTCATCTAAGTGGTCTGGAAGGGATTGTTTTATTTATGCGATAAGATCGCCGATTGTAAATAACTAATTAGGTTGTTGATATATTTAGATATTATGTAATTTTTGGTAATACCTACAATAAAGTGTTTTCTCCTAATATATTCTGTTACGCCATATGAACGCAGCCTCAGCCAACGTATTCAATAACCAATGGCATATTCAAAACATATCGATCTCGAGAAAATGACGAACTATAACAAACGTAGCTGAGATTGTTGATACTCGCGTTTCCTCTGAAACTGAATAATAAGCGATAAGAAATACTTATTAGTTACGAAAAATACAAAGCAGATATCCAGGTAGCACTGTACCCTTAGTACGAGTTTTCATACCAAACTCGATATAGTATATCGAGCAAATTTTGTATGAAAAACAGTACAGCGCCTCTAGTGGTTACTACACTTAACTAAATTTAGACTAATCAGGGAGCCAGAATAAGTCGAAAACTATGTGAGATCTGTCAAAAGCGTTTACGATAAAAACTCGTACTAAGGGTACTGATTCCATTTAGCTCATTGCGTTTACCTAGCTACCATTCTAGTGCATATTACATATTAGTTTGTTGCTATTCAGGGAGTTCTTTGCCTTGATTTTTTAGGGTTCCGTACCTGAAAATGATAAAGGTGCCCTTACATGATCACTTTGTTGTCCGTTTGTCTGTCTGTCTGTACGTCTGTCAAGGCCCTTTTTCTCAGGAACGCGTAGAGAAATCAAGTTGAAACTTATATCAGATACTCAAATACTCGGGTCACTTTCGGCTGTGTGATTTCACAAGGGAATCAAAACCTATATTGTAAAACTGTGCCTATAGGGTGCTTCCCTTTGACCTAGATTGATGAAATTTAGCAAGATGCAAGGTCTTGATGCAGAAATAAAGGAAAAATCTGAGAAACGTAAATATGTAGTTTAATAACAAAAAAATAAGTGAATTTACTTTTACAAACTTATTATTTGCGGTCGGTTCATGAACAATGTCTGGGCATCGTTCTAGGGATCGAACTGCAAAGTTAAGTTTGTTTTAACAAAGTCAAAGTCAAAGTCAAAGCATTTATTCAGTATATGGGCAAATTAAAAATTAGCACTTACACACGTCAAATAACATTAAATAGATCATATTCAACAAAAAATATAGATATAACAGAAACATAACGCTTTGAATTTACAAAAAAAAAAAACAAAGGTATTGAGCCATTCAGCTTTCATCTAGACGTTGAACGTCACACTTAAAACACATGTTTAATTCCCCTTATTAATGTAGGGTTGCCAACCGTACCATTACGTGCACCCGCAACCCAGTGCATGTTTCAGTACTTCAGACAATTTTTATCCAAAAAATTGTGAAATAATGAAACATAATAGATAAATAAAACGCAGACTAATTGCAGTACAAATCATGTTCCGAATGGAACTGATTGTCCGACTATTATATATATACAAATTTGCACGGAAGCCTCGGAGCGCGAGTTAAGTCGCACTTCACCGGTTTTTATCAACGGACTTCCAAAAAGAAGGAGGTTCTCAATTCGTCTGTATGTAATATATATATGTCAATTGTGAACCGATTCGAATGATTTTTTTTTATAGGGTACGTTTCCGAGGTTGTCCCATAATAATTTCATCGAGATCAGATAAGTATCTCCAGAGATATGACGAAAACGTCTCAAACTTGCTACTGAAATTGACTCGCGGGGCATGGAAGTCGCTTGCTTGAGTTTTTAAACTATATTAATTATTTTTATCAGATAAGCCAGTGATTGACCACTGTCTGGTCTCACCTGTAGTCACTTCGACTCTCCTTTCTCCTCTTTCACACTGTCCTCCCCAGCCCTGTAGACCCGAGTCCCAAGTATTTGATATAAATTTCAACTTGATAACTCTACACGTTCCTGAGAAATATGCTGTTGACAGACGGAAAACAATGTGATCCTGGGTCTGGGTTTACTTTTTTCTTTTCGAGGTATTGGACCCTAATAAGGCTAGGCCCAATAAGGCTGAGTTGCACCATTTTATTTTAACCGTAACTATATCTATTAACCGGTGTTTTATATGGATTTTGACAGATTTTTGACGTTTGTTATAGTTAAAGTAAGACGGTGCAACTCAGCCTAAATATAATAACATAATATAAACATTACGAAATACCTACTCTTATAGTAAGTACCTACCTGGGTATTTTAGCTATTAATACCTAAATTAACAAATGTCACCGCGTGGTGTGAATCCGTTTTAAAACTGAGTAAAAGGAAATTGTGCACATAATATTGTAAAGGATTTATATTATAACAAAATTGTGTTTCGGAAATACCTTAAATGTTTTGCGTAATGGTAAATTCATTGTACGCGTCAGTACTTAGGTCATATTATTTGCTTAGAATTTTTAGAAGAAGGTAATGATACGTTTACTACTTTGATACGTGACTAATTATTACAACATAGCAAATATATATTTTTTAAACTTATTATAAAAAGAAGACAATAATGATATCTATTTTTAGGGTTCCGTACCTCAAAAGGTAAAAAAAGGAACCCTTATAAGATCACTTTCTTGTCCGTCTGTCTGTTTGTCTGTCCGTCTGTCTGTCCGTCTATCTGTCTGTCTGTCCGTCTGTCCGTGTGTCACCACTGATTTTCTCAGGAACGAATACTGAAGTCCATAGTCCCTATTGGGTGTATAAATCCAAGGTCTTGAGTCAACATATCACTTTTTTTTTTTTAATTCGTTATAGGCTAGCGTTTGACCACTATCTCACCTGTTGGTAAGTGATGATGCGGTCGAAGATGGTAAGCACGCTAGGCCTAGAATGGGAACTGGCTCTCAAGGATAGCTGCCGGAACACATTAGATGTTTGGTGACAGAACTGACAGATTTTCTAACTTGATTGGGTGGTAGCTGGCCAGGCGGACACCAATTGTGTCCTACCACCATGCGAAGGTTGTTGGTTTCTTAACGATGTTTTTCCTTCACCGGAGGGCCACTGTGAAGAGCGCACATAAATTTTTCGATAGAAAAATCCATTGGTGCACGGCGGTTTGAACTCGGTACCTCTGGCATCAAAGGCAAGCGTTCTCCCGATTGCGCCACCGGGCCCTCAAATAATATATGGCCAAATTTAGATTTTCGAATTGACAATTTTAGGTCAACCGGAAGTACCCTATAGGTTTTGGGTCGAAAACCTATAGGGTACTTCCCGTTGACCTAGAACCATGAACTTTGGCAAGAAGCAAGGTCTTACAGCACAAATTAAGGAAAAAATCCAAAATAATCCGTTAGCAAGGTCTAACAGCACAAATTAAGGATAAAATCCAAAAATAAGAAAAGTTGAAAATTATAGGGCCCCATACATACATAGTTAAGGCCAATTAAGGTAGACCTCTGAGTTATATTAGCGCTCATACAATTTAGAGGTCTAGCTTAATTGGTAATAACCAACGTTGGTACGGAAGCCTCGGTGGGCGAGTCCAACTCGACTTTGCCGGTTTTTATTTTTTGGTTGATAGGTGACTTAATTTAGAGTGTTCTTAGTTTTGATTTATGAAAATCTGACCAAGTGCGAGTCGGACTCACACACGTAAGGTTCAGTACCACAGTACAACATTTAATAAGATTAAACAAAATAGTCCGGTTTTTAATATTTTTAATTATAGCGGTAAGCGGCCATAGTAATACATATATTATGAAATGTCAAGTGTCTACCTATTGCGGTAAAAAATATACAGCTCTGACGGATGGTCGGACTGACAGGCAAACAGCGAAGTCTCAGTAATAGGGATACGTTAGTACCCATTGGGTACGAAACCCTAAAAATAACTCAGAGAGTATTTAACAGAAGTTTACTCGTGCTGCATGTAAAGTACGTGTAAACAAATGTAAAGCACGCCCTAGCCCTTGAGCCTAAACGGCTTGTTGTATTTTTATGTGAGTGGTGTCAATAGATTCGTACCTTAGTCGTGAAAGTGACACTGGGTATATAAAAAAAAACAAGGATTTTTGGCGCCAAAAAGTAATCTCTAATAAAGAGATGAACATTGCGGTTCGACTATTCGGAAGGAAAAACAAGTCACGCGTTGAAGTCTGTTGTATCGCAAACATGCAAATTGGGATTAGCAAAACAATATGTTTTATCGGAGTTTGGAATACTTTAATCACTTAATTTTTATCACGCAATCGAGTTTTTTGTTCCTAAAATAATTAACTTGTTTTAAAGACAATAAAGTACCTACTTATTATTTAAAGTATTGCTAATCCACCCCGTGATTCTCCATCATTCGAAAGCAAATTCGGATCCGGAAACTGCCTTTACTTCGACTTGGATCTTTGCAATTCACATTCACAATGCCCCAATGCAGTATTTCTATGAAAAAGATTTAATCTGAGGAGACCGTGTGGTGCCCTGTCACGTCACTTTATAATTGACAAGTGGTGACGTGTTTTGCAAATTAAAATTTCCCACGCTTTTTTTGCATTTTTCACATAATATTGTAACACATTTAAGAGTATTTTATTTATAAAAAAATGTTTAACAAACAACACCAGCACAATAATGATTCCAAAATAAATGATTTCAAGTAAATTGTATACTACATGCATATTCCCTATTTAGATATACCCAGTGTCACTTCCACGACTAAGACGAATCTACTGACAGCACTCAAATAATAAAAAAATATATATATACGCGTCGACTTGATAACCTCCTCCGTTTTTTTTTCGTCGGTTAAAAAATACGACAAGCCATTTAGGCTCTTCTATCACAAATCTTAATAAGAGGAAATACTAAAATAGTTAAACCTAGGAATGTGGCTCAGCGGGACCTCGCAGGATGTCCGTATATACGACTATACAGTGTAAAATAACAAAATGCAACGGAAATAATTAAAATACCCTTAACAAATTTTACCTAACAATATTAAAAAAGGTACCTACGTAGATCTAACAATACCTGTCTAAGTATGAGTTACATTCCTTCCTGATTAATAATGAGGTAAGTAAAAGTTTATGTAAAATACGTTTCTTGTATGGGGACTTTTTACTTTATTATATTATTATTGTTTATTTGTTGTTACAGCGGCTGAAATTTAAGTATGTAGATAGCCTAGATTCTGGAATAATATATAGGGTACTCTTTATCCCGACATTTCTACAGGAATAATGTCTACGCGGGTAAAACCGAGGGGCACAGCTAGTATATTTATAATTATCTGTGCTAGAGTTGGTTCATCTAGTTGCAGCTTCAGCGTTTTATTCGAAAGACAGAATAGTAGGTACAGTTGCGCTGTGAGTATCCAATATACAACGTCATGTTTCGCTGCCGTCACTTACACCTTACACTTTAGACCATTTTTAACCGACTCTACAAAAGGAGGAGGTTTCTCAATTCGACCGTATATATGTTTTTTTTTAATGTTTGTTCGCGGATAACTTCGTCGTTTATGAACCGATTTTGAATATTATTTTTTGTTCGAAAGGAGATATCCTAAGTGTGGTACCATGGTAATTTTATTGAGGTATGATAAGTATCTCCAGAGATATGTAGATAAACACCTCAAAATTGGTACTTAAAATTAATAGCGCGGCATTGAAGTCGGTTCTTGCTAGTTTTTTAAACGATCTTATTATATAAATTACAATCCATACCTATGTAAAACTGTGATTCCACCGTTATTAAGGGTGGCGCTTAATGGGGATCACAAGGCTTTGCCCTTAGAACACGTATTACTTGTTCGGCGGCTAAACAGACAATCTTAGGTTGGAATAAGTTTAAAAACTTAAACAACCGACTTTCATGCAGTGCAAGTAAGTTACAGTTGCATGTTTGAGACGTTTATCGACATACTCGTATCTCTGGAGATACTTTGGGATATCTCTATTCCAACAAAAAAAGAATCATCAAAATCGGTTCATATACGACGAAGATATCCGCGAACGCAAATTGAGAAACCTCCTCTTTTTTGAAGTCGGTTAAAAAAGAGTAGGTACTTAAAGTAGATACTCGATTTATCCATGCTAAGATTGTCTGGAATAAATTGCTATACGCGATAAGACCGCCGATTGTATTGTCATACTTGTAACGTTACGAGTAAGTAACATTGTTCTTTAATTCCTTGTTTCTTTGTATTGCACTAAAGTAAGTATATAGGTATACATAAATACACTCGAAAAATAACCCTTCTTCTGACGCAGGCGGGTAAAAACTAACGTGTATGGCAGTAGCAACTTCCCACCAATGCTACGAAACGCTCTACCAGTTATGTAGTGACCAGTCTTTCCAAATCACTTTGTTATGCTATTGGGAATTGAGGCATTTGAGGATTGAGTCTTTAGGCCACAGAACACTATTACTCACGGGGAGCTTGAGGCCATCTATATGATACCTACCTATGCACGCCAGTCTCTACCACGCTGCCGTGCCGTTATCACGTCGGCTCTCTCACCAATAAACCGGTACCGAAATCCGTTTCCAAACAATTAATCAAACACAAAATACCTTCGAAGAAAGTGTTGTGCCTCTATGTGTTGCTGACGGATTTGCAAAATGAACGTAAGTTAACTTTTTGTTTACGTCCGATTTCTAATTTGAAAGTGAACCAGTAACATTGTTCTTTAGTTCCTTATTTCTTTGTAGGGTGGTTGTATTGCACTTTAGTTTTTAAAGTCTATCCATTTGAAATACTGTAGAATGCGAGATGTATGAAATGGCTGAACCAATTTTCATGTAACTTTCATGTATAAATTACTTAGTGACGTTGTCGTACGATCTAAATATCTATCAATATTGTGAATCAGAATAAAATATTGAACGTATCCGAATAGGTACACAAGCTGTGTACAAATGCGAAAGTAAAGTTTGGTAGATTAGGCAGTTCCTCACGGACCACGGTCAAAAAGTTTTCAATAACATGCATGGTAGGTAGGTATTATGACATGGAATAGGAAAGAATACTTTTGATTATGAGCGAAACCATGAGGTGCAGAGAATACAGTAACTACGTAAGATAATAATGATATAGGTACATATACGTATATATAGGTATATATATATATATATATAGGTATATATATATAAGCTGTACCCTTAGTACGAGTTTTCATACCAAACTCGATATCGTATATCGAGCAAATTTTGTATGAAAAACAGTACAGCGCCTCTAGTGGTTACTACACTTAACTAAATTTAGACCAATCAGGGAGCCAGAATAAGTCGAAAACTATGTGAGATCTGTCAAAAGCGTTTACGATGAAAACTCGTACTAAGGGTACAGCTTATATATGCCTATATATTGTTGCCTAACAAGCGTTGATTGATTGTTAGTTTGTTTCCCCTTCACGTTTAGACGTGAAGGGGTCGTTGTTCTAATTGGCTCTACCTACTTCGATGTACTTATTATGTAATTAACATTTCTCTATCTTTGGAAATCTGAAAAGATAACTGAATCAGAAAAACCCCTTTCTTTATTAACCGACTTCAAAAAAAGGAGGAGGTTTCTCAATTCGACCGTATATATATATATATATATATATTTTTTATGTTTGTTCGCGGATAACGTCGACGTTTATGAACCGATTTTGATTATTCTATTTTTGTTCGAAAGGAGATATCCCAAGTGTGGTACCATGGTAATTTTATCGAGGTCTGATAAGTATCTCCAGAGATATTGAGATAAACATCTCAAAATTGGTACTGAAAATGAATAGTGCGGCATTGAAGTCGGTTCATTTTTAGTTTTTAAACGATATTATTTTGGTTGCTATCGCACAAACACGATATTATCTAAAGGCCTGTTCCACCAGGTTCTGATAAAGTTTGAGTTAGGTACCTATCTGACAAATAAAACCGTAGGTATACGTTGTAGTTTCATATCTGGCAGATATAGGCTTATAGGCTATCTATCGGATGTATTTCGAAATGTTCACTCGCTCTAAATGTAACAAAATAATGAGTGTTATTTCCAACACACCTAATTAAGCTATTACGGCATAATTCAACTTTGATATAAAAAAAAATGACATCGACCAAAAATAAACATTCACGTTCGCTGCTGAAAACACACACCGTGCGTTTTTTCCATTTTTGGTATCGGAAGTAAAATTTAAAAAATATATAATACATTTTTATTTTAAATTATTTTTTTCACACGGGGTGCGTGTGACCTTCTGCTGTTGGATTTTAGTTTTTATTTGATGCCACACCTACGAAAAAAAATATTATAATAATTAAAAAATATGCGTAAAAGTGCCGCAGTTTACTTTGGCTCAAGTTAATGAAGTGTTGTGAAACTTACTGCTGTTCTTAATTTCTCTACCTCTACATAATTTAAGATAGTTTACTTAACAAAAAAAATATTTCATATGCCGCGCTAGTTGTTTTCAGTAACATGTTTGAGGTGTTTATCTCTATATCCCTAGAAATAATTATCAGATCCCGATACAATTACAATAAATGGGAAGTTTACTCTCTCAAACAAAAACAATAATTTTCAAAATCTGTTAATAAATGACGGAGTTCTGAGGTACCAAACATAAAAAAAAAAGAAAATAAAATATGGCCAAGTTCAAGTCGGACTCGCACTTGTAGGGTTCCGTACCACACTACAGTATTTTATAAGATCGAGCAAAAATACCACTATCATTTTTCGCCAGCAAAAAATTAATAATTAATAAACATTTTATTTCTTACAACGCCATCTAACGTCTAACAAAGGAGTTAGGGATCGACATTTCAATATAACGCCATCTATGGGACGTTTACCTAACTAAGCGTCATAGATGGCGTGAAATGCCGAAAAAAACACGTTTCTTGTATGGGGACCCTCTATTATTTTTAACTTTATTCTGTTTTTAGTTTTTGTTGTTATAGCAGCAACAGAAATACATCATCTGTGAAAATTTCAACTGTCTAACTATCACGGTTCATGAGATACAGCCTGGTGACAGACGGACAGACAGACAGACAGACAGACAGACAGACAGACGGACAGCGGAGTCTTAGTAAAAGGGTCCCGTTTTACCCTTTGGGTACGGAACCCTAAAAAACAGTTGAAGTGAGTACCTCCTTAGTTTTTTTGTAGCTGGTCGAAAAAAAATAAAATGAGAAAGCCATTTCTCCAATCGATTTGTTTACATCCGGCGTGATCTTCTGCGGTAACCAATTCGGTAGTATTTGCGTTATTTTTTTTTACCGAACTGGGTAGCACTTGACCACTATCTCACCTGATGTTAAGTGATGATGCGACCGATGATGGAGCGTGCTTACCCAGAAGATACCTATTGAATCGTGATTTTAAGACCCCGGACTTAACCGGAAACACAGACTCAGGCAGGGCATTCCATTACCTGGCGGTTCGTAAGATGAACTTGAATGAAGAAGATGCAAATCACTTTTTTTTTGTTGGACTACCTACTATCGAAGGTCCAGTTCCTTTGTCTCGCCGCCCTTTCTTCATTTCCAGACCATAGTCCGCATGGGATGGATGACGTGTGATGAGATACTGAGAACTGAGAACTCATTCTAATCTATACTAATATTATAAAGAGAGAACATGTGTATTTTTGTATGTTTGTAATAATTTGGCTCAAAAACTACAGGACCGATTTAAAAAATTCTTTCACTAATATATAGAATGGACTTTCGGAATGAAAATAGGCTATATATTATCCCGTTTAAATCAAAGGTACATTCAAGGAGACCTAATTTACAACCTAAGTCGACTAAAAAACGGCCAAAAAAACACGTTTCTTACGAACGCTGCTCAATTGAAAATAGATGGAAGAATATTTTCTATGGAAGAGTTGTACAACTTAATAAGACCTACAAAAAAGTCCGCGACAGCATATGTCTATCTTTTAAGGTTGACTCACAGTAACCATTTAAATTTTTAATTTGTTGTAAAAAAATATTACATAATTTCCAAGGCTATTTTCAAGTATATAGTATTAATCTTTATCCAAATAATTACGTTAATTAGCTTGACCACATATTATAAATTAAAATTGTCCTTTACAGTATATAATTCAAATGAAAACTCTAGAAGATATCACGGATTTCACATACACGCATCGCAAAATTAATAAAATATCTGCAGTGAAACCACAGATTAGGTCATAGTTACTAAGAAAATATTATTATAAGCGATGCCACAGAATAATGAATAGTTCAAGTAATGTCCCAGCATCAGGTCAATGCTTCCATGTTCTTACAATATCGTTGAAGAAGAAGATTTTCGAATTGATCAGACCTATGAAAGTTGATTTCATAGCGCAATTAACTAGAAAAAAGCTCATAGTTTTATAACGATTGAACGAATTTTCATGAATCAAAGCAAAGAACACTCTCGATGAAGACATCTATCAAACAAAAAAAAAATCAATACTAAAATCAAAATCGGTTCATGCGGTTGGGTGCTAAGATGCTACAGACAGACACACGTTAAACGTATAATACCCCTTCTTTGATCCCATGATTTGATTGATTTTGATTCAATGATCCCATTACCTCTGTACGAAAACCCATGATTCATAAATGCACAAAAAACTTTCATTGGTAGGTATATAGCTAGGATTAGAACCAACGACCGTCGGGTCAGAATCAGGGTAACTATCCTTTACGCCAAAGGGCCGTCCAATATCACTAAGTAAGTATTATAAAACAAAGTCCATCACTGCGTCTGTCTGTTCGCAATAATCTTAATAGCTACTAAACGGATTATCATGCGGTTTTCACCAATAGCCAGAGTGTTTAGGTGCATAATTCGTTAAGGTTTTGTGTAAATTGGTTGAAATATGACGATGATTGTTAAATATGTTAATATTTTATGTTTGATGCAACAAACTGATGCAAATTTTGTAGGCATGTTCTACCCGTGCGAAGCCGGGGCGGGCTGCTAGTCGTATATATATTTGAATTCGAGAGCCTCATTTTGAATTTAGAATATGCCCCCTTGTCACGAACTTTGACAGTTGATAATTGAATGAACAAAATGAACTGAATGACGGGGACGCCGCCATGCAAGCTGTAATCTCCATTTCTGTCATTTCGTTCATTTGAATCACTATCAAATTTCGTGATCCCGCTGATGGTTGCGGAAACTTTTCCTATTATAGCATCACTGATTTTACCAAATCGAAAAAACCAAAAGTTTCAGATCGGAGCATAGATCCGAGTCGAAGGAGAGGCATTTTTAAAACAGAATTGGTTTTCAGTCAAACAGGAACATTCTTATATATTGTTACTATATAATGTAAAATATGGTCATGCTAAGCGAGTGTGAGTACCAATACAAACCAACTGGTTTAATGGTACAATATTTATTAAAAAACTGTACTTTTCATGTGTATCTGAATAAATAAATAATAATTCACAAACAAAATCTACGCTTTTGAGTTAGGACACATTTATATAGACTACACTAATAATATTGATGATGATAATGAAAGTATTTTCTTAGGTACACTTTCAGACAACAAAAATAATTTCATAAATGTTCATCTTCGTCGCCTATTTGGCATAAAGCACAAACTGTACAAAACCATCCAAGAAGGAAAAAACATGACGCCTAGGAGGTCAAGGATCATAACCATACGAAATTGAGCTTTATCGCCTTGCAATAATGTCCACAGCAGTGGTGTTGGAGTAAGCAATGTGGACAATAACATCACCTTGCCATGCTCGGCTACAGAATGTCGAACTTTCACGCAAATAATTTATGAATATCGACCAGCTTCAAGGAGGTTACCTAGCGAATGTTTTTATGTTGCCCTAGTTTAATTTTGTTATTGTTTACGCTTTCACGCATTATCCTAGAACTAGTCATTTGTGGAAAGAGCTGGAAAAGAAGAGCCGAAGATCGGGCTCAGTGGCGCATCTTGGGAGAGGACCAGGGAGGACCAGGGAGGGAGAGGACCAGGAGGGAGGAGTCCAGCAGTGGACTGACACCGGCTGATGATGATGATGAGTAATTTGTAAAGGAATTCTCCTTCATCATCATCATCGTTAGCCTATCTCTGTCGATTGCTGGACATAGGCCTTACTTATGGATTATTATCTGTTCTGTGCCTATGGCACGCCACTGAGCTCGATTTTCAGCTCATTGCTTCTAATCTATGCCAGCCAGCTTGCGTATATCATCGCTCCATCTAGCTGGAGGGAACCCTACATTACCTTTACGGAGGGCCGTAGTCTCCACTCTAAATCACGTCTACCCCAACGGTTATCGGTTCTACGACAGATATAACCAGCCCACTGCTACTTCGTATAAGATAGTAAGAAATATAAAATAAAGCGAAAACGAAATTAAAAGAAAACAAAGTTTGTCAAATTTATCCTGTACAGTGTCACAAAGAGAATATAAATACTACGTATCAGATCATTGCGTACATTTTGAAAACTTGAATCTGTTGAGTGTCTAGGGAATATAACATAGTTTTTTTTTAAAGAAAAAGCCTCAGTGTTCGGCCCATTTGACCGTGACGAGATAACCTGACTTTTACAGAAAGGTGTTGATAGGTGCTTATATTAGTTTTACATCTAAGATCAATAATTACTAAAGTAATTATTCCTCTGAGTTTTACATACTCACATCTCCGCTAGTAAAGGAGTTCCATGTATGCCCATATTGCCCATGCCGGGATTCGAACTCGGTACAGCGACGAGACGAGAGTTGCAGATTGTGAATTGCTAAATATTTTAAACAGACTTCAAAAAAGGAGGAGGTTCTCAATTCGTCGGATTTTTTTCGGTTTCATAAAAAAATAAAAGCAATATAAAAAATGTACAAATAAAATCCATGAAAAAAAAGTCTAATCGACCGATTTGACTTTTTTTTCATTTGTTTGAGAGGGTATACTTCCCAAGTGGTTCCATTTAAATTTTATCGAGATCTGATTGTCTCCAGGAGATATGGAGATAAACACCCTAAACTTGGTACAGAAAATGACTAACGCGGAATATTAAGTGAAGTCAGTATCTAAACATTTTTTTGATTAAAAATTGTAAAATCAGTACTAATTTTAATGTCCGATTAGAGCTGCTATGTTGTTAAAATTCTGTATTATTTTCTATAGCAAAATACATACATACTCATGTTTTGAGTCATCCATTACACACTAAGTAAAGTTGTCTGGCGGGTCTCAGCCTAACGTTTTAGTTGGCGAGTTCCTTGAAAATTGGCTTAGGTCATCAAGTTTATAACGTAAGTTCATCCTTATACGTAAAATAACGTTATAGTTATATGTAAATAAGTAAAAGAAATGTATTCATTTTATTTAACTTATTAAGTACTAGCAGCGCCTCGCGGTTACACCCGCGTATATCCCGCACCCATGAGAATACAGGGATAAAATAAAACCTATATTACTCGCTGATAATGTAGCTTTCCGTTAGTGAAAGAATTTTTTAAATCAGTTCAGTAGTTTTTGAGTTAAATCGTAACAAACAAACAAAAAATGAAATCTTTCATCTTTATTATAATTATTATACTTTAGATTAATTAACTTATTATAAAGTGGTAGCGATTGAACGCCATTTTATGGTTTGGACTGACGTCATAATAAGGATAAATTAAATTTATCTTGTGATCAGCGAATCGCAATCGAACGCGAGATATGAAATCTGGCCAATAAGTTATCCATTTTTGTAAGTACTTGTCCATGATCTCACCTAAAAGATTATGGTCATCTACTGTCTATCATTATAATTTTTAACAAATGTATGCTGTTGGTCTCTGCAGTCTGTACTGGCCTTTAACTATAGCTTTTTTTTCATGGTATAAGGGAACAGGACAAGCACGACGCTCGCCTGATGGTAAGCTATGACGTCTACCTTTTACAGATACAGCGGCATGCAACATTCTGGACAGCCAGTATTTTGCATGTCACTGCACTGCGCCTGTTATCTTGAGACATAAAGATGTTGAGTCTCGCATGCCCTGTAATTTCACTGAACACCTTGCTATTTCAACCGAAAAACATTCCTATTTCACGGCTAAAAATTAATTGGCAAAGTGGTGGTACTGCCCTAGGCGGACTAGCAGAAGTCCAAACACTACAAAGCTTCCCTCAAGGTCTAGTTCTGTGGTAGATGGATTGAAATCGAAGCATAAGAATGAGAATGAAGCGAAAACAGTAGACGTTGGATCACCGTCTAACGCAAATATCCAATGATACGGTGTTCCGGAAAAAAATGCTAAGGATATCATAATAGAGAGAATTGTTTATATTATTTGTAATATTATCAAAATAAAGACTGAGATCTTAGCCATACTGTCCGTCGTTTCTTTTAGTTAATCACAACTTTTCTGCGTTATTAAAATTCCTATGAACAAGAACAAGCTAAGTAAACCATTTTGGAAGACAGTTTGGATAGTTCCGCTATATGGAATGGAATAAAAAGAAAGTTGGCCTGCGCCTCATCCCACTGCCATCCATTTCCACAAATTCCAGACAAGCACGAGTCCATCTTAGACCGCCACGTCACTTCACATCAAAATTTTACGGTAGATAAATCATCTGGTCATATTCTTAAAATAAATAGTCTAAGATAATGTAAGTTTGACGTGTTTCAGTATCACGTCACGTATCAAGATTTCTCCAATAAAATCACGTATATTTACGTAACAAAACCATAACATAGGAGTGTTACATAAAATTACCGATAACAGCAGACCCTTTCGCAATTGACTACAGGCACATTTTAAATATTTTCTTTACTGTATTATAAGTATACTACTATTGGATAGAAGATTAACTAGTATAAACTAAGATTTAAATCGGCCCCTGGGATCAGTGTTTGTCGACGATGAAAGGGCCATCGACGCCATTGAAACCTAGTCTCAGTTTATATTATGTTACTCTTTGCCTAGGCTGTTCTGAAATCTTTGGAACGATATCAAATCGACAAATGCAGACAGGTATCTTTAAATGCCGCTACCAATGTACCATGGCCATTCAAATCCAGAAATGTCATCGGCCTCCAAAGAGATTACAGCAAATATTTGCTGTAATGTCTTTGTCGGCGTCAGACACGCCGATTAGATTATGATGCATCCTGGTGTCAGACAAGGAGATATTAATTGTATCTTCCACATAGTTCACATATGCTTTGGAGGATTATGTTCAAAACGCTGGACTGGAAAGGACGTGGAATCAATATAAACGGCGAGTATCTCTCACACGACATCTTCATCGTTGCAGAAACGAACGTGACGAAACGAGTGATATTCATTTATAATTAGTTATTACGCCTCTGCTTCATTCACATTAGTACCAACCTTTTCGGCCAAAATCCGCCACTTAGATAGGATACAGTCTGAATTTTATCACACACGACATAGGCCTCTCTTATAGCACGCCACTGAGCTCGATCTTCGCCTGCATCCTAGAATCTAGCTGTCCTTTTCCAACCGCTACCCTGCGAATATCGTCACTCCACCTAGCTGGAGGGCGTCCTCACTGCGTTTGCCGAGTCGTGGTCTCCACTCTAGAACACGCTTACTCCAACTGAATTTTATGAATTTTATAATAATAATCATTTATTTCAGAAGCTAAACTTCCATAATTTTACTTTTTACAAGCTTTTATTTAACTTGCAATGTATGTATGTATGTATGTATGTATGTATATATGTATGTTCGGGTGGAATCTTGGAAGCTAAATTAGACCCACTTCGCGATGTCCGATTGGACTCAAATTTGGTGTACTTATGTATCTTCGGTGACAATACAATGATATGGTACCATGGAGCTGGTCCGATGATGGAGACGGAAGGTGGCCAAGGCATCTCTGTATCTCTGTGATAAAACAACATAACCCCACCGAGTATGGGCTCGATCGATTTGTCTTGAAGAGAACTTTACGCCTAGGTGATATCCAGTGTCTGATGATGAAGCTGGAAGGTGGCCACGGCATCTCTGTGATAAATCATCATAACCCTACCGAGTTTGGGCTCGATTGATTCGTCTTGAAGAGAACGATTCACCTAGATGATATCCAAGGTCTGATGATGAAGCTGGAAGGTGGCCACGGCATCTCTGTGATAAATCAACGTAACTCTACCGAGTTTGGGCTCGATTGATTCGTCTTGAAGAGAACGATTCACCTAGATGATATCCAGGGTCTGATGATGAAGCTGGAAGGTGGCCACGGCATCTCTGTGATAAATCAACGTAACTCTACCGAGTTTGGGCTCGATTGATTCGTCTTAAAGAGAACGTTTCATCTAGATGATATCCAGGTTCTGATGATGAAGCTGGAAGGTGGCCACGGCATCTCTGTGATAAATCAACGTAACTCTACCGAGTTTGGGCTCGATTGATTCGTCTTTAAGAGAACTTTACACCTAGATGATATTTAGTGACTGCCATGGTGATGAAGCTGGAAAGTGGCCACGGCATCTCTGTGATAAAATAACGTAACCCCAGTGAATTTGGGCTCAAATGTTCCGTCTTGAGAAGCACTTTACACTTAAATGATAGCCAGGATCTGATGATGAAACTGTTAGGTGGCCATGGCATTTCTGTTATAAAGCAACATAGCCCCACCGAGTCGATTCGATCGAGCCGATTACTATATTTCAGTGCCTCAGGCTTTTAAAAATATAGGTAAGTACCTACACGCCAAATACTTACTAGAATTTATTTTTATCATTTTATTTCATTGTCCCAGATAAAAGCTTGTTTTAAAAAATATTTTTTACTTATAATTTATTGTTAGTAAACACACAAATAAATTCAGATCTTAAAAACTATGTTTATCTAAGAAGCGAATTTTGGTCGATTCTGGATATTTTGATACCCTATATTTTGGTACCCTTACAGCTCATACAGACGAACTGCTTGTTAGGGTACTAGAAAAGTCAGAAATTGCAACTTTTCCCATTCCCATTTTAGAAAGTGCCAAAAGTGCCAGTGCCAGGAGTGCCAAAGCACTCTTTCGGACCAACACGGGTTAGGTTAGGATCCTGTAAAAACGAATTTTAATAAGTTTTAAGTATAATACCAATGGACTGACTACCACCATAGTATAATAAGTTGGTCTAGTGGTTTGTGAACCTATCTACGAAACCGAAGGTCGTGGGTTCGATTCCCACACGGGACAAATCTTTGTGTGATCCATAAAAAACATCTGGTTCTTGGTGTTTTTGTATGTTTGTTAAAGTCCCCTGCAACGCAGGGCCATGCAGGCAGAAACCTCTATGCACCTGCTCCCAAAAATCCTACCAGTATATAATAACCCATGATTAAATTATTAAGAATATTTATATATATGACATCAGACCAAAAATAATTCACTTTTAATGTAGTGAATCCTATAGTTCTGTGGTATGACCGTTGATTGGAATAAACTGGCCAAGTGCGAGTCGGACTCGCACATGTAGGGATCCGATTCCGATTGAACAAAATTTATCGGAAAAATACGTTTTTTGGATGGGGACCACTTTAATTTAGTTAAGTAATTCAGTTTTTTAATATTTTTTGTTAAAGCGGCAACAGAAATACATGATCTGTGAAATTTTCAATTGTCTAACTATCACGGTTCATGAGATACAGCCTGGTGACAGACGGACAGACAGACAGACGGACGGACAGCGGATTCTTAGTAATAGGGTCCCGTTATACCCTAAAAATGAATCCAGCGACTTTAAACTGTATAAAACTACTTACGTTCTGTTACGCCAGTTTTAAATGTGTATTCAATTAAAACCTCAATATATAATTAATTCTATTACTCTACTCCCAGGTATATTGTTTATATTTTCAGCACGATTCACGCAATAATATGTAGCTGTAAACAACTTGTAGCTGCAATCAATAAAACCATTATATAAGTTCCGAACGGTTATTAAGTTAGGTAATTAACTGTCGGAATCGGAAGTGAACTCAACGATTATTCAGTTGACTGACTACTGGCAGACTGGCTTTAGAGTTAAATTTTAGAAGTTATATTGCTAGAATAATTGATGCACGCAGCATGGCTCTAGAAGCTTCCGTGATTATTAGATAAATAGCATAGTTGATAGATAACAACATGTATATAAGGATGGGATCATACGTACACCTGCCCGTGGTGCATCCTGCTGAGTAACAAATTATACTCTGGTAGCCAACTAATGGCTGGATAACCATTTATAAAACAAAACGGCGTAACAAAATGCCAAAGGCAAATCCCTCCCCATTCCCAATAAAACTCGGCCCCCAGTTCCCGGCAGCGGAGAGGACTATGCCCAGCAGTGGGCTGACGTGGGCTGATAATGATGGATATATTAGTGGTAGAAATTCTGGTAGTATCATGCTATGTCAGTTTTCAATCGTGAAATATAACTAGATTGCATATTTTTTTAAAGGGGCAACCATTTAATAATAATGTAGCCGTGGCACGACTAAAGATGCAAAGTTATACAAATATCATCGACTGTAAAGCTATTCTGTCCAACATTCTTGCATAAATATACCTAAAGGCTATATTCAGGCAAAACTCACTGAAATTTTGCACGGCAACACATTGAGCAACATTACGACAATGTACTAAAAGCGTAGAAGGTCGCACTATTCGTGACTTGCTCTCTTTACAATACTTATTATAAAGCTTTTTGAGGATTTTACATATGTGTGACAGACAAGCACTTGTCCTTCTCATCTATTAAGCATGCTTACCTAGAATATACCTACCTACCTAGTTCACTCGCAATTTGAAATCCCCCAGTAGGTACTTTTACGAAAGCTAACGCTCTTGCCCGCTTTCTATGTAGCTTAGAATTAGTGTAACTGAGTACGTAGGTTATTATAGTACTATGGAAAATAAAGTCTATGTGGTGGCTACAAACCGTTCTTTCTCCACAGGTTGGATATTTGGCAGATGGAAAAAAATTTGGTTGTGAGCCTGATACACCCGTATTCATAAACAGTGCTAGCGAAGACATATTATCAAACCAAATGTCAAAATAGATATATAGATAAAGTTTTTTTTTTATACTGAACTGGGTAGCACTTGATCACTATCTCACCTGAGGTTAAGTGATGATGCCATCGATGATGGAGCATACCACAGAAGATAACTATTCACTCGCGATTTGAAGACCCTCAAAACACAGACTCAGGTAGGGTATTCCATTCCTATTAGGTAAAAGCAACCATCAAACCATCCAAGCTCTAAGCGAATGCAATATTATAATCAAATAAAATTATTTTGCCGGAAATGCATCACCTGTCTTTTTGAGTGTTGTCTCTAGGTACCTACAAATAAGTCCTTCAGTTCCTTGAACCAATTCTTTATATTTAGCTATTATTGATTATTGGATGGATCTTTTAAGTAGCAGACTTGCAGCACGTCCTGTTCCACAACTGGCTCAGCAGGCATTCCTCAGAGGCCATATTACCTAAGTGGTACAGCTGTGCACTTTCTAGACCGGCTGTTTACGTTGTATACGCGGGTAGGGCACGTATATACTTATACACGATATAAACACGAGGTCGACAGCCTTTAACTACATCTTATGTTTCTTTTAAGTGTTACTACACTTTATATTTTTGTACATGAATCCGTTAGTTTCGTCGTATCAGTACAGTAGGGCTATTCTGTAAGCTAGTGTACGCATCTCGCAAGCGGAATCCGCGGTGAGTCGTACACGAAATTCAAATCGTAATATGATTGTAATACGGTTGAATTTCTTAATACGAAATTCAAATCTCACCGCTTGCGAGATGCGTGAACTAGCTAACAGAATAGCCCTACAGAGCCGGGAATGTTTCCCAGGAGCCTGAGGAGGCGCAGAGGTTCAAGTCTCGTCGGTACGGTGAAACCTTTAAGAGGCAAAAAACCTTGCAAAAAGAAATATAAGCCTTTTTATATGTTCATATGTCTATTTGCAATTGGTTGGTAAAAAAAATAAAATAATATAGGAGCGTAGCTACAGCAGACCATGATGTTTTTTCGGTTTGAATGGCGATGTTTCCTGTGAATTTACAAGTGGTGAAATAATAGTTATGCTTACAATAAATACTTTATTATTCATCTTGCTTTAAATATCAGTGTCTTACATTACTCGTACCTATTACTCTTTGGGTGCTATCTCTGGTTTTGATAGGTACCTACTGTTTGCCTGGCCTGGCCGCTCCTTATTATCAGCATTCTATTTTCGAACATTTATAGATTAAGTTCAATATGTTATTTGGTTCAAACGCATTGCACAATGTGTCTACAATAAAACAATCAATGATGTAACCGACACTAATCCTAAGTATTAATACTCTGCGGTGCAGATTCGTGGGAACCAGTGCAAAATGCATTATATTAGATCTTTCTGGTCTAAAAACTGATGTGAAAACCTGTATAGTTACATTTCAGGCATTGTATGGATATCTGACACAGTTTGCTATTGATTTAACGATTTAGCTGTGGAAGGAGTGGAGGGATATGATACGACTTTAAAGGCCTCGATGTAGATGAACCATATTTACGCCATAGGAAATACAATGAAATAGAAATGAATTCTATTAGTCAAAACAGTAACAAAATAAAAATTTTGAAAAAACGCCCACGACAGCGTCCTTTAGAAAGTTAACATCACAACATCTATCTAAGAACCACCACTGATATACGTACCGTTTAAAGACAAAAACAAACTAGTCGTTATGGAGAAAAATGGCAACATGGATTTGCACAAACAATGTTTGCTGCAGCGGCCCCTAGTGAGTTGACACCGTGATATCTATCTAAGAACATGCACCAATCAAAACCAAACCCATAACTGAAAATTGCATTAAAATCGGACCAGTCGTTTTGGAGAAAAACGGTAACATGGATTTGCACACACAAAACTCCTCTCACCCCAAACGCATATATGATATACCTACCGTCTCCGTTCCGTCGTGGGTAAAAATGTCCAGTAAAATAACAGGTGGTGTCATATATCCCGAAGCAGGTAAAGTCTGATGACACGAACGAATTTAAACTCTGACCACGGCAATATAATAATACATCCATCTGATCCATCCATCCCCAAAAACTTTTCGCATTTTTAATATTATTAGTAGACCGTAGGATTTAACGAACAAGAAGTAGAATTGTATTTACTATGTAGCCATTCCCATGTCTGTGATTGTCACAACAACAGCGTCTCTAAACACAAATACCTAATAAATTCACCCTGGACAAGGCCGATGCCTCAATCCCTTTGTTTAAACAATTAACAAATGAAAAATGGCTCCAATTAGCAACGATGCTAACAATGGCAGCTCAGGATGCAGGTCACGCTTTAACTCGGAAGATATCAGCTGTGACCTCTGAATACTTCTATATGGAACCATGTCGTTGTTAATCATAGTTCAAGTATAGGAAGTGTCTGTTGATTTGTATTTAAACAGCTATTAGCTATGGTTTCGTTATTGTTACGGATTATACACTAAATTATGTCTGTAGGTACCTCTGTCTTCCGTGGTATTTGAACATATCGAATAGGTTGAAACGTCCATGATTGAACATCGCTTTCCTTGTTCTGTCTATTATTTACTCTGTGGCTTTTTGTTAAACATCATGTCCACAGACCTGCTACATATTAAACTTGATCGCGTACACCGGCCCCCATGAGACCGACCTTGAATGGAGTTTGTCCCTTTCTTTTGTGGACAACTTATATATATGCCATACATATAGTATAGAACATATATAGGACTAGCAGGTTGTTAGACAAGGAAACACTCCCACCTTGGTGTCTCTCAATTGGGCCGTTTTGTTCTACGAAGCAATTACAACCTTATCGTTAAAGTATACGGATTAAATTGAATTTGTCAAAACATATGCAGTGTTCTACCCTCAATTAATCAATACCAATATTATAAATGTGAAAGTCAGTTTCCATTTTGCGGCCCCGGGCACAGAATAAATAATAGTACAACCCCGGGCCCATTCTATATTTATTTTATGTTTGATGAACAAAGTGGCCCGTAAAAGTATTATCATACCTCCTTCTCAGAAAGCCAGAATTTTGTTTAAAAATTCTTGAGTCTCCGTATTCACGTTTGTCCACCGCCACCGTTTTTGTTTGTTTTTTTTGTGTTTACGTGATAAGAATTCGGCATTCACTCACGGTATTTCAAACAGACTATACGTTTTCGGATTCATCGTCTCTTCTTCTTCTTCTTAACCGACTTCAAAAAGGATGAGGCTTGTTGGCGGATAACTTCGTCGTTTATGAACCGATTTTGATTATTATTTTTTTGTTGGAAAGGTGTAGTACCATGGTAATTGGTACCATGTGGAACCAAGTGTGGTACCAAGGTAAATTTATCGAGGTCTGACAAGTATCTCCAGGGATATGGCGATAAACACCTCAAACCTGAAAATTAATAGCACTGCATTGAAGTCGGTTCTTTTTAGTTTTTTAAACAATCTCATTGCTATGGCTATTCAACGCTGCTTGGCGTTTTTCTATGTCATCGTTTAGAATCAAGTAAACATCAGGCAAACGTTTCGAATAATTAGACAGAGAGAGAGAGAGAGAGAGAGCTCTTGTACTGTATTTTAACCGACTTCCAAAAAAAGGACGTTCTCAATTCTTATGTATTTTTTTAAATGTTTGTTACGCAATTGTGAACCGCTATGAATAATATTTTTTTTTTTTATGGATGCGGTTCGTATCCAAGGTGGTCCTATTTAAGTTTTATAAAGATCTGATTAGTATATCTAGATACATAGAGTATATGGCGATAAACATCTCAAATTTCAAACCCCATCTTCGACCACTTCAGCGCTTACTACCAGGCGAAATAGTGGTCAAACGCTAGCCTATCAGATATAAAATAATTTAAGATCGTTTATAAAACTAAAAGAACCGACTTCAAATGCCGCGCTTAGTTATTTTCAGTACCAAGTTTGAGGTGTTTATCTCCATATCTCTGGAGATACTCATCAAATATAGATGAAATTTAAATGGGACCACCTGGGATGTATACCACTTCAAACAATAATGAAGAATTTTCTAAATCGGTCCAGGCGTCTTTGAGTAATCGGGGTACATGCATACAAAATAAAATATTCCGCCAAATTGAGAAACTCCTTTATTTTGCAGTCACTTAAAATAAAAAATGTAGGTTTGTTATGTCCATTTTAGCTTTTACTAAACTGTAGTAAAGAATCTAAAGTAGCAATTAGCATAAAGTTACGACTACGGAACTATCCTTAACTAGTTAATTGCCCATCAGCTGATTGGAAAGGATCATGACACAACACTACTTCGTTCGCCAAGTTGCCATACATTTACACTAGTGAGAGTTAGGAAATGGGCTGATACCGTGACTGATGCACTTGCACATGCTAGGGTTGCCACTTTCCAATTCTGAAATGTTAATCTTTAATTTTATATAAGAAGGAAACAAAATGTTAGATTTTGCTATCTGCCTCAGCTTTTATCTTCAAAATTCAAAAATCATTCACGTCAGATACGGTTACAATAAAAAGATGTTCATAATTGTATGGGTTCAGCATATCTTGCCCATTTGGCATGTAATCTTGGGCCCTAATTTAATCTATATTGAGGGCCCAGTGGTGTAGTGGGAGAATGGTCGGCTTTGATGCTAGAGGTATCGAGTTCAATTCCCGCCGTGCAACAATTGATTTTTCTATCGAAGAAATTATGTGCGCTTTTCACAGTGGCCCTGCGGTGAAGGAAAAACACCGTTAAGAAACCCCCAACCCCCGCGTGGTGGTAGGACACTATCTAGTGTCCGCCTGGCCAGCTATTACCCTCAAGTTAGAAAATCTGTCACCGAACATCTAATGTATTCCGGCAGCTATCCTTGAGAGCCAGTTCTCATTTTAGGCCTAGCGTGCTACCGTCCTCGACCGCATCATTACTTACCAACAGGATAGTAAGATAATTAAGATAGTTTAAAAACTAAAACAATAAGCTACTACCATGCCCCACGAATCAGTTTCAGTAGCAACTTGGAGACGTTTATCGTCATATCTCTGAAGACACTTATCAAATCTCGATGAAATTACAATGGGACTACCTTGGTAATGTACCCTATCGATTAAAAAAAGGAATCATTCGAATCGATTCACAATTGACGGAGTAATCGCGTAAAATACATAAACAAAAACATACAGACGAATTAAGAACCTACTCCTTTTTTGGAAGTCCGTTGAATAAAGGAATTGGAAACATGTTTAATATACCGGTTCCCAACTTTCCTTTAAGCACGTGCATATATTATCTTCATTTCGGTTAATGTTTCAAAGTTGCAAAACTTTGATATACCTATTAGGTTCTATTAAAAAATACATACCAAAACACAGGCTATCCTAGAGTTGAATCCAGGGAGCTTATCTTTAATTACTGTTAATATTAAAATATTCGCAAAAGTAATCCTTTAAGTTAAAAATAATGAACTCAAATAAAAGTGTTCGTCAACCCTTACAAATCCATTGTGCAACCAACATACACCCTAATAACAAAGGTGTAGAGTCGTCTTTCCGTTACGCAATCATGTAACGTCGGCTGTTCAACCGTAGAATCAGTAATTTGTGCGATTGCATATTTCTTCACTACAGGTTAGGTATGTTTCATTTATCTGTCTAGACATGGTACCTAGACAGTACCTCAAAAGGTACGACCACACCGCGGCGACCTGCGTCCGCGTGTACGTTCGCGATCTGAATTTCTATTGTTTTCTGATCACCGTAGATCACGTTTGGTGTGAACTAGTCGGTACAAATACTACTGCGCTATCTGATCGCCGCCTAGATCGTGCACGCAGGACGCCGCGGTGTGGTCGTACCTTTACTTGTCGATATGTAGATCTAGATATAATCTGTAGATAGGAGGGAGAGTATATTTCGTTTGAAAGCCCAGATATTGCTTCTTCATTCAACATACGAACCGCCAGCGAATGGAATAACCCTGCCTGAGTCTGTGTTTCCGGTTAAGAAGTACAATAATAGGGGTCTTCATATCGCGAGTGAATAGTATCTTCTGGGTAAGCGCGCTCAATCATCGGTCGCATCACCAAAATTACTTATTAATTAGTAATTTTTAGTATACTCTTTGACCCAGGAGGTCAAAATGAATTTCGAAATGATACATCGGTTCGGGCCCGACCGATACAGGACCAAATTTGCCGATGACCTACTACGGAAAAAGTTCGGCCTTTTTTGATATTATTAAATGAAAATAAAAGAGTCTTGTCAAATTGTCGATTAAGCTTTTTTAGAATAGTAGGGTTTACGATACATCAAAATGTCTAAATGAATTTTGGTCGGACCCGTCGGACTGAATGATAAGCTAAACCGACCGACCGAACCGAATGTGATTCGTAGTAGGAAACGCCCGATAATTTCGGCCGATACTTCGGATTACCTCTTCGGAGTAAGCCTCCAGATATTGTGGTCAAGGAACAATTCGTGATTGATTAATTATCGACAGTATCGACACAGAATAATTAATAGTACTACGATCGATACGGATTACCGTGTTCTGCCACCTTCAAGTAGTGAATTAAAGGAATGCCTAAGTTCGATGGTTACATAACTGCGTTGGAATATAAATTGTAATACATTCAATCTTGCAGATGCCAAAATAAACATCGCCCATGAACATTGCGTGAAGCACGCGACGCAAAACTTAATTCACCTATCCACATTCAACTTTATTCGCTAATATACGTTTCTCACATTTTCATAATAATTTAATTCCTAAACTACAACGTCAGGAAATGATGTAAGCTGATGGTAAGATGATTCCGAGACAGTTCCCACGTGTTGTGTTGACAGTGATTTCAGTACACAATCGGGTAACCCAGTTATTATAACTTTCTAAGAATAGAAGGTTGTGCTTCTTTGTTTTTTTAGGAACGTTTAAGTACTTCGATAGATCTTGGTGATAGAGAATTAAAATAGTTTCTCTGTAAACGGGCAGTTGGGGCACAGAAACAGATTACTAAAGTTGGGGCCAGTTGAGCCCATTTCAGATTAAGCTGCAGATCGACTAGACTCTAGTGGTTAGTGAGCTTGTCCACGAAACGGAAGGTCTTTGTGTGATCTACAAACAATTGTTGTATATAATATGTTGTATAATTTAAAAAAAATGTTTGCGGTTGGTGCATTAACCGTGTCTAGGCATCGGTCTGATCGGTCTAGGGATCGAACTGCTGACAAGATTCTACAGAACTCTCGGTGAGCGGGTCGATAGGGTTTTGCTGTAATAAAACCTGCATGGTGTATGTACCCGCGCGAGTTGCGCCTCTAGCGGTCAAAGAAAAGAATCCCGTGAGTAATAGTGTGCTCTGTTTACGTAGAAAAGAGCGGGTGGTGAGTATTGTTTATGAGCGAGAATAAATAGGGTATTACACCCATTTTTTAAAAGTGTCACAATTAGATTCTATAGTGCTCATGAACCACTAAAAAAATCACAAAATTGTTATTTAATCGTTAAGTGCCATTAAAACGCATTTAAATTTTGCATTTTCAAATTTCGCGCGTAATTTGACGAAAACGCCATATTGCTCTGTGGTCATGACGTCAGTTGGCAATGCAGCAACAAATGCAGTGATATGATAGTTGACAGTTGACACTTCTAAGCTTACATAGCCGTATGACGTAATAACATGGCGACTATTATTTAATGGTGTTATAAAACTGATTAAACTGAATATTGAAAACCTTTGAAATGTATTTAAAATTTAGTTTGCTATTTCACGAACTAAACTAACGTTTTCCGACTGCTTTTTGGCTAAGCTCTTTCAATAATATATTTTTAGATTTTTTCTCATACAGAGTAATATTGTAATAATTTTTTTTATTACAACCAATAATAAATCGAAAGCGTGATTCTGACTTGCAGATAACATTTACCGTGCTACAAAGATTTATATCATAAACCGTTTAATTTTCACTTTCTTAACTGGTATTTTTCTTTACCGCAAGATCAATGCAAGTTATACTTAGGCAAAATACTAATGTATTTAACCACAGTGTTTCAAGTAGAGAAACCCTAGCAGTTTCACTGACGGATATCTTGAGTGGGAAAGACTAAGTTAGGTACTCACAATGTTACCAGGGCCAGATTTAGAGGTCTGGAGACCCTGAGGCAACAAAGAAGTTTGAGGTTTTTTTTTATATCTGATAGTCTAGCGTTTGACCACTATCTCGCCTGGTGGTAAGCACTGAGACTTGACCACATGGTCAATGATAGAGTCCGAACACGCGAGGCCTAAACAACACGTCAGACTCTAAGGATTGATGCTCAGACTAGAATAGATTTAGTCTGAGGGATTGATGTTATGGCGGCAGATTTTCTCCTTGATGGTGGTAAGCTACTTTTTGTAAGCAAGTCAGGCGGAACATTGAAATAATGCTCCTACTACTTGTACTATTCATTATTCTGTGGGCCGCTCCCACATAATATAATTAATAAAATGTATTTAAATAAAAACATTTAAATATTAAAATAGTAAACTTAAAAATAAAAATATATAAAACAATATGTAGGAAATGCTATCAACTTACTAAATTCAAAATTATATTTACAACTTAAACTTAACTTAATAAACCTTTAATAAATAATAATAATTTACACTTAATACATACTAAAAGATAAATTACTACTACATTCTACATAAAATATTTCGTACACAAACACTCGAGTGCCATGCATTGGAAACGAGCCTTTCTTATCTATCGGTGCGGACGCTTTTGTCCAGGCGCGCCGCAGATTAAGAAATAGTAGTCGTCCCCGTCAAGCCACTGTCACAGATAGCGTACTAGTTAGTATGCAACTTTATATTGTATGAAGTTCGGTGATAAGGCTAGGTACGGGAGCCCAGCAGTTGAGAGTTAGCTTCAGACCGGAATAATAACCACGCGCTCGCGCCGATTTAAGGAACCGCACTTATTTATTCGCCTAATATTAGCAAGTTATTGTAATCATCGCTGTATATGACTCAATACAAGTGTACGAGTGAAGTGTGGAGTTTTCCTCGTACCCATACACCTTCCAATACCTTTAGATCAACGGAATAACTGGCGAAGCCAAGAGGTGCGCGCCCGCGCACCCCATCACACGTTGGCCACACACACCACGCCATATTCTGTGCTACTACCTGTGAACGAGCACCCATGAATGCACATTGCACATTTAAAAATCCAAAATCCATTGGTGCACAGCTGGCATTGAATCGGCAACCTCCCGGGTCGAAGGCAAGCTTTCTATCCTTTACGTCATCGGAGCGTCCAAAAACTTTCGGAAAGAAGCGCAAAAAACCTTCGGAAAGAAACGTCAAAAAACCTTCGGTAAAAAACGTCAAAAAATGGTTTATAGTAAAAATACCTTCACAAAAAAGCCGCGCATTGAGATACGATTACAGTGTACAAGTACTGAGTATGTTTTATTACTGAAAAGAACAATTCACTCATCATTTGGATAAGTGACCAAATTTGGTATTTTACAACCGAGCGCTTGGGCTTATAAGAGATAACCCAATCTTTGCAGCCAAATCATAGAAAAGATAATAATACTACGTAGCCAAATATAAAAAACGAAAGTGCTAATGTCTAGGAGAAAGTTTAACACTTACTTAGGCCACTTAGTTTATTTTTTATTTATTCATCTTATTATGCTTAAGCCCTAACCTAGATAAAATTGTACTGGTGATAATGTCCTGAATTTGGCCGTAGAAAAAAACACAGATTTTTGAAGTTATACTTCTTTTGGCGCGATAGAGAAAAATGATGAGAGTGAATTTTTACTATGCGCGCGCACACCGACACCTAAATGTGTCTAAATCTACACCGTGAAGTTAGTTCTAGGTGGCATGACTATGTTCAAGTTGTATATGTCATATTTTTACGTTAATAAAACCTTTTTTATTTAATTATTTTAGCTTTTTGATTAATTTTAATATTTATCGTTAACTACTGCATTTTAGTTATTTTTTTTCCATACGACACAGAAGTATAACTTCTAACGCGTGTACATAAATAAGTACACACAAGTTTTTTTACAGTTAGGTACATTATTACATAAAAGTCTTTATTTATCAAGCATGAATAAAATATCGATTGAAAAACCAGTCGATATAAAGTATAGCGTCCTATTCAGCCTAAGTGTTGTATTTATTCTATGACCTACGCGTAGTATTATTATCTTTTCTATGACCTATAAGTATAAATATAAAAGTAGTATAGTAGCGGTAGTTACCTACCGAAGTTTCCGATTGGTTTAAGATCATCATGAAATTATATGACGCTGAAGACTGTAGAACAGAAGCTTATGCATAATTGCAAAGTGCAGGTTTCATCGGTTCCTGATAAGCCTATCAGGAACTTATCTGACATATTTTTGACAACTTTCATTTGGCGTTTTGTATGTTATGTTTTCTCAGGAACCGGTGGAACTGAGTATAGAAAGGTCAACACTGTATTCTGCCAAAATAAGGTTTTATAACGGAGTTCGGATCGGTCGGAGTATGGGTTCGCGGCAAAACTCGTTTTTTGTTCAAAATGTTCAAATACTGCTTCTCAATAAGCATATTTAGCCAAAAATGGCATTCAATGTTACAAAAATTACGCGCTAAATTGACGTCCAATTTACACATCACGACTTTACATTTCGACCACATGACGACGCACGCAACGCAACGACAAACATCAAACAAATTAGAGAAATGGCCGATAATATTAACAAAAAAAATGGACAATGGTCAGAAAGTTTCGTTCTCGTTACGTTTTCACTTTCTGTTGATTCGAATCACGAAGTGGCTACGTTTCTTGAATGACAACCGGTTTGTGTCGGCCTTTCTGCCCAATAACCTTGTCAAGATCCTATAAAATATTTTTTTCCTATAAACATAGAATAGTTGAATTTTTATTTATTCATCATTTTATGACGTATATTATAAAAACTGGGACATTCTTACATATTCCGGTGCACTTACGATAAGTAGGTTAATAATATTATATTCTGATAATCGACTCTGAAATACCTGATTTCATTCCTAATACCTAGATCATTATCTGATTGTGTTAGTAGCTATTATTGTACCTACTATTATTTATTCTGTAACGTTTTAACAAAAACGTTTTGCTTTTACTTCACAAAGCAAAACGTTTTTGTAAACGAATAATGACGGACAATTTGAAAGGCCTACCTATTGATTCAATAGATTGATCTTCAGCTTCTGCTTGACAGTGATAACTTATGGAAAATGAAAATGAGTCGAAGTGTCGACTCTGATTGTCCTATTAGTGTTTAGACAATCAGTGTAAATTAGTGTAAACTCTAATTAGACAGCCAGGGATTACATCATTTACACGATCATTTACTTTTAAGTAAATGATTGCGTAAATAAATGATCTAATATCTATCTTATATTTTAAGCCATAAGGCATAGCAAGCTAGGCCTTGCTTGCTATTTTTAAGCAAGTAAGGAACATGCGAGTTATATTCCACCGTTACACTTACTTTTGTTGTTTTATCTATTTTCTTTTTTGTTATTTTATGTAATATGTATATTATATATATGTATCCTACGCGCCAGCCATCAGCAGGCTTTAGAGATACTTTTACATCCGCCTATCATTATATAGCCAATAGAGTAGAATAGGACATAAGTATAATTATTTTTAACGTATAATTATTTTGAACGAAGCCGCAGGAATCGGCTAGTTTCTATCAGCATGTTTGAAATATACATATTATGACTAACTTATCACTTTCACGTTCGTCACAGAATGACTCAATAACACATTTGCAACTCAAACAATAAAAATAGCAATGAAACAAATACCGAATGTATGAGCGAATGTACTACCACAAGTTATTCAAACTACCTATATATTATTTGTGCACTATTGTTTATTCTACGATCTCACTGACCGCTTGACGATAATAAACGTACTATAAAAACAGTATCACACATCCCCGAGAGTGCATAATATTATTGCGAGTGCGTTAGGAAGTGTATTGTATCTTTTTTAGGGTTCCGTAGCCGAATGGAAAAAAACGGAACCCTTATAGATTCGTCATGTCTGTCTGTCTGTCTGTCCGTCCGTATGTCACAGCCATTTTATTCCGAAACTGTTAGGACTACAGAATTGAAACTTGGTAGGTAGATATTCTGTGAACCGCTTTACGATGTTTATGCCCCTCCTTAATTTTTTTATTTTTCATACATGAAACTGAATCTAAAGAAAAAATCATCAGTCCTATACGTGCGAGGGGTCTATAGATAGTTCTTTGAAAATGATATTGAGGTTCTTAAAACCATTTTTTCTCAAAGTCAATAATTTGAAAGATAGGCGCGTCTAAAGTGGTAAAATGTGTCCCCCCCCCCCCCCCTCTAACTTTTAAAGTAAGGGAGTAAAAAGTGCAGAAAAAATATATTCAGTAGATCTTAATAAAAACTTGGTTTCAACGAGATACGATCAGCAGTTTTTTAGATATAGCGACCGCAAACATAACTTTGTTTTTCATACAAACACTATGAAAAACAAAGTTAATTTTTTAGTTGCGAAAAATCATAGTTATAGAATATTTTACTGTGTTACGGAACCCTACGAGTGCGAGTCCGACTTGCACTTGGCCAGTTTATTATTTATTTATTTTGTATACCAGATAGACAAGCGTTTGACTATTATTTCACCTGATGTTAAGTGACGTTGCGATCTTTGATGTAGCACGCTTCCCTAGAAGATACCTGTATGCGCAAGCGATTTGAAGACCTCCTGGACAATTAACCATGAAATAATACGGTTTATTATACACAAGAGATCAACAGAGTTACAACTAATGATAAAGGTACTGTAATCTAACATGTTACTCGTTACCTTACTCAACACCAATATTATGTGCGAAAGTCAGTTTTATATTTGTTTGTTTGTTATCAATTTACAGTCCAACGGCTGGACTGATTTTGTTGACATTTTGCACAGGGATAGCTAGTATTAACAATAAACGTTTTTATCCCAGCTAATTTTATTCAGGGCGTTAATATATTGTTTTTATCGATGAAGATAGTTTAGTACTGTGTAAGTTATTTTATTCTTGATTTTTAGAGCTTATACTTAGTTTATCAGGGAACCTTCGAGCCCATTCATGTTTTTAATATGTACATCCTACAATACATATTCATTCGAAAAGTTCAAGAGCCCTTACTGGCATTACCACATAGGCTTCAATATGCTCCTCACGTGCAAACTGACCTGTGGTTGCTAAACAGCCGATTGTTTCTGGTGTGGTAACCCGATGCAAAAACGTGAGGGCAACCCTGACAGAATGGAAGGCTGTCAATGATGTTTTTGTAGAAGTAGAAGTAGAAGTAGAAGGCATTTATTTCGACAATATGAAACACTGTACACAACAACAATAGAAACAATACTCTAGGTTAATATATAAGCTAATTAACAAAAATAAGATAAAATAATTACTAACACTAACAGAGTGTTAAAAATTGGTTATAAACAAAAAAACAAACAATAGATTTATTGAAAATAATAGAAGGAAATAAAAAAATAAATTCATTATTTATTGGAGCTTACTTTGCTGAAGTGTACAGTACTATAGCCGAAATAGGTTCAGGCTCAGCTTAATGCTGCAGAGTACTACAGCGCTGATTTTCAGCCCGTACCTTAGGTGACAGCAACGGGATAACTCAAATAAAGAAGAATACAACATTTATATAGTACACAAATAGTATGGATTTAAAAATGTTTAAATATTCTAATATAGGAGCATGAACAATGATAAAAATGTATAATTCAGTTGAAAAAAATTAATGCTATGAATAGAATAATTGTACCAAAGGAATACGATAGAGATAGGTTATAAATGTAACACTAATAACAGAAAAAATAAATTGAAAATTTACCAGTGCATAATATCTCGTATATTGCGAACATCACGACTTCAGGAATATAAGAATTTTTAATTAAACTAAATACCAAATCATATCAATCATCATAGCGATTGATCTAAACAACAACAAAGAAAGAAACATTTTATAATAGGTCCTTCTGCTGAATCAACAGAAGGCGTTTGAATTTTAATTTAAAGCAAAATTTACTTTTGAGCTCACGTAATGGTGGGGGAAGCGAGTTCCAGCATTTCGTGGCGCAGAATCTGAAACTGCCACGGAATGCTGCCGAACCGTGTCGTGGTGTCCGCAAAGAAAAAGAGGATGCACGCGTGTTGTACTTATTTTGAACATAAGACCATTCCAACTTGGAAAAAAAGATATTGTGGCTTTTGTGATTTTATCACACCAAACATGAGCGTTGCCAGATGAAGATCTCTCCTATGTGACATTTTTAGAATGTTGTGATGATGGATTACAATCCATCATCCTAGCTCAGGTTGTGAGAATTTAGAAAAGGTGTAACGTGGCTGCGAGGAGTAAAACCTCTTTAAAAGTTGTTTTTCGTACACTGATTAAGACTGGCAATTACTTGAACCTTACTTACCCTATCCAAAAAACCCCAGCTCCAGCTCGCTACTTATGGTGGGTGGATACATTTAATTTTGTGTTCTGTTCATCCACTTACATTCTAGCTTTTGTAAGTTAATGCAGGCAGTATAATTTTTATTATATTTCCTTCATCAACTGACAAGACACAGTTTTTGACACAGAAAGCAACATGCATTGTATAGGGATATATTTATGCAATATCAATAGTAATTCCTGTTATCTATATCCCAAAAAGCAAGGGATGAAATTTTAACTTGTTGGAAATAAAAATATTTTTATCTATACTAATATTATAAAGAGAGAACATTTGTATTTTTGTATGTTTGTAATGATTTGGCTCAAAAACTACTAAACCGATTTGAAAGATTCTTTCACTAATACTGACTCACAGTAAACATTTTAATCTTTAATTTTTTGTTAAAAAATATAACATAACTTCCAAGGCTATTTTCAAGTATTTAGTATTAATCCTTATCCAAATAATTACGTTAATTAGCTTGGCCACATATTATAGATTAAAATTGTCCTTTACAGTATATAATTCAAATGAAAACTCTAGAAGATATCACGAATTTCACATACACTCATCGCAAAATTAATAAAATATTTGCAGTGAACCACAGATTAGGTCATAGTTACTACCAAAATATTATTATAAGCTTAGCTATGCTGATCCCCATCGATCACAATCAATTTGAAGTCAATATAGTATAATAATATGATCAATTGTATAAAATAATATTCATCTGTATATATAATTATATAATATTTTAAACCATCCTGACTGATCTATGTATAATCTTTTCATTAACAGCATTCCAATGATTCTAAACACGACATTTAAAATCTGAGCTGTAAGTTGGTGAGGATTTGAGTATTCTGTAGAGTCCAGGAGATGTCCCAGCATCAGGTCAATGCTTTCATGTTCTTACAATATCGTTGAAGAAGAAGATTTTCGAATTGATCAGACCTATGAATGATGATTTCATAGCGCAATTAACTAGAAAAAAGCTCATAGTTTTATAACGATTGAACGAATTTTCATGAATCAAAGCTAAGAAAACTCTCGATGAAGACATCTATCAAACAAAAAAACTATGAATAATAAAAACAAAATCGGTTCATCCGGTTAGGTGCTAAGATGCTACAGACAGACACACAGATACACGCGTTAAGCGTATATTACCTCTACTTTTTGTGTCGGGGAACGCCATAAGGTTAAAGCGGCAGATGTTCTCCTTGGTGGTAAGCTACTTTTTGGTCGATTTAATGATCCCACTACCACTGTACGAAAACTCATGATTCATGAATGCACATAAAACTTTCATTGGTAGGTATATAGCTAGGATTAGAACCAACGACCGTCGGGTCAGAATCAGGGTAACTATCCTTTACGCCAAAGGGCCGTCCAATATCACTACGTAAGTATTATAAAACAAAGTCCATCACTGCGTTTGTCTGTCTGTTCGCAATAATCTCAATAGCTACTGAACGTATTATCATGTGGTTTTCACCAATAGCCAAAGTGTTTATGAGGAAGGTTTAGGTGCATAATTCGATAAGGTTTCGTCTAAATTTGTTGAAATATGACGATGATTGTTAAATATGTTCATATTTTATATTCGATGCAACAAACTGATGCAAATTTTATATGCATATTTGTTCTATCCGTGCGAAGCCGGGGCGGGCTGCTAGTAATATATAAAATCTCAGATCCGCAAAACCTATTATTGCGGGTCCCAGAATGTGTAGAAAGAAATCAAATTACCTACCACAATAATATCCACAGATATAGGTAGGTAATTAGATTTCGTAAATCGCAGAACTAGAAGAATACCTACGAGTACATTACATAATATCTATAAAGTTAAGAACTTAAGTTCCTACTTATCTACCAAAGTAAACTAAATGTGTAAAAAATTTGTAGGTACCTACGCTTTCACAAGAGAATATAGATGTTGCATCACCATTCAAGACACTGTGAGAAAAATCACACTGTTGCTACAAATAATCACTCAATTAAGTAGGTATACGTTTCGTTTCATTGTTAAACACAGTTTAGAAATAACTAGGTACCTACCTATAGGTACAATATACACCTATGGGACTGCATACACAGAGGCCTTAATTTTTTCAGACTTCAACAAATGTGAGCTTTTATAGGTTCTCTAACCAATGATTATTTAAGTAAGTGCCTAATTATGACTCACTATTAAAAATAAGTTGTTTAATTCTTTCCAAAATGAAATATATTTTTTCTTACACGAAAATGTTGGCTGTAATCTGCTTTAAAATAAGTATATTTACTCGTACCAAAATATTAAATATCAGGTTAATTATAACATTTCTGTTCCAAATCTATTGTAAATAAAACTGGCCAAGTGCAAGTCGGACTCGCACTCCTAGGGTTCCGTAACACAGTTAAGTATTCCATAATTATGATTTTTCGCAACTACAAAATTAACTTTGTTTTTTATAGTGTTTGTATGAAAAACAAAGTTATCTTTGCGGTCGCCATATCTCAAAAACTGCTGACTGTATCTCGTTCAAACCAATTTTCGTTGTTAGTTTTTATTGAGATCTACAGCATATATATTTTTTAGATTTTTCACTCCCATACTTTAAAAGTTAGAGGGGGGGGACACACATTTTACCACTTTAGACGCGCCTATCTTTCAAATGATTGACTTTGAGAAAAATGATTTTAGGAACCTCAATGTCATTTTTGAAGAGCTATCCATAGACACCCCACCCCACACGTATAGGATTGAAGAAAAAAAATTTTGGTTTCAGTTCTATGTATGGGATGGCCCCCCTTAAACTTTTATTTTTTTACTTTTGTATAAAAATCGGAAAGCGGTTCAAAGAATACATCTACCTACCAAGTTTCAATTCTGTAGTCTTAACAGTTTCGGAATAAAATGGCTGTGACATACGGACGGACAGACAGACATGACGAATCTATAAGGGTTCCGTTTTTTGCCATTCGGCTACGGAACCCTAAAAAGGTAGTTATTTTTATTTTTAATGACTGGTTGTTAATGTATAGAAAACTTCAATTTTGGCCACGATTAATAATGACAATAACCGTAAACAATGAAGTCGTTACTTTATTTTAAAATACCAGTTTATTATTAAATGAAAAAACATAGTTATAATAATAATTAACGTATTATACTTTTATATTAGCTCTTATATTACGTCTGTAATTATGAATAAGTATTTAAAATAATTAAGTCGTATATTATATTATTTTCAAAACATGTGGCATAAAAACAGTATTATTAATTAACAAATTAATAAAATCGCCATTAATTTCTGTTAATAGTCAGTAAAAGGTATTATGTAAATCGATTTTCCGCCTCTTAGCTTTCCCACGATTATGCATGTAAAATCGGATAGTGTAAATTACCATAATTTAATGTTCACATCGCATTGCGCACGATAAGCTTGTTTACATAAGGACTTTATCCTGAGCTTAAAATAATATACTATACTAGTAGCTCAGTGAGCTGTAGAACAACCCGCTATTCTGTCGTTGTAGTACAAAACTGAATAACACACTCCTCCTGACATCTTGAAGTTTCTCGGGTGAAAAGGTGTTCAGACAATAAGATCGTTTAAAAAACTAAAAAGAACCTACTTCAATTCCGCCCTATTCATTTTCAGTACAAATTTTGGGGTGTTTATCTCTGGAGGTACTTATCAGACTTATCAGACCTCGATAAAATGACCATGGTACCACACTTGGGTGGGATATGCCCTTTCCAACAAAAAATAATAATCAAAATCGGTTCATAAACGACGAAGTTATCCGCGAACAAACATTAAAAAAAACATATATACAGTTGAATCAATTCAATGGTTCAAACCTCCTCCTTTTTTGAAGTCGCTTAAAAAAGTAGCGTCGTAATAAGAGTAACATACAATTCTGTGACATTTTGATCTCTTTTCGAAATGAATCAGTATGAATTTTCTACGTTTCTAATTACATATATCCTACGTTTTGAAAAAAATCCAATAACTGAGTCAACAAAAACTTTAATTAACATATATACAACTAATCATAATTTAAAGTTTTTTTTTAAATATTTATTGAAATTAAAATGAAATGTTGTACGGTTGAGAAATGCCCTCTGTGGAGAAGAACGGACATCCGGAATAATCCGGATAGACATTCGAAAGCATTTTTGCCCAAGCTGAAACGGAGACCTTCGCTTCGCTCGGTCAAATAATGGTACCATTTATTTTCTCATAATAATAAAACATGTCCATCAATCAGACTTAATCCTGCGAACATTATTATTTTAAATATGATTATTCAAACTTAATTTATGTTTATCTAAATATTTTACTGTAATTTCCATCAATTATCTATATTATTTAATTATCTGTAGAGCTATTCATTAAAAGTCTTGTATCACTATTTTATAATTTAACAAAAATATACGTTAAAATTGTTTTGTACTAAGTAGTATTAACTTAATCATCACTAGCGGATATGCAATGCACAAGTCGCTTTTATAATCAACGATCTAATGTCATTATCACTACACGACACGACGTGATATGGCGTTTTGCAGATGATGACTGCATTGGCAGATTACGTCAGGAGAAGTCATTAACCTCAATGGCATGATAATGGCATCTTATACATTACGACTACAGTTAGTTTACCTTGTCTGTCGCGATTTAACTGTTATAATATAAGCCTAGAATGTCGGCATGTTTATTTCTATACGGATTACGGATATGCAAATTTTTGCGCTCCGTAACTTTCTCAATACTTGTTGAGTAGGTTTTTTTAACTCTCACTGGATACATAGGTCCACTGCGCGTATCAATCAGCTGTCAGATAATTTATTGCGATCGTTATCTCGAATTATTATATTATCATAACTAACATATCACCTACCTAATTGATACAATTAGAAGTTTAGCTGCTAGTTTCTAGTTCTAGTTTTGTTTTTGTTTTTACACACCTACTTACATATTTATATTTCAATGCATCATAGTGACGTTTAGGGTGTATATACTTTCATCTATGCGTTTAGGTTTACTGCTTAGCCTGTTTTCTCATCAATACGTAATCCTAACAGACGCATAAATTGTTATAAAGAAGGTAATAGGTAAGATTCCAATTTTTTTTTAAGTCCATCATTTAAATTATAAAAAAATTGTGGATACGTACTTTTCATTTTGTTAATTAAACAAAAATGAGGAAGATTCAGATTAAGATTAGAGCGTTGAAATACCGTGTGACGTCACGGCCCACTACACTTTTTAGAGCAGGGGTGGACAACTTGATTAGATCCAAGATCTATCTACTGTTTACTGACGAAACCCTGTTCGATCTATCGCGATCGACAGGTTGGCCACCCCTGTTTTAGAGGTTTTTGACGTCACGAGCCCTACTGCACCTATACCTAGTAGCATAGGGAAGATGCAAAATAAATATTCATACATTGAAAGTTATTTAAAATGTTACAAAAATATAAAAGAAGAGCTACTCTAATGTTTTTATGTTAAATAATAAACATTTTTAACAATGTCTTAATAATTATGGAGCAAAGTAGGGGAAACGGTCAACATAACCAGTTATCGATTTAACTCATTATATATGATGAACGTATGAACGTTAATGACATATCAACTTTTACACTGGAAGTGGAACTACATATTTTACTGGTTTACCTCCAACACTAAGTTTGTCATTAATAACATAATAATATACGAGTAAGTAGGTACGTTAGGATAAGTTAATTCATTCAAATAAATAAGCACCACAATATCACAGCACAGATCGTATGTGCACAATATTAGAAATGTATGTTTATTGCAAACACGACGTTTACTCGCAAAAACGGAACGGAATTGGATGAAATCTGGCAAACAAATAGTATAAGATTCTGGAATAAGACACAGGATACTTTTGACAAGAACTGTTTGCAGACGAAGCTGGTTAACTCTTTATATCTAACACCACACGTTTATTTACTTATTTTCATTATGTAAATGTAACTAGCAACGTTTTTATTGAGTAAAAATTAAAATATATATATGCACATAATCAATCTGAGAGTATGTTATTGTAACCTATTTAGATCAAAATGACCATACTCTTACATTGATTTGATCACCATCAAAAATTCTTCAATTAAAACTGATCATCCGTGAAGTAGAACCAATCTGTTAAGTCTCTGGGGAAAGCTGAAATGGACTGAATTTATGTAAGACAACGCAACACTCGTCATCTTGATGATTTGAGACGAATCTATTTAAATTAAAATAGCTCTAGGTCAAGCTAATCACCTACAAAATCAGCTGGGCTTGTGATGCAATGATGCGCTTCGTTCTTTACGGTACGGTTTACCAGTTTTGTACCTACCGTCTTGTTTGGTTTACAATTTTTTTATTTCAGAAAATTAAATTTCAATTAAATTGCAGAAAAATCCCTGTCGTAGACAAACTAAACCAATCTTTTGATTTGCTGACGGATGACATAAAGAACTCCGCTACTAGGATATCCTCTTTCTTTAAAATTGTCAAATATATTTAAAACAATCAAGACGAGCCCTAAGTAGATACATTTGAAACATATGATGTGTTTCTTTGTTCCAGGTGATTTGGTGCTGCGTAGCAGTGCTAGCGGCGGTATGTGGTGGAGCCAGCGGGCACGGTAGACTCATCGAGCCTCCATCTCGCGCGTCAGCGTGGCGCTTCGGCTTCGACACTCCCCACAATTACAACGACCATGAACTCTTCTGCGGAGGCTTCTCTCGACAATGGAACAAAAACGGTGGCAAATGTGGCATCTGTGGAGACGCCTGGGACGCCCCAGCACCGAGGGCCCACGAAATAGGTGGACGTTTCGGCAAAGGCGTCATCGTCCGCAAATACGCTCCCAAAGACGCCATCACGATCAAAGTCGAACTCACGGCCAGCCACAACGGTTACTTCGAGTTCCGCGTCTGTGAGGAACCTAAAGGAACCTCGCAAGAGTGTCTTGACAAAAACGTTCTGAAGTTCGAAGACCGTGACGAAACTAGATACTTTCCTCGAGACGGGAACAAAGTGTACGAAATGAAATACCGTCTGCCCGAAGGCGTGGAATGTGCCCATTGCGTTCTGCAATGGAGGTACATCGCTGGTAACAACTGGGGGAAGTGCGATAACGGGACGGAAGCAGTCGGCTGTGGCCCGCAGGAAGAGTTCAGAGCGTGTGCCGATATCGCGATTGGAACTAAATTTGCGACGACAACGAAACGACCGAGGCCATCATACGTGCCTCCGAACAGGCGGCCCTCGACTCCCGCTCCGGCAGAGGAACAAAAAGGCAGTGCCTGGTACGCAGTGTTCATCGCTATCGTGGCACTGCTGGTCACCGTCGCGGCCCTCGCGGCCATATACCTGTACTACTACAGAGGTGGCATGAGGATAAAAAATCTTTTGAAGTCGAAAGTATCTCAGCCAGCGCCTGTCCCACCCCCCAGACACAAGCGAGCATCCCTCTCGAGAGAACACCCTCCCGAACTCTACCCTTCCAAAATAGCCACGATCCCCGATTCTGGCTTCGAAACTGTCGATCTCAGAGCCAAATGAAGTAATAAGGCTTTACTGTAACCTTTACTGCCCTTAATAGTGATATTGTGAGTGATTGAAGTGTTGAATGTAATTGAAAATGTATTGTGATTGTATGCTAGAGTAAGCCTTCGGAAGTTTGTAAATTATATTTATATTAGTAAATTAAATGTTACAAAATTAGAAAGCTTTTTTATTAATAATTACTGCCCTTAACGACGTGTTTATTCAAGTGTTATTAATACATGTTGGAGTAACTAAGTGATGTAATACATGTTAGATTAGAGCCGGTATCAAAGGGAAAGTTCTAACTAAGGAAGTCGATATGGACTATACGAAAGTGAATTAAATTTGCATTGAATACCTAATAAAGATAAAAAGGTTATGAAATTATTGCCTAACTCTTTTCCAGGTTGTAGGATATTATTATGCGTCACGAGTACCGGATTTGATCCCACAAGGCCAAAGAGGGCCTTAGAGATTCTAAAACCTACCAACATTAAGTCAGTAGAATATTGTCAGTTCCTGATAAACCTATCTGTTATGTATTTCTTTTGCACGTCATGGTGACCTTTAAACAACTTGATGAATTTTAATAATAATAATTTATGAGAGAGAACTAGATAATAAAACTGGCCAAGTGCGAGTCAGCATCGCGTCTCTTATCGCACACTTAGGAAGGGTTCCGTACAATACGAAACATAACAGAGTTTCAACCTCATATATTTGATTAATTGGTATTACCAAGAATATTTGATTTGGTCGCGATCTAGAAAGACGGGGCTCGTTTACTAGCGCCATCTATGTCATTTTGCCGAAACTAATTAGATAGATGGCGTTTAAAAACACGTTTATTGTATGAGGACCCCCTTTAATTTTTAACTTTATTTTGTTTTTAGTATTTGTTGTTCTAGCGGCACAGAAATACACCATCTGTAAAAATTTCAACTGTCTAACTATCACGGTTAATGAGCTATAGCCTGGTGACAGACGGACAGACAGACAGACAGACAGACAGACAGACAGACGGACAGCGGAGTCTTAGTAATAGGGTCCCGTTTTACCCTTTGGGTACGGAACCCTAAAAATTAGACCATAATCATATGTTCGTAAATGCTCCAAATTTTTTTTCTGAAAAAACTATTTCTTTTGACATAGTAGGAAATAGTGTATTTTCTGAAAAATGTGACAAGGCTAAGACAAAAGAAGATCAAAAATCTCCATGGAGCATTGTTGTCGCCAACGGACCGAATGGGTTTTCGAATGATTGAGAATCAGGGTACTGAATTTATGTTTCCGCAATAAAAGTGTCATTCCCATACATTTTGAACTTGCGTTAGCGTGAAGGCAAACAGGAAATTGGATTTTGTCTAGGGGCCCAGTCCCGCTACATTGCATACATAATATGAACGTACTTTGTACCAACCAACACTGCAAAAAATGTTTCTATTAAATTTATAAGCATAATACCACAGATTATACTATATGCTACTCAGTAGGTGTAATAATTCGGGTATCAACAATGTAGGGAAGTGCCAACTCTGTGCAACGGACAATAGGTACCTTATGCCTTTGTATTATGATGATAAAATAAAAGTCTTCCCCACATACCACGGCTTGCGGTACGCATTCCTACTTGTAGCTAATAATAAAATCTGATTCCAAGGATATTCCTTTCCTTAGCCCCGCAAGACATTTCCTGTAGCAAATGTGAAAAGTTTATATATTATCTCTGTAGATACCCAGATCCTAATAGGAATTATAAACTTTACCATTCCACGTAAAATATACATAACCCCATCCAAATCGGCTTAGTCTCAAAAGTTTGAGAAAATCGCAGACATATTAACGGATCCAATACTGAATTTTCTTTTTTGAAGTCGGTTAAAATCGGAGTCTAGGTCAAGACGTTGACTCTGGTGGTCAACCAGTTCAAGTAAAGGCCTCAAAAGAGCTGAAGGTTGATTTCTGTGACGGGTCGTGGGAGATACATGTAGTATATATCCAGCTAGGGACGTAGACAGGATGAAAGTGATGACTAAGGTCGGAATTTTGTGAATCGAAACTTACAAAAAAAAAACCATAGGCTAGCATAGCATAGCAGCATAGGCACAGTTTTACAATCCATAATCAATAAAGTCAGCAATAGCCCAATTGACGTGAACCCACTCCAGACACAAGCATATTTAGCTTAATTGGAGGGTTTAACAGGAATACTAGTAAAGTCCAACCCACATTGCTAATATGTTAAAAAAAATAATAATAATGGATTGTATAGCATGGCTAGGCTAGGATTGAGAACCTTTTTGGAAGTCAGATAAAAAAAAAACCAACAGCAAGCAACCACCGTTGCATCCGATATTGATGAATTTCCAGTGAGAATGAATAAAGTGTGAATCATGCTATACCGTAGGGGGCGCGAGCCGTGCCCCGTGCGAGGCACGGATTTAAAACTTCACGAACATTTTATATGATGCAGTTCATGTTATACCTACCGTGCGGCGTCCGTGTCCAGGATGAGGCTCGGACGTGCCCCGACGACGCACGGTCCCGCTTTCCGTTACGCCTTACCCCTTAACTTGTACACGTGCACGTACGGACGACTCGACACGGCTCGGGCTGGGCGGGCGCTCGCCACTGTCTAGCTTAACTCATCCATTGTGGCTAGTGCAACGAGAGTGGGTGAGATTCGTGTGGTACAGTGTATGCGAATAATGACTATTTATTCCGAGTTCACATTAGACGATTCTAGTCGTTCAACTGGCTAGGGATGTACTTGTCTTTCGATTCCAATTACTTTTAGTATCGATACTTTAGAATCGATACTTAGTAAATACCGGTTATAAGTACTCGTTTCGTTAATCAATTATTTGTTTTGGAAGAACATTAAGGCGTGCATTATACAGCGATTATAGGGTTTCGAATGAAACTATTTGATTTGCTAATCAAGCGCGATTTAATCGATACAAAATATCGTTTGGGTATTTTTTGTAACTCGTATCGTACATCCCTAGGAAGTTGAACGACTAGAATCGCCTGGTCTGAATCTGGTATTAGTCATTATTCTAAGACGCGACCCTAACACGGACAGACGCGTGAGGGAAGACGGCATAAAGTCATAATCTCAGACTATCATAAAAAAAGGGTCATAATATTATTATCATAGCCAGTGGAGTAGACTAGGCCAATGAATACTAATACGCGAGCATGAAAATAAATTAATGAAGTCATTCTTGACTTTCAAATTATTTTTTTATTAATATTTATACTTGAAATGAAAACCATATTTCATGGCTAAGAGTCGTGAAGTGTGAAGTAAATCTATCTGTAGTGCTTTTATTTTTGTATAATGGTAATATTTTATGTAACGTCAACGTCAAATAATCTCCAATTCCAATTGGCTACAGATAAAAAATCGCAAAACAAACGTGCTGTGAAAAAGCCAAAATTACCGAAATCGCATTTTCTTTTGCGAAATACTTTCTAAATGAAAAATGGCAGTGCGGCCACTGCACATGCACGACGGAGGTATTGTGGAGCGTCGTTTACGACCAATTTACGGTATATATTGAGATTTTAGTTATCAAAATGATTTGATCATGACTTCTGGTTATCGGGTGGAATTACAATGAAATTATGTATTTTCCAGACTGGTTAGACAATGGGAATAATAAGAAAGCGCTGCAGGAAGCTGAGAAGGTATTAAAAAAGGCGCCTTCACTGCAAGCGGCTAGGGCTTTGAAAGCCCTTGCACTTTTTAGGTTAGGAAAGTGCCCCGAGGCTCAGGTAGTGCTTGATGCTTTAGCCGAAGAGAAACCAAGCGATGATTCTACGCTCCAAGCGATGACGATATCCTACCGAGAATCTCAGCAACGTAAGTACATCCTATTCACAAAGAAACTTTTTATCAATACAACTGGCATATTAAATAAAAATAAATATGAAGTAAGGTACAAGGTACACTAAACCGCACACGCTTTTCATGCTGCAATTACAAGCCAAAATATTGGAGAAACAAGAATTAAACATGAATAACGAGCATAGGAAATATTGATAGTGTCAGTGACATAAAAAGTATCTGTTCCAATCTAATCTAGTCGTTTCCATCGGATGGTTGCCTGGAAGAGATTGGATTTAGCGACAAAGCCACCCATGGTAACAATAATAAAACTGAATGCCTTGTATGTTATTTTTAAATTATGAGGTGTGACAATAAAGATTTTTCTTTCTAAAAGCGGCTACACACGACCCTAAAGTCACTGGCGATATCGGGACAGCGGTAGTGGGGATGAATTCGGCTACTCTCTACACACGTCCCTGCCAGTGAGTACGAAACCGAAAAGTGCAGAAAATAGGCATTGAAGACATACGCAGACTGCGTAGAAATCAGTCCTGATTTCGCTACACACCTACTGACAACGCTCCCTAGACGATAATTGTCCCTAAATCGTGAGCTCGCCCGGAGCGATTTAGGGACGATAAAAATCGGGTAGGATTTGCCTACACATGAGGCGATTTATGACACGATCTAGGGTCCTCCCCACCACTGTCCCGATATTGCCAGTGATTTTAGGGTTGTGTGTAGCCGCTTTAAAAGAATCTGTCTTATCTAATTTTATGATTTTGAGTGCAGGTCACACATCCTGCACTGACATTCCACTTGTGGTACATTGTGCAGTTCCTCATATAATTTGATTAAATTAAGCACCTTTAATGAAGGGGTGGTCAGCTTAGAGTTGCTAGTATAACACTCCAATGGGAGATAAAATCAAATAGATATACAAAAATAACGTAATTCAATTCCTTATTGATAAAAAAGTAACATAACACAACAGATACAAAATATCCAAACCAAAACATCTCTTTCATACATAATATACAACTTGAACAACTATATGTACAAAATTGGAATATTACAACTTTAAAGTATAAACCACTATGAACACAAAATATAAGAAACAAAAATATTTATCGCGAACTTTTATTCACCAATAATATTTATTTAGAATTGAATACTAAATACTAAACTACAAAATCTTGCAAGGCTATGTGGGAATCCTTTGTTCAGCAGTGAAACATTAGAGTATAAGAAGAAATTAATCAAAATAACTTTTTTGACAAACTGAACCTTTTCTCTAATGCAAAGGATTAATTTCAAACACAATACTTTTGACTTGATTCGATAGTATTATTGATCCATGTATTAAAACGTAATTTTAATTCCAGTGCATAAAGTGTGCACCCTCTACGAAGCAGCTGTCAAAGCAGAGCCAACCAGCGAGGAGCTCCACTCTCATCTGTTCATGTCATACGTGAGAATTGGGGATTACCGATCGCAGCAGCGATCCGCAATGGCACTGTACAAGTTTGCTCCCAAAAACCCGTATTATTTCTGGGCCGTGATGAGTATTGTACTTCAGGTGAGTTAAAATTTGGCTTGTTTTGATAAAAGCTTTTTATATCTGGTATGCTAAGATTTAAACACCATCTTGCCTGGTAGTAAGGGATGATGTGGATTAAGATGGTGAACACGCTAGGCTAGGCCTAGAGTGATATTATATATTAACACCAATATTATAAATGTGAAAGTCAGTTTGTATATTTGTTTGTTTGTTTGGGACGTCTTCACCGTCAAACGGCTGCACCGATTTAGCTGAAATTTTGCACAGTTATAGCCAGTATTACGGATTAGGCTATATACTGAGATACTGTTTAATGCGAGCGAAGCCTTGGAACACAGCTAGTTAATATATAAACACTACCTGTGTGCCAAATTTCATCCATAGTCATTTAGCAGTTTTGGGATAATTGGGTAACAAAGATGCAATCTTTTGCATTTATAATATTAGATGGATGTAATAAGTATACATACACCATATTTTCATTAGTTTTTTTGATAAGATCTTCCTATGTCAACTTTTAATCCAACAATACTTATTTATTACTATTGTATTTCCAAATAATACGCATAATTTAGTAAATGACAACTCACTGTACTGTAGATAAATCCAGTCTGCCTTACAAATATCTCTGTAGGTAGTTAAGTATCGGGGTAGGTAAAATGCCTTTTTAAAAACTAAAATGAAAACTAAACTTAGGTGTTGCCGATTCGGAGGCAAGAAATATATTGAATGAATTAATCTAATTGTCTGTACAGAACCCTTATGTTTACTACTTAAATGCTAAATCAGCTTATATCTAGAATGCCTCGTTAGCGTCTGGGCGATCACCGTGAGAACGCTCACGCAGCGCTAATCAAGTACTGAGGGGTGAGGTACACACATAACGTCTCCCCCCTCAAGAGCGAAATTATCGGGTTTATTGATTTTTAAATTATCCCGATGATTTCGCAAAAAGATGACAATACATTTTTTTCTAAAAATTAACAAACAAGAAATAATAAGGCTTAACATTACTACACATAACGATACATAAAATAAGCAGTCACTTGTAAAAACCGAATCACTTTTGGCACTATTCACTAATTCAATTTGTTTTAACGCATACGCCATGTACTTCAGTTCGTCCAGGTTAACTTCCTTCATGTTTAGTGCATATGCACCGGATAGTTCGGCGCTCGAGTGCAACTGTAGTGGAGGAATTTGAGGGGACAAGAAAAACAATTAAGGTGACAAGACAATAGAGATTTCTTCCACGTCCTCGTGAATGGCATAGGCATTATGATAATGGATTTCGATGCCGTTGACTTAAACATCGTAGGGCTCATTCAGGGTCATCATATATGTACCAGACTGGTATATGTACCATCTGGTAATTTCATCTTCACGTTTTTGAGTAGTCACTAATTAAGAATTTATAAACTGTAGTTTTCAATCTGGAGTAAATGATCCAGTTAGCATTATTAAATTGCTGTAACTGTAGGCACCGCATACAAGGCTCGATCATTGTCGGTGCAGAAGAATTGATCCTTAGCGGCGAGTGCGCGACATGGTTTCGCAATCGGTAAGTAGCTGATACCTTTCGCCAAAAGGGGTGTTTGGGAAATATGGTAGTATAAGGATTTCTCGTTCATGGAAAATAAGTAGGGAACACATTTTAAAATAATTGCCAGTTACATTAGTGATAAGAGGTATTTCCATTATGAACGTTATCTGGTTTTTCTTAAGGTAAGATTTAACACTGGTAGATTCTTCAAATGTTACTACGTTACAGTCTGTAGGTAGATATAACAAGTTTACATATTTGGATAAAACTTCAGATGAAACAATAATTCGGTAGAGTTAACAATACTTCGATGTAAAACTGAGACTACTTAAAGCTAAGGTTATTTAAATATCACTTATTTTAATAAATACAGTCTGAAAGTTAAGGGCCTGCAACAGAGTGGCTAGTATCAGGAGCTGCCACCTGTGGAGGGTCGTTTTATATTTTTCAGTGGTACCTTGGTCTGTCTTTCACCTACTTGAATGGGTACAACATTTTTATTTGTGGGACCACCTACTTTAGCTTTTCGATATATTATCTTATCCTTACTGTTTCTTGTATTTACTACTTTAGCATAAATTGTATCTCCTGTACTAAGCTGAATATCAGCTTCACCTCCTCTCTTGTTCCTTATCTTTTCTTTAGTAGTTAACATGTTTTCGGCTATATGATTGTATAGGTATTTAGTTCGTTTTGCATGGTCTTTTACAAGTTGTTGTATATATTTCTTTTCAAATTCTACGTTAAAGGGGCTATCGGAGTCAGTATGTCCAAATACCGTTTCAAAGGGTGTAAGGCCTGTAGTTGAGTGAACGGAATGATTGTATGCGATAATGGAATAGGTCATCACCGATCCAGCATCGGTACACTTCCTTTCATACTTCGCAAGGCGGTAAATTTCTGTTAACGTTGAATGAAAGCGCTCAATGAGACCCATTGAGTTTGGATTTCGCGGGGTACCAATATGAAGGTCAATTTTATGTAGGCTTAAGAATTCTTTTAGCAACTCATTGTTGAATTCCGTGCCAGGGTCAGAACTTATTCTTTTTGGGGTGCCGTAAAAGGAAAAGTATTTTGTTAAAGCTCTAACAACCTCAGGGGTTGACCGATTTGAGATTTCGATGGCTTGTCCTAATTTACTGAAGGCATCAATGACTGTCAGATAGTATTTGGCTTCAATGTTGAAAAGATCTATAAAAAGTTCCTGGAAAGGAGCATCTTGGGTTTGTGTTAATTGCAAAATCGGTTTAATAGGTTTACGGTCATATTTCATAGTTTGGCAAGACTCGCAAGCATTGATTATGGCTGCTACAGTCTCTTGCATTTTTTTCCAGTAATAATTTCTTCGCAGTCTCATTAATGTTTCTTTTATTCCACGATGGCATTGTTTTCCATCTTGAAATTTCAGGATTATGGCCTTTTGTTCATTTTCATCCTCTACACAAACTACGCGTTGTGTACATTCAATAAGTTTTACCAAATCTTTTTTAAACAACTCTATTACTACCTTGCCAAACTGTTTCCTATGCTCGCTTTCTTCGAAGTATATGAAATATTTAAGCTTCGGAGTGATGTACTCTTTTAGAAATTGTTTAATGAGTTCATCATTACCTATAGGCATAAAAACTTCTAAATTTTTTTGTTTGTTGGTCGATATATTTTTAACTTTTAATTCATTTTTGAACCATGAGAATACTCGTATCTGGTTAGGTTTCGTGTCAATTGCTTCATGCAGAATAGGTATCCCGGTGGGTTCTAAATCTGCAGTTGAATGAATTGTTTGGGAGTGATTAGATTCAGAGGGTGACCTAATCGGGTATTCAGGGGATGTTTTGGGATATTCGGCAAGTTTTACTGTGCTTGTAGCTGACAGGGTATCGGAGATATCTGTAAGAGTTGCCGTGGCACTTTCATCAGAGATAGTTATAGTCGAGGAGTCATTACGGGTTCTCTTTTTATTAACAAACTGTTCAATTTCTTTAACTATGTCGTCAAGTTTTGTCTGTAAATCGTTGTCAATGTTAACTTGCATGGATTGTCCTTCATCGTAAGAGTCAAGTGCATTTACCTTTATTCGAGATAAAGCATCAGCGTTCGTGTTCTGTTTGCCGTTTTTATAAGTAATCTCAAAGTCATAGTCTTGTAGTCGTAGTCTCCATCTAGTCAGTTTACTGTTAGGGTCCTTTAGGGAATTTAACCAAGCTAAAGGTCTGTGGTCTGTATATATAAAGAACTTTTTGCCGTAAAGGTAAGGCCTGAATTGTTTGATTGCCCATACGATGGCAAGAAGCTCTTTCTCAATTGTACTATATCTGGATTCAGTATCACTGAGTGTTCGACTTGCATACGCGACAGGTTTGTCACTACCGACTGTGCCTTGGGACAAAACAGCACCAAGAGCAACGTTAGACGCGTCTGTTGTAAGAATAAACGGTCTATCATGATCTGGGTATTGTAATAGTGGGGCATTAGTAAGGAGTTCCTTGCATTTGTTAAAGGCATCAATATAATTTTGGTCAAGAATAATTTTATTACGCTTTTTGAGGCATGAGGTTAGAGGTTGGGTTATTTTGGCAAAATCTTTGATGAAGCGACGGTAGTAGCCTACCAGTCCCAAAAACTCTTTATTTCAGTCGTTGTTTTTGGCAGTGGATAATTAAGTACAGCCTTTATTTTATCGTCATAAGGTTTCAGTCCGTCTTTTGTAATTGTGTGTCCCAAGTAAAGTACTTCTGTCCGTAAGAATTCTGATTTGTCAAGTTGAATTTTTAAGTTTGTCTGTCGAAATTTGTCAAATATCGTTCGCAGTTTTTGTATGTGCTCTTCTAAGCTGGCTGAGAATATGATGACGTCATCAAGGTAGACCATGCAGTGTATTCCCTGCAGGCCTCTCAAGACGTTATCCATAGCTCGTTGAAAGGTAGCCGGAGCAGTCTTTAGCCCAAATGGCATTCTTGAGAATTCGAAATGTCCGTGTTGTGTGCTGAAGGCGGTCTTTTGTCTGTCTTGCTCTTGTATTTCAATTTGATGGTATCCACTAGCTAGGTCAAGAGTACTGAAGTAAGAGCTCTTGCCCAGTTTGTCAAATAAGTCGTTCATGTTAGGAAGCGGGTATTTATCATCAATTGTAATGTCATTCAAACGTCTATAATCAATTACCATGCGATATTTCGGTTGTCCTGATGCGTCAGTCTTTTTAGGTACCAAATGTACCGGGGCATTCCAGGGGGAATGAGATTCTTGTATAACATTGTCATTTAATAATTTTTCAACTTGGTTATTTATTTCGTCTGTTTGTGCAGGGGCTTGCCTATATGGTCGTACGTAAATCGGGTCTTCATTCTTTGTTCTAATTTGGTGTTTTACCTGATTAGAGAATGATAAGGGCAGATCTTCGCAATAAAAAATATCTTTATATTCTTTACAGAGATTCAGTATTTTTTGTCGTTCTTCTTCATTTGTGTGGTCTAGTCTGAGTTTGTCAAGGAGATTATTTTCAAGTAATATGTCAGTATTCATGTCCTGGTTGTCTTTTATATGGTTTAGTTCAATTTCAGAGTTGTCGTATGTATTTACGGTAAAGGGTCGTTCTACAGTCAGTATAATCTCTTGGTCTGTAGTATTTTGGATAATCGTCGATGCATATCCGTTGGTACAATTTACTAAAGCATCTGGCATCCGTAAACCAGGGTAAAGTTCTTGATAATCAAGAATAGCTTCGCCAGAATATTGGTTAGTAGGCAACTTCACTCGTTGTTCGGTTCGTGGTTGCACTCGTATAACATAGTTAAGGTTATTATTGACTATGGCAATAGATGTTGTTTGAGTTTTCAGAACAAGATTTTTCAGATCTATGATCGCGCCTAGCTGTTGTAACAAATCGTTACCTATTAGACCATCATAGCGTGGGTCGACGTCATACAGGTAAAATTTGTGTTCTTCGGCATTTTGAAATGTCGGGAAAAGGGGTATTTGTATAACCTCGTCATGTTAACTGGAAGCATGGGTACTGATAACTCTGAATGGTTCGTAACAGATAAACTGAGAGAAATATTCATGTGCCTTTCGAGGGCTAATGAAGGAACGTGTACTTCCGGTGTCGATCATTAGTTTCGCGTCGATTTCTGGTATATACACGTAGGGTAGTTTTAAACTATGATCACAGTTAATTTCTATGTCCTGTCTTTGGTCGAGGCCTGTGCCTGAAAAGGAGGAGTCTGAGTTTCGTCATCATTCTCGTCTTGTTTACGGTGTTCGGAATATTGTTCAGAGGGAACTACTTCAGTAATATCGTCATACTGTTCGTCACAATAGTCAGGGTAGTAATAGTTGGGGTCATAACATTCCTCGTCTATGTACTCAGAATTCAGGGCCAATTCATTAAGTTTAAAACCGTTGGGAGAGTTTTGTTGAAGCGGTGCTGTTCTCATAGAGACGTCCGTGGACTGATAATGCGGCTTCTGAATATTAGGTCGATAGCCGAACGGTTGAGGTCTATACCCAAACTGTTGCGGGGCTGTAGGAGGACGATAGCCAAAATGTTGCGGGGCCGTTGGAGGCCGGTAACCAAATTGTTGAGCGGCCATTGGGGGCCGGTAGCCAAATTGTTGGGGAGCCATTTGAGGCTTATAGCCAAATCGCTGTGGCATCATCCCGAAATTTTGCGGTTTATAACCGAATTGTTGTGGAACAGGTGGACGATACCCGAATTGAGGTGGTCGATACCCAAATTGTTGATTGGGTTGTTGACGGAACCCTGAATTTTGTTGAATTTGAGGGCTTCCGAAACTAAATTTTGAATTGTTATTGGCAGGTAACATAGGCCTATAACCAGTGGGGTTCTGTGGCACGCTAAAACCCTGTTGTAGAGTTGGCTTAGCTGTTACCGAATTGCCATACATCCGATTACGCAAGGTGTATTGTTCGTGGAAGTTCACTTCCTCTAAAACAATACTTAAGGCGGCTTCTAAAGTCGCGGGTGCCTTTAACCTAACAATACGCACCATATTTTCTGGTAAGTTGTAAAGGAATACGTTCAGTGACGTATGATTATAAATTGCAATTTTGGCGATTTTTATTTCGGCGTTACTCGATGAATTAACCTTGGATATTAAAATTGACCGGACCGTTTGAATACGATTGCAAAACTCTAAATACGTTTCACTGGATTTAATCTTCAAACTCTCTAACTCTATATTTATACATTCCTCACTGCGAGGGTCACCAAAATGCTGTTCTAATAAGGCCTTGAGTTCAGACCAACTCACAATATCTTCTCGTTCTGATAATAAGGCAGCTGCGTTATCAATTAACCGACTCGTAATGGCGTGGTAAACGTATAAATTTGATTCTCGTTACCACGGTACCTTTCAATCACATAAACGCATTTTCGTAAAAACAAATTAAGTTGTCTATTGTCTCCTCCAAAAAGAGGGATTAATTTTAATATATCGTTTGGTATAGCTACAACATGCGGTTGACCTTCCATTTTTGCACAGAGTTATAATAATTTAGACACACAAAAACACAGTTATAATATAACACAGAAAATACACAAAAACAGTAAAAGACACAAAAATACACAGAATCAAAACAGTATAAACACAGTAAAAGAACAAGTAAAATCAAAATTAGTAAAACTTATTAACTATAAAAATTTTATTATTTTTGTAAAAATATTAAGTTATTTATTCTTTATTCAATAAATGTACCATCTAAAATGATTGAGTTTTAAACCATCAGATGCACATAAAATATTAGTTAAACACGATCATTTTATTAATTTAAAGTCAATTCTAAAATTTCTTTACTCTATGTAACTTTCTTTGTAGTAAACAATATTTCTTATCGCTTAGTTCTTAGTACTAGTAACCAGATAACGTGCTAATGAGAGAAGACTTATCACATTGAACACTTTAAATGAATAAGGGGATATTGGGGAAGGATGGCAAAAAGTTGTACTTACCAACCGACCGCTACACCCATTGTTGCACAAACACACACACCCGAATTATAACAAATTTATTTGGTTCGTGGATTTGCTCTACTACTGTCCCACTACAGGCGAATTTTGACACCCGTAATAATGTAGAGACGTAGATTATATACGAGCAAATCCTGTCCGCGGCGCCAGTTAAGTATCGGGGTAGGTAAAATGCCTTTTTAAAAACTAAAATGAAAACTAAACTTAGGTGTTGCCGATTCGGAGGCAAGAAATATATTGAATGAATTAATCTAATTGTCTGTACAAGAACCCTTATGTTTACTACTTAAATGCTAAATCAGCTTATATCTAGAATGCCTCGTTAGCGTCTGGGCGATCACCGTGAGAACGCTCACGCAGCGCTAATCAAGTACTGAGGGGTGAGGTACACACATAACGAGGTAGATGATACATTTTCAGATGTACTCTCAATTGAGTACATAACAATTACATTCCATAACAACTACACTAGTGTCTTTGTCAGCATTATAACATTGGGCTTAAACTTTTGTATTCTAGGCCAAAGTTGCTGAAGATCCCAAGCAAAAGGGCATCCTGCTCGCCCTAGCCCAACGTATGGTGGAAAACTTTATAACTGAGAACAAGCTGGAAGCTGAACAAGAGGTTCGCTTATACATCATGATCCTAGAACTGCAAGACAAGTGGGAGGATATCCTGAAGTTCCTCGACAGCCCTTTATATGCCTCACTAGTCCCCGGCTCCAATGCCCAAGCTTGCATCCCGTACTTAAAGAGACTCGGCCACTGGCGGAGACTTAACCTCCTCTGTAAAGACTTATTGTACGACAACCAAGACCGTTGGGATTACTACATGCCTTATTTTGACTCTGTCTTCCAATTGATGAAAAAGACCGATGAAAACTCGGAGAGTGGGGAGGATTCGGCTGATGATACGGCGGAGAAATGCCATGAGTTTATTTGTCAGATTGTTGAGAGCATGACAGCAGGCCGGACGTTACGAGGCCCGTACTTAGCAAGATTGGAGTTGTGGAAACGTTTGTCTGTCGATGGTGATCCTACGTCTCTTCTCGGTGATGGAGTAGCACTGTGCGTGCAGTATTTAAGGGTGTTTGCACACAAACCGTGTGCGGTGCCAGATTTGAGACAGTACTTACCAATGATATCGAAGGAGGAAAGAGAAGCGAAGTGTAGAGACTTCTTGACTTGTCTGGGATTTGACGAGAATAGTGAACCTGATAATGTGAGTAACTGCTTATTTATTTTACTAGTCGGAAAATTTGCCTGCAAATGTTAACTATCAGTTTTTGTTTTACCATAGTATGAATTCTTGTTTCAATGTAAAATGGGTGCCGGTAACTTTGATGCTACAGATAATTATTACTTATTCAGGCGAACTACCTTTAAAAAAATTAATTTTATAAGGTAAGGTTGGTAGCTGTATACACGCAGCAGCATCAGCAGCAGCAGCAGACGACGTCTCGTTGCAACACTTCTGGTTTCTATGTATTTTTGTTTATTATTATATTCTCTCTGTAGTTAGCGACACAAAGTAAGTGAAGGAATTTTATAGTGATACATAGAAACCATGTAAATCATCATGCATGTCAAACTCAAAGTCATTGGTGGGCCAAAAGCATAAGGATCATAGAGTCAGTAGGCCGCAAAACCCAACTATAAATATAATAAAAATAAACAAAAAAACATTTTATAGATAGAGCGATCATCAACCAGAATACCTCCACTCACTGCTGGACAATGGTATCCCCCTCCAAATGAGCGGTTTGCTATAATCCCCATGCTTGTCAAGCGGGTTGAGGGTTGCAGAATGCTCACCACTGTTAACCGAGAGGACGCTGATATCCATCCTCTGGTGGTTCTGGACCGGTGGCCGCGTCACGCGACGCGCGGTGATCGTTCCCAGCGTATAGCGCGTGTTTTTGAAATACTTTTACAACAAACGTGGGCCGCATCAAGAGGCTGTTCTTTAAATTGGATCGGGCCGCAGGAAAATGCCTTAAGGGCGGTATGCGGCCCCATGTTTGACATGTCTGCTTTAGATTATAAAACGTTTCCCAGACGGACGACATCCAGCGCCACATCTCCTGCATGTCAGTATGGTTGATGTGCGCGCCCCCTGGGTCGGGCGTGCCGCTGGCGACCCCCCTGCGGGCTCAGTATGCCCGCTGCCTCCGTCTCCACCCCCACACCACCTTGACTGAGTTCGGACCACACGACCACTATGCTATATTGGCAGCGCATCAGTATTATAACGCGGGTATGTTGATATTTCTTAACTGATTTACTTAGGTAGAGGCCGACCTAGGCAAACGTATCACAAACAGATAGGAGACGTTTTAAAGCAAGCTGAAGTCAAAAGTGCCTATAACCGACGAGCATGTATGAAGGCACTCATGAAAGTGGAAGAGTCCCTGCCTACTGCAATGGAAAAAAGGCGTGATTTTATGTATGTATGTATGTATTTGATGTTTCAAAAAAGTTTTGAGACTTCGTAGTCTTGTGAGAGGGCGTAGTAGTAGTCTTCGTATTATTATTAAAGAGAAGACATAATATCTGGTCCTCAGAATGAAATTAACGCACGATTTTGTGTATGAATGTATTTACAAACTTGTAGATAAAACACAGAACAAATAGAACAAAGGATTCAATGGTACAGCAGTTTAATGGTTTACCAGATCATAAAATACTAACTTAATATATTTTAGTAAATACCTTCTTTTCCTATTCTTCTGGTAAAACTACAATGACATAAAGGGGTTATGGTTATGGCCAAAATCTGGGAGTAAACTCATCATCTTCATCAATATCTTAATATAATCTTCCTATCCTACCGTTATCCCACTTAAATAGTATCCGCAGTTCGAGGATTAAATTGAAATATGTAAATAATATAGGACTTCACTTGAAAACCAAAAATGAGTGTAGTCACTGTAGAATTAAAAGGAAAATATTTTCATATAAAATGTGTGTACTAAGTTAAAATTTTTACTATGAATTTATATTAATTCGTTTTAGGATTTATTTTAACCTGATGTCAGGATTATATTGCATGGAGAAAAGTACATTCTATTCTATCCTATCGTGTAACGAATAAGTGCATTAATTAGAACAGTGTTTTTCAACGTGTGGGTCGCGACCCCCTGAGGGCCTCTATAATATCTCATAATAGCTAATAATCTCATATAAGCCTCTCTATATAAGGGTCGCGGGGGTCGCGAAGCTTCAATTAAAGAAAATAAAAACAAAGTTTGAAATTATAGTTTTACTACGAAAATATCAATTAAAGAGCATTTGTACGTGTTGTAATTGAGAGGGAGTGAGAGCGCATATAATATTTTTTTCTGAGGAAAAATATGTAATTTGTTTCCTGTAGGCCACGCGAGCGAAGGGGGTCCCGAATTTGTTTTTCATACTAAGGGGGTCGCGTCATGAAAAAGGTTGAAAAACACTGAATTAGAAGATATCTTTGGGTTTATTGTATATTTTTTAAGACCGTTATTTTAGTATATTACAATTCGTGTGACTTAAGTAGTCTATTAGGCGTGGCGAGGGTGCTACGCCGTGCAATAATAGACAACTTAAGTCACGAGTATCGTATATTATTTTATAGCTGTCAGTGTGACATAAACCTTTAGCGTAATGGAACTTAATTTAATTAATTAAATTTAAGCTTGCTACGCTTTTCCGTCAAATAGAAGATTATTGCACGGTGTGAAGTTAGCTCCCGAGCGCAGCGAGGGTACTAAACGTCGTGCAATAATCGACTATTTAAGTCACGGAAAAGAGTGCGTAAAGTGCGGGTTTAGGTCACACTGTGCTATAAAATAATAAACACCTAATAAATGTGATCTAGCAGACCTATATTCTACGCTTCTCTGCAAGTGTATTGCCTAACGCCTTAGGGTGGTTCGATTTCCATACAAAAGTATATGCACAAATACGAGTAAATGGATCAAAAAATTGCATTGAAATCACATCTTTTGGTCTTTATACAACTCTTTACATACGCGAAATAATATCTTACTACATAATTTGATAAAATAATATAAAAACTAGGATCGAGATTTTAATTCATTTTTGTCAATATGTGAGTGAAGTTTTTACAGTGTCGTACGCTCTCATTAGTGTGTATTGCCGCGATTGTCAGACGTTAACCGTGCGCTCGCTGAAAAGGCGACGTTGCCAGACCGCTGACATGCGAGTTGCCGCCTTTTCAAGACTTTCAAGTTTTCCTTAGCATTACAGTACCGACTTCAAAAATGGATGTTTCTCAATTCGACCATATATTTTTTTATGTTTGTTCGCGGATAACTTCGTCGTTTCTGAACCGATTTTGATGATTATTTTTTTGTTGGAAAGGAGACATGATGTATGTATGATAAATCTTCAGAGATATGGAGATGAGCACGTCCAACTTGGTATTGAAAATTAATAGCGTGGCATTTGAAGTCGGTTCTCTTTTTTTAAGTTTTTTTTAATGGATCTTATCGCTTAGTGTTTTTTGGAAATTTTGAACCATATTGGCATATTTTGTAATATTGAAATTGATAGGTACTCCAAGTTTTGAAATTTCGATATATTTTAACCGACTTAAAAAAAAATGTTTCTCAATTCGACCGTATAGTATTTTTTATGTGTGTGGATATCTTCGTCGTTAATAACCCGATTTTGATGATCCATTTTTTGTTGGAAAGGAGATATCTCAAGAGAGGTGCCACAGTAATTTCATTGAGATCGGATAAGTAAATCTAGAGATACGTTATATTGAAATGCCAAAAAAAACACGTTTTTTGTATGGGGACCCCCTATTATTTTTAACTTTATTCTGTTTTTAGTATTTGTTGTTATAGCGGCAATAGAAATACATCATCTGTGAAAATTTCAACTGTCTAACTACCACGGTTCATGAGATACAGGTGACAGACGGACAGACAGACAGACCGACGGACAGCGGAGACTTAGTAATAGGGTCCCGTTTTACCCTTTGGGTACGGAACCCTAAAAAATATAATTTTCCAAATCTATTTAGGTATCTTTGAGTAATCGAGTTATCGGTGAACATCTTTGAGTATTCTGGCTCAAAGGAAAAGGCTTCCGTTTTTTGCCATTCAATACCAAGTTTGAGGTGCTTAAATCCATATCTCTGGAAATACTTATCATATATCATGTCTCCTTTCCAACAAAAAAAGAATCGGTTCATAAACGACGAAGTAATCCGCGAACAAACATTAAAAAAAAATTATACGGTTGAATTGAGAAACATCCTTTTTTGAAGTCGGTTAAAAACAATGTGCACACGACAAAACTAAATTTGAGTTTGTAAGAGCCTAACCTAACCGATAAACCGACGAAATATTTGAAGACCACAAACTACATCAATAGGTACTGTAACGCTAAGGAAAACTTGAAAGTCCTGAAAAAGCGGCGACTCGCATGTCAGCGGTCTGGCAACGTCGCCTTTTCAGCGAGCGCACAATTTAGCAACGTCTCACAATCGAGACAATACACACTAATGAGTTTAGCGTATGACACTGTAAAAACTTAACTCACATATTGACAAAAATGAATTAAAATCTCGATCCTAGTTTTCATATTATTTAATCAAACTATGTAGTAAGATTGGATTTCGCGTATGTAAAGAGTTTTATATAGACCAATAGATGTGATTTCATTGCAAGTTTTTGATCCATTTACTCGTATTTGTGCATATACTTTTGTATGGAAATCGAACCACCTTAATATTTATTTGTAATTTTTCCAGCGATTCAAGAAAAGAAGACATCATTGATAGTAGAAGCACTGAGTCTGTTAGAGCTGGTTCTTCATCACTCGCCGTCAAACTTCCATGCCAAGCTGTTGCTAGTCAAACTGTACCATGTTATAGGTAAGATCGGTAGGTTACATTTCTAAGGTGGTCCCATAGTAATTTCATAGAGATCTGATAAGTATCTTCAGAGATATGACGGTAAACGTCTCAAACTTGCTACTGAAACTGACTCGCGGGGCATGGAAGTCGGTTGTTTTAGTTTTTTAACTATCTTAATTATTTATCGGTAGGTTTCGTTTCCGAGGTGGTCCCTTTGTAATTTTATCGAGATTTGATAAGTATCTCCAGTGATATGACGATAAACGTCTCAAACTTGCTACTGAAATAGACTGGCGGGGCATGGAAGTCGGTGGTTTTAGTTTTTAAACTATCTTAATTATTAATCGGGAGGAATCGTTTCCGAGGTGGTCTCATTGTAATTTGATCGAGATCTGATAAGTATCTCCAGAGATATGACGAATAACGTCTCGCATGGCTCGCGGGGCATGGAAGTCGGTTTTTTCGTTTTTAATCTAAATTTTTATGTATAAAATATTAATTTGCCAGGTAACGCCCTCGCAGCTGACACGATATACCAAAAGTTAGAAATAAAGCATATCCAGCTAGTATCGCTGGGCTGGATCCATACAGCGCGGCTAGCGGCTGGCTGCGCTTTCAGTAAAGCGCTGCAGCTGCTTGCAGATACACGCGCGTTTCATTCACATCATGCTAAAGATGTAAGTATACAGAAATTAGATTTTTAAATCCTTTTTAATCGACTTCAAAAAAATGAGCATGTTTTTCAATTCGACTGTATATTTTTTTATTTTTGTGTTTGTTCGCGGATAACTTTTTCGTCTATGAACCGATTTTATTGATTTTTTTTGTTGGAAGGGAGATGATGTCCCAAGGGTATTTGTAGTACCATTGTAATTTCATCGAGATCTGATAAGTATCTCCAGAGATATGTCGATAAAAGTCTCAAACTTGCAACTGAAACTGACTCGCGCGGCATGGAAATCGCTTATTTCAATTCTTAAACTATCTTATTCCTAGTATAAATGTGAAATGTAATACAAAGAGTTCAAATTTTAAGATGTTTGATGACGAAGCAAGTGCATCTGGTTCTAACACCGCGGAAAATATCCTTTGCGCGATGCAGGATCTCATACATTTAGGCATAATTTACAAGGAGAACAGTGCCACCTATTCCAGCGCCATCTAGATGCTTTTATATCAAGTTAATTTGGTAAGTAGATATATTGGTGGTTGGTTATAGATAGATGGATATATGTTTGTTACTCTTTCACGCATTACAAAAATAAATAGAATACCTTTTTTTTCGATTAAAACGGTGTGATACCAATAGGGTATTTAACTCTATATGAGAAAAACTCTATTATGAAAGCTTAGGCAAAAAGCAATCGGAAAACGTTAATTTTAGTTCATAAAACTACATTTTTAAACCCAGGAACATTTTGGCAGGGTGTTTATTCTTATATAGTTTTTGTGGGTCAGTTATTCGTTGTTTTTGATACTTGTTATCCTATTCCTGTTCATAAAATAGCAAACTAAATTCTAAAGTTCCATTTAAAGGTTTCAGCTTCTTCAATCTGTTTAATAACAACATTAAATAGTAGTGGCCCTGTTATAACGTCATACGGCTAAGTAAACTTAGAAGTGTCAACTGTCAAATATCATATCACTGCATTTGTTTACTAGCATACTGTCGTCATGACCACAGAGCAATATGACGTCCATTGCCTCCTGCGTTTTTGTCAAATTACGCGCGGAATTTAAAATGCAAAATTTAAATGCATGTTTATGGCACTTAAGGATTGAATAAAAGTTTTGTGAATTTTTTAGTGCTTCGTTAGCACTATAAAATCGAATTGAGACACTTTTCAAAAATGGATGTAATACCCTATTACATAAATATTAAGTATTATTTACACATATGTTACAAGACTTATATAAATATTAAAAAATGTCATATAATTACATCAATAAAATATGCGATAAATTCGGCATTAAAAGAATAAACAATACAATGTTTCAGAGCGTAGAACATTTAACATACGCGTACAAGTACGGAACATTCGAGAAGCTTGTGGAACTGGGAGCGTGGGGCGAGCGTATCGCGGCTTGCGCGTGGTGTGGAGCCGCAGCGCGGGCTCGGGCTTCGCTGGCCCTGCTGGCTGGGCCGCCGCAGCCGCTACACGCGCCTCCGCCCCTGCATCCGCGACCCACGTGAGTATAGAGAAGAAAAAACGGTTTATTCCATCCATAAAAAAAAACCATCGTGCCAAAGCGGCAATACCCCAGGCTAAGGCGATCGAGAGGTCGTGAGTTCGGTCCCCACCATTGATGTGAACCCACTCCAGACAAGCATATTTAGCTTGGTGGGAGGGGTTAACAAGACTACTAGTAATGTGGGTTGCACATACTCATCCAGGAGCTATAGAGAAATACTTTTATTTTATTGTTTTCAACTGTACCCCTAGTACGAGTTTTTATCGTAAACGCTTTTGACAGATCTCCCATAATTTTCGACTTATTCTGTCTCTCTGATTGGTCTAAATTTAGTGAAGCGTAGTAACCACTAGAGGCGTTTTTCATACAAAATTTGTTCGATATACGATATCGAGTTTGGTATGAAAACTCGTACTAAGGGTACTGTATTGTACGCTAGTTACTGTAATTTTTTTTTAAAGTTACAGGCTAGCGTTTAACAACAATCCGTAAGTGATGATGTGGTCGAAGATGGTGAACACGCTAGGCCTAAAATACTCTGACTCTCAAGGGCTGTGTGCTGCCGGAACAGTGTAGGGTTATGACGCCAGACTTTCTCCTTGATGATAGTAGTCTACTTTTTGGTAGCATGCCAGGCGAAATACCCACCACCTGCCACCTACCTACCACCTGCAGACCATCTGAATAAAATAATCATTTCTTTACACAACTACCAACATACACAATTCATTTTCAATTCAATTTCTTACTATTTTCTAGAGACAATCGTGACCTGAACGTAATAGTAAATTTCGAGCCGCCCGAGTTTCAAGATCCAACGTTAAAGGAGAGAACGTTTGACCAGGATGTAGCCTACCTGCGGTTAAAGGTAATCTATGTTTTTAGTAACTTTTTGAACTAGGAACCAATATTGCAAAGGATTCCGTTTTCCAGCGATTAATGGGTAGCTTTTCGCTACGGCTTCAGATTGATTCCCTCAATTTCGAATCATGGCAATAGGCGTGACGAAAGATTTTGAAATCCTCTTCCGTAATGTGGGAATACATTTAATATTCACGAAAAAACCTATATTTCGGTAATTAATTTAAGTTTAACGAAGTTTAAAGCAATTTTTCTAATATTTTCTCAATAGTGCGCAAAAACAGCTCACATATGTCATGGCGTCGGCTGTGACGTCACGCATACGTTAATGACATACTTAACGTAGTAACTATTATATAATCTATGACAATGAATACACATGGGTTTTCCAAAATTTAATAACATTTTCAAGAAAACTGTGACGTCATACGCTGTGATTGGTATTTCAATCAAAATGGCCGATTGCAGTATTTTCATGTTTTATTTTATTGAAAATCCTAATCTCAATTTTTTATATAAAACTAAACCAGTTTTTTTTATTGTTTTAATATGTATTTTCTAATAATAAAAGTTTTAAGTAGGGTTCCGTAGTCCAGACAAGGAACCCTTATAGTTTCGTCATGTCCGTCTGTCTGTCTGTCTGTCCGAGGTTTTGCTAAGAGACCGTTAATACTAGAAAGCTGTAATTATGTGGGGGTATTTATTTAATACTTACGCTGACAAAGTGCTGAAATATAATTTTGAAAAATATTTTTTTTAGGGTAGCTCCCCTATAAGAGAAGTGGGGATGAATTTTTTTTTCATCGTCTACCCCATCGTGTGGGGTATCGTTGAAATAGGTCTTTTAAAATGACTTAAGGGTTGCTAATACCATTTTTCGATTGAATGCTGCATTTACGAAATATTAAACTTTAAAGTGCAAATTTTTGTTCTAGTAGGGCGTCCCCCCCCTCTTAAAGCTATACTGCTGGCTTGAAAAATCTGGAAAAAATCGTGATAATGGCGATTTCATGTACTTAAAAGAAAAATATAGCGGTTAAGATAACTTTATTAGTTTAGCAGTAATAGTCGTTAAACTTGGGTGCTGGATAATTTTGTACCAAATACAAAATCCTTAGAATAAATCCTTTAAAGTGACAAAAACGGAGTACCTAGTTGCTTGTGTATAACGGGTAAAGACTTGGATTGAATAACAAGCTACTACGGAACCCTACTACACTGCGTGTGGCCCGACACGCACTTGGCCGGTTATTTATATATACTGTCGTCATGCCTATTACACCCAGAGTTCACGCTAACTTTATACAAAATTTTATCAAATCCTCACGTCTTGGTGTGGTTGAGTTATGAAATAAAGAAAATATCTTAATATGTAATTGTGTTTTACCTTTTTAAGGTTAAACGGTTAGACCGATTTAAACCGATGGACTTATTATAGTATAAAAAAATTCAAAGTGTTTTTTAATATATATGTCGCAGCCAATTAGCTTAATTACCCGTTCAATCAACAGCCTAGCTTCTTTACTTTCAACTAGCGACCTGGATGATATTCAGCCGTAGCGTTTGTTACAACATTTAATAAACTGGCTTAGTCTGACACTAAGGCAACACACTAGAGAACAGTGACTACCGCGTGACGTTCGCCGACGAGCGTAGCGAGGTAGGGAGCCCGTCATCAGTACCGACGATATGGCGTTTAAATGAAGGTACAGAAGACCTTCAAATGGCTGAATATCATTCAGGCCGTTAGTTGAACGGCGCTGATTAGTAAAGAGGCTAGGCTGTTGATTGAACGGCTAATAAAGTTAGGTGGCTGACATATATATAAGTACTAAAAATAACATTCATCCCCTAAAGATAAACAGTCAATGAATACATCCTAAAGAAAGCTTCCGGATGAAGCCGAAACAATGTCGATCGCTATATCGACATCGCGTGAGTCACGTTAAATTCCAGTTTTTGAATTAACAAATCTTCAAATCGAATACAGAAGCTGTTACAGTATTAAATACTTGTCCTATATACCTCCAGGACGGCATAGTGTCAGCCTTAGCGCTTTGCATAGAGACCGCTGACGGGCGGCCGCCCGAGCAGAAACTGTGTCAATACCGAGCGCTACAAACCTGTGTCGACGCATTTAGCACAGCCATGGAGCGCTGCCGGGAGAAATATCACAAGGAACCTGACGCTAGCGTGTCTGCGCCCTTGAATAGTACTATTATTGGTAAGTTCTTAACATTTCACTACGCTAGACACAATCCTTGGTTCAATCAAATACCTCTTTGCCAAATACTTTGCGCGGATCATCGTTCCACTTAATCTGAGAGCGTCTTGTGCTTTTTTCTTTTTTCGGTTTGTAATCTACATACATATAATCCTTCTTACATGACATTTCGACTGGGCTCACTGCTTCGCTATCTTGTTATTGTATTCGACTATATTGATGACTTTAGTGTTTTGTCGGTTCCTGTAGCGATCCATCGTGATGTAAGTCGAATCGGTCATTTCGCTAGACATTAGAAAATACTTAGATTATTTATAACATAAGCTCCACACTGTAAATAGTTAACTGTATCTACATGTACAAACTAGTTAAATTAATGAATAAAGTATTACATCTTGACGTATTCAGCACAAAACATTATCCACTCCTCTCAAAGTTAATCGTCTCACCTAGTTCAGTCATTGGTGCTAGACGTTAATGCATTCTTTTTTTATTATAAAAAGTGACTAATTAAGACAACGTAGTCGAGGACCGCAGTGTCTAAAGACAAAAGTCTTCAACCAGTGCGCCCTACCTGTAATAACATACGGAGCCGAGACATGGACACTCAGTCCGACTGGCCCACCAGTTTAAAGTATCTCAGCGAGCTATGGAAAGAGCTATGCTCGGTATTTTTCTGCGGGATCGAATCCGGAACGAAGTAATTCCCAGAGAACTAAAGTTATCGACATAGCTCAACGGATTAGCAAGCTGAAGTGGCAGTGGGCTGGTCATATCTGTCGCAGGACGGGGTAGACTTGTCCTATAGTGGACCGCGAATCGGCAACGTAGCGTAGGACGTCCTGTCACCAGGTGGAGCGACGACATTCGCAAAGCGGTGGGCAATGACTGGAAGGGAAGAGCCGAAGATCGGGCTCAGTGGCGAGGGCATCTTGGGAGAGGCCTACGTCCAGCAGTGGACTGACACAGGCTGTTGATGATGAGTCGAGGATGGCAGCTCGCTAGGCCTAGAATGGGAAATCCAGGGGAACTATCGGCACATATTAGATGTTTTTTTACAGACAGATTTTTCTACTTTTAGCCGGCTATGCGAACACTAGATAGTGCCCTACTACGCCTAATGATACTAATCGAAACATAGTCTATGATGAGATCTAATCGTAATTATCTCTTAATTCCAGCATTCGTAAACTCCCCGATCCCATACCGGGAGCTATATTCGTTGACGTTACTAATGGCGGGAGCGGTATGCGCGGGCGACCTGTCCGAGGCGCGACGGCTGTGCGAATGTGTGCGGGAGCGGGTGCAGCCCACGCCGAGCGCCGCGCCGTGCGGGGCTTGGGAGCTGCGGGATAGGCTTGAACAACTCGCGCATTACTTAGAGGTAACATATGTTTATCGTCTAACTAGAACACAGACGCAATATAAAAGGATGGTGCACTGCAGATGTTTTGACAAATACAATTTAATCCGTATACTTTAACTGTAAGGTTGTAATTGCTTTGTATTTTTTTCTACAACACAACTTTGTTCTACAACAAAACGGTCCAAACGAAAGGCACCCGGGTGAACCGGGTTGGAGTGTGTCCTTGTATAACAACCTGCTAGTGCTATATATGTTCTATTATATACTATCGGCCTTATTAATAAAAAATTGCCTGTACATCTGTTAAACGGTTGTACAGTTGCACAGTGAATGAGCGCTAAACACGCGTCAATCCATTGTTTGACTAATAAACGTTGAATAGGCGGTGGGTATCTACATAGACGTTTAACACTTTTTTCTTTTTCATCTGGCAACTATACATAGACGTTTAACACTTTTTTCTTTTTCATCTGGCAACTATTAGTCAATTCGTTTCGAAACTGTTTTCGTCTTAAATAGTTCCGTAAATTATTTTTTCATAAAGTTTACTAATTATTAATATTAGTCATGAAATTTTGTTTTAGGAATGCAATATTAATCTAACTACGTTGTTTTTAGAACTTTTTGTTGAAATTTGTTCATATAGTGGAAAATATTTTCTTTTAGTAGGAGTGAAAGACTTAAACCAAATTTTAGAACGAAACACTCAAATTGACTGTTGTCCTCTGTCTACGCTGTTGACATTGTATCCATGGAGACTAGCGGTCTCCATGGCTACAATATAAACATGATTGTAGCCATGTTTGAATAAATTGTCAATTTCCAAAGAGAATGTAATCACTGCGTTTAGTTTGTTCCACATAGCTTTTCGTAAACCTGTAATTTGTATTTCAAATGGAAAATCTGAATTGTTCAAAAGAATGGATCTGCACGGTCTTCATAATGTTTTCGTTTTTTTTATTTGCCTCCTCTATCTCCCAATGGTCAAATATGTCGAAATAATTTATGTATATCCATTTCAATGAGAACAAATCTAACACATACAAACGATCCTCATAATAATAACAACATACTTTTTGAAGTTTGAAGAATCAAAACGTTTATTCACAGAATACTAGATACAGATTCAATAATAGTTACTATGTCTAGACATGATTTCGATCAGCTGTTAATAGAGAAATCCGCCATTTTAATCCTTTACACACTCGCTAAACTAGGGTCCCAGGCTGTTTAAGAAATGATTAGCCTCCTTTGATAATGGCACATCTGTATACCAACTTTATCCAACGCTTACGTCAAAAATATTTTTATTGGTCAGCTTTTGTGGTATACAACGTGTATACAGAGTGAAAAAAACTTTATTAGTAAGGCCGTATATGTATAGTATATATATAAGTTGTCCATAAAAAAGAAAGGGACTAACTCCGTTCAAGGTCGGTCTCATGGGGGCCGCTTTGCGCAGTCGAGTTTTATATTAGAAGGTCTTTGAACTAGAATGTTGCTTGCCGCTGTATCTGTAATTTGTAAATGTCATCGCTTACCATCAGGCGAGCGTCGTGCTTGTCCTGTTACCTTTTACAATATTAAAAAAAACTAAAGAAAGGTTTTTTTTAATCGACTTCATAAAAAGGAGGGGGTTTCTAATTCGACCCTATATATATATTTATGTGTGTTCGCTGATAATTTCGTCGTTTATGAACCGATTTTGATGATTATTTTTTGTTGGAAATGAGATATCCCAAGGGTAGTACCATAGCAATTTCATTGAGATCTGATAAGTATCTCCCGAGATATGGAGATAAACACCTCAAACTTGGTACTGAAAATTAATAGCGTGGCATATGAATCGGTTATTTTAGTTTTTTATACGATCTTATTTAATATCATATAGGCTAGCGTTTGACCACTATCTCACTTTTTGGTAAGTGATGATGCGGTCGAGGATGGTAGCACGCTAGGCCTAGAATGGGAACTGGCTCACAAAGTTAGCTGCACTTTAGATGTTTGGCGACAGATTAACTTGAGGGTGGTAGCTGGCCAGGCGGACACTATATAGTGTCCTACCACCATACGGGGGTTGGCAGTTTCTTAACAATGTTTTCCTTCAACGGAGTCATCAAATCAAGTCATAATAAAGTGAAAAACTTTTCTAATATAAACAGTCTCTGCCATCATCACAAGGACCGTTCCTGCGTTCAATATAAACAGTCTCTGCCATCATCACAAGGACCGTTCCTCCGTTCAATATAAACAGTCTCTGCCATCATCACAAGGACCGTTCCTGCGTTCAATATAAACAGTCTCTGCCATCATCACAAGGACCGTTCCTGCGTTCAATATAAACAGTCTCTGCCATCATCACAAGGCCCGTTCCTCCGTTCAATATAAACAGTCTCTGCCATCATCACATGGACCGTTCCTGCGTTCAATATAAACAGTCTCTGCCATCATCACAAGGACCGTTACTCCGTTCAATATAAACAGTCTCTGCCATCATCACAAGGACCGTTCCTCCATTCAATATAAACAGTCTCTGCCATCATCACAAGGACCGTTCCTCCGTCCAATATAAACAGTCTCTGCCATCATCACAAGGACCGTTCCTGCGTTCAATATAAACAGTCTCTGCCATCATCACAAGGACCGTTCCTCCGTTCAATATAAACAGTCTCTGCCATCATCACAAGGAGCGTTCCTCCGTTCAATATAAACAGTCTCTGCCATCATCACAAGGACCGTTCCTCCGTTCAATATAAACAGTCTCTGCCATCATCACAAGGCCCGTTCCTCCGTTCAATATAAACAGTCTCTGCCATCATCACAAGGACCGTTCCTCCGTTCAATATAAACAGTCTCTGCCATCATCACAAGGACCGTTCCTCCGTTCAATATAAACAGTCTCTGCCATCATCACAAGGACCGTTCCTCCGTTCAATATAAACAGTCTCTGCCATCATCACAAGGACCGTTACTCCGTTCAATATAAACAGTCTCTGCCATCATCACCAGGACCGTTCCTCCGTTCAATATAAACAGTCTCTGCCATCATCACAAGGACCGTTCCTCCGTTCAATATAAACAGTCTCTGCCATCATCACAAGGACCGTTCCTTGTTCAATATAAACAGTCTCTGCCATCATCACAAGGACCGTTCCTGCGTTCAATATAAACAGTCTCTGCCATCATCACAAGGACCGTTCCTCCGTTCAATATAAACAGTCTCTGCCATCATCATAAGGACCGTTCCGCCGTTCAATATAAACAGTCTCTGCCATCATCACAAGGACCGTTCCTCCGTTCAATATAAACAGTCTCTGCCATCATCACAAGGACCGTTCCTCCATTCAATATAAACAGTCTCTGCCATCATCACAAGGACCGTTCCGCCGTTCAATATAAACAGTCTCTGCCATCATCACAAGGACCGTTCCTGCGTTCAATATAAACAGTCTCTGCCATCATCACAAGGACCGTTCCTCCGTTCAATATAAACAGTCTCTGCCATCATCACAAGGACCGTTCCTCGTTCAATATAAACAGTCTCTGCCATCATCACAAGGACCGTTCCTGCGTTCAATATAAACAGTCTCTGCCATCATCACAAGGACCGTTCCTCCGTTCAATATAAACAGTCTCTGCCATCATCACAAGGAGCGTTCCTCCGTTCAATATAAACAGTCTCTGCCATCATCACAAGGACCGTTCCTCCGTTCAATATAAATAGTCTCTGTCATCATCACAAGGACCGTTCCTGCGTTCAATATAAACAGTCTCTGCCATCATCACAAGGACCGTTCCTCCGTTCAATATAAACAGTCTCTGCCATCATCACAAGGACCGTTCCTCCGTTCAATATAAACAGTCTCTGCCATCATCACAAGGACCGTTCCTCCGTTCAATATAAACAGTATCTGCCATCATCACAAGGACCGTTCCTGCGTTCAATATAAACAGTATCTGCCATCATCACAAGGACCGTTCCTCCGTTCAATATAAACAGTCTCTGCCATCATCACAAGGACCGTTCCTCCGTTCAATATAAACGTCTCTGCCATCATCACAAGGACCGTTCCTCCGTTCAATATAAACAGTCTCTGCCATCATCACAAGGACCGTTCCTCGTTCAATATAAACAGTCTCTGCCATCATCACAAGGCCCGTACCTCCGTTCAATATAAACAGTCTCTGCCATCATCACAAGGACCGTTCCTGCGTTCAATATAAACAGTCTCTGCCATCATCACAAGGACCGTTCCTGCGTTCAATATAAACAGTCTCTGCCATCATCACAAGGACCGTTCCTGCGTTCAATATAAACAGTCTCTGCCATCATCACAAGGACCGTTCCTCCGTTCAATATAAACAGTCTCTGCCATCATCACAAGGACCGTTCCTCCATTCAATATAAACAGTCTCTGCCATCATCACAAGGAGCGTTCCTCCGTTCAATATAAACAGTCTCTGCCATCATCACAAGGACCGTTCCTCCATTCAATATAAACAGTCTCTGCCATCATCACAAGGAGCGTTCCTCCGTTCAATATAAACAGTCTCTGCCATCATCACAAGGACCGTTCCTCGTTCAATATAAACAGTCTCTGCCATCATCACAAGGCCCGTACCTCCGTTCAATATAAACAGTCTCTGCCATCATCACAAGGACCGTTCCTGCGTTCAATATAAACAGTCTCTGCCATCATCACAAGGACCGTTCCTGCGTTCAATATAAACAGTCTCTGCCATCATCACAAGGACCGTTCCTGCGTTCAATATAAACAGTCTCTGCCATCATCACAAGGACCGTTCCTCCGTTCAATATAAACAGTCTCTGCCATCATCACAAGGACCGTTCCTCCATTCAATATAAACAGTCTCTGCCATCATCACAAGGAGCGTTCCTCCGTTCAATATAAACAGTCTCTGCCATCATCACAAGGACCGTTCCTCCGTTCAATCGTGACTTATGTGATTTATAAAGCTCGTGTATTACTTGTAATTAGAACTGCTATACAATTTCGTTCAATCTATGATTTTTGTTTGACCTTATAGATTATTATCTCACGGATTTTACTCGGTTGATTTCGGTTCTAAAGCCCCTAGCAACCTACCCTGTTGGAACTGCTAGTGGTTTCGTGATGGATTTGTCTGATGAAAAAGCGACGATGTAGATGAAAGCTCTCTCTCAACTTAGACCAGTGTCACCACTAAATCACCTCCTCTATATATATAAATATATATGCATTATTGCCACTTGTTGAAGCCGTTACCTTTCTTTTTTTAACCGACTTCAAAAAAAGGAGGAGGTCAATTCGACCGTATATGTTTTTTTTTTTTTTCGCGGATAACTTCGTCGTTTATGAACCGATTTTGATTATTCTTTTTTTGTTGGAAAGAAAATGTCCCAAGTGTGGTACCATGTTAATTTTATCGAGGTGTAATTAGTATCTCCAGAGATATGGAGATAAACATCTCAAAATTGGTACTGAAAACTAATAACGCGGCATTGAAGTCGGTTCTTTTTTAGTTTTTTAAACGATATTATATTGATTCCGGTGGGCGGGCGCGACTTTACGTGCGACTTAGCTAACGTTTTTGCAGTCGACTAATGAGATGCCGCACTGTTTATATGTTAATAGCAGCTGGTTATAACCTTCCACTTGAATCACTCTATCTATTGATGAAAACTGCATTAAAACCCGTTCCGTAGTGTATGATCTAAGCGGGAAATCTTCTAATAAACAGCGGGAGCGACTTTGTTTTATACTATTTAAGAAATATGTATATATTTTTTTAAAAGCTTTACGAGTAATGTGGGTTGCACATTACTAGTATTCTTGTTAACCCCTCCAACTTAGCTAAATATGCTTGTGTCTGGAGTGGGCTCACGTCAATGACGCTATGAGCTGGGATCGAACTCACGACCTCTCGACCGCCAGGCCGATACCTTAGCTATTAGTAAATTTTAAACTTTCGCGATTTACACACATAATTATATTGTAATACGGGACTTATCACGCTTCAGTCAGCTCATCAGCTTCATCAGCTTCAGTCTCCTCGTGACCACGGTCAATGCAACTTGATCGAAACGTCGAGGTAAATAAAATTATGTTTTTAGCGTGATACGTCCCGTATTACAATATCATTAAACTATTGTCGTTTATATACATAATTATATTAAGTTTAAAACAATATGGTTGGTTGTTTTCAGTTCATCGGCGTGCTAACCTTCCTTCTCGGTGTGTGCAACGAAGTGATCACGCCGGCGAACACGAAAAAGTCAAAAAAGAAGGCCAACCAATCACCGGACGAGATCAAAACCGTAGAACTACTGAAAATACTCAATGAAACCGTTCAAAAAAACATCGCGGAACTGGAAAAAACATTCGAAGAGTTACCTCAATACGAGTTCGACACGTTAGAAGACTTCGCGAATCTTAACATCGACGGGAAATATGTTAATCCAGTTTTAAGCAAACTGAAAAGTGGAAGGGATGACATGATAAGTGATGTTAAAAATGTCCTCAAGAACAAAACCAAATACTTAAAAAGTCTGATTCAGTGACGGGGCCTTAAACTATGTCGCGTGCTCTTAATTTTGTCCTTTACATAAAATGGATATATTCAAACTAAGGGAAGAAATGTACAGAAATTGCTACGTAACTTTGTCTGAAAAATATTTTCGGGAAATCGCCAATTTTACTAGAATATCTGCTAGGAAGATATTATATAAACGCGCTCAAAAAACGGTACAGTAAATATAAGTCAAAAGTTATCTGTAATTAATACTAATAAGCATTTGATGCGCAGTAGCTAGCTATCTACTCTACACATTTGTTGTCTTCTCTCTCACTCATTGGCAAAACTTTTAAGTTATTTGGTCACCTAATTTTAAATCCTATTTTAATGGCAGTAATCTTATGTAATTTTTTTTTAAACCACATAGATTTTCTATTTATTTCTTATAGGCTAGCGTTTGACCACTATCTCGCCTGGTGGTAAGCGATAATGTGGTCAAAAAGTGGCGAACACAGTAGACCTAGAATACTCTTGACTCTCGAGGGCTGTGTGCTGCCGGAACATCGTAAGGTTATGGCGGCAGATTTTCTCTTTGATGGTGGTAAGCTACTTTTTGGTAGCAAGTCAAGCGGAACATCTATTTAATAGGCTCCTAACACCTGTGGAAAATGGAGATTAGTGCTTGATCACTATCTCACCTGATGTCATATGACGAAGCGGTCCACGGTAAAACGTGTGTGTATAGAAAACGCTCAGCGTAAAATCAATCTCAATTTTACATTTGGATGTAGAGATACTATTTCCATGCTGCGTTTCCACCAGAGACATGCGAAGCAGCAAATAGAAGAATAGAAAAACCGAAAGAGTCTGTGCAAAAAGAGAACCTAGTAGCGCTCTTTATTTTGTATCAGTAAAATAAAGTGATAGTAGCTTGTTTCTACGCTCATCGATTAGCTGCATCGCATATCGTCTTAAGTTGTATGTTGAAAAGGCCACCTAAGGCTGAAATGAAAGCCTATGATGGACCTCCAAAGCGGTAAGAAAAAAATTACTAATATGACAACAATTCTAAATAGAATACTGTGAGGTGAATTTCCCGTTTATAATTTAACCAATGACTTAGTCACTAGGTTATAGGTTAAATTATATACATATCTAGATCTACCCACTAGGCCCTAGTGGGTAGATATGAATACAATGTTAGTAAAACTCAAAGAGAATGTTGTACTATCAACTAGTCTACATAGCAGATTTTTGACAAATTTACTTTAATCCGTATGATCTGAACATAAGGTTGTAATTATATTTTGTAGTCATCATAAAAGAAAGGGACAAACGCCGTGCAAGTGACGGTCTCGTTCAGTCCGGTTTTTGCGTCGAGTGCACAGTCTAGTTTATAGTACAACGTCTTTGTAAAAGCTAGATTCCATATTGTATTATGTAAATGGAGTTGGACAAAACTCAGATGAGTTCAGTACGCGACTTACTAATAATATGTGTATTACATATCTTGTAAATACTTATGTCTAAATCTGCGGTGTAATATATAAGCTAGAAATCTTTCTATTCGAAAACCAGCTTTATTGTTGAGGAAATGAACAATATCTCGCATTATTTTAAATATACATTAAAGGTACTTATTTGAGAATAATAAACCTATACTATTTATTTTGAATGGCATAATATTGAAAATAGAAAATGTATTTAGCACGATATTAAATACATGTATAGGTACTGGCAACTAAATTGAACAAAAACGGCGGATGCGCTGAAATCTACAGTGCCACAAGTATAACTTGGCGGTGGTGGTTTTTGAAACGAATTCTTTTAATTGAAGCTGAGTTTGACGTTTGAGAGATTACCGCGACATTATTGTTGATAAATCTGCTACATTAAAATAGTTCAATAATGGCAAAAGTAATTAAAAGTGGTTTAAGAGAAACTGTTATCAAAGTACAAAGTAAAAGCACAGTGGCGCACAGGCACGCCAAGTTATACTTGCCGGACTGTATTTTAAATACCTGCTGAGGGTGCGCGGCGAATACCGACTACTTGATTGGTTGATCATCCGTCGTTCTCTCTCTAACCTGAGTTCTTTTGGTTCACGCGTGCAAACTTTCCTAGAGATGGCTACGTCAGTTTTTGTCCCAGTTAGTTTCCGGTATCTGTATTATGTATTTACTATCGGCCTTAGTTTTTTTATAATTTTTTTTATATCGTAAAGCAGCGTTTGACCGCTATCTCAACTGTTGGTAAGTAATGTTGCGTTCGAGCATGGTAGCACGCTAGGCCTGCAATGGTAACTGGCAGATTTTGAAGTCAGACAAGCATTTAGCTACAATTAAAGCCAAAATGTGTTAAATTATAGTCATATTTTTGCTTAGTATTTACTATAGATATTATCATGGAGAATGCTCTGATGAGCTCTTTGGTGTGATCTCAACCTCTCGATTTTACCACAGGAACTCGCGTATTCGTGAGAGGGCTCACCCTCAGCCTCATATTATAGACACGTGGTCCTCCTACACAACGCGTTTTATGCGTTTGTTCTTTCCGCGTACGTGCGAGATGTGGAATGATCTTCCTCCCGATGTTTTCCCGCAGAAAGTTTATCTGAGTTGTTTCAAAAGGAGAGTTAACAGATTCCTCTTTAAAAAGAGCAGGCAACGCACCAGTATTGCCCCTGGTATTGTAGGCGGTTAATAGGCGACGGTAACCACTTACCAGCATGCTTGTTTGCTTCTCTATATTTATATTAAATAAAATGGCCAAGTGCAAGTCGGACTCGTACTAGTAGGGTTCCGTGCCACACTACAGTATTTTATAAGATCGAGCAAAAAATACCACTATCATTTTTCGCCGGCAAAAAATAAAAATTAATAAACATTTTATTTCTTATAACACCGTCTAACGTCTAACAAAGGTGTTAGGTATCGATATTTCAATATAACGCCATCTATGGGACGTTTACCTAACTAAGCGTTCATAAATGGCGTGAAATGCTGAAAAAAACACGTTTCTTGTATGGAGACCCTCTATTATTTATAACTTTATTCTGTTTTTAGTATTTGTTGTTATAGCGGCAACAGAAATACATCATCTGTGAAAATTTCAACTGTCTAACTATCACGGTTCATGAGATACAGCCTGGTGACAGACGGACAGACAGACAGACAGACACACAGACAGACAGACGAACAGCGAAGTCTTAGTAATAGGGTCCCGTTTTACCCGTACCCAAAGGTACGGAAACCTAAAAATGGGCTATCTGCAATTTTAAAAATATCTTATACAATAATACAGATAGTAAATAAAACTGGCCAAGTGCGAGTCAGCATCGCGTCTCTTATGGCACACTTAGGGAGGGTTCCGTACAATACGAAACATAACAGAGCCCTGTTATGTATATAATATATATATATATAATATATGATATAGTATATATTTGATTAATTAATATTACCAAGAATATTTGGTTTGGTCGCGATCTAGAAAGACGGGGCTCGTTTACTAGCGCCATCTATGTCATTTTGCCGAAACTAATTAGATAGATGGCGTTTAAAAACACGTTCTTTGTATGGGGACCCCCTTTAATTTTTATCTTTATTTTGTTTTTAGTATTTGTTGTTCTAGCAGCAACAGATATACACCATCTGTGAAAATTTCAACTGTCTAACTATCACGGTTAATGAGCTATAGCCTAGTGACAGACGGACAGACAGACAGACAGACAGACGGACAGCGGAGTCTTAGTTATTACTAAGGGTCCCGTTTTACCCTTTGGGTACGGAACCCTAAAAAAGGTTTACGCTTTTTAATATAAGTGTAAAGCCAGCTTTTCACTATGAGATATAATATAATGTATATTATATCTTGAGATATAAAATGTTATCGCTCTTCATACATTTTGAATGAGACCGTTTACACTATGCTATAATATATATTACCATCTTAAGCTATAAATATCTTTTCGACCGACTGAGCGATATTTGAAGGTTTATATTTTACCTCTCGTCCCCGGACACCGCGCCTCCCCCTGCCTCGCACTCAGTTTTTTTTTGTGCTTATTTTTTTTGTTATGGGTCCACACAATTAGTGTATTTACCCAGTGTTTTAATGAAACTATAGACAACCAAAGCTGAACTATATATTTTACAGTGTGAACAGCAATCGCGGGATATAATATATAGCTCAAGATGTAATTTACATTTTATCCCATAATGAAAAGCCGGCTTAATTAACAATACCATCACATCTGTCAAACATGATGATCCTAGAGCTCGGGTGCCCTTATTTAGCGACATGACTTTGTTCAGTGAACGGTTCAAGGCAAAAAAAATACATTTAATGTAATGAGCCGTTTTCATAACACAAATAGTTCAACTAAACCATAGATAAATTAAGTTTTTTTTTAATTTATCTATGACAAAACTAACTAGATGCCTTCTTCGTCTGTAACTGTCAAGTTAATAGACGACGATTGTTTATAATTTAAATTATTTTCATGTTCGTTAAAGCGTCCAACGGTCTCTCTACTCTACTAAACTAAACTTGACATTGGCGAAATTGTGGTGACATTATCGCAAAAGCCAAAAACGAAGAAAATAATAATTATTATGTTCGTTGAATTAAAAAGTGGTCAAGTCAAGTGCTTGTCTGTCTCCAATACTTAAGTTAATATAACTATAAGGATAAGTAGAATATGGGGGCTTACAAATCGCGTGTAAATAGGTATCGCGCTTCATCAACGATCGCATCATCACTCAACATCAGTTGAGATAGTGGTCAAGCGCTGCCCAGTTCAATATATAAAAGACTTAAAAATAAAATATCTCTTAACAGCTGAAACACTTCTTTTGTGGTTTTTGTTTATTTTTGATTTCTGTAAGTTTAATATCATATTTGATATTGTTTACCTCTCTCAAATATCTAAGTTACATAAACGTAAAGGTTGCTAGATTTCTATCAACTGTTTTCTTAGGCTCAAATACTGTTTTCGCGTCATTAATTAAAAAGCGAGGGCATATCATTTCATCGTAATTATATTTATTAAATTGAACGCATAATTTTATTGATATGAGATCCCTTAGTTTAAATTTGTGTTTAGTTTTAATGGTTGCATGAAACTGACAATTTTAAATATTGATTTGCTTATAGAATAATCATCAAATGTTTGTCGGAATGTTATTGCATACCTACCTACCCATATCATTAATATATGAACAATTATATTGCATTTTTTGTTTCTTATCCTTGAGCATATTTTTAATCTGTAAAGTTGTTTATGTGATATCGCGATTTGCAATGCATTTAAGGCCTTTATTTCGCCTAAGTCTTTACATTAAACTTAAGCAATGAGAACATCGAATAAATTTCTAAAAGGTATTTTCAAAGTGCCTTTAGAATGAAAACACTGAGCGCTTCTTTCACTTTATTTGATTTAGGTGTCAAGTAGTTACTTCCAGTAAATCCCGCTACATACTCGTACATACGAAATTCCGTTTCGAAATATTACACCCATTTTTAAAAAGTTTCTCAATTAAATTCTATAATGCTAATGAACCACTAAAAACTTCATAAAATGTTTATTCAATCGTTAAAAGAGCTTTATTTATTACTACACAATTGAGTTAATTCGGCGGCTTCGGTCTGCGTAGGATATAGGGAAATATAAATATGAAGTCGCAGAGTGCAACTAGTTAAAAAAAAAGAGCGGTTTCGAATAAGAAATCTACAGTGCAACATAAAAGAGTAAAAATTAATTATTTAAGAACTAGTCACTCTTACAGGCAACACAAAAAAAATTTGTATTTATTGCGCGACTACTGATTTTGATACTTGTTTTCACTCATTGCATAATGCAAGTAAGGAATAAGCATATAAATAAATAAAGAAGAATTTGTATAGAAATAATATATATATATATATAATTTATATAGATACTATAACATTTATATAGACACTTATAGGTTTCCATTTTAATAAAAATTCATGTTATATTTGCAAAAATAATACAAGTAACAAAAACGTTTGTTTCTAACTAACTGCAGTGTTGCTACATACAAGATACAAGAGCAATAGTGGCGCCCTCATTTATTGTCAACTATTTTATGTCGCACTGTAGTTTCGGCCTTAGTTTCGGTTTCAGCCGCACCGAAACTTTAAGTGCAATCAAATGCATTTAAAATTTGCAATTTTCATATTTTGCGTATAATTTGAATTCTTATATTTGACGAAAACGCTGGACGCAGTGTGGTCATAACGTCAGTTGGCTGTGTAAGCAAATGCAGTGATATGATAGTTGACACTTCTAAGTTTACATAGCCGTATGACGAAATAACACGACGACTACTGGCTACAACTATTTAATGGAACACCATTAAATAGTTGTCGCCAGTAGTCGTATTTTTTCATAACAATGAAACATTTAAAAAGCTGAAATCTTTGAATTAAATTTTAAAATGTAGTTTGCAATAGCAATACATTTAAAATATTAAGAACTAAAACTAACGTTTTCCGACTGCTTTTTGCCTATACTATCTCAATGATATATTTTTAGATTTTTCTCATATAGAGTAAAATACTCTTTCTAACTTTCGGGATTCCGTTACTGGCCACATACATTCGAAATTCCGTTTCGAAGAGAAAACTGGAAAACTACCGTATGTATGTTGTAGGTAGAAAGATACCTATAGATTTGGATGCATTTAATGCGTTCGAAATTACGTATGTATGTGACGGCCCTAAATGTCACTAGTATCTTTCTTTTGTCCGTTGTCTCAATGCAGTTCAAGGCAGTTTCGCCTGTTGCTGATAAGCCTATCAGGAACTTACCCGTCAGGTTTTTTATTTTATTGATATCTGAAACTTCACCTAGAAACGGTGATGGCCTCTTCATGAGCCCTATCCTCAAACAATCTCGCCCAATCCTTTATTGGCGCGCGCTGTTATGCTCTAACGTGGAGTCGTTTCGTTCCAACTGTCAGATTTTGTTTCGCATCAAGGGAAGTCGCGGTGCGTGTCGTGTATTGTTTGTCGCGTTTCGTCAGCCATGGGCAACGAACCGACGACATCTATATTGAACGGCGGAACACTTAAACACGATATTCCTACGGGAGTCTGTGCAAAAAGAGAACCGTCGTAGAAATTGAGGGCGCGCGTGTTGATGGTTCTAATATACTACTGTTTTTGTTGCGTTGACAACATTGTCTGTCATTGCCAATACGACTAAAAATGTTTGATACCTTGGCAGGTACCTACTCTTATCATTATCGGGTGGTACTAGGTAGGTATACCTTCCTTCCTTACCTTTGAATGTTAGTTCACCGTAAAGCCACAACGGTTCTCTTTTTGCACAGACTATAATTGCACTTCTTATATAATGGCAACGCGTTTCGTGATCACTCTGCGCGCACAATCATAATTCATAGCGCATAATCGAAATCGATACTCAGCTCCAGCTATACATGCGCACAATACGATATTGGGTGATTAGCCTACTCGGCACTTTACTTATAGACGGTGAAAGGTGACGGTGGCCCTAATTGAATTTTTAAAAATGCCATAATTAATTCCAGTAGTTACGTACATAGATTGCACGTTTTTTATATATAATTGATACATCTTTTCTAATAATTGACGACTCACTATTGTGAACTATAAAGCCTTCCTTGTAGTGTGTTGTAAGTGCTTCCTTAGATTTTTTTACTTAAAGAGTGTGCGGGGTGTCGTAGCAATCTATCTATTGGGTATGCGTAATACAAATTAAAATTATTGATGGAAAAAATATTGACTTTCTAAGAATATCATAATATTTTTAAATTTACCTAGGGACATTTCTTCTCGTTTTATTTTAGCAAAAGATGTATGATGTACTGTTATTTTATTTATGAGACTCATCTCAATGAATTTATGGGATGATTTCTCCTGTGAGAACGGACATCAAAAGTTCGAAATGTGTCGGAGTAATTTCGATATCTTAAACCCGTGAGTTGTAAAGCCGTTTTAATTAATTATTTATATATTTTACTCATTTTCAAGAAAAACAATGTATACAATTACAACTCCTATATTATTTTTTATTTTTTTCGTAACTGCTTGCAAAAACTTATAAGTATTTATCCTTTTTAGTATGTGATAGGTTTGGATTTACTGTTTCAAAGATTATGGCTCAGCGCACACCGCTGGAAGCGCGGCGGAGCGCATTTTGAAGACAACCATTTAATATAAACCTTAATCACCTTGACATAGAGCCCCTTGAGAGCCGCGCCTGGAGCAGTAGCGCGCATGCTCTTGTGGTAGCGGGCGAATTTATTCTTGGTATACAATTATGGACTGTATGGCAAGATAGTTAAGGTTTATACTCCTCGTCTGAGGGTTTATATTAAATTGTTGTCTTCAAATGCGCTCAGCCGCGTTTCCAGCGGTGTGCTATGCCTATGACTACTCCGCACCAATATTATTACTATGCGACTTAAAACATGCCTACATACCTCAGATGTGAGAACGAATGATGTACAATATAATATAATTTATAATTGAATCTGTAGTTTTACGGATGTTTGGTTTTTATAATAAGAATCTTGGCTTAATTATGCACCATAAAATTGTAATTACCCAAAAAAATGAGGTTATCAAATACTGTTACTGAACACATCTCCAAGTAGATAGAACAAAAAAAAACATAAATTGACTATCCCAACAACAGGATAAAATTTGCCCTTTTGTATTTGCATATAGTTTGGCTTACTTTAATTGCTAATTTGCATATGTAAATGCTTGATTTGTGTTAAATAGTAAGAAAATAATGAACAACTTTGGTGCTCAACGTGTCATGGTATATTGAAGCTTCTTGTAATAAATAAATAAACTTTTCAACTAATAGTTTATTTTAAAGCGCATTTGTTAACTAAGAGATATATTATTACAAAGTATTTAATTTTGGTTTAATTATAATTTTATCAGCCAATTTTTCGTTTTATTTACTGTTTTAGTAGTTTTAAGATTCCAGCAAGGATTGCCATCATCATCCATAACTTTTGATATTCAAATTTGAAGTGTTCCCATTCACAATGTGTGAATTACAAAGATTTGAGTCGAAGGAAAGGCAGTTTCCGAATCCGAATTTGCTTTCGAATGATTGATAATAAATCCCCGTTTTTGTTGTACAATGTTGTTTAAGACCAAAGTTTCTCAACATCAAAAATGTTTTTGCTTCTCGAGCGGCAACTCTTCAGTATGAAGTGATCAACTCCGCAAAACAAAAGTTGACAGCATCTCAGCATCATGTTTATAAACAAATGTTTACAATGACTATGGGGCTTAACCCTCTAGGCCTTGAGAGTCAGAATATTCTAGGCCTAGCGTGTTTACCATCTTCGACCACGTCATCGCTTAGGCTCAATTCATCCTAGAGCAGAGTCGCAGAAGCGCATCGAAGCGTCAATGTAAAACTTTAAGGCCACTATATTTCAGCTGTATATTTGCGCTGTAGGTATTTAGCGATACCTCCGTCCCCGTGACGGGTATTCCTATCACATAGAGGGAGGGGGGGGGAACTGTCAGCCAGCTAGCTAGCAAAAGTGATACAGGTCTTACCTCGAAGGCGCCTCGCGGGCTACTGAAGTGAGGTTCGCTGGCCGCTTTTTTTATATATAATATTGTGTTCAAAAAAATAAGGGACTATTTAGAATAAAACTATCCATTAAATTTCCTTTTAAACTTTTTTTCCAATTTTTGTGAGTCTTAAGATTACTTGCTTGCGCCCCGCCCCGCCGCGTTTGAGTTGTATTCCCGCTCGCGTCGCACCCGGCGGGACGGCTCTGTGTGGCGTCTTCAGTATTATCTACTACATTACAACTGCTCGGCGTCGCGTTACCGTCCCGTCCCGTCGCGCCCCGCTCGCTGTGTGACGAGACCTTTATTGTTTTTTTGTCTGTGGTCGTTTGTTTTATTTCTACGGAAACGTATCTGCCACGCATGACAGCTAGAAGAAACAGAACCATCCGGTGGTTCTGTTTCTTCTAGGTGGCGGTGGACAAACGATCGCCGGCACATAATTTTCGAATCGGCCCGAAAAAATCTCGGTGCCGGTGACGTCCCGGTGCCGTTGCTGTGGACAAACGCTCTTAACATAGCAAATTCACCCTTATCTGCACAACATAATAAATACACATATGATTTCTTCTACGATAATCAAAACAGACACATTTTCACGCGCAAGCGCAACCAACGTCGATTGGTGCTTCGCTTTACTTTCATGAATTTAACGCTTCGACTCTACGCCTGCGCTATATGAATTGACCCTTACCACCAGGTGATATAGAGGTCAAACGCTAGCCTATTAAGACATAAACAAGAAAGTGATGTTATAAGGGTTCCTTTTTTTACTTTTTGGTGTACGGAACCCTAAAAACATCCCTGAGAGTTGTAATCGTACAAAATAAAACAACAATATACTATACTGTATTTATTTATTTACAACACGAATATTGCAGCTATATGGAAATCTCGGCCACTTACAAAAATATTATATAAAGTTTTCACAACTTTTCGTATTTTATAACAGTCTGACATCGGAATGTGATTGTGCGATCAATAAAAATAGAACATTTCTTTACAGAATTTCCATTTTATCTGTTCAGATGATTAAATAAGTCACTAAAGCTTTCTCTAGTTAACCCTTGAAGCTTACCATAAAACTAATTTTAAATAATTTTCTGTTAGTACAGGTACTGTAAGTTAGAACGTAGTGTAGGACGCCCTCCAGCTAGGTGGAGCGATGATATACGCAAGCTGGCTGGCAGCGGTTGGAAACTAATAGCTGAAGATCGAGCTCAGTGGCGTGCCATGGGAGAGTGCCTTTGTCCAGCAATGGACAGAAATTGGCTGATTATAATGATGATGAGTACAAGTATTAATAGTATTTTTTGTGGTGGTAAAAGTTAAGTCCTATTTAACTCATATGTTACCAGCAATTAGAAAAACCCTGCTTTGTCGGTCGAGCAGTATAATAGTGACTAAGAGATTTACAACTTAGTTTTGTGGTAAAACTGTTAAAGTAAATTGCTACATTAGCGTCATTTTCAAAATATCAGCTGAACAGATAAGATTTTAACGTATTAATTCATTTAAATTATAATTTAGGCTCTGTGGACAATAAGTTTACTCGTAGTCCCATGTACCTCGATACAAATATCGGGGTTTGTCAAAATGCGTTGATTTGTTCACGAATTTACCAGATTATAATTTAAATGACATTACTTGATCTATATACTTTATTTTGAACTTGGAAACATTGGAATTTTTTGTTTATCACTAGAAAAAAAAGCAAATTATTCACTAAACATCTTGCTGTAGGTATATTATGCCAGCAATCAATAAAAGTTTATATATAGATATTGGATCTCACGAAGGCGAATGGGCCTTGACTGTAGTTAACCGTGTATACTCGTAGGTACTTTGTTTTAGTAGTAGCTTTATTCGCTCTTACGCACTATGAATATAAATATGCGTACTGCTTAAGAGCGATAATTACATATGTATTAAGCACTTTAGACCTTATGGTCATGAGTGATTAATCTCTATAATTATGTACAATCGCCTTCATTTGTGCGTATCCACCTTAAGGAATAATTTCCTGTGCACTCTTATTGAATTGGCATCTCGCTTCTGTCTATGTTGTTGTTTGTTGACCAATGACAAGAAGGGACAAAGCCAAAAATTATATTTTGTTTTTAGTTTTGGCTCTTCTGATTGGTTAGAAAAATAATCGACACTTGCAACCGAAAATGTTTTGAAACTGGATACGCACAACTTTACGCGATGGTACATAAAAACAATACAAATTCATTGTGGATGTTTTCAAGAGATGATTACCAAAAGCCGAGAACCTAAACCAAGTGCATTTACATTACATTTAGCGTAACATCAACTTAAACTAATCGTTGGAAATAAGAAAACAACAAGAAATAATATAGAGGGAACATCTATAAATAACGACGAGTTAAAATTCTGTGAAAATAAAATAAATCACACAACACTCAAAATCAAATTACATTCGCACTAGTAGGTACCCTTTTTCCTTTTCGATGTTGCTATGCAGAAAAGGTGAAATTCCCTGTCACCTGTATCGGAGCAGAGATTTTATTATTAACTTGATCTGTGATTATAAGTTTCTAAGGTTTAACCGTTGCTTTTAGGTTAAAGCTTGTCAGATGATTCGAGATTTACGTACCAGAATCTGGGCGAAGAAAATAGTGTTGCAAACGTGAAACTAATGTATAAAATGCTTAAGTCAACGAAAAACAGTCAGTCATAAAAATAATAGAAAGTATTACCATACAAACTAAGACATCAGAAAAGGATAAAATACCATCTGCACGCCTTATAAAACTAAATAATACGGTAAAATCCATCAAAAGCATACGCAACAGAAAAACAGTATAAATAAAATTATAATAATAAAACATTATGCACCAAATATAAGACTTAATAACTAGGTTTTCTCAAACACTACAGAAAATTATCGATTCTTGCTAACTACTTGACAGGTAACATTCAGTTACTATAGACAAAACGTGACAAGATTATTACTCTATGATGCATTTCGTGACGTCAGAAAACGGAGACAATGTATCGTATGATTTTAAAATAACATTTTATTGACTTTTGTTTCTGAACACCAACCATACACCATCGTCGCCTACGATATACTGATCTTTTTGATTAAATAGTTTCACCATTGGCGGCCATTTTGAATATACAAACCACCGAGATGGCATCTGAAAAGAGAATTTATTTTGACACAATCTTCATAGAAGAAATTTTTAAATTGAATAACCAGTATTATGGTCAAATATTAATTGTTAAAGTCTATTTTCAACTAGATACTTGATTAGATTTCGTTGTCAAAAACTTATCTTTTACCATAGACAAAATTGGTCTATGCTTTTACAAAGTCCAAGACTGCCAGAGTTGAGCATTATAGTTCTGTTGTATTTGTTTTCTTACATAGCCGTTAACTGGTCATGAGGACCTCTGTCGTGGTAACAAAATAATACAGGATTTATCAACGTTGAGAACAAAGTCCTAAACATATTGCACTAAAAAATTGCACACATCGTTTAGTCTGTATGACGTATATTTTTAGTCATCTTCAAACGAAGGGCAAATCAACGCGTCGGGATAGTAACTTTAATGTCATGTGAAATTATTGAATGAAAGAGGATTAGAAGAGTAAGACTGAAGAAAGTGATCATCATCCAGTGCAGATATCAGCCAGTTTCTGTTTGACACGCCACTAAGCACGATCTTCAGCTCTTTGATTTCAAACGCTGCCAGCCAGCATGTGTATATCATCACCATAGCGATTAGTTGATAGTTGGATACGGAAATGACAGCGGATAGAGTAAAATGGAAGATAATTATAGTTGTATCGGTTCGTTACCCGTGTTACTACCAGTAGTGATACGGGTATTTTTTTTGCCTGTGTTACCACGAACTGCTCTAGTAGTAACACGGGACTTTTTTATTTCCCATAATACTACTAGCCAATACAATTTTGTTCAAACTGTTGTTGTATATTGCATTTAAAAGTCGCATTTTATTCGTATCATTTCTATTAATAGCTTTATTTGGTTATATTGCCCCCAAAGACTAGGTTAGGTTATGTTAGAGCAGTGACTTCACATCGCGCGAGCGGAGCGAGCGAAGCGAGCGTGCCGCGGCAGCGGCCGGCGAAGTGCGGGCGGACCTTGGCCGGGCCCAGCGCGCCGGACAGGATCACTAGGGCGGCTTTGAATAGCACCTGTTGATGGGTGTTATTAAACTTTAGACATAGCTAATAGCAAAACGTTCATAAAGAGGTTTCGGAGATAGATATTTTTCAATGATCCAGTAGTATGATGTAATGATTCGTTGTAATGACTGTATTTTTTTGTCCGTGTACTAACTGCTCTAGTAGTAACAACAACCAAAATTTTAGGACTATGTTCTCATTTACCTAATGATAATAATATAAGAATATTGCAATATTACTTTCGTGTATATATCATCTTGAATTTATGATCATTTATTATGTAAAGTCTAAAAATATTTCAATTAATATTCACATCATTTATCTTGTACTGTTTAAGAGAGTTTAGTTAGAACAGAAATTTGGATTCATTCGAACGATTATAATATCTGATAGATTTAATATTTTATTATGTATGTCTATTACATTTAATGTATATTTGAATCTATTATTTATATGTATACATTTTTAAGTAGTTATGTAGTATGTATACAATGTAGCTAGAATATGTCTCGAGTGACATATCAAATAATATTTTATCTGATCAGAAAAATACAGTGTCATATCTATACTATATGTATTCAGTTATATTTACATTTCACACCAGATATGTAATTAATGAATTACAATACTTATCACAATGTATTATTATTTATATTATGAATTACTTTTGCACGTTTTTATCATAATTTTAGATACAAACTAACACAGCTTATATTAGTTTATACTTGAAGACTACATACGAAATAAGGAATAAATTATTACATAAAAGATATGTATAATATATTACACAACACGCAAAAATAACATTATTTATTTTACGTTAGCACGAGGCTGACAAAATACTGTATGTAATACAAATTAATACAATATTCGTTTTTTTAAGTTTAAAATGAAGGTATTTATTTTTACCAAATAAATTGACTGGACTTTTTTGTACCTCCCATTAATATTTTATCTACAGATACTTATGCAGTGTAATAATCAACATCAAATAATCAATACCAAAGACTATTTGGTTACCATTAAAATTATTGCCATTCGCCAAGAAATATTGAATTTTATTTCAATGGAATGAGGTCTACTTTGACCGTTTTAAAATTATGCCTCCTTACGATACGATCAAGCAAACAGACGAGACAAAAATAACGAGTAAACGCACGGAATTCGAGAAAATAGAGGACAAAACCTAAATTATAACGTCTTTATACAAATTACGACTACAAGAAAGTGTCTTTAATTCTAGGCTCAAGGTACACTGACGCGAATATAAGAAATATTAAAATACAAATAAATATATTCTCCATATCTCGTTTTCTTCGACTGACGCTAAGATCCGACGAGTTTACCATTGTGTTGCGTAAATATGATCAGTCTATTTACTGACCGAATGTTTTGTCGCAGTGTTGTACAAATCATTAAATCGAATACAATGGTAGTTTTTAGGCCCGCCACATATATACGGAATTCCGTTTCAAAATTTCGAACGCAGTAAATCCATCTAAATCTATGGATCCATCACATACGTAGAGTCTGTGCAAAAAAAGAACCGTCGTGGCGTTACGATGAACTAACATTCAAAGGTAAGGAAAGAAGGTTCATACCTACCTAGTTGCACACGATAACGATAAGAGTACGTGCCTACCAAGGTATCAAATATTTTTAGTCGTATTGGCAATGACAGAGCAATGTTGTCAACGCAACAAAAACTGTAAATTAGAACCATCAACACGCGCAACCTCAATTTCTATGACGGTTCTCTTTTTGCACAGACTCTACGCTAGTTTTCCGTGAGAAATTTACTCTTCGAAACGGAATTACTTATGTATGTAGCCGGTAACGGAATCAAAAACGGTAAAAACGGTATATATGTGGCGTAAACTATTGTAATGCGAAATGTACCTGCAAGAACATAATGATCACGTGACAAAGTGTAAAAATGATCCTTACACAGATCAATAACAAACAGATTCAACGTCGGTATACCTTGACGTTTAAGCAATGTCTCCACGAACGAAAATATAGAGGCGATACGAGTAACGTAAAACGTAATGCTGTCAATTATAACAGTAAAAGCTGATAAATATTTAAAATATAGCATATAGTTTTCCGTTAAAATTAGCAGGCAATCGAAAAAATATACAAATTATTATTTAAAATGTTCGAGAGTTTGAACAATGATTGAAATTACCGACTATTCAACTCATTATATTTTATTTTTGTTTATTACGGCTATACAGGATTTGTGTATTTAACCAGTGTCAAGTTTTACATTTGTATGTCTTGGTATATTACACTCTTGATATCATTCAATCGCTGCAACATGAATACACAATTAACTGCAACTTAAGTCTATGCAAAAAGAGAACCGTCGTGGCTTTGTTTGGCTAACATTCAAAGGTAAGGAAGGAAGGTATATACCTACCTAGTACCACCCGATAATGATAAGAGTAGGTACCTGCCAAGATATCAAACATTTTTAATCGTATTGGCAATGACAGAGCAATGTTGTCAACACAACAAAAACAGTAAAATTTGAACCATCAACACGCACGCCCTCAATTTCTACGACGGTTCTCTTAGCACAGACCTTATGAACTTTGACAAAACCTACGTCACTAATGTCACTATCGCCTCCTCATCCATAGAGTCCCACTTACACATTTAAAAATGGAACAATCAAGTCGCGCAAGGCACATCTCTCGGCTTATGCTCACGCATAGATAGCAAAGTACACCAAAGTTTTTTTTATAACTACATATATATATAGTCTATACGCGATATATGGACCTGTCAGTCCTTCGGAGGAAGCTGCCAATTGATCACTTACTCGAGACTTAAGGATAAGAGAATGTGCTTATCGAATATTTCTATTAAGAACAGTGAAAAGTACCAGCAAAATTATTGATTTTTTTTACTAATTTTAATTTGTATCATTTGTAGTAATTATTATTAAACCTTAGATGAAAACAAAGATTATGGTATGATGGAAACAGCATTTCATTTCTGTAGAATGTTATTTTAAATTATATCAAATGAAAAAGAAAAAATGTCAAAGCAACGATACAATAGATCCCATGTTTTGATCACCGGCGGTTTACCAAACTATTATATTACTGACATCTTTTCTCATCTTTTATACTGTGTAGCTGTACCCTTAGTACGAGTTTTCATACGAAACTCGATATGGTTTATTGAACAAATTCTGTATGAAAAACAGTACAGCGCCTCTAGTGGTTACTACACTTCACTAAATTTGGACCAATCAGGGAGCCAGAATAAGTCGACAACTATGTTAGATCTGTCAAAAGCGTTTACGATGAAAACTCGTACTAAGGGTATTGTATAATTTCTTCAGTTCGCGAGAGCATAAAATCACGCAAACTTGCGATAGTAGCAGAATCACCCTTTACGCGAACTACGCCCCCGAAGAATAAAATTGTTGTAATGCACAGTGTAACGTTTTAAATATTACTATATACCATCCATCTAATTTCTAGGCACTTTCACAAACACTATCAAAATCTATCTAGCTATTCAATAAGCACACTCCCTTTTATATAACACTATAGTTCGATTGGTCGCACCGTTTGGCCACTGCAGTAGTCTTTATCACAAAGCGATAGAGTTGCGTTTTGCACTCACAGTCAGTTTATAGAGTGTTGAATATGTCCCTTGCGTTATTTTTGGAATAACGCTTGAAGGAACAATCGCTAAATCAGCTACCACTGAAAAAGATAAAAATATGCATGAGAAAAAAATGCTTGTTTAATTTGAGTTTGGAAGTCAACTTGTTTTTTTTTTTTAAATATCTAATAGGCTAGCGTTTGACCACTATCTCACATGTTGGTAAGTGATGATGCGGTCGAGAATGGTAGCACGCTAGACTAAATGGGAACTGGCTCTCAAGGACAACTGCTGGAACAAATTAGATGTTTTAGCAACAGATTTTCAACTTGAGGGTGGTAGCTGGCCAGGCGGACTTTAGATAGTGTCTTACCACCATGCGGGGGATGGGGGTTTCGGAACGATGTTTTTCCTTCACCGGAGGGGCACTGTGAAAAGCGCACATAGGTACTTTTTTCGATAAAAATCCGGCGGGGATTGAACTTAGTACCTCTGGCGTCAAAGCTGACCATTCTCCCACTACACCACTAACCGAAACTAAAAATTGGTGCTCTAAAAGTATTTACACCGATAAGCAGGGGTTAAACTTCAAACATTTCTAGTCATGCAAGGTTAAAAATACATATCAAAGTAAGTAGTAAATAAACAATGGTTTCAACTTACGAGTACCTTCTATCCGCGATGGCGCGCCGGCGCGCCGTCTGCCTCTGATGTTCAAATTCGAAGTCCTCCTCCGTGAGGCCCAGCCTCTGCATGTGGTATACCAGGTACTCCTCCCCAAGGATGCCCTCTGGTGGGTGGCGGAGGACTTCCAATGTCTCGCAGAGACCGGCGGCGCGCTTGCGGACCTTGGCCGGGCCCAGCGCGCCGGACAGGATCACTAGGGCGGCTTTGAATAGCACCTGTTGATGGGTGTTATTAAACTTTAGACATAGCTAATAGCAAAACGTTAATAAAGAGGTTTCGGAGATAGATATTTTTCAATGAGAGGTTAGCTTGGACTTTTTTTTGCATGACAATAAAGCGAATTTGTCAGCCTCTTTAACAGTTACCTTTATAACAGTTATCGCTCGCTTCGCTCACACCACTTAAACCTGATATAACTTAACACCTTCGCACAGGAAGCAGACTGTCACAGGGTAGCGTGCGAGTCAAGGTGCACAGGAACCACTCAGCAAATGATTTCATCTTAACAACAAACACACCCTCTTCAAACTACCCAAAGGCAGAATTTAAATCTAAGCCCACAAGTAACCACAAATTATCTCCAAAAATATTTCGCTCGCTTCGCTCACACCTCCCAAACCCACCATAACCAGCCTACCTTAACACCTTCGCACAGGAAGCAGTCCCACACTCTCAGCAGACTGTCCCAGGGCAACGTGCGGGTCAAGGCGCACAGGAACCACTCTGTCGCGTACAACACTGGCTCCACTTTATGTTTCACCAGATGTCTGTGAACGGCCGGTGCTGTTCGACGCAGCAACGCGTGAAGAATGTCGCCGTCGCGTTGTAATACCTGGAATCATGAAGAAAAGGATTTACATTCCATTCTGTCTTTGAAAAATCGTTTACTTAAAACACACATTGCCTCAGACAATTGTTCTAAATATTTTGATTTATTTTATTATATATATTTTGATATAAGTAGTACTTGTTGGGGTTGAAATTTAGAATTGTTTGGCACGAAAAAGGGGGAATGGAGGGGTGGAGGGGGTAGGTGAGGGTCCCCCTTTCACTACCCCACTACTCTCATTACAAGGTAATGCATAGTTTTTGAGTTATGATTTTTTTTGCAAAATCATAACCTCACTTGGTAAAAATTTAGAATCGTTTGGCACGAAAAAGGGAAGGTGAGGTGATGGGGGGGTAAGGGAGGGTCCCCCTTTCCTTTTCCCACCCCTTTCATTACAAGGTAATGCATAGTTTTAGAGTTATGCGTATTTTTGTAAAATCATAACCTCACTTTTTTGTAACACTTTGCTGATCAATATCACCTCAGAGCAATAATTACTAAAGTAGCAGAGCGCGGCTACTCGAGTTCGAACAGTAAGCACGGGTCAGAACATCGTCGCTGTCCACCGACAAGCCCGAACAGTCGACATTCTGAGTTCGAGCGGAGTGCGTTTAGTAACATCTTATTTCGTTTTTGCCGAGAAAATGGTGAAATGTGCGGTGCCAAATTGTCAAAATGACACAAGGAATCACACGAAACTAAAATGCAACATAACATTTCACAGGTAATTCAGTTTTCATACTTTTAAACGGATATACTATTATATGATAGCGGGGGTGAAGTACACGTGAGACGTGCGGTTGCGAGTCGCGTCCCACTACACCGCCCGCCGCTTCGCCGGTGATGCATTTAGTAGTGATGTGCGTGCTGTCGATATTATTTACGACATTTTTTACGTTCAAGCGAAGTCGAAGTAAGGAAATACTCCGATGCTCTAAAGTGTTAATGTTGAGATTTTTGTGTGGTTAGCTTTATATTAGTTACTAGATGTGCCCCGCGACTTCGCAACTTCGTCCGCGAGGAATAGTGTCGTTGGGTAGTATTTTTAATTATTTAGGCTAATTATATTACAAATAAGACACATATGTAGCCCACCTACGGCAACGGAACCCTAAAACGGGTTAGTATGTAAATGAGCATTTCATTTTCAGGTAAAATTTTAGATTATTACATTTATTATAACATCAAAATAATAATTTATGTGCTAGTGCATAAGGTACTCTTAATTACAATTATACTATCTCTTTCGTGCATTTAAGATACTTATATAATGAGTGAGTAATCGTAGGAAAAAACAAACAATGTAGCTTGAGATTAATATATAACATTCCTCTCAATGTATAAATATCCTATATTCATTTTTAACGTCACGTGTCACCCGCTTCATCGATAAGCGCGCGGGCGTTTGCAGGAATCCCTACGCAAGACCTATATATCAATGTACGTAGCTATAGCACATCTGCTTACAACTCTCAGCAAGGTGGCGGGTTCATAGCCGCGCTCTGTACTTTAGTAATTATTGCTCTTAGAATATCACTGTTTTGTTGGAATTTTAACAGTCTTTTGCGCTTCGCCGGCCGCTGCCGCGGCACGCTCGCTCGGCTCGCGCGTTGTGTTGTCGCAGTTTTAACCTAACCTAACCTTGTTTTTTTTTCTAGTGTGGTGTTCTTATTAATTTAGTACTAATAGTAATAATTAATTTAAACTAATAAATTAACTACTAGTAATTAATTTTTACTAAGTTGTCTAGCCCTTGTAATTATTATTTGCCTTTTGTTTTTATGGTTTAGTATATTTTTAGGTTAGATTTTGTTTATATCGTTTTCTTGGAAACTGTGCATTACCTTGTTATAAGAATGGTATTGTTACATTCAGGGACCTAACCTCTACCCATCCCCATAACATTTTATATCAAATTCATGCCAAACGATTCTAAATTCAACCAAAAATCCAAAATCAAACCCAACAACAATAGGCATAACTCAAAAACTATGCATTACCTTGTAATGGGAGTGGTAGGGTAGTAAGGGGGGCCCTCCCCTTCCCATTCCACCCCTCTACCCCCCTTTTTCGTACCAAACGATTCTAAATCCAACCCCTCGTTGGGCACCGGGGCTCCGCTGGTGTTTAATAAATAGCTTACGTTCTTCTGTGAAACATTTCAGCTAAATCGGTCAAGCTATTTAGTGGTGCATACTTACAAAACAGACAGAGTTACTTTCGTATTTATAATAACCTTTCACGTAAAAGTCTGTATCGCCAGAGTTTTGCACGTCAATGGATTACATCCGTTACGTTTAGACATCAAGTTCGATCAACTTTGAGTCTCATGCCCTGAAATTTGACTGTACACTTCAACCTGAAAAACATTTCTATTTACGGTTGAATAAATTATACAATCATAGTCCCACAAGAACAAGTGGTGTTCCTACCTATCAAAACAGTATTTTCGTCAGTGTGCAACATCAGCTTAATTACTTTTACAATATGTACCAACTATTGACGCTAGTATACATACAGATGTGTGAATAGAAGTGTATGATTCTAGAAATAGATGTAACTCCTATTATCTTTATGGGCGTATTAAAAAACAGGCCATCTGGCAAAACATACCGGTTATTAAATTAAATAACTTTATACGGTATTTTAAATTTCTAACTACATATTTAAACACGTTACGTTTTTTTTCATGTTATGGCGGGTAAACAAGCAGACAGCCCGCCTGATGGAAAGCGGTTACCGTCACCAATGGACAACTGCAACACCATGAGTGCTGTTGATCAGTTGCCGACGTTTGAGGAGTTTGTGGATACCCTTTTTAAAAGATTGCATCCTATAGCTTGGTGGGAAGATCGCGGCGGGCAGGTCATTCCACATCTTACAGTTACGCGGTAAAAATCCTCGGTTGAAACGGGTAGTGCGAGACGTCTGTAAGATGTGAGGGTGAGCCTTTTGACGGTGCCGAGCAGTACGATAAAAGAATGGCGATGGTGGAATCAACGTTTTAGAACTATTTCACTTGTTATGTGACTATGAGGTTTATCGAGAAAGCAAGTTCACTCGTAAGTGAACTTGCTTCATTCACAAACACTTTTATACGGTCATTGTAAGTCTCACAGTGCTCGCGAACCGATAGTCTTTCAAACCAAATGCGCAAACGATAGTCAGTAAAACCTAATTCATTATTGACAATTACTTGTGTCAAATCGACTGCTATGCGTTTGTCAAAATCTTCGGGGGTACTTAAGGCCGGTATTCTAGAACGATACTCTAGTACCGATCAGCTCTTGGTACGGAGTAGACCCATGTGATTAAACTAGGCGCGATATAACCAATAAATCGCACTATATCGCGTTTAATTAAACACATAGAATAAGGTAGCGTAGCGTACTTCGAGGTCTGTGGTTTAGTCTTCGGTATCGCAGCGTGCGTCATCACGTGTTATTTATAAGAAACTAGCCGATACACTCGACTGCGTTCACGTACACCAAGAATTTAGTCCTATGTTCATCCTCATGCTATAAATTATTTCATTGTTAAATTTCAGTTAGATCGGATCGTCCGTTTAGGCGTGATTAGGTAACAAACAGACAGAGTGACAGAAATACAAACTTTTTTATAATATTAGTATGGATGGTTCCTTACCTCAAGTCCGGGATTATAATACCCGCTCAGGTACTTGTCGCTGATGCTGACGAGGCACCAGAACGCCTGGACAGCCGGCATGTGCATCAAGAGGAAGGCGGCCACGGGAGCCTGTGCTTGGAAGTACCCCACTTTCGGATTCAGCACTGAATACGCTTTGAGAACCGAGAACAGCTCTTGTTGACTGAAAATTAGAAACAACGTGATATATTTTTTATCTTAAGTATTTTAAGGATATGAAAATACGGGACTTATCGCGCCTAAAACATTAATTTTATATAACTCGACGTTTCGACCAAGTTGCATTGATCGTGGTCACGAGACGACGCAACTTGGTCGAAACGTCGAGTTAAATAAAATTAATGTTTTAGGCGAGATAAGTCCCGTATTTTCATATTTGTAACTATGTGTTCAAATCGCGAAAGTTTAAAGTTTACAAAAGTATTTTAAGGAGTTCGGAGACGTTCAAGTGACCACATGTAAGTAAATTTGTTTGAGCCAAGCAACATGGATGGTGCGGCCGTCAAGCAGATTTTTTCACTTTATACCCAACCGTTGCACAGGGAGATAGCGTCGTGGCTAAGCTTGGTCAAGCCGATCGGGAACACTATCAAAACGGTCGTAGCATAAAAATATTAATAAATACCTTATTATTATATTATATATTTTATTATTATATAATAATATTTCTGTGGTCGTAGCGTCAAGCCGTCGTGTCAAAAAAATATTCAGGCACGTAATGTTTGACTCAAGCATCAAGCAGACATTGTAAACGGCCAACATGCTTATGTTTGATTGATTTATAGTTTATTCCAACGACCAAATTTACAAATAAAATTAACAAATTTTGCTAAGGCTAGCGAATCAAAAATAAAATACATATTATTTTAATTTAAACATGATATTGAGAATTGCTGACGTGGGCTCAGCATATTGCTGTAACTCTGAAGAACCGCAGCACTGATTTTCAGCCCAGCCCTAAGGAGACGTACGGATTTCTATCTAGTAGTTAATGTATATACATAATTTAATATTAATATAACAAAGCAATAAAAAATAAAATAAATAAATGGTGCTTTGAGTAGACAGACATTAATATAATAAAGTAGCAACAAGTTTAAAAATAAATGAACTTATAGGTATTATAAATCAGTGACAGTATATATATATATGTATATATGTGACAAGCTTAAAATTAACGTGCTTGACGCTTGACCGTAAATTAAATTAAATTATACAAACGTAAATTCACGCGATGTCGATATATGGATCGACAATTTGTTTCCGCTTCGTCCGGAGGGAAGCCCCTTCAGCATGGCGATTCACAATCATTCGAAAACAGATTCAGATTCGGCAACTGCCTCTCCATCGACTTCATCATCATCATTATCAGCCCGTATTAGTCCACTACTGGACATAGGCCTCTCCTATGGCACGCCACTGAGCTCGATCTTCAGCTGTCCGTTTCCAACCGCTACCAGCTACCCTGCGAATATCGTCACTCCACCTAGCTGGAGGGCGTCCTCACTGCGTTTGCCGAGTCGTGGTCTCCACTCTAGAACACGCTTACTCCAACGGTTATCGGTTCTGCGGCATATGTGTCCCGCCCACTGCCACATAAGCTTGCTAATCCTCTGAGCTATGTCGGTTACCCTAGTTCTCTGTAGGATGACTTCATTTTCATTTCCATCGACTTAGATCTTTGCAACTCACCGAACTCCATCTCATCATCAATTTTGATATTTAAATTTGGTAAAAACCAGTGATTCTAATCGGAAAGGTATTTGCGACAAAATTGCTCACGATTTATCAATATTTAAAATAACGCTTCCTTAGATTACCTATGCAGAGTCTCGCTTTTTAAACGTTTATTGTTTGATATTAATTTTGATTTTATATGAGATTGGAGATGATGATGTGGTGAGCGCTATTGATAAGGATTAAATATACGAACATAGACGAATACAGGTATAAACAATACAATACAAATGTTGGGGGAGGAGTGGGTTTACAGGACAAACATATATGTACTTAACGTAACGCTTGCTTATCTCCTATAAAAAATAGAAAAAATCGTTTTATATAAATAGAGTTACTTGAATGGAAGACGGATTGGGATAATCGTGCTCTGTGTCAACCAATCCATACTAAAGTCAGTCGTCCTGCGGCTCGTCTCACCACCGTCTACCAATTCTAGACAAGCATGATTCCATCTCAGACCGCAATTTAACTGCACATTAGGTGAAATAGCGGTCAAGTGTCTGTCAGGCATTAAAAAAAAATTAAGGAGCTACGTAACATCTCAATAAAATCAATACTACATTCTCGTATAAACACGTATTTTGCTGGTTCATTGAAAAGGCGTTACAACTTGCGACACAGTTTTTTGTATTGTAAAAACACTAAGTGATCGACATTTCTAGAAGAGTCTCGCATTCCTGCATACTCGTTCCACAATTAAATAATCGATAGATTGCCAAACCCCGTTCCGCACCGCAAGATCGATTCCGAGCGAATGTCGAATATCGATGCAAAGCATGCAATCGTCATGCAAAAACTACACTGTAATGCTTATAATGAGATATCTTTTCCGGACTTATTTTTAGTTCATAAAAAACGTTGGCAATAATTTATTTTATTTAATGCGAATATACTTTTGTATCTTCGACCTCATCGCTACTTAACAATCGATAGTGTAGAGCAAAGTCTTGGCTAAAAGCAGTAAAATAATATAAAATATATTGTGCTACTATAGCACATATATAAAGTTATGGAGTTTTTTAAATTTATTTGAGACTTGTGTCTATAAGATCCAGAGAAAGACCCAAAACCAGATGGAAGAATGTAATAGTGCTGCAAGATATGAATGAATGTGAACTCTCATAATCTGACGTCGAATATAGAGAGCAAAGAGTCGGAAAGCTGACCCCACCACCTAGGACCATAGAATGGGATGACTAGGTAGGAAAAGAGAGAGAGATAGATTTGAGACTTGTGTCAAAGTGAAACAGCTACAGTCTATAACAAAACTCACATTTAAATTATATAACCATCGTTGCAACCGAAGAAAGCAAGAAGTTTTGGAAATCAAGACTTAGACTTTGATTTTGTTTGTAATTTATCGTGTATCGATCAAAAGGGACGATACTAACATAATGTATCAGTTTGCTTCAGTGATTAGACTATTACGAGTGACATGAATTAAAGGAGAATATCTGATTGAGCAATGAGTGAAGAAAGATGGTAAATAGATGGACATGGGAAACGTCCCTTTACATTTGTACCGATTCGATAATAGTCAAGAAGTTTGTCTACAACAAAAATATTTGCTTTTAAGTAAGCTTACTAGCAAATCTAGCAATGTGGGTTGCACATTACTAGTAGTCTTGTTAATCCCTCCAACTAAGCTAAGTATGCTTGTGTCTGGAGTGGGTTCACGGCAATAGTGCAATGGGTGGAGATGGAACTAACGATCTCTCGGTCACCAGGCCGACGCCTTAGCCATTGGGGTATTGCCGCTTCAATCCATTTATAGTGCACACGTATGCTCAAGGGTTTTTTTTCTGAAGTGCTGACTTCCGCGATTGTTCGCAAAATCGGAAAACAATCAAGCATCGAAAATGACGCATAGACCAATAGGAAGAAATGACGTATTCGCTGATTCAGAACCTATTGTATTTTGCGGTAACTGATAGTGATTGCAGAACTTAGAACTAACTATACGTAGGTGTTTCATGGAATGCGGCGAAGATGTCATTGTGGTAACTTGTTCCGATGAGGGGAAACACCTCAAACGTAGTACTGATAATTTATGATCGTACAAAACGAAAAAACCGACTTAACATATCACACAGACCGCGATAGTCAAATTAGCCAGTAGCCAGCCAGTATGTCATCAAGGTATACAAATGCATCGATTTCGAGTTAAAGATGTTTATCTTCATATCTCCCGAGATTATTATTAGATCTCTATAAAATCTGAATGGAACCAAACGGGAGGCATAATCTCCAAAAAAAAAAATTCTAATCGTTTAAGATTTGCCGGAATTCTGAAATCTGAGGTAACAAACATAAAAAAAAAACAGTCGAATTGAGAACCTCCTCCTTTTTTGTAAATTCGGTTAAAAATGACTAGCGCGGCATGTGAAGTCGGTTTTTTTCGTTTTGTAAACGATTTTAAATTATGGTATATATAATTTTGTAACTAGTAATAGATGGCATGGAAGCTTAGACCTTTCAACCCATCGAAGCTATCATGGTTGGTCGTCCAGCGTTTGACAAACGCCATGAGGACAGTTTTAATTAAAATAACTCATATTAGATGGCTATTATTGATTACTAATTTCAACCAGAAGTTGCTTACATAAATTTCTATAACCAGGTCCTTTCATTAGCTATCAAGAAGTTCATATTTATTCATGAACTAAACAAACACATATCAATGGATCATTGATTCCGCGTGATTCTCTGTTATCTATTGACAGACCATTCACCCATTCTTGTGAGATAACATCAGCGGTCAATGACAATACGAAGATATATGAAACCACAGACCTGCTAAATAATAAACTTGATCGTGTACACCGGCACCCATGAGACCGACCTTGAACGGAGTTTGTCCCTTTCTTTTGTATGGACAACTTATATATATACTATACATATAGTAGAGAACATATATAGCACTAGCAGGCAGTAGCAGGTTGTTAGACAAGGACACACTCCCACCCTGGTGTCTCTCAATTGGGCTGTTTTGTTCTACAAAGCAATAAAAATCTTATTGTTAAAACATACGGATTAAATTAAATTTGTCAAAACATCTGCAGTGCACCATCCTTTTATATTACGTATATGTATGAAACTGAGCTAAGTCAATATTGCACCTGTCATCGGCTCCTCGTGCGGTTGTTTCCTTAGGCGTAAGCTAGACAGAAGTGACGGATGTAATACATAGGACAAAAATGCATCTGCGGGGTCTTCTCTATATGTTTTCGATCGCGAGACTTTAAATTTTGTATGACAGTCATTTTAAAAGACGCCACGTCAGCGCACCGTATCTACCGGCCTAACCTTGCGTCTCTTTAAAATAGTAAACGGTGCAGATAATGTGTCGTACTATCCATTAACAAATCCAAAATAATAGGTCCACTCACCCAATCCCTTCTTCCCGTATGAACATCTCATGGTAGGGGAACTGCCGGTGTAGGTCCTTCCTGATATCATCCATGCACTTGGGGTCACCGGGCGCTTGCAGCAACTCCTCGTATTCGTTCGGGTGCTTCTCCAGCAGGAGTTGTCCCCCGCAGAGGTACAGCCATGCCTTGGGTCGGACTGATGCTGGAATTCCTACATGATAACGAGACAGTGAGATTAGAATATCCAACACCAGCAATATTATAAATTCAAAAGGCATTAACGAAAAATTTATTTAACCGTTATATAGAACGCAAGTATAATGAGCGGATACGCCTCGAATCGAATTTCACAAGCTACTTTGTCCTGCAAACTAAACGCATTTCTGCCTTACAAATGGAGGCTGTCCTAAAAAGACCAACAGATAAACTAGTGGAGTCATTTCATTGTAGCTTAAACATTGGCAAAATTAATGCAGTTGTTTTATCTATCGGGATATGTAGGTTACGAACGTGGGTTTTTATAGCTTTAGTTTTACAAAGATAGAAAAGCCACAATATCGCATAATATTGTGGCATTTTTTTGAGAAAACTATGTCTATCAACTATCTAACTATCAACTATATCTAAGATACTGACGGGGGCGTTGGTTGGTGACGCTACCCCGTGGGGGGAGAGTACTTAAATTTTAATTTAGCTCTATAACCTACATATCCCGATAAAACAACTACATTAATTTTGCCAATTTTTCCATACATTACTATCTAGAATGCTTGGACTAAAGTAGGCACGAGGAAATATGTTAACATCGTTAGTATCGTTACCCTGGTTAGCCTACGTATCGTCTGAAATTCGAGGGCCGCTTATTCTGTGTATGTATACTCTTACAAAAATGATACTTTTTATTAGCTTTTCATATAAAACAAGTAGTAAGGCCAATGTACCATTCATACCACGAGCTATACCGGCTAGCCAAGACATGTTAGCTTGGCATTGTGCAAATAGAATCAATACACTGGATAGTCTTGAAGTGGCTTTTTGCAATGCGTCTTGTGTAAATAGTCCACACAAGGAACCAATCCACAGCTTATCTTTTCAATGCCACAGCATCACAAATCTTCAAACCAGTTGCCAATCTCTTCTGTACACAGTAAAACTTATAATCTAGCTAGTTAAAAACGATAATAACACCTGTCAAAGTAAGTAATATTTATACCCCGTTCAAATCCTACAAAAAAGCTATGGAATAGAAGAGAAAGTGGCTCGTTATCGAGCTAATAGTAATCGTATTCTCTCACGCATACCTGTCAATTTGTTTGAGAACAATGGTAACGCGTAAATATTGCTAGGTGATGATTACACCTAGTACAGACTTAGACAGAGATTGGTTTCCAAACACGGGTTAGTAAAAGTATTCCGGCTTGATGTTCGGTAAAACCCTTTACCGAACATGATGAAAAATCAGACAGCTATTCCGCAGGTGGTATGTGCATATTATTTCGATGTTCAGCCTTACTTGCTACCAAAAAGTAGCTTAACACCAACGAGAAGAAAATCTGTCGCCATTATCTTACGGTATTCCGGAAGCACATAGCGCTCGAGAGTCAGAGTACTCTAGGCATAGTGTGTTAACCATCTTTGACCACATCATCGTTTACCTCCAGAGATAGTTGTCAAACGCTAGCCTATAAGATATTTTAAAAAATCTGAAGTACCTAACCTCACATTTACTACATTAAAATACCGATTAATAGTCATTTACTGCTAAGTAACCCTGATTACATCAGAAAAATACGTGGACGTGACATATGAGGTAACAGACATATCAATACCACTACATTGTGTGTTTACCATATATTGTACATCGGGTTACACAAAATTACCTGTAGATATTTTATTACTATCTACCCAATTATACATAATACGAGTATGTACTTGGAAGACGGGATAGTTGCGCTGTATAGTGAAGTGGAATACAATCAGTTCGCAGGACAACTGGTTACGACATTAAAGTTTTCCATTTCCAAACAAGCACGATTCTATTATAGACGGTATTGTTACTCAACATCAGGTGACATTGTGTTTAAGTACCTATGTTATTGAATATGATGATAATAATTAAGTTTAAAAACTCAAAAACCGATTTTATATGCCGCGCCGCGCGAGTCAGTTTCAGTAGCAAGTTCGGGATCTTTCTCGCCCTATCTCTGGTGATACTAATCAGCAAGCTTATCACGATATTTGATAGGGATTGAAATGAAAGAAGTGACAGAGATGGAACTATACAGCCTGCATAGCTGCGTCCCTGACATTTAGTTCATTTTGTTCATTCTATAATAAACTGTAAAATTTCGTGATATGGGGGAAGATTTGGTAAACTTTTAATTGAACCACCTAGGAAATGAATTCTACTCATGACAAAAAGAATCATTCAATCGGTTCACAATTGGCGGAATAATCGGGTAACAAACGTACAAAAAAGATAAAAGAAAAACATACAGACGAATTGAGAAACTCCTCCTTTTTGGAAGTCGGTTTAAATCAGTTCGCAGGACAACTGATTACGACATTAAAGGCCATTTTTACAGGTTCCTGATAACGCTAATGAGGAGAAATTTGACAGATTTTTGACAGCTTTTATATGACGCAATGTGTCAGAACTGTCAGATAACTATCTAACGCATTATCAGTAACCCGTGAAACTGCCCGTAACGGTTCAATCATAGACGGCATATTTCCTCAACATCAGGTGACATAGTTAAAGTACCTATTGAGTTCAATAGAATGATAAAAATAATAATCAATTTTTTACAACTCGAACATCCCCATATAAAGTTATAAAGCAATACACGATGTTAGGGAAAATAACGAGTATTGATCGTTTCAACATTTTCAGATACAACATTAAAGTTAGTCCAAATTTAAACCTACGACCAACGTAACAAATAAGACTAGATCTAGAGTCCAGATACTTTCGATGCGCTTCATAGTTTGAGTTATGAAATTCTCACGAGTGATATTCATATTATGTTTCAACAAACCGGCATTCACTCGCGTTTATTTTTCGGATTATGCTCCGACCGGTTTCAACTCGATTTGAGAGTCTTCGTCCCGGGAGCGTGCTGCACGAGCTTCCCAGCGCGACTGGGAAGTTCATGCAGCACGCCGCGAGTCACAGCTTTCTTAGCCGCTCCCGGGACGAAGACTCTCAAATCGAGTTGAAACCGGTCGGAGCATAATCCGAAAAATAAACGTGAAGCGTTTATTTTTCGTTTAGTTCATACGTGACCCCCACAGAAATATTAATAATAATTATTATTCATATTTTGGGTGGTGGTCCCAGACCCACGACCATTTCAGTTCCACCTGACTTGCTTCCAAAAAGTAGCTTAACATCCATAAAGGAGAAAATCTGCCCACATCACCTTACGGTGTTCTGGCAGCACATATCCCTTGAGAGTCAGACCAATCTAGGCCTAGCATGTTATAGCTCGCAGCGGTCAAACGCTAGCCTATCCGATCCTTGAGAGCCAGTTCCCATTCTAGGCCTAGCGTGCTACCATCTTCGACCGCATCATCACTTACCAATAAGTGAGATAGTGTTTAAACGCTAGTCTATATGATATATATAAAAAAGATATAAAAAAAGTTACTCTACTAGAACAACTTTTCATCACAAAGAGAGCAAGGTCAACGAAATAAAACGTCTAATAGAAAGTACGAACACTGAAAACCTACTTTTTATCAAGTAATTCTAGTTCAGTTATCTTTGCTCGACACGGTTTTCCAAGTCGCTAATAAAATATGTAGCAAGATTAGTGAACTTACAACAAATAATGAGAAATACTTCCTCTTTGTTAGTAGTTACAGTGTAATTTTTAAGTTAAATATATTTTTATCTTTAGTTTCAACCGACTTCCAAAAAGAACGAGGTTCTCAATTTGTCTGTTTTTTTTATGCATGTTACGCTATTACTCCGTCAATGGTGAAATAATCCGAATGATTATTTTTGTAATCGATAGGGTACATTTCCAAGGTGGTCCTATTTTAATTTCATCGAGATCTGAAGTATCTCCAGAGATACAGAGATAAACACCTCAAACCTAATACTGATAAGATCGTTTAAAAAACTAAAAAGAACCGACTTCAATGCCGCGCTATTAATTTTCAGTACCAATTTTGAGGTGTTCATTTCCATATCTCTGGAGATACTTATCAGACCTCGATAAATTTACCATGGTACCACACTTGGGATATCTCCTTTCCAACAAAAAAATAATAATCAAAATCGGTCCATAAACGACGAAGTTATCCGCGAACAAACAGAAAAAAAAAAAAAAAAAAAAAACATATACGGGCGAATTAAGAAACCTCCTCCTTTTTTGAAATCGGTTAAAAATGACTAGCGCGGCATTTGAAGTAGTTTTTTTCGTTTCGTAAATTATTATTAATAGTGATTGTACATACGAGTACTTTGCTAGTTACCATCTCTTTCCAGTTGTTCAGGTGTGAAATAGAAATTTGTTATTTAAAACAAATTGTTTGGGATGTGGCTGTTTAACACATAAGATATCCAGACTAATATTATAATAATATCGTTTAAAAACTAAAAAACAACCGACTTCAATGCTGCGCTATTCATTTTCAGTACCAAATTTGAGATGTTTATCTCAATATCTTTGGAGATACTTATTATACCTCGATAAAATTACCATGGTACCACACTTGGGATATCTCCTTTCGAACAAAAAAAGAATAATCGAAATCGGTTCATAAACGACGAAGTTATCCGCGAACAAACATAAAAAAAAAAAAATATATATATATACGGTCGAATTGAGAAACCTCCTCCTTTTTTTGAAGTCGGTTAAAAACGATTGTAATAAACGGCCAAACCGATCTCACGGAAATTTAGCAAGGAGATCCTTGCTAAATTTTCGGTTTGGCCGTATCTATCTAGATACTTTATAGAATGAGGATGAACAAACATAGGTAACTAAATTGTTGGTGTACGTGAACAAAGTTGCGAGAATCAGTTAGTTTTTTTTATATATGTACTTACAAGTCTTCGAGCATTTACCAATGGAGATGTTAACGCAAGGCGTACCCCTCTGCTGGCCATATAGCCATTATTGGTCATATGAGCGTGCGTAACTACGCTGTATTTTTAACCGACTTCAAAAAAAGGAGGAGCTTTCTCAATTCGACCGTATATATATATTTTATATTTTTTTTATGTTTGTTCGCGGATAACTTCGTCGTTTATGAACCAATTTAGATTATTCTTTTTTTGTTCGAAAGGAGATATCTCAAGTGTGGTACCATGGTAATTTTATCGAGGTCTGATAAGTATCTCCAGAGATATTGACATAAACATCTCTAAATTGGTACTTAAAATGAATAGCGCGGCATTGAAGTCGGTTCTTTTTTAGTTTTTAAACGATATTATTAATACTGTGTGCGTGTTTCAAGCTAGTGAGCGGGATCGTTAAAGTGAGTGATTTCTGTGTGTGCAATGCGTGTTTACCTCGTCCCCCGTAAGTATCGGCAGAAGTGTTTGCGGATTACAACGTTAACATCTCCATTGGTAAATGCTCGAAGTTACAAGTAATTTTTACACGAGCGAAGTCGCGGGGGACTATAATCCATAAAATATAGCGTGATCTCTGTGACAGCTGTCAGAAAAATCACGCCTATGAAGTATAGTATATAGTACAGTCCGGACCTGTCAATGTCATACTTTATGGGCATGCCGATTAGTGATGGGCGACGAATGATCGCGACCACAGAGTTTTAGATACAGTTTTATTTAAAATATCAATAGTTTATACTTACGATATTTTAAATAAAACGTAATTTATAAATTTTTATATAGGTAATTAAATTAAACCCAATTGTATGTTACATTATCATCGATAATAGTGAAAAACGTCGATAAATACTATCGTAACATTATTATAATTTATTTAATTAATATTATTTACATGTTTACATACTATATCTTAAATAGTAGTAGTTGTAGGTGAGAAATTTGATTTTATTTACTTACGTAAAATCCAATTTCTCACCTACAATTACTCATTCGATTTCATTACAACATTGTTTGATAATAGATTTTTCCACCACTATCCTAATCCTATTAATAAATGTCACTGTCGCAGTGATCAAGCTATCTTTTATGCAGTATAGTATTAGTAACCACAGTACCCTTAGTACGAGTTTTTATCGTAAACGCTTTTGACAGATCTCACATAGTTTTCGACTTATTCTGGCTCCCTGATTGGTCTAAATCTAGTAAAGTGTAGTAACCACTAGAGGCGCTGTACTGTTTTTCATACAAAATTTGGTCGATATACGATATCGAGTTTGGTACGAAAACTCGTACTAAGGGTAAAGAACAGAAAAGAATGGCCTTGGGGGCGGGGCAGGCTCGCCGTTGATGTGAGCAGATGCTGCAATATCGCAAAAACGTGCGATTGTGCTTTTTAGTCACTCGCGGAGTTCCACCAAGTGAGCGGCGCCTTAAATAAATACTCAAAATGCCCTTTTGTGCAGTGATTACTATTTTTTTTTTAAAGATTCTCGCAATGTGGGTTGCACATTACTAGTATTCTTGTTAACCCCTCCAACTAAGCTAAATATGCTTGTGTCTGGAGTTGATTCACGTCAATAGTGCAATGGGTGGGGTAGAGATCGAACTCACGACCTCTCGATCGCCAGTCCGACACCCTATCCATTGGGCTATTGCCGCCTTTGATCTACTAGAACTACTATATCTGTGTTCTATGGTAAAATCTTACCTTTCCGACACCTCTCGCGGACCTTCTTGTAGTTCTTGCTCATGAAAGCCTCCCAATTGTTGAGCATTCTCAGCCACTTCTGCTCACGTTTTAGGATCGTACTCGGCGACACCGTCCTCTTTCTGAAACAAAGGAAAAAATAATTTAATATTATGTTCGAGTAATATGCAAAGTTAATCATTAAAATAGTTTAAAAACTAAAACAACCGACTTCAATGCCCCGCGAGTCAATTTCAGTAGCAAGTTTGAGACGTTTATCGTCATATCTCCGGAGATACTTATCAGATCTCGATGAAATTACAATGGGACCACCTCGGAAACGTACCCTACCGATAACAAGAATAATCATTCGAATCGGTTTACAATTGACGGAGTAATCGCGTAACATACACACAAAAAAAAACACAGACAAATTGAGAACCTCCTTCTTTTTGGAAGTCGGTTGAAAAATAACCTTCGTCAACAATCTATGTGATGATACTGATGATCAGGATTTTATGGAAAGGGTAAGTCCTTTTGTAAAATATGGAAGCCCTTCCTTGAAGTCAGCAAAGTATTCGAAATATTCTCGAAACCCATCATTTGAATGTTTTCGCAAGATATTCCATCCTGACTTACGATACGACAAAACAAGCGACGTAAACGACGTTAACCAAGCTTTATTCATCAGGGCGCAGGCCATGGATAGGCTGCCCGCAACATATGGTGCTTTTCAACAGGAGGTATATAAAATGAGCATATTCATATTCAAAAGCAGCATTGATCTGGGGGTTTGAGTTTGGTACCAAACCCTAAATATTCCAACTTCGAGAATCGACTCTATAATGGAGTACGACCAAAAAAACCTCAACATTCGTTTAGGAGTGGATGAAATGTTCCTGCTGAAGTTTATTTTAAGGTCAATGCCTATGTAGAAAGTCAGGGCACGTTTAGCCGTTGGTCCAGGTCATCAACACACTAATATCATAAATGCGAAAGTTTTTATGTGAATTTGTGAGTCTGTTTGCTACTCAGTAACAGGAAAATGGCTAAACAGATATAAATGAAATTTTGCACTCGGGTAGATCTGGAGTAACACAAATGCTCATTTTTATCCCGGTTGGAAATTCGAATTACACGCAGATGAAGTCGCTGGCGTAGGACTAGTGTTTGTAAAACTTAAAAATGAATAATAATAACGTTATATTGTTTCGTGGAGTCAAGCGCGGTGAGCTGTATTTCGGGAACCAATCCATCTACCATTATGAATTTGGTGTCATATTGCAGCTAAATAAATAAGGTATTTAACCTCTTTAGACCATTTTATCACAACTCTTGTCATTTGTACAAAAAACTGTACCTGTTTTCATAATTTTATAATATGTTGATAGCTATATTGAAAAAAAAAAAAACTTACTACTATAAATTTAGTATCGTTTTGTAGGTAATTTATCAAACATGATTTGGTACTAAGAAAGTAAACTCCTCAGTCCTACCGTTTTCGTACAAAATTAAGAAAACCAGAATGAGCGAGATAAAAGGATGAGGGGAAAGGGGGGAGGGGGGAGGGGGAAGGGGGAAAGGGGGGAGCAGTCATTTCTCGACTTGTTTCCATATCGTCATTGAATCACATATATGAAAGCTACATGCATGCAAAGTTTCATGCTTTCTTTCGGATGGGACCGTAAAAAAGATTTTTGTTAGGACAAGGAGCCGTACTATATATGCGAATGTTTGTTTGTCACCTCGTCACCGTGAAACGACTGCACCGATTTGGTTACAATCTTCAACCGACTTCCAAAAAGAAGGAGGTTCTCAATTCGTCTGTATGTTTCTTTTTGTGTGTATGTTACGCGATTACTCCGTCAATTGTAAACCGATTCGAATGATTGTTATTGTTATCGGTAGGGTACGTTTCCGAGGTGGTCCCATTGTAATTTCATCGAGATCTGATAAGTATCTCCAGAGATATGACGATAAGCGTCACAAACTTGCTACTGAAATTGACTAGCGGGGCATTGAAGTCGGTTGTTTTAGTTTTTAAACTATCTTAATTATGACATTCCTATTCTAACCGACGATATATAATATGTGATCCACCTTATCAATTATGCCTTCAACTCATCTTGCTACCTAACAATTTACATTACTCTTACCGGTTTTGACCAACCCACGACACGACCTCATTCATGTAAGATGTTACGTCAAAAACCTATCTTGATACTTGCTACAGGACAACAAATTTTGTTACTGGTTTTGGTCAAATTCAATAATCAGTCATCATCACTACCTATTATAAAACAAAGTCCCCGCCGCGTCTGTCTGTCTGTCCGTAATAAACTCAAAAACTATGAACGGATTTTCTTGCGGTTTTCACCAATAAACAGAGCCATTCATGAGAAAGAAAGAAAAACATTTATTCATAGCCAGTACAAGAAAGAAAAATATCGTAAAACTAAAAATAATAATAATAGTTATGCAGTGGTTGACTATGAATAGGGCGCATGCTCAGCATTATGCGCTACTGCACTTCCTGCAGCAGTGCGCTGATTTTCAGCAGCACCCCCTTTATTTTTATTTTTTTTTGTCTAGTAGTCGCCACATTAAATAATTAACTAATTAACATTTAATAAATGTAAATATATAATAAAAAATAATAAATAAATAATAATAATTAAAAAAAAAGATACAGGTTTATGTGTATTATAACTCGTTTAGTTATTGTTTTATAATTTAATATATAAATTCTTTCTCAAATATATAGGACCTATAATGGCCGAGAAACTTGAAAAAAAAAAATATATATATAGGCTAGCGTTTGACCACTATCTCACCTGTTGTTAAGTGAAGATGCGGTCGAAAATAGTAAGCAAGCTAGGCCTAGAATGGGAACTGGCTCTCAAGGATAGCTGCCGGAACTTATTTAGATGTTTAGCGATAGATTTTCTAACTTGAGGGTGGTAGTTGGCTAGGCAGACACTAGATAGTGTCCTACCACCATGCGGCGGTTAAGCTTTTCTATTTTTAGGTGGAATAACTGCCAAAACAGTGGTAGCGCTAGGGCGCTACACCTTGGGGTCTCGCCTAAAACCGACTTCACGTGCCGCGCGAGGCAGTTTCAGTAGCAAGTTTGTGATGTATATCTCCATATCTCCGGATATACTCGTCAGATTTAAATTCATTGTATAATGGGACCACCGTGTAGATGTACCCTCTACCCATGAGAAAAGAATCATTCGAAACCATCGATGTATATGTACTCCTTACCAGATGACGCGTCGCGAACTAGATCTACGTTCAAATAAAAAGTAGTGCTGAATCTACATCTCGCTTAGTTTAGCGTAAGTACTCCTCCCGCCCGATCGCGCCCCGCTCGGCACGTAAGTCAGTTTATGATGGGCGCCTCTGGTTTACATGTACCTCGATGTTCGAAACCGTTCACAACTGGCGGCGTAATCACGTAACAAACATACAGACGAATTAAGAACCTTCTCTTTTTTGGAAGTCGGTTATAAAATCTATTTCGCACCTAAAGCCTAAATTAAATAACACATAAATGTGGTCTACAAAATGATAAGAAGGAAAACGTCCAACAAACATCCACAAATCCACATTCCGAATAGTCAGCGACACGCTTGTTTTCCTTTGGGAAATTAGATAGGTTCGTATTATTTGTTTATGTTTACAGCCATGTCGTCTGGAACTGGTGCCCAGTTGTTTCATTGTGGGATGTAGGACTGTTCTGATTCAAAAGTACAAAATCAATTCTGCTCCTCAAGGGATTACTCTGCGATTCTCGTAGGTATACGTTGTTCTAAGCCCCGACTAGCCTGCTAGCGAACAGAGCCATAAGTTACACTACACAGCATATAGATTATATCTCCGCATTTGTCTAGTCTACAACATACGCAGTTCTTTGGACGTTCCTTCAGCCGGGCTGTATGGGGCTTCACCTAGACGTGCGTCGTTATTTGGGTTTTTATTCTGAGGTTTCATTCACGCCATCGCCATGATATGACGCAAACAAACGACATTTCATGATGTATGTCTGTGTAGGTACCTATTTATGTATGTTGGTACATCTCATCAAATCTGCGGTAAGTAAACCAATCTAAAAAAACTTGAATTCTGAACGTTCGCATCAAAAGCGATTATAGCGAGTGTAGTCGAACAATTGTTTTTTTTAATGTACTTATTCAAAATTTAAAACCATCCCGACCGATATTTTTATAATCTGTTCATTAATACTATTCCAATGAGCCCAAACTCGACATCTGCTGTTAGTTAGTGAGAAGTAGAGTCTTCTGCAGATTTCAGGAGATGCCCCAGCTAGTCAATGCTACCATGTTCTGACAACATCATTGAAGTAAAAGGATACTAAATGTCGATTTGATCAGACCTATAAAAGATGATGTCATAGCGTCATCGTCTAGAAAAACGCTCAGTCTCAAAACTACTAAACCGATTTTCATGAATCAAAGCCAAAAATACTCACTATTAATAGTATTAATGCACCTATCAAACAAAACAAACTACAGCTACGATGCCACAGACAAACACACAGATACACACGTCAAACTTATAACACCCCTTGTTTTTGCCCTTTTTTTCGGGGGTTAAGAAATCAAAGGAGAGGCAGTTATTGGAATCCGTTATTGGAGTATTAATAATAAGGTAGATTATTCATATTTCTGTGTTTTCAAATGCTTGTGACTAGCTATGCACTAACACGTTTCGCAATTCGCGTGTAAATTAGATGACGTAAGTCATACTTATCGCACGCACACATTCGTAATAGTATCAGCAAACCACTTTTAGTAATTAAAGTCTTGTCAAGGCTATAGTCGATGATAGATAAAGAAGTGGGTCATTCAACCTTAATTTTATAAATAATAAAGATATTTGTGATAATTATTTTGGTTAAACACACCGAGGGCGTTCGCTGCTTTGCCTAGTTCACGTTCGAACTGATATACACAGGCACACTTCTTTATTGGCGTATTTTAACGTTTGTTAGCGAATCTAACTAAATTAAAAATCTAAAAATCCAATAGTGAATGAACTTTTTAAAATATATGCAGGTAAAATAGTAAATAAATGGTATAGTACATAAACACAAAGATTTTCATGGTGGTGGACCTATTAGATCTATGCCTCACCAATAAATAAATAAATGCCTCATCACCTATACTTTCATAGTTACCATATTATGAAAATATGAAAGATCACTTAGTTACAGTTTATCAAAATAAACGGAGGTGCTTGGGTGCAAGGCTTCGACGTCCTAATCCCATGTCGATGGAGCAAGGATTTATATAACAATATCAACAAATGACATATCCAAATGGAGGAGTGGCCTCTGTTACTAAGATCTAATTATGACACCTACCTATAAGCCAATCTATTAAAGATTGGTATGTAGAGTGTGATATAAGCACTAGATAAAATGTCCATGAATATAAGGTCAGTAAACCGATGTTATTCGACCTTACTACCAAAGGCATTGCCAAAGGAAATAATTTTACAAAACGTGTGCATGAAGGAAACTACATTCTAAATTAACCTTACGATATAATTTACCGGATTTAATATTATTATTGTAATGGTAGATAATTGTCTAAAATTGTAAACTTTATTGCAAATTGTGTGTCCATCAGATGAGCGTGCTACATCGTCGATTACATAGTCATTTATGATCAGGTGAGATAGTGGTCAAACGCTTGCCTAGTATAAAAATAAAGTCCAGGGACGCGGTAATGTTAAATCCGATGCGATTAATGTACTAAAGTAGGTACTGTAGCGCAATGGTTGAATCGCACCTTTAAAAAGAGTTAAATTAATAACACTATTCCGTGTCTATATGATCCGAATACATGGCATCGATATAGTAACTAGGAAGGAAGGAAGTGCAATGCGCAGGCATTGAAACTCGAGTCATTTAAATCCTTTACAATGCCGACGTAATAGACCTATTTCTTCCGACCAATTTCTGACTATCAGACGTAATGAAATCCGACGCAGGCGCAAGCAATTATATAGAAACTGGCTCGGTTACAATTTTGTTATAAAGAAATCTTTACGTACAGTCAGTACGTAAGATCAATAAGTAGCTTGCCACCATTAGGGAGAAAATCTGCCGCCATAAATTTACGGTATTCCTGCAGCACACGCTTATAATCATGAGGTAGTGAATATAAGATATAATATAAGAACGCTGCTTGCTTCAATGTAAAGCGTCTATTCAAAAATAAAACTGGCCAAGTGCGTGTCAGACTTTTGTCCCGCACACGGAGGGTTCCGAACCGAACACCAACTAGGTAAACGTTAACACAAAGGTAGAATAGTATTATATAGTAGTAATAGTAATAGTAGTTATTAATATTATTAAATATCTGGTTGACCAAGCTTTGCTCGGTATTTATATACTATTTTTTTTAATTGAGAGCCACTAACTGCTTTACCGACACAGTAACACTAAAGCTACTTCTACTCGCCAATAGATGTCGGGAAGAGTAATATTTTAAGTTGATTATCAATAAAGTTGATTATTGAAAACACGAATAAAACAACATTTTCTGAAAATGATTCCTAGCTAGATCGATTTATCGCCCCCGAAATCCCCTGTATACTAAATTTTATTTAATCGTTGGAGCCGCTTCCGAGATTCAGATTAAGGTAAAGACGCCATCTTTGATGCTAGCTAGATGGCGCGGCGCTATCGTAAAAAACTTTTTTTAAACTTTTCTTTAATTTTTAACTTTGTTCTGTTCTTAGTATTTGTTGTTATAGCGGCAACAGAAATACATCATCTGTGAAAATTTCAACAGTCTAACTATCACGGTTCATGAGATACAGCCTGGTGACAGACGGACGGACAGACAGACAGACAGACAGACAGACAGACAGACAGACAGACAAACGGACAGCGGAGTCTCAGTAATAGGGTTCCGTTGGTACCCTTTGGGTTCGGAACCCTAACAAGGAGCGGAATGAAAATAATGTTGCCCTTCCAAAAGTGAGACTTTTTTACATGAGTACTTGTACTATTATTTATTCTGTGACATGATGTATACTGTTTTAATAATGTTTAATGATATAAGTTTTGAAAATATCTAGCTCTAATAAGAGTTCAGATAATACTCAAACAACGGCTGGAATATAATTTATCAGTTCCTGTTTTAAAAATAAGACAAGTTTTGCGGTTCTAAAACTACAGTCACACTACAGTGCCAAAGCAAGCATGCCCATCGAGCTCTAGCAGTATACTATTCTCATCATCTTTAAAAGTGTTGCAGCTATTTATAACTCACTAACATAAATATTTTACCATCCGATAACAGATGCCGCCACTAGTCCCTTAGGTATTTGCAATGTAGTTAGATATTTGTTATTCTTATGAATTGAGGGTTTACACATTTTTTATACAGTCTGTTGAAACTACATCGATCTTGAGATCCTGCGTGTTTGATTTAGGGGATCCTTCGAGGCTTGACACCTGCCATACGTAGCCTGGCGTTCGAAAAGCAACAATGCTAAGAAATTGGTAACTGTCTTGCAGTGTACAGTGTAACGAAAGTGTACAGGGTTCAACTGTTCAATTATGCAAATGGGTACGAAAGGCCGAGCCTAAAGCCATTTCGCCATGTCGATAGTGTACGGATCTACATTTTGTGCAAGGATTGACGCGAAATGTAATATTATTTATTCTGTGGCGAAATAAATTTATAGATATGACGTCATTGCAGACTTGTAGCAAATTAAAAAAAAATCAAGAATTATGAAGAACAATTTTCACAAGGTGGTAACTCTGGCAAGAGCTGAGGATTTTTATTTTTTAGAAGATTAGCTTGAGGATCGTGATCAGTGGCGTGGAGAGGCCTATGTCCAGCAGTGGACTAGTGTAGGCTGATGATGAGATGATGAAAATAAAAGTTTGAGTAGGTAGGTACCTCAGAGTAACAACTTTAGTAATAGTTACTCTGAGGTAGGTACCTATGTAATTAAATTGTAAGCTTTAAGCAAGCTTATTCACATATACCATCTAGTGAACGAAAAGACCACCCCCTCCCTCTCCTAGACAAAGTAGGTACAATTTCTGTTAGCGTTTGCGCTAAGCGTTACTTCAAAATGTATAGGATGGACATTTTTTTTATTCAATTTTTATTTAGGGGCTTTTGGCTAAATATAGCTATGGCAGTCCCGTATTAGCTTACAAAGTAAAAATTTGTTACGACGAACGCTCTTCAACCACCCTGTGTACACATAGATAGAGCATTCTAGCCGCGTCTGACGATGGATCAGATAGAATGCTCTGAAATATGCCCACATCAAGGTGGTTGATTTCAAATTTCGCGAAAATATAGTTTCTGAGGTTTTGGGTACATGAGCATTCCATCAAGAAATGAAAGATATCATCAACTTTGCCGCATAGATTGCAATCCGGACTGCTCAGCTTTCTCATAAGATGTTTGAATTTGTTTAAAGGTACATGTCCGGATCGCAACCTGTGGGCGATAACAATAAATTTTCGATGAAGTCTAATATTTGTCCACCAGGATGGAAATTGAAAATGGCATTTTGTTGTGGAAATTGTACGCCTGACGAGGCAGAATTTTGATGGAATAACACCTTTTTGTGTACCAAAATTCTAGCAAATAAATAATTTCATTTCATTTCAAAAATAAAAACAGACAGGGTAGACCTAGACCACCCAAACTTGCGTCATCTGCTTCTATTAAGTAAAATCAAACTCAAGTATTGAAGCAGGAATAGGTCTACCTCAGCCTACCACAAGTTTGAAAAAAATCTTATAATTTGCATCTACGAGTATAGTATTATCTGTTCTGTGTCTATGCTCCCTGAGTCAACAAGGTCACAGAATAATTAATAGTACTACGTAGTACGTATATACCGTAGATGGATAATTAAAAAGATCTGACATTAAAATAACAATAATAATATGAGAAAGATGAAACTATACAATCACTAGTATGAGTGAGAGTGACGGACATTTTTTTTATCCTTCTCGCGTATGCGATTTTATTGTTTGCCACCAGCTCTGCCCCCAGCTCTAGCAGCAACTATTGGCTTTCACCCGGTGTCATATATAACCCGAACAAATCACGTTGTTAATTATATCTCATGGCTGGCATATGTATCACGTGTTCATAATTTTAGACGGGTTATATCTCTATAGCTATTTCATCGTTTACGCCAAATTCCTTTCCATTTAATTTTCCCTCCACGGTATATACATATTTTAAAAGGCGAAAGAAAGCCATACTTACACCATTTAACATTAGGTGAGATAGTGGTCAATTGTTAGTCTATAGGACGTAAAAAAAGATGGCGCTATAGGTACGTCTGTAAACTGTGGAATGACACAGTTTTGATATTATACGGATCTAGCTAAAAATTCTCGATGTTTTGATATCTTGTTGACAATAGCATGACACCATTGACACCACATCACAATGGTTTGTATCAGTTTATTGCGTAAGCCATAATAACCCAGTTTTCTAAGTCTAGACTAGATTATATCGAGTGAATGTAGCTTTAAAAATGTTAATAAATTTTCTATAATGCGACCACAGCTTCTGTTCTGTGAATGCGACATAAGGCCTAATACTTTAACGTTAATTGCCGGAAATCGGAAACGATTGACAATGCTTTCTACTATTTTTAAAGCGATTATGAACATATTTAATTTCTAAATATTACGTTTGTTTCAGTGTACAACTTACTGTAACTCATTAAGAGCGAACGCGGGGTGCACTTTTCCATACAAATGTATCCCCCCGTTTCCGCCCTGGAAAATGGTTCTAGAGTAAAATTTGTTACTACAAAAAATTAAGGTCTGCTGTAGCTACGCCCCTATCATTTTCTTTTTTTGACCAACCAGTTGCAAAAAGAAATATACTTAAGCTGTTTAATCTCCTCTTTGATTTGTATGGAAAAGTGCACCCCGCGTTCGCTCTTAAAGTTGTTCTATTCTTTCACCTACACATATATACTATTTTTCAAACAACTTTCAAAAACGAGGACGTTCTCAATTCGTTTGTATGTTTATTTTTTTAAATATTTGTTACGCGATTGTGAACCGATACGAATGATCCTTTTTAGGGTTCCGTAGCCGAATGGCAAAAAACGGAACCCTTATAGATTCGCCATGTCTGTCTGTCTGTCCGTCCGTATGTTTCACAGCCATTTTATTCCGAAACTATTAGGACTACAAAATTGAAACTTGGTAGGTAGATGTATTCTGTGAACCGCTTTCCGATTTTTATACAAAAATAAAAAATATAAAAGTTTAAGGGAATAATCCCATACATGGAACTGAAACAAAAAAAAAATTTTTTCGTCAAACCTATACGTGTGGGGCATAGATATACACGTATAGGTTTGACGAAAAAAATTTTTAGGTCTTCAAAAATGACATTGAGGTTCCTAAAATCATTTTTTCTCAAAGTCAATCATTTGAAAGATAGGCGTGTCTAAAGTGGTAAAATGTGTGTCTCCCCCCCTCTAACTTCTAAAGTAAGGGAGTGAAAAATCTAGAAAAAATATATTCTGTAGATCTCAATAAAAACTTTCAACGAAAATTGGTTTGATCGAGATACAGTCAGCGGTTGTTGCGATACAGCGACCGCAAGTATAACTTTGTTTTTCATACAAACACTATGAAAAACAATGTTAATTTTGTAGTTGCGAAAAATCATAGTTATGGAATCCTTAACGGTGTTACGGAACCCTACGAGTGCGAGTCCGACTTGCACTTGGCCAGTTTATTTAATAATGGGTAAGGTATTCTGCAGATACCAGGAGATACCCCAGCATCAGGTCAATGCTACCATGTTCTTACAATATCATTGAAGTAAGAGGATACCGAATTTCGAATTGATCAGACCTATGAAAGGTGATCTCATAGCGTCATCAACTAGCAAAAAGCTCAGTCTTGGAACGGTTGAACGGATTTTCACGAATCAACGCTAAGAACACTCTCGATGATTGAGGCAACAATCAAACAAAAAAAAACCAAAACATCCGTTATTATCCTATCCGTTATTATCCGGTTTATCCGTTTGGTTACGATGCTTAGACAGACACACACATACACACGGTTAAGTTACAACACCCTTTCTTTTTGCGTCGGGGGTTAAAATAACTGTTAAAAATACCTGACGTATGACTATTATAAAGAAGGTCTACATAATAATAACTTGTGTAAATGTACAAGACCAAGCTCAAACGTGTTCAAATCTTGAGAAGGTAATGACTTTCCGGAGACCGGAACGAAGCGTCTCATCGAGTGTTCAAAATCCATCGCTTTCGGAATGTTAAACGATTTCATACCAAATTATTTATTTAATTATTTTTTCCGATTTTTAAACTGCATTCCCAGATTTTAAAAATATTTCTCGCTTCACAAGATTTTTGTAAGCTTTATTCGACAGTGTAACTATTAATAAATAAATACTTTTAAAAAACAACCGACTTCATTACCACAAACAGGCACTCAAAAGCGAAAAATAAATTACTTAATATAATTATTATAAGCGCTACCCACTTATCTATTTGAAGTCGGTGCCAGCCAAGTCTAATAGGTAGTACCTCCATTGTGTATAATCTTCTTGGGACTCTTATTCTAAAACCAGTACATTCTCCTATGTTTGAGATATTTATCTCCATATATCTGAAGATACTAATCAGATCTCGATAAAATTAAAATGGGACCACCTCGGAAACGTACCCTACTTATTAAAAAAAAAATCATTTGAATCCGTTCACAATTGACGGAGTAATCGCGTAACATACACACAAAAAAAAACATACAGACGAATTGAGAACCTCCTCCTTTTTTGTGAAGTCGGTTAATAAAATAGGTAAGTACTTTTATTTTTATAACGTTATGTTATTTTTTTTTTGCACATGTCAGTGTATTTGTAAAGGTTATCCCCCAAAGATTTAGGCTTACATTTTCAAATGTTTTATCAGCGCTAATAAAGCTATGCTGTCGCTCTCTTTGAAAAATATATTTAAGCTCAATACAGCGTATCGTCATATGAGTAAAGCAAAGCTTCATGTGGTATCGTCGCCCCTAAATAACAGTCTGGCTTCCATTCACAACCTAAATGACTTTAGAGTTTGCTCACCTCTTCATCACTTGCCATGTCGTCGGTCATTATTGGGGGTCGACGAAACACAAATTTCATTAATATTATATACAAGGCTAAATCATCAGCAATTTTATATTATTTTTATTCTGGATTGTCAATTAGTACCTACATTTGATATCCAATACGTCGAAATAAACAAAAAAACCTTTTTTTAGTTCATGACTTTAATATGTCCTCTAGAGGGCACCATTATTATTCAATTTAATGTAACATCAGATAGCCACGGTAATATTATATAGCGTACTAGCTGATAGCCGCGACTTCGTTCACGTGCACAAAGAATTTTATCACTGTGAAGCTCTGCCAATCAACATTTGTGTGATCCATCTATATATATGTACTGGGCCCCTAGACAAACACCAATTTCCTGTTTGCCTTCACGCTAACGCAGGTTCAAAATGTATAAATGCATAACATAAATGTCATTCCATATATTTTGAACTTGCGTTAGCGTGAAGGCTAACAGGAAATTGGATATTGTCTAGGGGGGCTGTACCTCGATGGTGTGATCTGAATTATTTGAATTTTGTGTAAAAATCATGATTTTATTTTCACAATTAGTAGCCTATATTCCTCCTCATGCTATAAAGTATCTCCTTGTTACATTTCAGTAAGATCGAATCATCCGTCTAGGCGTGATTAGGTAACAAACAGACAGAATGACAGAGTTACAAACGTTTTAAAAATACATATATTATAAGTCTGGATAACAGTGGACAATCAAGACGCTTCCAATCCAAGATCCTCCTCTTCCACAACCTCATTTGTTAAACTATGATTGATAAATAAACTGGCCAAGTGCAAGTCGACTCGCACTAGTAGGGTTCCGTACCACACTACAGTATTTTATAAGATCGAGCAAAAAAATACCACTATCATTTTTCGCCAGCAAAAAATAATAATTAATAAACATTTTATTTCTTATAACGCCATCTAACGTCTAACAAAGATGTTAGGGATCGACATTTCAATATAACGTCATCTATGGGACGTTTACTTAACTAAGCGTTCATAGATGGCGTGAAATGCCGAAAAAAACACGTTTCTTGTATGGGGAACCTCTATTATTTTTAACTTTATTCTGTTTTTAGTATTTGTTGTGATAGCTAGATAGTGATAGATAGAAATCATCTGTGAAAATTTCAACTGTCTAACTATCACGGTTCATGAGATACAGCCTGGTGACAGACGGACGGACGGACGGACGGAGTCTTAGTAATAAGGTCCCGTTTTACCCTTTGGGTACGGAACCCTAAAAATTAGGTTAGGAAGTTATGAGCGAACAGATGGACATACATACCGGTCAAAATCATAAATCATAACCCTACAGTAGTCGGGTAATAAAACAAACAAATGGTAGTAGAGTCTGGACCCCAGAGAACCGTCGTAGAAATTGAGGGCGTTCGTATTGATGGTATAATCTATTGTTTTTTTGTTGCGTTGACAACATTGCTCTGTCATTGCCAATACGATTAAAATGTTTGATACCTTGGCAGGTACCTACTCTTATCATTATCGGGTGGTACTAGGTAGGTACCTATACCTTCCTTCCTTACCTTTGAATGTTAGTTCACACAAAGCCACGACGGTTCTCTTTTTGCACAGACTACTACTACTCTACTCGTAAGTTCGTAGGTACCTTTCGCATTTTCACAATGTTTGTCAATAACATACTTTCATTATTTCCCCCTCACGGTCGGCGATACCTATTAAATATGAATGCCACGCCACATGCCACCTATATCATATTGATTTTGAAAACACGTCGCCACTTGAACAAATATCGAGGGCCAGGTATAGCGGAAAACTTATGCATTTTTTCTTCAAAGCGTATTTCGTTGTTATGAGAATATGAGACTGATGAGAGGTTTGATGACACATTTCACTACTTTAGAAGTGTCTATATTTCAAATGATTGACTTTGAGAAAAAATGGTTTTAGAAACCTTAATGCCATTTTTAAAGACCTATCTATAAACACCCCGCACGTATAGGTTTGATTAATTATTTTCTTTTAGTTTCTGTTCCATGTATGGTCATAGAAAAGATAATAATACTACGGTATGGTGACCCTCCCCCCCCCCCCCTTAATATATTAATTTTGTATAAAAATCGTAAAGCGGTTCACAGAATACACCTACCTACCAAATTTTCCCCTTTTTGGCATCAATCAAAACCTTGGCCCCGCTTGCACCAGTCTCGTTAGTACACGGTTAACGCACTGTGACTCATACTTAGATTGGGGCAGACGTGTACTTGAGTTAATGTGGCTACTATAACTTTGACTGCTGGAGCTACTAGTGGGTGAACCGAAATAGATATACTACGTGTGAGCCATGGCTTCATCCGTGTAGCCTACTTAGTGTAAGCAATTAAAATATTGCTTACAAGGCAGCGGAGTAAGTGTAGGTTGCACATTACTAACGGCACTTTCTGTTTACGCCATTTTCTCTTTCAAGCGTTCTCATCGACGCATACCAACCACCTAGTTGGTATGGCAGGGACAGTGTCGAAGCCTTGTTTGGAAATAGCTAGTTTTCTGCACGCCTTATTTAGGCAGTGACCTACTAAAGGATTTCCTTGCGGGTTAAGAAAAGCTAAAAGAAGAAAAAATAACAACTAATTACGTTCTTGCTCTGTGACCAAGGTACGACATTGGACCTAGTCAGTTCATTCTTCGTGTATTTTCGATTTATAGTCATCGTGAGTTTGAATAATGTGTATTGACTGTCTCGACCACTTGTAAAATGTCTTTCATATACTTGTTCGTGTGTTACTCCAGGTTACAAACTAACTGTCTCAAATTCCACTTTTTTTAAACAACCAGAATGGAAGAATGGGCCAGTTGCGCTCTGTGGATCAGCGCCTCGTCTCACTCTCGTCTTCCGATTCCAGAAAAACGATTCCATCTTAGACTGCATGTTCACTTAATATCAGGTGAGACAGTGGCCAACAGCATGTCTATAAAAAAATCAACTACAAAATAATAACAATAATCAAGTTAAAAAATCTGTCGCCAAAAACATTTAATGTGTTCCTAGCGTGCTACTATCTTGACCGCATATCACTTTCCAACAGGTGAGATAGTGGTCAAACGCTAGCCTATATGACACAAAAAAAATTCAAGCGTTACACTACCAGTGTGAAATCATATTCATTGCACCAGCACAATCTCACATAGCTGGCATGAGAACTACCAAAAACTTAATCTCCCATCTCGTACAAATACAGCATAATAACTTGGAAACAAAGAACATGTCCCGTTCGTTAATTAAGATCGTAGACGCAATTTCACACAGTAAATATATGACTAGACTTAAGTCAGCGGTTTGGAAAATGTTGGTGTTGAGAACACAAAGTGTATTTTAGGTTTTTGAGCCCAATATCTAGAAATACGCCTGTGTTTCCGTCAAAATTTCATATCAATTTATTAGAACCGGATTAGATAAGAGGTGGGGAAAATCATTATCCACTAAGTATGAGTATTAGCAAATTCAGATACCTAAATGGTTGCCATGCAATATTGAAAGGAAGGAAACGGGGTTATATTTTGGACTACCCACTTACCACTGCCACACAAGCGCATAAAAATATAATAAACTAGAAGTGCCCCGCGGCTTCGCCCGCGTTAAAAACTTCTTTTATGTACTTAAAACTTTCATTTTGTAAAAACGATTCTATCATTAAAGACATCAAATAAGAATTAGCTAAATCAGTTCACCCGTTTTCATGTTATGACTAAGGCAATTCGGGATTCATATTTATAAAACCCGAAAAACCCAAATTTTCAGACTTTGTTACCTACCCCATTTCGTCAAAAATCCTACAACACGTACCTACTTTATCTCATCTTGTTTCGCCATACAAACTTTGAATCCCCGTTCCGTATCCGGGAGGAATTTTTAGAAAATCCTTTCGAAGCGGATACCTACGTCATAATAACTATCTGCATTCTTAATTTCAGCGCAATCCGAAACAATATTGATTTTTAGACTTTGTTACCTCAGTTTATCCTCTTAGGGTGGCATTTTGAAAAAGTCTGAATCTCGTGTTTACTTATTTATTGAAGTTATACTTCTTTTGGCGCGATAGAGAAAAATGATGAGAGTGAATTTTTACGATGCGCGCGCACACCGACACCTAAATTTAACATCGTGAAGTTAGTTCTAGGCGGTACGATGCGCGCGCACACCGTCACCTAAATTCTACACCGTGAAGTTAGTTCTAGGTGGCATGACTATGTTCAAGTTGTATATGTCATATTTAACGCCATATAATAATAACGTTAATAAAACCTTTTTTATTTAAATAAAATCTTTTTGATTAATTTTAATATTTATCGTTAATCACTACTGCATTTTAGTTATTTTTTTTCCATACGCCACAGAAGTATAACTTCTAACGCGTGTACATAAGTACACACACTCTTTTTTTATTGAAGTACTTGTGCGAAGTTTCGAATAGAAAAGACTATCTTGTTTCTCCATACAAACTTTGAACCCCCGCTTCATCCCCTTGAAAAGTGAATTTTGAAAAATTATTTATTAGCGGATACCTAAGTTAAAATAACTATCTGCATGCCAAATTTCAGCGGAATCCGAAACAATATTGATTTCAGACTTTGTTACCCCACTTCACCCTTTTAGGGGTGGAATGTCGAAAGAGCTTGAAACACGTATTTACTTACTTACCCAAGTACTTGTGTTAAGTTTCGAATATAAAAGACTATCTAATCTTGTTTCTCAAAAACATTGAACCCTCATACAAACTTTGAACCCTCGTTTCATCCCCTTCAGGGGTGAATTTTGGAAAATCCTTTCTCAGAGGTGACTAAAGTCATAATAACTATCTGCATGCCAAATTTCAGCGCAATCCGAAACAATATTGATTTTCACACTTTGTTACCCCATTTCACCCTCTTAGGGGTGGAATTTCAAAAAAACCTGAAACACGTATTTTATTTTCTACTGAAGCACTCGTGTGAAGTTTCGGATAGAAAAGACTTAATCTTATTTCTCCATACAAACTTTGAACTACCGTTTCATCCCCTTAAGGGGTGAATTTTGGAAAATTCTTTTTCAAAGGTAACTAACGTCGTAATAACTATCTGTATGCCAAATTTCAGCTCAATCCGAAACAATATTGATTTTCACACTTTGTAACCCCATTTCACCCTCTTAGGGGTGGAATTTCAAAAAAAACCAGAAACACGTATTTACTTATTTTTTTACTGAAGCACTTGTGTGAAGTTTCGGATAGAAAAGACTATCTAATCATGTTTCTCCATACAAACTTTGAACCCCCATTTCATCCCCTTAAAGGGTGAATTTTGAAAAATCCTTTCTTAGTACACCCTTACGTACTAAGACAAATATACCCTCCAAATTTCAAGTCTCTACGACCAGCGGTTTAGGCTGTGCGTTGTCTGTCAGTGAGTCAGTCAGTCAGTCAGTATGTCAGGACAAAGATTCTTATAGTATTAGATAATAATAATAAGATATCATTTATTGAACATTAAAAACCAGGAAAATAAAGAATATTGGTAACTTGTCCCCAAGAGACTTGAGACCCGTATGATAAGTTCCAGGCCTCTTCCGTCTAATAACAGTGCTAATTGCTTATTGTTAAGTACAATTAATTTAATTTATCTAATTACATCAAATGCTCAAACAAAGAGCTGAAGATCGAGCTCAGTGGCGTGCCATAGGAGAGGCCTATATCCAGTCCAACAGTGGTCGTTAATACTGGCTTTCAAATATGATGATGTTGATGAATTACATCTAGATATACATTTTTACATTAGGTGTGAAACGTGGACATGTGCGTGTCCGTCTCCGATACATATAAAATCCAGTAATATTATTAGACGTATCATCACTGCAGTAAAATGCGACTCACGCGAGTCCTTGATAAATACTAAATAAATAATATTGATTACGCGAGTAACAACTTGCTTTAAGGGAGCACAAATACCACTTCAGTGCTCCCAGCCAATCTCACCTGCCCGTGGCGCATCCTGCTATTCCTGCTGACCAACAAACGAGGCTCTGGCGACCGACATATGGCGGTATAAACATTTCATAATTATGGCGTAGCTAAATACTACAGGCCGGTGACGGGCAGCAGCGTCACCGGTGCGAGAAGTTACGTCTTGCGATCGCCAACCCGCCTGCCCAGCGTGGCGATTAGGGCATATCACTCTCAATGAGTCGAATATCGGGCTCAGTGGCGTATCTTGGGAAAGGCCTACGTCCAGCGGTGGACTGACACAGGCTGATTATGACGCGAGTAATTGATAAATAATAGTCATTGATTGATAATTACGCGAGTGCTTGATAAATAATAGATAAATAATAAAAATAATATTGATAATAGACGTATCATCACTACCTAACGCAGTGAAATGCGACTCACGCGAGTCCCTGATAAAAGTATTTCTCCAGGGGCTGCCCTAGATGTGGGCGCTTGCCATTTCCGGAGGGGACTTACAATGAGGTTTAGAAACGGGCTTATGATATTAATAGCATATGAATAGGCTTTCTTAGTAACCAGTTAAGTTATCGCTGCTGAGTAGTTAAAGATGTGAAGGACAGATTTCGTAAGAAGATACTGCGCAATTATACAAATTCACTTATTGGCAGATATTAATTTGCTTATGTTCAATCTATGGAGGAGACAAAAAAGAGATCGGTGTTGTCCGATAGGAAGGCGGGTCGAGATGTGGGCACTAAGTATGAGGATTAGACTAAGGGCCAGTTTTCTGATAGCCTTAGCCCTATTAGGAAGTTATCTGGCCAGATGTATGACAACTTTTATAAGTGGTTATATGTTAAAATCAAATCGGCCAAGTGCGAGTTGAACTATCCTACCGAGGCTTCCGTACCAACTCAAACAAGGATAAAATACAAACTTAACTTTGCAGTTCGATCCCTACTAGACCGATGCCTAAACACTGTTCATGCACCAACCGCAAATAATTAATATATTTGTAATAGTAAATTTATTGTAATTTTCTACATAAGTGCTTCAAGACCTTGCTTCTTGCCAAATTTCATGATTCTAGGTCAACTGGAAGTATAGGTTTTATTCCCTATAGGTTTTGATTCCCTTGTGAAATCAGAAAGTATGCGAATAAATGCGACTTGAAACCGTCATATCTTTTAATCGCATTGACTTACAAATTTGATTTTTCTACGGCTAAAAGACACCGAAGACTTGAGTATTTGATATAAGTTTCAACTTGATACCTCTACACGTTCCCGAGAAGAAAGGTCTTGACAGACGGACAGACAGACAGACGTACTAAAAGTAATCCTACAAGGGTTCCTTTTTCCAAACGGAAGACCAGCGTTGGTCATGTCAGTCCTGACTAACATTATGCTGAGATGGGTCCTATTTTGCACCAAAACACACCTGTTTAAATGAGTACATAAGTTAGTAATATATAATATGTAATTAGTCAATTGTGTTTGATGCAAAATAAATATATTTTCTTTCTTCTTTCTTTCTAAAAATAACTGAAACCTTATCAGGAATCGGTGCATGAGAAATTAGCCTTCAATCTCAGATAAAAGTCAGTAATCCAGCGCCTGCTATCATCATAACCAGCCGGTATCAGTCCACAGCTGGACATAGGCCTCTCCCAAGCCACGCCACTGAGCCCGATCTTCGGATCATCCTATGCAGTCACTGCCTAGCGCTTTGCGTATGTCGTAAACCTGCTATGACAAACGTCTATTTCTTGCAGGCAAACACGTTCAATCTTATTTCATCGTAACTATCATTCAAATTAAATCTTGGTCGATTCATTCAGTTTCATACTTTCTATCTCTTTAAGCAGTAACTAGTAAATACATCTTCAGTACTTTACAAACATTTTACAAGCTTAATTGGCAAAGCACCGGAACATGTTATTCCGGAGGTTGCGGGTTCAAGTCCCGTCGGTACGATGAAATTTTGGATTGTGTTTAACAATTTACAAAAATATAAAGTGTGAAACACTTCAAAGAAACATAATATTTGCTTTACAAACAGTTCAGGAAACAGACGAAGGCAAGTACAACATACCGTTATCTAAATTGAAAGATTGAAATCGGCTCGGTTAATGTTTAGTGGGAGGTCGCCAGTTACATGGGTCTAATTTGGCAACAAGTGGTAGCATGTGAAGCTATGCCCTAATGTCTCACTGGTGATAACTAAAGCTGTCTTCCTAACTATCATCATCACAATATAGCCTAAATGCACTCACTATTATAAATGTGAAAGTCAGTATATATGTTCGTTTGTTTGTGATATTTTCACGACTAAACGGCTCGATCGATTTAGTTGAAATTTGCAGTGATTATAACCAGCATGATGGAATAGAAGATATATCTATAGAATATCCTTTAGATCCTTTTTTAACCGATTTACAAAAAAGGAGGAGGAAGAAATGTTTACGAGCAAATTTAACCGAAGCCGGCTATCGTCTTCCATGACTCCTTCATCAGTGACTGATAATTAATAAAAGAAGCATTTTTTTTTATCTTATAGGCTAGCGTTTGACTACTATCTCGCCTGGTGGTAAACGATGATATCGTCGAAGATGGTGAACACGCTAGGCATAGAATTCTCTGACACTCGAGGAGTGTGTGCTGCCAGAATACCGTATGGTTATGACGGCAGATTTTCTCCTTGATGGTGGTAAGCTACTTTTTGGTAGTCAAGTCAAGTTCGGCGAAAGATCGGTATAATGTGCTCCCACCACCTATAGAGGAACACCCGTTCTAGGATTTGAACCAGCGATCTTCCGTTTAGTAGTCAAGCCATCTAACCAATACGCAAACGGGTAAAGTAGTATTTATTAATTTCAAACATAGTAAGTAAAGTAGTCAAGCCATCTAACCAATACGCAAACGGGTAAAGTAGTATTTATTCATTTCAAACATAGTAAGTAAAGTAGTCAAGCCATCTAACCAATACGCAAACGGGTAAAGTAGTATTTATTAATTTCAAACATAGTAAGTAAAGTAGTCAAGCCATCTAACCAATACGCAAACGGGTAAAGTAGTATTTATTAATTTCAAACATAGTAAGTAAAGTAGTCAAGCCATCTAACCAATACGCAAACGGGGCTCTCAGTTGTTTAAATAAAATAGTGTCAGTGACCATGAAATATTAAAAATTGTAAGAACACAAAAAATAACAGTTACTATAAACATTACAGTTATTCTACTGGACTGGATATAATATGTAGGTAGGTAGGTATGTAGGTAACTTTATTTATTAAATTACTAGTGTATTTAATGAACAATGAGATTATGTTAAAGAACATATTATTGCCACTTTTAAAACATTTCCTTGACAGTTTTAAAAGCGTCTTCGATACCAGGATAGAATTCCTATTTGCAACACAAGGAATATTATTGAAGAATTTTTGAAATACCGGTTTAATAGTGTCTGCAAAATGGCATTTCCGAGAGCGGTACATCTGATGGAAACGGTCCAATGTTTGTGCAAGTCATGAGCGTTTCTGTGCTAATGGATCCGTCGGAGATATGAAATAAATACGTTTTTTATAATGATTGATGTGTTCGCACTAATTTCCGTGAAATTCTCGAGAGTCAGAGTATTCTAGGCCTAGCGTGTTCACCATTTTCGACTACATCTTCTTTAACCACCAGGCGAGATAATGTTCAAATGCTAGCCTAATCTCAAAAAATCTGTTTTTGAATGCGATTGACCGACGAGATCAAGACGAGAAAGTCAACATCTATGAAGCAGCGACACGTAAAATTAAGGGTGCCTAGGATGAATTTACTAGGTTTGGGTAAGTGTTTATCTCCATATCTCTGAAGATACCCATCAGACTTTGATAATATTTATGAAAGGGTCTACCCCGAGATATACTTTACTCATAGATAGATAGATAGACTCTTTATTGAACACCAAACAAAAAAAAGGTAAAAAATAAACATTTAACAAAAGGTGTAACAACAGGCGGTCTTATCGCTTAAAGCGATCTCTTCCAGACAACCTTAGGGTGGAGAAAGAAAAACTTAACATACATGGCGGTATATAGGTGTTAAAATGAACAAAAATAATAAATAAATAAATCAGAATAGGTAATAAGTACATTATAACAAAAGTACGTACATATTTTCTACATTACAATACACATACATAACAATACCATACACACAATAAAAGTATACAATACAATATATATATACAAAACTATGCATATATACATACTATACATATACATATTATACATATATAAATATAATAAAATATATAAGAGAACTTAGATAGAAAACAGTAGCAGTTTAGGAGAGATAGTGGGCCTTGACGCGGTCTTTAAAAGTAGCAAGTGTTTGTGAGCGTTTTACTTCCAATGGAAGCGCATTCCAGAGTCTGACAGCTTGTACTGCAAATGATTTGTCATAGAATGAGCTATGATGGCTGGGCATAGAAAGTGTATGATTCTCTGATGACCGTAAAGACAGGGTATTGGAGTCGCGGAGGAATTGGAACATGAAAAATAGAATCATTATAATCGATTAAGAAGTGGCAGCGAAATAGACTAATATACAAATAATACTTTAAATTAAATAAGCTCATACTCTTAAAACGGCTGAACGGATTTTCATGAACTAAAGCTTAGAACACTCTCAATTCAAACACCTATCAAAAGATTCATCTATTTGGGCCTTCGAGCATTGTTTGGGCGCTACGATGCTACAGATACGTACACGCGTGACGCGTCACACTTATAATATAACACCCCTTCTTTATGCGTCGGGATTTTAAAAACAAAGCTTTCAACTTCAATATATCAAGCAAACTGTATAGTGTAGTGTGTAGAGTATAAAAATATACCACTATGTATTCAATTACCTTCAAACAAACATGCATTAAACTATAGGAAGGAAGTGTCCCAGCTTCCCTGACATTGTCTGATGTTGTAACGTTGTCAATATCTGAAGTTCTTGTGCGTAATGTATTGAATGCTCGTATTTTTATTTTGTTACACTCTGTGTTAGGTGGTAGGAGCGTATTATATGTATGTACCGCCTGACTTGCTACAAAAAAGTAGCTTACCACCATTAGGGAGAAAATCTGCCGCCATAACCTTTGTGTTCCTGCAGCACGCGGCACTTAAGAGACAGTTTTCTATGCCTAGGTAGTTCACTATCTTCGACCACATCATCGCTTACCACCAGGCGAGGTAGTGGTCAAACGCTGGCCTAAAGGAATATAAAAAAATATTAAACTAAAGTGAATTTCAATTCTAATAATTCAAGTACAGCAATTTTCAAGCTGCCTTTTTAATTCGGTAGAGTACTTTTAGACCTTATCAGTCAATTACTTTTAACCGACTTCCAAAAAGGAGGAGGTTTTAAATTCGTCTCTGTTGTTTTTTCTTATGTTTGTTACGCGATTACTCCACCAATTGTGAACCGATTCGAATATTTTTTTTTTTATAGGTAAGGTACATCTTCAAAGTGGCACAGAATAACGAATAAAAGTGGTCCCATTATACAATTCATTGAGATCTGATGAATATCTCCAGAGATATGGAGATAAACAACTAAAACTTGGTACTGAAACTGACTTGCCCGGCATGTGAAGTCGTTTTTTTTATAAACGATCTTCATTTATTTAGATTTTAAACTATCATAATTCGAAGGCTCGAAACGTAGGTCGGGAAAATTTGGTAAGAGAATCTCCGGTGTACCGTAATGTACCGGCTACATGATAACTGTAAGGTCAATTTTAAGTGATTTTTATTTCAAGCTGTGGCAAAGAACTGTCGGTCTATTAAAAACTGTAGTTATATAGTTATAGATTATTGTTTACATGGCATTACTATGGCATGTTTGGTTTATATGCAAAATGTTATGATTCTAGCTAAACCTATTATTTAAAGTTAGAATGTCGGTAATAGAACGATGCTCCAGCAACTCCAGCATAGATCACTTTTGCCACGGAATGAAGCCATTTCATTTTCGACGAGATCCAGTTCGATTCTAGGCCTAGGGTGCTACAATGCACTGTGATGCTACCCTCCGAATTAGTACCACCATCCCTTTTCTTTTATCTGACAACTAGACGTACCGATGTGCGCCATTGCTTTATGATGGACGTTCCATCTACCCGCACGAAGCATTTTACCTGATCGTTTATCAGACATACTGCCAAAGAATGGAATTCCTTGCCGGTGTGTGCCGGTGTCTCCCGATAACTAAAACCTGGGAGTCTTCAAATTATGTAATAAGTGCACAGATATCTTAGAGGCAAGCATGCTACATCGTCGACCGTATATTCACTTATCATCAGGTGAAATAGTGGATACTAGCCTATAAAAAAATATATAATGATGTCATCATAGTGAATATCAAAAGACAAATATTAGCATTAAGGAAATAATTAATTACGCAGACATAGCCCCTATGTGTCTGTCAGCAAATAAGAAACAGCGAATCGTAGTCAAATATATGACAAGGTCAACACCAAAAAGTGTAATTTCAGTAGTTGGCAGTATTTTTAGCGGTAAGGCAGGACCTATGCTAATTGACTTGGGATCAATGATGCTTTGTCAGTATTCTTCTAATATTTGTTTTTTTTTTACTAGCAATGTGGGTTGCACATTACTCTAGCTAGAGTCTTGTTAACCCTCCAATATAAGCTGGCTAGCAACGGTTGGAAACAAAGAGCTGAAGATCGAGCTCAGTGGCGTGCCATAGGAGAGTTACCAATGTCCAACAGTGGACGAATACTGGCCGTTAATGATGATGATGTTACCAACAATCGTCGCAAAAAGGGCCGACATACGGCCTAGTTGTGGAAAAGAGTACCAAAAAGTAAACAAAATTGTTACAAAAATAGATAAAAAATAAAATGCTGTTTGGTGATGGTGATGGTAAGCACATCAGTTTAGAATGGCAATTATTTATATTTCTCTATTTTCTAGACCAATTCTCACAATCTCGTTAGGCCAATAGCGCACTAGTGGCCAGGTTGCAGCGGTCAGCGGCATACAAACATTGGTATGAAATTGCCACAAAGCACGCGCACCTAGCCGCACGCAGCAGCAAACCGCAGCGGCCAGGTGCGTGTGCTTCGTGGCGATTTCAAATTTTGCTACTGCTCTTAGTCTCTCTCTACTAATTCTAATTCTAATTGGTAATGGGGGCGATAAGACCTGCACTGACGTCCCGCTAAGGGTGTATTGTGCATTTCCCCCTGCCAGCGTCTACCCTAGCCATCCTAGCTCCTTGACGAAGCGGAGCACTGCTTTAGGTTGCTGACATAACGCTTCCAATGGTGAAGGTGGTGGTGGTGAATTGTTTAGTAACGATGATGCTGGTAAATGTATGTGTGTGTGCCTGCTTATTTAAGAACTAGGATGTAATGATAAAGCTAAAGCAGAAGAAAGCTCTCTCTACTAAAATAACATTTTTTATTTTAGTAAAAGTGTATATAAAATAATATTATTTAATTGATCACACCTAAGTTAAATAAAACTGGCCAAGTGCGAGTCAGCATCGCGTCTCTTATCGCACACTTAGGGAGGGTTCCGTACAATACGAAACATAACAGAGTTTCAACCTCATATATTTGATTAATTGATATTACCAAGAATATTTGGTTTGGTCGCGATCTAGAAAGACGGGGCTCGTTTACTAGCGCCATCTATGTCATTTTGCCGAAACAAATTAGATAGATGGCGTTTAAAAACACGTTTTTTGTATGGGGACCCCCTTTAATTTATAACTTTATTTTGTTTTTAGTATTTGTTATTCTAGCGGCAACAGAAATACACCATCTGTGAAAGTTTCAACTGTCAAACTATCACGGTTAATGAGCTATAGCCTGGTGACAGACGTACAGACAGACAGACAGACAGACAGACAGACAGACAGACAGACAGACAGACAGACAGACAGACAGACAGACAGACAGACAGACAGACAGACAGACAGACAGACAGACAGACAGACAGACGGACGGACAGCGGAGTCTTAGTAATAGGGTCCCGTTTTACCCTTTGGGTACGGAACCCTAAAAACCAAAGTTTATTGACATAGCTCAAAGGATTAGCAAGCTGAAGTGTCAGTGGGCTGGCCACATCTGTCATAGAACTTATAACTGTTGGGGTAAACGTGTTCTAGAGTGGAGACCACATCTAGGTAAACGTAAACTAGGTGGATTGTGATGGTGGTAAAGTTGGCTGACAGCGGTTGGAAACAAGAAGCGGTAGATCGAGCTCAGTGGCATGCCATAGGTGAGGCCTATGTCCAGCAGTGCACAGAGATAGGCTGATGATGAGAACCCTTACAAATATAAGTACATATATAATATACTTTCAAATATAAGTTATTCTATTTAGTATATAGTTTTCTTAATTTTTGTTCTAGTTTTTCAAGCCTTTCTTATTTCAACAACATAGGTCATACAGAGGGCCTATTTTTATGCTAATTAAGTAAACGAGACATTTAGCAACTGTTTTAATATTTGTTTATCGATTGTTATGCCTCATTTTACATTTTGTAAGAGGTGTTGGTATTGTATGAATCATGAGATAATATTACTCATAGAAACCTCAAATTGTTATCTAAGGTATGTTTTGAAAAGTTCTTTTGAAAACCTGTATTACATATCAGGGTTGGTTTGTATTTTTTACACATACCTAATTGAATGTTCTAATTCTAATTGGTAATACTGATAATAAAACATGTCATAACACACAACATATCATAACTTTTAAATAACTATAATTACATTATATTAAAAAATATATATATATTTAAAAAATATAAAGTGTGTGACACTTCACAGAAACATAATATTTGATTCACGCAGTGCAACATCTCTCGTCGGATTTGAAAACTGTAATGATAGTAGTTGAAAACTGTAGATGTAGTCATAGATATCACTGCATAATTGGGTTAACAAATGCAATCCACTAATTTCGTCATATCGATGGATCGAACCGTGGCTTAATTGGCAGAGCACCTGGACGTGTAATCCAGGGGGTGCGGGTTCGAGTCCCGTCGGTACGATGGAATTTTGGATTGTGTTTAACAATTTACAAAAAGTTAAAGTGTGTGACACTTCAAAGAAACATAATATTTAATTAAAAGAAGTTTGTAATAGGTATGTAGTGTATCTAGTGCCTAGACAAGCCTTTATAAGGTTTACTGGTGCTATGTGATTTAAAACTTGTTAATAATTTTGTTATGATTAAATAAATTTATAAAGTGAAATATATTTAAAAAATAATTTTGTAAAGGGGTGTATTGTGCATTCAACCTGCCAGTGTCTAACCAAACCAGTTACAATTTAGCTCAACCCCCAACAGCTCTACAGACTATCAGCAGGAGTAGCCTTCAATGAGGTTTCAGAAATAAAAGCTAATGGATTGAGTAGTCTGTCACTATCATTGCATTTTAAAGAGAAGCACATATTATTAGGGTAAAGGTGCCAGTTTTCGGTACTTGCCCAGGAATTCCAGCAAAATCAAAATAATAGGTTATCAACGTAGCATTCACAATTGAAAACAACAAACATTTATGATAAACCTATAATTTTTTGGTGAAAATGTTTATTATTATAATTATATTAATATCACAGCATTTTTATAGGCCAGCATTTGATGACTATCTCAGCTGTTGGTAAGTAACAATGCAGTTAAGGGTGGTAGCACACTAGTCCTTAAATGGGAACTGGCTCTCAAGGACAGCTGCGAGAACACAAGATGTTTGATGACAGAATTTTCAACTTGAGGGTGGTAGCTGGCCAGGCAGACACCAGATAAGTGTCCTACCAGCATGCAGAGGCTGTTACTAAAGTGACACAAGCTTGCTTAATACCTGCATCCTGCCAGCTTACAGGGTTTCTTAACAATTTAAAATCATGTAGTCAATGCTCATAGGGCTTTGGATGTTTGTGATTAGTTTTCCTGTGTCCTGTGTATTGTGGTTCAGGGATACTTGGTAGGTAACATCTCCATTTAAAGAGTCCTAGGTATCTGCTCTACTTTGCTGGGCAAACATCGCCATTAGCTAGAAAACTAGAATGATTGTATTGCCATGTAAAAGTAAACATTTAACAATATTGGTGACAAATCAAATATGTATGTCAGTAGTTAAGGGTTAAAGAACAGTTGCTACCAATGCATTGTCAATAGCTAAACAAGTTGGGAATACAGTGGAGTACAAGTAGAGATAGAGCGCATATGTCATATGATTGGAATATTTTCCCAGAACGGATCGGTACCTACCCGTCCAGGTTTGTCTGCACCGGGAACGCGGCTCTTTATGTCCTCACCCTTACGGATTACTCAACAAAGTTATTATCATACCAATCAGTGGAAACACCTTACGCAATCAATCTATTACACAAACAAGTATTCAATTATGAAAAGTTGGGTCTTTCTACAAAACTAGTTTATCTAGATTATGGTTAATCAACATTCAAACGAAGCCATTACTAGCAGATTTGTTTATCTTTTCAAATAAATCTTGAGAAAAACAATGTACAATCTTATTTACTTGTCTGCAACTGAATGTCAACTGTTTGCAAAAATAGATAGTGTTCTTGCAAATGGATACTGCAAGACATGACAAGATAATCAGCACTTAGCCTTGGTTTTGTGTTGACATAGTTTATACTGTACATTTAAGTTACTTACGGTTCTGGACTGTATTGAGCACCTCCGAAAAATCCATGCCTGTCCGGCTGAGTGGTCACAGAAGAACATATCGATGTTGTATCGGCTTGCTCACTGCGGTCGCCTCCCACGCTCCTCACGCTCTTCTGCAGCGACATGTTGCAAGTAATCCACACTTCCTAGTCACCAGCTTGTACCATCACGCACTACACACCATCACAGAGATGCTAACAACAATCAGTAGGCGTCAGAATTAATTACAAACATGTAACTGTTCCGTCAGTCTACAAGCTACAACAATCTTCACCAGGCACAGTAAACAATCGACACGGAGAAATGTTCACTGTACACATGCCTGGAACACCGCCACATAGTCGTAGACGATAATTATGACAAGGAAACGTGCTCGGAATGAATAAAAACTAAATATTTTTCTTATCAAAACTTAACGTGTGGGTGTGCGAAATGAACACACAATACGTCATTTTTTTAGTGTTGTGCTTCCGCATCATTTTAGTTTATTGCCGGATAAACCAGATGTAGAATCGATTAAAACTAGTTCCTTTCTAGCAGACAGGTATTTTATTATTACACGCTTTAGTTGCGATTGTTTAGATGTGGTATTTATGGTTTATTATAACATGATTGCATTTGCACCTCAAATTTAGCTGTAAATACCGATCTTTGTTCATGCAAAATAAAGTAAAATAATTAATGGGCCCAAATATTTGGATATATCATAATTTGAATGACAGTAATGGTCCACTACTAATTAAGTTGATATCTTTGCAATCCACTAAGTAGGGCCTGTTGTAAGGTCGTTTAATATCATGAATATTATAAATGTTATGTTATAAATAGCAGCAAACTAATGCCTAATTATTGCGAATTTAGCGATTGTTCGACAAAGAGAATATCATACTACGTTATTGTTCGATTTTTTGATCGAACACAAATTTCCATCTCTATTGAATATTGACATTGATCACTGTCATATTGTTTTTGTTGTCACTGTCAAAATTGGAGTCATGAAATTTTGACTTTGACAATATCAATATCACAATTTTGATTAACTATTTTAAGTTTTGGCGGGAACGTGAAAAAGTGTGTAAGCTCTCATCTCATTGTATATTTTTCCTGAAACTTGTGTTTTTCCGCGAGTTAATGTAATGTGGATTACTAACCATTGTGTGCGAGTTTATGGAAACAGTACAATCTTGAAAAACATGCAATTTGGGTTCTCACCCAAATTCCTGTCAAAATATTTATTATTTAGTTAAGTCCACATATTTACTGATGGTATGACCTAGTATTTATATTTATAATCCATCATCCTAGATAATCCATCATCCTAGATTTATATTGTCTTTGGGTATGACTGATGACACCTAGGATGATGGATTATAATCCATCATCCTAGGATGACACCGACTAGACTAGACTATTACTTCAACTTGACCTAAAATGTAACTTTGACGGTTGACCTTTATATGACTTGAATCTTTGAATACTCAAAGACTTGAATGCACAACATTTTTAAATAATTTTAATACTTTACACTGGCTAAATACATGAATTGTGTGGAACAATAATGAAACTAAAAAAAATATTAAATTATTGAGAATTTTCTGACACATATAGTAATCTGTGACCTAATCCACAGATTACTATATGTGTCAGGATTAGGTTAGGAGGGCTTACTGCTTAGGAATATTAGATATTAAAATTCCGTAGGAAACAGAATTTTCTATATTTTGTTCTGTTTTGTTCACTTTAGTCATCGCTTACTTATTATTTTAACATTGGGTAAATGTATCAAAACTCCCAATAAATATTAAACTAACAAGATGAACACATTACGAAAAACATTGCTACTTCCTCAGTTAACTCGCCTCAATTCTACCACACCCGTCGAGTTCGTAAATAGAAATCCTAGAAACCTGGAGAAAATAAGAATAGCGCGAAAACCTGATGGTTATCACTTGGACAAACCCGGCAGAAAGTATTGGCACAAGTACGGCTTTTAGACATCTACTTGCTACTATATTGTTACCATATTCATTGCGTCCCGCTGTGTACCATGTCGCGGGAACCATGAAACCTTCACTTTTGTGTAAGTAATTTAGAGGTATCCATTACTTTAATCACTTTGTTTCATTTTCCAGGTTGATTATAACTCCAAGCAGTAGAAGTGTCAAAGCTGAAGTGATCCACTTTCTAAATGGATCGGTTATTGAAGCAAAGACCTCCGAATGGGCCCTACGTCAGCAGTTATATAGTGTCACTGATACCTGTGCATACATTACCCTAGGCCGAGTACTAGCTCAAAGATGTCTTGAAGCCGGCATAACAGAGATGAGCTGTGATATAGAGCCTAGAGAAGGAGGAAAAGTTGAAAAACTCCTTAGTGAAGTTGTCAAAGGAGGTATTATACTAGAAGAACCAGAAATATACAAGAAAGCCAACCCCTGGGATATGTTGAGGCCCGTGAAACCTTGGGAGGTCCATGAATAGTATTGATGATTTAGTTGATTCTATAATTGTTGTAGTACTAGTGAATTATATATAAATAGGTACTATTTGAGTTTTGATATAATATATTAATATAACCTTTTTCCTGATCAAGAATAGAATCAAAAGATAATGTTTTTAGTATTTACTGTATATTCAATAAGTTCAAGTACTGCAAAATTCTATTTTCATTAAAAAAATAATATTTATAACATTAACCTTTTGAGTGCCACGCTACAATTACACTCCCATGCCCTGTACGCCAAGCGGTATGATTTTGTATGGTTTTTGTCATCTATAGACAACACTTGGCATACAGGGCCCGCAAGTGCTTGTCACATATATGTGACTTGGGCGCTTAAAAGGTTAATTATTTTAGATTTATTGTTATAGTGAGTTTGAATCATAATAATAAAATTACTGCCTAATTAATATAATCACTAATGTTGGTTGTCAACTGTTTTGACCTAGGTCTTTTGCATGTGGTGATCTTGCCATGTAAACTGAATGTTCCTCCCTTGCTGTGTGACTCCTGTCTTAACTGTCATACTATTTTCACTTTGAGGGCCCAGTGGTGTCATGGGAGAATATTCGCCTTTGACGGTACCAAGTTCAATTCCCGCTGTGCACCAATTGTGCTGTGCACAAAATGCTGGATTTTGCTTTCGAAAAATGTATGAGCTCTTTTCACAGTGGCCCTCAAGAATTAAAGAACCGTTTATGTCATATATTTTGCGATTTCACAAGGGTATTCAAACAAGGGGTCATCCATAAATTATGTGACGATTTCGGCGATTTTTTGCCCTTCTCTTGGTGAGATTTTTATCGAACCCCCACAGTCCGTAGGCAACGGAAGTGACGTAATGTTATATTTATAAACGCCCTCTATTGTAGAACCGCGTAACTACGTAGACGTATTCGATACCATTCGGGCATTTGTCCCGCTAAGTTCAAAAGATGAGTTGTATGTTGTACAAAAAAATAATTAGTGCTGTTGAGGAATAAATTAAATGAACTTCTCTGACTGAATTCTCACTTTGTAAAGGAAGTGTCACTTCTAATGCGTAGCTTTCTACGCACCCTTTTTAGGGTTACGTAGCCGAACGGCAAAAAAAGGAATCCTTATAGATTCGTCATGTCTGACTTTCTGTCTGTCTGTCCGACCGTCCGTATGCTACAGCCACTTTATTCCGAAACTATTAGGACTACACAGTTGATACTTGTAGTAGCAAGCAGGTAGGTATATTTTGCGAACCGCTTTGCAATTTTTATAAAAAAAAAACTAAATAAAAGATTATACATAAAACTGAAACTAAAAAAATAAAAATCCTCAAACCTCGATTCAAATCAAAATCGAGGTTCTTAAAACCATTTTCTCTCAAAGCCAATTATTTGTAAGATAGACACTTATACTTAAAGTGGTAAAATGTGTTTCCCCCTTCTTAACGTGAAAAATCTAAAATAATAACTATATGCTGTAGATCTCAATAAACACTTGCATCGAAAATTGGTTTGAACGCGATATATTCTGCAGTTTTTGGGATATAGCAACCGCAAATATAACTTTGTGTTTCATAAAAACACTATGAAAAACAAAGTTATTTTTTTGTTGGCGAAAAATTATAGTTATTAAATACTATACTGTGTTACGGAACCCTACGAGTGCGAGTCCGACTTGCACTTGGCCAGTTTATTTATAGGTCTAGATCTAGGCATCTATCTTGGGATCACAAGATTGTATGCTACCCTTGGTCACAGTTTTACAATCATACAGTTGAGAATCGCCTTTGATGTTGGACGACACCTCCGCGGTCCGCCGCCCGAGTAGGTAGTTACTAAGGCTATCAGCTGCATATGTGCAAGGGTTGTCAAAAAAATCTACTAGCTGATAATATTAAGAGACAAACATTGTTATTGATTTTGACTATAAAATAGTACACCTTTATACCTTAAATAAATATAATTACGATAGTTTAAAAACTAAAACAACTGACTTCCAAACCCCGCGAATTAGTTTCAGTAGCAAGTTTGAGACGTTTATCGTCATATCTCAATGAAATTATAATGGGACTACATCAGAAATTTGCCTTACCGATTAAAAAAAGAATTATTCGAATCGGTTTACAGCTGACGGAGTAATCGCGTAACATACATACAAAAAATTGACAACTAAAATAATCTATCATCAGGGTTGAAGAACCCGTAGCCCATGCGCGAAGGTAGGTAGGTACCTATATCAAATAAACGTGTTAGTAGCGTAGCGTTAAAGTCTGGTTCACACAACATCATAGCGACATGATGTGATGTCTTAACCTCAACTCAATTTTACTAAATACTAAGGTATGAGTAATTATTAATTTATAAAAAATAAATATTATATATTACATCGTATAATTTTTATAAATGGAATCGTAAGTCAGAACAAGTCACAAGTGTCCACCAATAAAATTAATGTCATCAACGATTCTCGTAACTAAAACTCGCTCACTCGCGCTTTAACACGTTCACGGCGTCCCTAAATGTGCGATCCCACAAACTAAGCGAGATTGTGGGACGCGGTCCGCGCCGCCCGCCTCTCCTATGCCGCCCCCTATCCCCGCCTATCCTTATTCTGTGTCTGAGGGTAACTACGTGACGTTGAGTTTTGCGATCCGAGAAAGCGACGCGCTGCGCGGTGTGAAACCATTGGCTTCTTCAAGCATCTTCACTTTCACCACCAGTATCAACATCAGGATAACATCAGCTCTACATAATCTATGACATCAGAGCCCCTAGACAAAATCCAATTTCCTCTTTCCATTCACGCTAACGCAAGTTCAAAATGTATGGGAATGACATATATTTGTTTTTGACGTTGTTGCGGAAACATTTATGTCATTCCATACATTTTTACAAGCTTTTATTTAACTTGCAATGTATGTATGTATACAGACAGACAGACTGTCTGTATGTTCGGGTGGAATCTTAGAAGCTAAATTAGACCCACTTCCCGATGTCTGATTTGACTCAAATTTGGTGAACTTATGTATCTTCGGTGACAATACAATAATATGGTCCCATGGAACTAGTCTGATGATGGAGATAGAAGGTGGCCAGTGGCCACGGCATCTCTGTGATAAAACAACATAACCCAACCGAGTTTGGGCTCGATTGATTCGTCTTGAGGAGGACTTTACACCTAGATGATATCCTGGATCTGATGATGAAGCTGAAAGGTGGCCATGGCATTTCTGTTTAACATAACCCCACCGAGTTTGAGCTCGATTGATTTGCCTTGAAGAGCACTTTACCCGTAATCAGATCATAATATCCGTAGAATATTTTAAACCATCACGCCTGCTCTAAAATACTCAGGTAGTAGTAGTAACCTATAGGTTAGGTTATAGTAACTTATACCTACCTACCTACCAAAAAGTTAAAAATAAATTAAAAGTAAAAATATTATTAAAACAAGCTTTTATCTGGGACAAGGAAGGGGACAAGGAACTAAAATGTTAATAAATTATAAGTAAAAAATATTTTTAAAAACAAGCTTTTATGTGGGACAACGAACTAAAATGTTAAAAATAAATTCTAGTAATTATTTGGCGTGTAGGTTACCTACTATCCTATAAATATATACGGTCGAATTGAAAAACCTCCTTTTTTCGGAAGTCGGTTAAAAATATGTATCTAGCTCATGTATGTATTAGATTTTTTTTTGACAATGTAGTTTATGAACGAAATGAAAACGTTTCCAAAACACATTTTTAAACGAAATAGTTTGTGTTTCCGTCGTTCATACTAGTCTTGCAGTGCCCAACAATTTTTTAATGGATACAGTTTTGTATAATGTTTTTAAAATTGAACAATAAATATAGATCTTGAATTTTAATCACAATTAATGTGTGGAATATTGCTACTTGTTAATCGAAATACAATTCTCATTCAAAAGGATTTATTTTGACTTACGAGGAAAATGGCGGAAAGAATCATGGCGTCTATTTTTTTTTGTTTTAGCTTGACGAAAATATGGTTGGCTCGCTCTCACTTATGGAATTTCTCGTTTGCTGGTGGGCACGCGTAGTGATCAATATGTCCACGTGATCTGTCGTCAGTCGCAACTCGCGTAATTGCAAATGCAAAATGTACAGAAAAGAAACGTTTGTGTTATAATGAAATCATAAATATTCTGTTTATAAATGACGTAGTGTTATCAGTTTTAAAATGCCTGCATCAATTGGTGTCAATTTGCGTGTTACTGGCCACTGCAGCCAAGGCGGGAGAAAGTACATGGAAGACTTGTTTTCCGTTGCTTATCAACAAACGGAAGACGAGAGGGATTTGGAGTATGCTTTCTTCGGGATTTACGATGGCCATGGAGGCAGCGAGGCAGCCGCCTTTGCAAAGGAGCACCTTATGGATTCAATAGTGAAGCAAAGACAGTTTTGGTCTGACAACGACGAGGATGTTCTGAAAGCTATCAGAAATGGTTATATGTTGACCCACTTGAACATGTGGAAAGAGTTAGGTAAACACCAAGTTTTACATTCTAGAGGTTTCTTTGTTCCATACAACTTATTCGGGTGTTCCAAGGAGATTCCCAAGTGACTGTACACAAATTGTTTTGATTTGACCTTGCTAGTGCTACTTATTTTTTCTTGACTGGTTTGACATTGAATTTGCTGTAGTTTTCTTCGTGAGTTCTATTGAATGTGATGGTGGTTACATCGCCTTTGTTAGTAATCCAAGTAGTTTCAATGTTGGTTCATGGTTATGCTCAATTTTTGGGTGATCCCACTCACTTGGTCAAGTGAAAGCTGTTATTCCAGTTTGTTTTTATATTGCCACAGTTTCGCCTTACGAAAATGTTGATGTAAGGTCAGATTGTTATAACATTTCGGCAATAACAAAGTTCTTGAGATTTATTTGGGTGATGTCTTTGTATGAAGATGAATTGAAACATTAAAAATATCTCAAGTGGTTTTATTGTTGCCTTTAGTATGTCAATTGAGTAATTTTTGGCATTTTATACTTGACTATAATTACACATTACAGTTTTAACTTTAACTGAGTTACAATATTTATGATTTGATGTTCATCATGTATAGCATTTACACTCATGTATAGCATTTACACTTCGTTGTATTGCCCACGTAACTTACTCCAACATCTTAGACCCAAGTCATGTTCATCACACAAATGCTTGTCCTTGTTTAAATAAAATAAGAGTATTCCTGACCTGTTATTAAATACTAAAATCATTTAAGATTGTTTAAAAACTAAAAGAACAGACTTCAAATGCTGCGCTAGTCATTTTCAGCACCAAGATTGAAGTGTTTATCTCCATATCCCTAGAGATACTCATAAGATCTCAATGTAATTTAAATGGTATGACCTGGAAAGTATACCCTTTTAAATGAAAAAAATATTTTCCAAATCGGTCCAGGTGTTGTTGACTAATCTGTGAACATACATAAATAAAAAGATTCCGACGAACACTGTAAGGTTATGGCAGCAGTTTTTATTCTAGTAAAATTCTTTAATTTAAAATTTGCATGTAACTATATCTCAATATCTTTGCTATGTTCCAGAAAAATGGCCAAAGACTGTGACAGGATTACCAAGCACGGCGGGCACAACTGCGAGTGTTGCTTTCATCCGTCGAGGCAAGATTTATATTGGACACGTTGGAGATTCTGCTATTGTCCTAGGATACCAAAAGGATGGTCAGTAGATTAGTAGCGCACCACGGCTTTGCCCATGTTAAAAATATTCTGTGTTAATCCAGGTCTACATGTATGCCAAATTTACTCAAATGCCATTCATGGTCGGTTTCTGAGTTCGGTTTATTGAGAGTATACCTACTCAATTATACCGCTATTGAATAGATAAACTCTCAATAAATGTATTCAGAAACCAGCCATCAGTTGCTTTTTTTTGCATAAAAGAGTCACAAACATCCATTCATCAATACTTGTCAACGTAGCTTTATATAAAAGTAAATAGATGAAGCAGAAGCATATTTTAGATCCTGCATTGCATAAACAATATTTTCTGCAATGTTAGTACCAGGTGCACTTGTGCCATGCAACATTATATTTTGCATTTATAATATTGGTAGAATTCAACTTCATGGCCAGAAACGATTCAATCCAATTCAGCTGAGAATAATCATGAATCAGTTACAACATTTTAACTAAGTTATAAATTGCACCAAGTGCATAAGAAAAAGCTTGGCTTTTAGCCGTTTTGAGAGCCAAAGTCACATATACGTGACAAGCACTTGCGGGCCCTAAACACCAATGACATCTATAGAACCAAAATCCATACAGTACTGTACCATTTTGTGTACAGGACACGGGACTGCATTTGTAGTGTGGTGCTCAAAAGGTAAAAAAATAACAGGATATTTAAGTTTATTTACTATTTATTCATAATTAGTAAAATAACAAATAAAAAACGAAATTTATATAGGGACTCTGCCACATATTTGTAGATAAAAGTTTGACTCATGTTGAGTTTTGTATTACCAGTATACATATCATAGTATCCAGAATTTTAACATCAACACTCATAATTTTAATTACTTTTAATACTGTTTTTCCTATAATTTGTGTTGCACATGAATATTTCCAATCCTCTATTCTGTTTCTTCCTTCCTGTGTTATGCTACTATGTGGTATTAAGGTAGAACACAATTTTATTTATTATTATATCATATTTATTTTTTTAAATAAAAAGCTTACTAGCAATGTGGGCTGCACATTACTAGTAGTCTTGTTAACCCCTCCAACTTAGCTAAATATGCTTGTGTTTGGGGTGAGTTCAGGCTAATAGTGCAATTGGAGGGGATCGAACTTCCACCTCTCGATTGCCTGTCTGACATCTTAGCTATTAGGCTATTGCCGCTATCTAATTTTAAGTTTAATATTTTGACATAAAAATTAAAATTTTGATATAAATGGTTCAGTGTCACTGCTATTTATTTAGTTTTTATCTGATAGTCTAGCTATTGACCACTATTTCGCCTGAGATAATGTGGTCAAGGATGCTAAATTAATTCAAATCCATTATTCGGTGAGACTGATCCATATCCTTATATCTAGCTTGCTGAGCAATTTTAAATTTCTTATCTAGCCTCAATATGATATAAATCGCTCTACTGTAAAGTTTCAAATATGTTACCACAGGTGGTAGGAGCATGTTAATTATATCGTTGTTCCGCCTGACTTGCTACCAAAAAATAGCTTACCACCATCAAGAAAAAATCACCAAAACCTTAGTGTTTCGGCAATACACAGCCCTTGAGAGTCAGAGTATTCTATGCCTTACTTGAATCACGTTATTCTTTGTTCCAATAGTTACAAGTGCATGTTATAAACTGCTTAACTTGTAAATGGCTTGCTTTGAGTTTTATACTTGCAAAATAAATACTACTTAAACCAACTACTACTTGGGGTAGACAGGTTCTAGAGTAGAGACAGCAAATCGGCAAACGTAGCGTAGGACACCCTGTGACCAGGTGGAGCGACGACATTCGCAAAGCGGTGGGCAGTTACTGGAAATGAAGAGCTGAAGATTGGGCTCAGTGGCGAATCTTGGGAGAGGCCTATGTCCAGCAATGGACTGACAGCGGCTGATGATGATAAAAAATACTACAAATACTACTAAAATATTTGAACTAGTTTATATTCTGTGGCTCTGTTTTGTAATTAAGTATCACAGTTGCTATTTGCATACAACTATTTCTGTCTTAAATCTATTTATTGTTTTCTATTTACTTAGTACCTACTTGCTCTAAAAATAACCCCATTCAGCATTTAAAATGTACTGTAAATTAAAATGGAAAACTCCACAATAAATATATACATATGTATACCAATAAGATTCTAGTAAGGTCTCACTAGTCATTATTTTTACCAAACTGTTGCAAAGCCAAAATGAAGGGTTCGATTAGCAGTCTATTCAAGTGTATGTTGTATTTATATATTTTTAGTAAGATTTTCATATTCACTGTAATTCCTATCCAAATTATAAGTCGAAATTAGTTGAAGGTTTTAACTTTTGATCTTACATCCACTGATCATATGGTCTAACTTAAATTGTTATAGTTGCAATACCTATACAAGCAGAAGCTAGTTAAACTTCATCATTATAATCAGCTAGTATTAATCCACTGATGGTTATAGGCCTCTCTTTACAGTCACTGCCCACCATAAATAAACCTAAACCTAAACTTAATTAAAATTTAGTTTAATCATCATTATCATCTGCCTATCGTTATTTCTTCACCTACATGACATTGGTGCAACATTACACAATCTATACACTGGTGCCAAAATCATCAACTCAGAAACATAATATACAAGATAAAGATATTTTATTTGCATAAAACATGCGTATAACAAAAAGTTGTGACAAAATATTCAAACGATCGTCATGTTTTGCCTTAACAGGCGTGCAAACTTTGCAGATGGCGCTGCTTTACTCACTACATATAACCCAAATTTAAATACATATTACACTGGTCATTCTCATAAACAAAATTGAATTATAAAATTAAAAGGATACAGCACAATGTCATGAAAATAATAATAATGATTATAATTTGTCACTTAAAAATTCTTTAATTCCATAATAACATTTCTGAATTAAAAATTGTTTTAGCCTATTTTTAAACATAATATTGTCGATGTCCTTTAACGATTTAGGAATTTTATTGAAGACTGTTGGTGCCATACCAATTACACTTTTACGAAGAAATGTTGTTTTGCCTGGAATTATCCGAATCCTATCATTTCGTCTATTTCGTGTTACTGTCTCAGAAAGCTTTGGAAAGAGGTTCGGTTTATTCTTTACGAAAACAGCAATTTCCATAATATACAAGGACGGAAGTGTCAGAATTCTGTGTTCTATGTAATTCAAGCTATGCCCCATGGCTACACCCTCACTCATTAAAGGTATCCTATAGCCAAATCCATAATACTGGCTATAGAAAGGCAAAGTATCAGCTAAATCGGTTCACCCGTTTGACCGTGAAGAAGTCATAAACAAACATACAAACTGACTTTCGCATTTATGATGTTTATTTTTCTTTCAGGTTCAGAAGAATGGGCGGCAAAACCTCTAACGTTAGACCACAAGCCAGAATCCACTGCAGAAATAGAAAGAATACAAAGATGTGGCGGGAAAGTGGTGTCCAAAGCTGGTGTCCCCAGGGTTGTATGGAACAGGCCCCGATTGGGTCACAAAGGCCCTATAAAGAAGAACACCCCAATGGATGAGATTCCCTTTTTAGCCGTGGCAAGATCCCTTGGAGATCTGTGGAGCTATAACCACAACAACGATGAGTTCATCGTCAGTCCTGATCCAGATGTTGGTGTGCTGATGATTGAGCCTGCAAAGTTTCGGTCAGTAAATCTTACTTTTTATGTTGTTTCTACACTAAATTATTGCAGATCATTTACAAAACAAAAGAAAAGAACTTCAAATGCTGCACTAGTCAGTACCATGTTTGAGGTGTTCTCCTGATTGTCTGAAGTACTGAAACATACAGTTACATGTATGGTTGGTTTTAACCTACTTTAATTTTTTTTAAATATTCTGACGTAAACGATTGGATGACAGCTGAATGGTTCATTACTTTTTTTTTCTAATTCAAAGCGTTACATTCTGCTTTTGCTATGTTTACTTGATAATTGGTTATGATTTATTTAATGATTTATGATTTTGACGTGTATATGTGCGTATATTTATACTGCCTACATACTGAATAAATGCTTTGATTCTTTGATCTCCATATCTTTGGAGATACTTAGCAGATGTCAATGAAATTACAATATGACCAAATGGTGATAAAACTCTCTCAATCTACCTATTTAAATATAATAATTTTCCAAATCCAGACTAATATTATAAAGAGAATATGTTTTTAAACGAGTTCAACTTATGAGATGTTTAACCACGAAGCAAGTGCATCAGTATCCATATCGCGGAAAATATCGTTTGCACGATGCAGGGTCTCATACATTTAGGCAATATTTAAAGGAGAGTTATAAAAATCTACACTCACGCCATCTCTTGGTTTAATTTGAAAGTAAAAAAAGTAACTGTCTGTCTGTCCCGCTTTCACGCCAAAACTACTGAACCGATTTAAATGAAATTTGGTGGAGGGGATGTGGAAGTGAGAGGAAGGGGGAGAGGAGGGGACGGGGAGGATAATATGTCTTTCAAAGTTTGTGAGGGGATGTGGAAGTGAGGGGATGGGAGTGGAGGGGAATGGAAAGGGGAGGGGAGAGGAAAGGGAAGTGAGGGGACGGGAAAGGGAGGTGGAAGTGAGAGGAAGGGGGAGGGGAGGGTAAGTGACGGGAGGGGGAAGGGGGATTAGCGTGGCGTGATGCGGTGCGGTGTATTTAGGATACATATGTGTCTTATTAGTTAATGCTACCCATAGACACTATTCAACGCGGACGAAGTCGCGGGCACAGCTAATAGGTAATAAATGATGGAGTTCAGCGGTACCAAACATAAAAAAATACAGTCTAATTGAAATCCTCGTTCTTTTTTAAGTAAGTTGAAAATAAACCTGACTTTGTATAGTTTTTCTTTAGGGAACAGGATCTATAGGCCCATATCTATAGCCTTACCATAATATCATGTGGATTAATATATAGGCTTGTTAATAAAAAAATCTGTGTCATGATTTCTCCAGCTAAGATAGTAGATCTAGATGTTCCTTTGATCAAATATATCTCCAATAAATAAGAGAGATGTCAACATCTTTGAAGAAAACAGGTTCAACATAATTTAATATGATTATTTACAAAACGAAAAAAAAAACTTCAAATGCCATGCTAGTAATTTTCAGTACTAAGTTCGGTATGATGTGCTTACCTCCATCTCTCTAGAGATACTTATCATATCTCGATAAAATTACAATGGCACCAAACCGGAAGCAGTTTTTTCATTCATTAGCAGCCAGTATTCGTCCACTGCTGGACTGCCTCTCCTAACAAGGAGCTGAAGTTTGAGCTCAGTGGCGTGCCATAGGAGAGGCCTATGTCCAACTGGAGTTCCATTCGGATCATGATAATATGTGCTGTGATCGGTATGCGTTTCTTCAAGTTGTGTGTCACTATTCACTTTTTTTATTTTTTTGTATAAAAATTGTCTGAAGTACTGAAACACACAGTTACATGTATGGTTGGTTTTAACCCACTTTAATAAAAAAATTTTAATAGTCTGACGTAAACGATTGTATGACAGCTGAATGGTTCATTACTTTTGTTTTTTTTTTAATTCAAAGCGTTAAAATTCTGCTTTTGCTATGTTTACTTGATAATTGGTTATGCTAATAAATATGCTAATTGGTATGCTGCGTAAAATTGGTTAGCTCAGCGGCTTATGCTGTACGAAAAATCAAAGAAATCTCAAACGCACAAACTGCTAGAACTGTCTACTTCAGCTATTTTAATTCATTGATGTCGTACGGCATAATGCTATGGGGCAATGCTGCCGACGCTAACCGTATTTTTATTTTACAGAAGAGAGCAGTGAGAGCGATTTATGGTTTAGGAAGTAGGTATTCATTACGGGAGTTCTTTAAAACTACAGGTATTTTGACAATGCCGTGTCTCTACATTTTGACAAATATAGTGTATGCCCGTAAAAATTTACATAAGTATAAAGCAAACTGTGATATTCATACGTATAATACAAGAAATAAATATAAATTAGTAGTGCCAACAACAAGGCTATCTAAAATAAACAAATCATTTGTAGCTAATTGTGTACGATTTTATAATATTATTCCGGAGTGGTTAACAAATTTGAATGAAAGGCAATTCAAATTTCATATTAAAAAACTGTTATTGAGCAGAGCATACTACACTGTAGATGATTACTTATGCGACAAAACATTTTGGAAAAATATTAAATGTAACAATTCCAACTAATTTTATATATTTATAGATGACATTATTGTATGGTTAAATTTAATTGTTTTTGATATTATTTGTTATGAGTTGTTGTTTTTTTTTATGTTTTTGACATTCATAAGTGTACAATGTACCTAAATGAAAAAATAAATGATATGATATGATTTATTTTATGATTTTGACGTGTATATGTGCGTATATTTATACTGCCTAAATACTGAATAAATGCTTTGATTCTTTGATTATTAGAAGCATAGCCATCTCATAAAAAAATCCCAGTCAGTTAATAAATGACGGAGTTCTAAGGTAACAAATAAAGAAGCATACAGGCGAATTGAGACCTCCTCTTTTTTGTGCAATCGTTTAAAAACATTTTGTCCACTTCCAGGTGCCTTATCTTCGGAACAGACGGTCTATGGAACATGATATCTCCCGAGAGTGCCGTTAGCTTAGTGCAAGCCACGGAGAAACACAACGAGGCGGCGCTCGTTGGAGGCGGCGGCACGCAGCCCAAAGACTGGCTGAACCCTTCCAAGAGTCTGGTGGACCATGCCCTGGAGAGGTGAGATGCTTCTTGATTATGATGACCTCATGTTACACAATATAATAACCTCGCTTTTAAGGTTCCATGAAAAGGAACCCTTATAGGATCGTTTTGTTGTCCGTCAGTCTGTCTGTCAAGTCAAGACCCTATATCTCGGAAAAGTCGAGAGGTATCAAGTTGAAACTTAAAACAAATACTTGGATCTCTTTAGACTGTAAAGAAACCGCTCTCTTTCAGCTGTGACAAAATCGAATTAGCCCTTGCACCTGGCGCGGCGCCACGCGGCTTCAACCACGTTAAAAATTATCCGATATCCTAATCCACTATACTGGCTATCTCTGTGCAAAATTAAAAACTAATCAGTCGAGCCGTTTCACCGTGAAGAGGTCCCAAACAAACAAGTATACAAACTGACTTTCGCATTTATTATATTGGTGTTGATTATAATATGCTGGTTTACTTGCATGACATAATCATTCTTCCACATACCTTATATTTAGTTATTAACCACTGATGCTCGCAACATATAACTTTGAACTTTGTTCACATACACAATAGTAGATTGTATAACAAGGGTGCAATATAGTACGTTTCTGCGAGGCCGCTATTTTGAATCCAGGGCAAAGCGAAGGATTCTAAAGTGTAGCGAGGCATTTAAATTACATCGGCCGAGAGAAAATAATATTGCAGCCGAGTTTTACACTCTGCTTTTCATCCCCCTCTATGAGAAAATGGAATAGATAAAAGGCTCTATAAAATAACTATTCAAAAGCATAATATTGTAAAAGACGCTGACTACCATAAACAAACTAAATAAACCAATAAATACATACAGTTTCCGATAAAAACCTCTCACCTTTTGCAGTTTTCACCTGATAAAAATTGTACCTTTAATTCATTGACATATTATACATAAGGACATGAAATACCTACAAAAAAAAGGTGCGTATCTAAACCTAAAACGTATGCCATTAATCGTCCATTGGTCCATTGCTAGGATTGTGTCAATCAAGGTCATCAGTGGACCAATGGACAATCAATGGCAGTCATTTTAGGTTCCATTATGACTTTTTTTTTTTAAGTTATATCCATACAAGCAAATGTATCGCGGCACTTGTATTTCCTACTCCATGGTTAAATGTGTTATTATGACAGTCTGTGACCACAGACTAAAAATGCCAATAATTTTAGCGTTGTTTTTTTCTTCTCCTTGGCCACCACAATATATGTGTATTGTGCAAATTTGCGCGCTTAATTTAAAAAAAATTTGTTTCCCCGTCTAAATGACGTTGCGGCATTTTTTTTTAACTTAATTAACGCCGCGCCCTCTCTATTTAATAGGACAGTAATATTTCCCGTGCAAAATTATTATATTATTTGAACCTCCTTAGACATGGCACTATAAAAGAACAGTCAAAGCCAAAAATTAAAAAAATACTTTCCATCACTTTTCGAATAGATGGGATGAAAAACATTTTGTAGCCTATGTTCATCCTTTCAGTAAGATCGGATCGTCCGTTTAGGTGTGATGATGTATCAGAGCATATCATATACACCAATAGACAGAGCGACATTGTTACAAACGTTTTTTTAATATGATTATGTATGTGTGTACGTGCAGATGGTCTAACACCCGCATGCGCGCCGACAACACGTCCGTGGTGACGCTGATGTTGGACCCGCCGGGGCCGCCGCGCGCCACCGTGCTGCGCTCCCGGGGCGGGGCGCGCGCCGCCGCGCCGCCGCCGCCCGCGCCCGAGCCGCGCGCCGTGCCCGCCACCGGGCTCACCATCATGACGCGCTACTCCGACGCCGAGCGCGCCGACCCGCCGCCAGCGCCCCTGCCCCCGCCCCCGCCGCACCCCGCGCCCGCCCCGCCGCCCGCCACGCTCGCAGACGACGCGGAGGACGACGCCATCACCAACTACGGCAACCCGGCCGAGTCCTACTTCATGGCGCGCCTGCTGAACCGCACCCGCGTCGTGAACACGCTGGCCGCCGTGCCCGGCGAGCTGGCCGAGCAGCCCCCGCCGCCGCGCCCCGCGCCCGCGCCGCGCGACTCGCTGCCCGCCACCGACGTGCCCGACCCGGACCCCGAGCCGACGGCGGCGTCCCCCGCGCCGCCCGACCCCGAGCCGAGCCCCGACGACGGCGGCATCCAGATCAACGAAGTGTCCTCCAGCTCGCCGACGGAGGCGCCGCGCGCGCGTCCGCGCCGCCCGCGCGCCGAGCCGCCGCCGCTCGCCGACCGCGTGCTGCGCTCTCACCACGAGCCCGAGCCGCCGCGCCCGCACACGCGGCAGACGCGCGCCCGCCCCGCGCCGCCCGCGCCCGCCCCCGACCCCTGCGACCGCGTCGTCGTGCTGTCGCGGCGCGCGGTCCCCGCGGTCGCGTCGGTGGTGCCCCCCGCGCGCGCCGACCGCGTCCCCTCCGCCGAAGCGCGGCCGGCGGCGCCGCGGCGGCCGCCCGCCGAGCCCCCCGCGGAGGACGACAAGCGGAGCGCGCGCGCGACCCGCTCGGCCGCCGCGGCGACCTCGACGCCGCTCGCGCAAAAGATCACGCGCGGGATCGGCACGTACGCGCGTGAGCTGCGCGGCGCGGCGGCGGCGGCGGGCGCGCGGGCGGGAAACTCTGCGCGCGCCCCGGGGCCGGCGCGGCGGGCCCCGGCGGCGCGGCGACAGGGCGCGCACCGCTCGAAGGAGAACCTCGGCGCCGGCCGAGCGCCGCGCGCCCGCGCCGCGCCCGCCGCGCCGCCGCCCCACCCGGTGCGCCCCTGCACGCGCCGCGCGGATAGCGCGCGCGACGAGCCCCAGGTGCACTCCACCACGGAGGAGGTGCGGCCGCGCGCGCTGCGCTCGCGGAACGACGCGGCGCCGCCCGCGGCCGCGCCACCCCCCTGCAAGCGCGCGCGCTGCGAGGAGCCTTCACCGACCGCGCCCGGCAAGGCGGCGGGCGAGCGGTGCGCGCGCGCGCTCGGCAAGCGCGCCTCGGGTCCGTGGGCGCCGGCGCTGGCGCTGCGTAACCGCCTGCGCCGCCGCCTGGCCAAGTAGCCGGCCGGCCGCGCGCCCGCGACCTCCGTCGCGGATCCAAAGATGACTGCGTTGTATACGGTTGAGTTTCTGTTGTTATAGTTTTATTCGGCCGGCGCCGCCCGCCCGACTATAGTACAAACGATAAAATATTTACTCGTAAGTTTAACGCGCGGACCAGAAGGATTCGACTAGCCGTAGTGGATATTTATTTTCTCTATATTCGTAGCTTCTATCGCGTTGCATTTAAACAGACGGTCGTGAGAAAATGAGATTTTCCGCGAGGGGTTCCGGCGCCGCCGTGGCGACGCGTGACGCTGGATTCCAGTTTATACATTTTCTGAGAGTTCTATAACGTTTTGATACCTTGTTGACGATAACATAGTGAATATTTTAAATCCTTTATTGAACCACCTAGACGTAGTTATCGACCGAGAGTGCTTTTCGATTAAAATTAAGTAATTATAGTGCTAACGAATCAGATTTTTATTATGAATAGACGATGTAGTGTCGGTCTGTAAGGTTAGCCACCGAAGCGTTTATTTGAATTAACATGTTTCTAAAATTAATTTAGGCAAAGAGAAGTTATTCTTTTGGGAAAAGAATTGTTTAACATACTTCCCGTAGGTAATTTCTGAAAATCTGGTAGTTTTATTTCAACATTGACTTCTGCGACTGTTGGTTACCGCAAACTCTTATCTTATGATATTGCTCACTGAGCGCATACACTTAACTCAAATACTACGAAAGTATTTCTTTATATTTGGTGCGAGATTTGTCTGTCTCTTTTATATTATGCGTTTAGTTGTTAAAGTTGACCACCATTACATGAATTTGTTCTGTTTAAAAAAACAATGTGATTTTGAAACCATTGATGTTATGTTGTGAGAACCAAATATGTGTTGGTTTGTTATTACCGTAAATTAATGAATGTAAAATACTGCCATTGTACCATAAGATAACAGGTTTTGGACATATTTTAAAATTGATTTAATGTTAATAATTTTAAACGTGTTTTGAAACTTGTTCGTCGCCGTGGGTCGTACGAAAAACTTGATATTGATATCTTGTTCTATGTAATGTTAATTTCATGTAAATAGCATTTACTCAGTGTCTATTTATGTTTATATTATTTTTGAGAAGGCACTTACAATGAATTACCTAGTCAACTTTTTGGAGTTAGTGAAAAGGATTTTTGTAAACTAAAAGTGGTTACTCACGATGCAATTTCGTATTCAACCCGTTGATTCAATTTAAGTTACTATTACTGTGCTAATACTTAAAAACTATGTGTTGCCGATTTGGAGGCTAGAATTATAATTAATAAAATTGACAGTCAG